>JAAVVG010000018.1:0-646881 GCA_012976225.1 Golubevia sp. BC0850 | reverse complement strand
AGACCAGTTTTTCTCGTTGTCATATCCGCCCCCCCCCTTTTCTGGGAATCCTCCCTGGAGGTGCCCCACATCTGTATGTCTACACCAAGACGCCGTTCAGATGTTAATCAATAATAATAATAATAATAATAATAAAGTGGTTGAGGGTTGGATCTGGAACTAGAATGAGAGGTCCAGTGGATGACTTGAGATCTAACTTGACATTGATTCCCTCCTTCCCAACAATGTTGTTTACCAGGTTGTTGGATGATTGGTGGATCTTCTGGGGTAAGTCGTGCGTATTTTCTGGGAGTTGGGAGATGAAACGAAAGGCGAGAGGAGCTCGATGGGTGATACCTCGAGGTAGTGGATATTTGAGGGGTGGGTGCACGCGCTCCTCCGCTAGATATAGCAGAGTAGCTTGGCGTGTTGGTAAAAGGTTTTGAACTTGTTTTTTAAGGATTTGGGGTCAGATGGAGGAGTTTAGAGTAGGTTTTTTTTTTTTGAGCTTGGGTTGATGAAATGCCGAATCATATGTTTGTTTGAGGTTTCCAATATTTCACTTTTGTCATAGCTAGACACTTCCAGTTGGCTCCTATAGCTCAGCTGGCAGAGCGTGTGACTGTTAAAAGCACAAATCTTGACTGTAATACAGTCTACAAATCACAAGGTCTGTGGTTCAAGCCCACATGGGAGCGCTTTCTTTTGCCTCCTTTTTGTCCTTGTTCACTGCACACACTTCAGCGAGTAACTGGTTCGAGTATGGATGCTTGGGCCTCCATTTGCTGACACTATCTTTGGGTCTCTCAAAAGCTGTTCATGTCTACCTGCACTTCTGCGCTTGAGCCCTAATTTCTTTTTCTCAGGAATGCAACTGCTTCGGTCGTCAAAATGATCTGATCATCCAACCATCCATCTCATCTTTGAATCATAACCTATCCAATCTCGTAAAAGTTTAACCAAATTTAGTTCCTTGTCTCTTTTCTTTTCTCGTGTTTATTTTGTCAATTGTAAATTTTGTTTTCGTTGTTTTCTCTTATTTCTATTGCGTTCTTTTTTCTCTTCTTGTCCCCACTTATTTATTCTATCTTCGATTTCTCCCTTTTCTTTTATTTTTCCTTTTTCAATGATGCTTCTCGCATCTTTTACTTCCCAGACTATCCTATTCATATTCAATTCTTCAATGGTTGTTTTCCTGTAACTTTGATACTTTATTTTTGAGTCTCGGGAATGCAATTGCTTCGTTAAAAAAAAATCCAGTTCCAAGATGCAAGATGCCCAGAACACAATTCATGTTAACATCCAGATTTGTATTCATATTCAAATTTTCCAATGATTGTTTCACTGTAACTTTGATACTTTACTTTTTAGTCTCTAAAATGCAATTGCTCCGATATGAAAAGATCCTCCATCTGCAAGAAATCGAAGTTGAAATTGCTCCCGTTGGAGAAAAAACAAAGAAAAAAAAACACTCTTTCTCTCTGGGATAATATTTGGAAACTAGCCTTTGACAATTCTAAGCTTCAAAGGCCATTAATTGCCAAAGCAAGAGAAAAGATGGGCAGATTTCTGGCTAGCTCTTCCTCTTGTTCTTGAATATCTCACTTGAGAAGTTGGGCCTCTGGTTCCAATGGCCAGTTTAGACATCCCGGAAACAGCAGAAGATCTCAGAATCAAACCTTTCAGCTAACTTCACCCTTTTATAATGAGAACTATGTACTGAGAACTGTGTCTGCTGCGGCAGAAGACTGGAATGCTGGGATCTGTAAGGAAACCTGCTAGAGGTGACCTACGGGAGGGCAAACTCGCAGAGGAAGACATTGAAAGAACAGCAACATTGAACAGTGTTAGTTATAACAAAAGCGACTTCTAACTTAGTGCTCAATCTGTGGACATATCTGAAAGAACAGTAAGTGAAGATGAAGAAGAAGAGAAGAGCAACAAACAAAAGGATAGGGAGTGACCAGACGTTGACAAATTTTGACCTGCAGCTATGGTTTCATACCATATCCACTACAATTTTGATTCTCCATCTTCTAGTCATTCGAGTGGTTTACGCTAGCACTATTGCTAGTGACACTGGTTGAAGGGGGGGGGGGGGGAAGAGGTTGAAAGTCAAGACCCGAAGTGTTGAAGGGCTAAAGCAAGTCAAGAAGGAGGTCGAGAGCGGACGATGAAGAAATTCATGAGCGAGGGAGAAGGGGCCACCCACCAAAACCTTAACCCAGAAATGCTTCTCCTCTTCTGAAGATCAGTACAAACTCATCGCTCCTCCAAATTCACTCAAACTTCGTCAAACGGGATTCACTGTCAGTATCTTTTTTGTGTTAAAAATTTCAGACACTGATCACACTGCATAAAATTCGTATTATACGATCACTCCAGGTGGGATAACAACCTAACATTTTGAGTTTTGGATCCTTTCCAATAGTCTAAAATCTGATCGATGAACCAATTTGGGCTGCACTCTGCTTTTGAGAAGAGAAGAAGTTTGAAATTTTCTACCCGAGCTACGGCGGGTGACCATCGTCACGTTCGTATTTCTTTTGACTACAAAAAGGCAGAGATCTTCCTTCTTGCTCCTCTCCCCCACCACACTCCAATTCCAACAGAGTTTTTCAACGAACAACAAAGACTGGTCGATAGTTACACTGAAATTGTCAAGCGTCTTTCGACACTACAGTTTCCTTAGCTTATCTTTCCTGATGACTCGTATGATTTCTCTATATACCAATGTCGAACCTTACCTCACGAAGGTTCCCCAGAACCCCAACAATCTATGGCTCTTTACTTCATTTTTACGACTCATCATCCAATGAACTCCACCCTTTAATCTTTGACTCAAGACTCTTATTCAGTTCTATTCTTTTAGCTTGTTTCAAGCCTTATATTCTTCTGTGACTGACTCGAGCGTTTACTCTCCAGGTACGTCTCGATCCAGACCTGAAGTTTTGCCGTACGCCTTAGTTTAGGACGGCTCCCGCAGCCCATCTCAACCGTCAACAAAGTTTTATTTTATTTTATCTGAATAGTTTTATTTTAGGGTAGCTCCTTGGTGATGGAAAGCTAAATGGGCTCCAAGCTATAGGTAAGCTGGTTAACAATACTTGAGAGATGATTGGTTGGTGATCCGGTTTTGAATAGATGAAAATAAAAACAAAAATAAAAATAAAAATTGAAAGCAAATGTTGAGGTTTGATTCTTTGAACTAACTGGCTTTGAGATTTGAGACTTCTTACTTTCTCTTCTTGACTTCCCCTACTGCTCTCTGAGGCAAAGGCGGGCAGGTCTGAAGAAGTGGAAGAGGAAGGGGAAATGAGTGGGTTTGGAAGATTGAGAATTCTTTGATCGGCGCCTGTCTTCTCAACAAATTCTTTGAAAGAAGCTGCTCCCAGCCTTGAACCTAGAATGTAATAGAGTCCTAACTTGTTTCCAGTTGAAGGAGAGATCGATATCTTGTCCTAGTATCCTTCCAACGCTTGACATAAGATGAGAGGATGAGATTTGGAGGTTTTGGTATCCTTCCAACGCTTGACATAAGATGAAAGGATGAGATCTGGTTGCAATGAGGACAAAGTTCCTTCTGCTAAAGGATGGTTGAACTTGAGATGGTACTCGTTGAAATCTTCATCACCTGTTTGAGCTTGAATAGATCTGGAGAAGATATGTCTTGGCCACTTAAGATAGAGCTTTGAAGTACTGTACTTTTCATTCTCCCAAAAGCACCTCTTCCTTTCCTTTTCTCTTCGAAAGATTGAATTGAACCCCCATCGTTTGTTTTCTCTTCTTTGATGCTTCTTTTGCAGGCTGAGAAAGAAGAAGTTGAGAATTTGGAAGAATCAGAAGTTGAGGATGAGATTGGATTCATGGCTGCTGACTTGGCTTCTTCGTCAGCTACATCGTTTCCAGGGATATCTTTATGAGAAGGAATCCATCTTAGTCGAAGTTCATTTGCAGGAGAGAGATCTAACGAGTTTCTAACCTCTTCTTCGAGTTTGAGGAATTGATGTTGACTTGAGCAGATAGGAGTAGTTAAAGCTAGTTGGACTACTGAGGCATTTTCTATGAAGAAATAGATTTTCTTGATGAATGGATGTTGAGAAGCGAAGTGAGTTTGGATTAGGTTCTTCATAACTTCTTTCATTTGAAGGAAGGTAACTTTGGCTACGATTCGGTTTCTAGCTGAGAGATTTAGGGTTAGGGTTCTCTTGTTTGCCACCAGTCGCTGATCTCCCTTCTTCGGAACAAGAGAGATGTATCGTACTTTGAAAGGTTCTGAACAGTTTCCAGTGGCTAGCATAGATTGAAGACCAATACCAGCGGTTTGACGACGTACTTGAGGCACTTTTGAAAGAACATCGGCACCTTGTCACAGATCCTTGGTACCCTAAAAGACCCCTTTGTTCTTTCTTTTGTCTCCATGTCTCTTTGTCCCTTGTTTCCTTGTTACCTTGCCCCTGTTCCTGTGCTACATTGTTCCAACCTTTGTTCCTAAATCCCTTTGTTCTTAACTCTCAAACATATATGAAGCACTCCCCAATTGTACATAGATAGTTCCTCATCTGATATTGAATTCCTACGTCCTTTCTACCTGCTCAAGTTCCTTAGTCCCCTAAGTCAAGTCTCAACCTCAAGTCTTTGCCACTCCACCCTTAGCCTTTGCCACCAAGTTCCCAACGCTGATTCCCAACTGCCCTCAGCCTTTGTCAAGTCTCAAGTCTACCTCCTTAGCACTCTACCTATCCTATCTTCTACTAGTTAACCCCGTTACAGAATATCAGATCAATCCAGCCAGTTCTGAATCAGCAAGTCATGTCCGAAAACACCAATGTCCCAGAGTTGGCTCAACTCCTGCAACAAGTCATAGATTAGAACAACAATAGCTTGCTCACAGGCTTTCAAGAAATCCAACGTCAAGTACAGGATCATCAAGCTCAAACACTAGCCAAGCAAGACAAACAAGAACCCTATGGGACAAGGCTCCCTAACACACCCAAAGGTGCCATGCCTGACAAGTTTGCTGGTTATACCAGATCCCAAGCCGAAACGGAGAACTTTCTACGCTCATTAGAGGTCTACTTCCACACAAGTTCTGGGACCGTGGATCTGCTTACTTGCATCAACATGACCTATACTTTCCTAACTACCAACTCCCCAGCGCAAGTATGGTTAGCTCAGCAGCTTGATCTTGTAGATAAGAACCAATCACCTGAATGGATGAGAGACTGGGCTGCTTTCAAGAAAGAGTTCATCAAGCAATTTGGAAATCCTGAAAACAATCGTCTCATCTACCAAGAATGGATACAGCTCCGCCAGAGCACCTCTGTCCACAACTATGTCAGAGAGTTTCGCAGCCTCTTGGGACGTTTGCCCGACTCCTTACCAGAGTCCATTCAAAGTGAACATTTCCAACAGGGCCTCAAGAACCACATTCGTATGGCATTAATCAACTTTAAGTCTGACAACTTGGCCTCTCTCATGCAACAAGCCGAGTACATTGAGGACCAAATGACCAACATCGGATCAAGACAACCTCAGAACAATCGCATCTCAGCCGTATACCCTTTCAATTCTCCTACTCCCTGGGACAAGAACACAGGCAACAACACTTGGAACCCCAAGCCGGTAAAGCCTCAATTTGGACCCAACACTTCCTATGCTCCTATGGATATCGACACCCTAGCCAAGACTACTCGTCGCGGACCACTGACCACAGAAGAGAAACAACGCAGAAGGCAACTAAACCTCTGCCTATACTGTGGTGCAGGGGAGACATATGGCAACCAATTACCCTGCAAGTAAACGACGCTTCTTCAAAACCGAAGTGTATGACATCAAGTCTAGCAATCCGGATTTTCCCAACGACCAGGAAAAACAGGAGAGCGCCTGAGTCAAACTTTGAAAGACTCCCCTATCCAATCTCTAGCTCTAGAACCCACCTCTATGGACCGAATCTTCCTACCTTGCCAACTTCAACATCAAAATATCAACGTCTCTAGCCACGCAATTGTTGATGGTGGTGCAGAAGTCGACTTGATCCATAAAGATCTGGTCGTTTCAACTCACCTACCCATTTTTCCACTTTCAAAACCTTGCCAATTCTACACAGCAAATGGAACTCCATTTGCCTCCCCAGTCACTCACTTTGCCACCCTTACACTCAAGACCAAAGGACACAAAGAGGTTCATTCTCTCTTTGTTGTTGAACTAGATCACCTGAAACTCATTCTCGGCACCCCTTGGTTAAAGAAACACAATCCAGACATCAATTGGCGCACAAATTCCCTTTCCTTCAACTCTACCTTTTGCCACACCTCCTGCCAAACTTCTAGAATCGCAGTCAATGCCATGCCACTTGCAATAGGACTGGCAGCTAAGAGCCAGCAACCTAAAATTGTCAACTCTCAAGAAACAAGAACCATTGCTCCTCAAGAAACCTCAGTCACACATGCCATGAATACTATGCTCCCACACCTCGCTTTTCAAAGATCAAGTCAAACACCACCTGAAGTCCCATTCAAGTCCTCAAGTTCCAAGAACCCCTCAAGTCACAAGAACCCCTCTAGTCACAAGAATGCTTTGAGACCAAACCCTTCTCTGAGTACCTTAGCATCACATCAAGCCCAAATAACAGTACCACTACCAGCTCCTGTAGTCACGAACCCTTTTCAAAAATCTGCAGAAACAAGCAAAGTGAGAGTAACTACCCCAATAAAGCTAAATTTCCAAGTAAGCCTAGTATCGGGCCCCCATATGGCTTACCTACTCAATGATTGCAGCTCTTACGGATGGGTCACTACCTCTGAAGAAACGCTACCATCTGTTGGGACAATCGAGCAACCTCGCAGACCAGTTGCGCAACCTGCATCTTCTGGTGTAGCTCACCTTCCAGATTCAATCCCAGACCCACCAGAGTACCTCCAGAGCATCAAAGAATCCCTGCCTCAAGAATACCACAAGTACCTGGGAGCTTTCTCGAAGACACTTGCAGACAAGCTCCCTCAACATGCAAACCACGATCACAGTATTGACCTCGAAGCCAATACCAATCCACCTTTTGGACGACTTTACAATCTATCAGAGTCAGAATTGGCCGTCCTACAAGACTTCATCAAGGAAAACCTGAACAAAGGATTCATCCGCGCCTCAAAATCCTCTGCCGGCGCGCCAGTCCTGTTTGTAAAAAAGAAATCTGGAGAACTCCGACTCTGCGTAAACTATCAAGGCCTTAATGCAATCACAAAGAAGAATCGACTTGCCTTACCACTCATCTCTGACACCTTGGACAGGATTCGCCACGCCAAAACATTCACTAAACTGGATCTTTGTGGAGGATATAACCTGGTTCGCATAAAGGAAGGAGACGAATGGAAAACAGCTTTCCGCACACGCTATGGCCACTTCGAGTCCCTAGTGATGCCATTTGGCCTCACCAACGCACCTGCAACTTTTCAAGCCCTAATGAATCATATCTTTCAAGACCTCCTGGATGTCACTGTCTTGGTCTACCTTGATGATATCCTCATCTTCTCTGACAACAAAGAAGAGCATCAACAACATGTTTCAGAGGTCCTTCAACGTCCTATGGATAATAAACTCTACTGTAAAGCGGAAAAACGCGACTTCCACTGCACTTCCACTGAGTACCTTGGCTACATCATCTCACCTTCTGGTGTCTCAATGTCTCAAGATAAGGTCAAAGCCGTTACTTCCTGGCCACCCCCTACAAACATCACAGAACTCCAAGCTTTCCTGGGCTTTGCCAACTTCTATCGCCGCTTCATCACTGGCTATTCCAGAACCACTCAACTCAACCTATGGCTCATCTACTCAGAAAAGGGGTAACATTCAATTTTGATACAAAGGCGACCAAAGCTTTTGAACACCTCAAGCAATGCTTCACTTCTGCCCCGATCCTCCAACATTACCATCAGGATCGAGAAACCATTGTAGAGACAGATGCGTCCAACTATGCAATCTCTGCCATTTTAAGCCAACGTGACCCAATCTCTAGGAAAATGCATCCAGTGGCGTTCTATTCACGCTCCATGGTGCCTGCCAAAGTTAACTATTCAATAGGCGACAAGGAGCTACTTGCAATTGTTTAAGTCCCTGAAACATTAGCGACACTATCTTCAACCCTTAAGCGTCCCTTTCAACATCTACACAGATCACAAGAACCTCACTTATTTCCTTCAACCTCAAAAACACCTTACTCTTCGTCACCAGCGCTGCCACAACTCCCTGAGCAACTATCAATTTAACCTCATCTACAGACCTGGCCACCTCAACAACAAGGCTGATGCCTTATCCCGCCGCTCCGATCTCTTAGAAGAGGGGCGAGCCATAAGAGAAGAAGCAAGACAAGTTCTCAAGCCACTACAAATACTGGAAAATGACAAACATGTATCGATCTCCTCTACTCAGGCAAGTCGTGACCATCTGAATCTTCAAGACCAACTTCTTCATGCCACCACTCAAGATCCACAACTCCAGTCAATCATTCAGAACCCTCTACCAAAAGAATACAACGTCCAGTCTGGTCTCTTATTCCATCAACACCAACTTTGTGTCCCAGAAAACGAAGTTGTTTGCACCCAAGATCTTAGAACAAGCACATGACAGCCACCTTGCTGGACATCCGGGACGAGACAAACTAGTAGAGCTTCTCTCTCGCTCTTACACCTGGCCTGGAATGTCAAAGGATGTTGGAAAGTATGTCAGCCAATGTCCAAGATGCCAACGCACCAAAGTTCACCATCACAAGCCAAATGGTCTTCTACAGCCACTACCCATTCCAGATAGACCATGGTCTTCCATGTCGATGGACCATATAGTGGCTCTTCCCAAAAGTGAAGGTTTTGATGCTATCTTGGTTTTCGTTGACAGATTTTCCAAAATGGCACACTTTGTTCCAACATCCACCTCAGACACTGCAATGCATCTAGCTCAACAATTCATCAATAATGTCCTCAAGCTTCATGGACTTCCAGACACCATTGTCTCGGACCGAGGCTCCACATTCACAGCTCAATTTTGGAAAGAAGTTCAAAGACAGGCCCAGATCCAACCTCTCCTGTCAACAGCTTTCCATCCCCAGACAAATGGTCAAACGGAACGGATCAATCAAATCTTAGAGCAGTATCTTCGAGTGTACACTACCCACCTTCAAGACAATTGGGCAAAGCTGCTCCCCCTAGCAGAGTTTGCGTACAACAACTCTCAAAGTTCATCCACAAAGCAATCTCCTTTCTTTTTGCTTCATGGCTTCCATCCAAGATCCGATCTCACTATTATGGACTCACCAGTCCCTGCTGCCTCAAAACTCATCGAGTCCCTTCAACACAGTCAAGCTATTGCAAAAGAAACATTGAAAAATGCGCAACATCGCTACACAGAAAACGCCAACCGCCATCGCAAGTCTGTTGTCTTTGAAAATGGACAACTAGTCAAACTATCAAGCAAAAACCTTCCTTCTCAAAGACCCACCCAGAAGCTAGACAATCGTTTTCTTGGGCCCTTCAAAGTAATCAAGCAAGTTAACTCAGTAGCTTATCAGCTTGAATTACCTCCTCAAATGAAAATCCACAACACCTTTCATGTCTCTCTTCTTGAACCATGGATCTCAAACACGTTCCCTTCCAGACAGCTTCCACCACCACCACCACCCGACATCATTGACGGAGAAGAACACTTCGAGATTCAAGAGATTCTAGACTCAAGACTTCGACACAAGAAACTTCAATACTTTGTTTCCTGGAAAGACTATGACTCCACAGAAAACTCTTGGGTCTTGGCTGATGACTTCGATGACGATGATGAAGCTGTACTTCACTTCAAACAAAGCAATCCATCAAGACCCTCCAAACATCAAACTTAAGATCGTCAGGTGTCGATCTAAAAAAGGGGGCTTCTGTCACAGATCCTTGGTACCCAGGACCCCTTTGTTCTTCCTTTTGTCCCCATGTCTCTTTGTCCCTTGTTCCCTTGCCCCTGTTCCTGTGCTACATTGTTCCAACCTTTGTTCCTAAATCCCTTTGTTCTTAACTCTCAAACATATATGAAGCACTCCCCAATTGTACATAGATAGTTCCTCATCTGATATTGAATTCCTACGTCCTTTCTACCTGCTCAAGTTCCTTAGTCCCCTAAGTCAAGTCTCAACCTCAAGTCTTTGCCACTCCACCCTTAGCCTTTGCCACCAAGTTCCCAACGCTGATTCCCAACTGCCCTCAGCCTTTGTCAAGTCTCAAGTCTACCTCCTTAGCACTCTACCTATCTTCTACTAGTTAACTGTTACAGGGCCCATCATAGCAGCCCAATCATCCTATGGTCGAACACTACACAAGTCTCAAGCTCTGCTTGATTCTGAGGCAAGCGCATAGACCGTCTTCCCTTTGTCCCTTGTCGTTGTTGCGCACAGACCCTATGTTCCCTTTGTTCCCCTCCCTCTTCTCTAACTGTCTCCTTGTTCTTTGTGTTCCCTTGTTCTCTGATCCTGGGCTGTGTTGTTCCAACCTTTGTTCCCAAAACCCCTTTGTTTTGACTCTCAAACACATATATAAACCACCACTCATTTGTACATAAATAATTCCTCATCCGATATTCTATTGTTCTCTGTCCTAAATCTTCAGCTCTTGTTGACTTCCAGCCTATTCTACCTTCGTAACTGTGCCCCTCGTATCACCATCAACCCCCGTAACATTATATCGGATCAAAAACTATTAGGTTCCAAGTCAGCAAAATGTCTCAGCAAGATTTCATCAACCAGCTCAACAGACTCTCGGAGAGTCTCCAACAATTGGATCTCCAGGACCCTTCTACAAATGTGAACCTTCTGCAAACTCTTCAAAATCAACTCTCCACTATGAAAGCCCAAGCGGCCACTCAAGTTGCCAGTCCCGTCAAGTCTAAGCTCCCCAAGCCACTTCCATCGAGTCGATTCTCAGGTAGCACTCGATCTCACACAAAGACCGAAGGATTCCTAGCCCAAGCGGAGGACATATTTTCTTTCTACGAAATGACGGATGATGACAAGATCAGGTATGCTATGGCAAACTTTGAGGTAGACTCTCCTGCTTCGCAATGGATTCTCCCTTATCGTAGTCGTCTAGCTATACCAATCGAAGAACGAACCATCCCGTGGCTTACCTCTTGGGACAAGTTTAAACAGCAAGTCCTGCTTCGTTTTGGTGATTCTCAGGCGGCAAGCACTTACACTGAGCAACTATTAAGCCTTCGTCAAACAGGAGCTGCCGCCGACTATGCCATTCGTTTCAGAGTCTTGACCGAAAGAGGAGATTGGACTGAAAGTTCCTTGAGGGAAATTTTCAAGCTAGGACTCAAGGCAGATGTGAGAACAGCTCTTGCTGGTCTAGGACCACAGGTTCCTCAAGAGCTCGATGTGCTAATTGAGACTGCCGTCTCCATCGATGAAGCACTTTTCAGTACTAGGAGGAGTAAGAACACGACAGTGTTATGGCAACCTCGGCCGGCATCCCAGGTGGTCAAGCCAAACGTAACTCGCCCATTGCCCCAATCTCAAGTCTCTCCAAGATCTCAACCCCAGTACATCCCTATGGATGTGGACCTTGCCAGGTTAAATCGTGGACCCATCACTGCAGAGCAACGTCAACATCGCTTCAGAAACAACCTCTGCTTATACTGCGAGAAACCAGGACATCATGCAAGAGATTGTTATAGGGCTAGTAACAGAACTCAAGGCACTCAAGCAAATGCACAGCAAGTAGCAGTTACTCAAGTCGAGCCATCGTCTCCTTTTGCACAAGCTCAGGAGGAAGAGGAGACTCACTGAGCGTTGGTTCCTACAACATCTCCTTAAAACCGCGGGCTAGCATCTCCATCCCACCACACGAACCACAAATAGAGCCTCATCAGACAATTCCCATCCTCGTTCACTTCAAGAATCAAACCTTTCCTTCTCAAGCACTTATCGATAACGGAGCTGAGGGAGACTTTATCGACGAACAACTAGTACAATCACTTCAACTGCCAAGAAAACATCTAACCCACTCCCGAATTATTTCGGCCGTCGACGGCCGAACCTTAGACTCGGCATCATCAGAATACACCTCAATGTCTTTCGCTCTTAACCATCACCATCTGGAAGAACAGCCCTTCTCCATCACCAAACTGAAGACAGCACCAATACTCCTTGGAAAGCCATGGCTTAAGAAACACAACCCTCTTATAAACTGGACTAATAACTCTATCACATTTCCCTCAGACTATTGCAACGCAAACTGCGCTCCAAAATCGTCATGCGACCCAGAACGTAAAACTCCTACTCCTAGAACCTATGGAACAATACCTTACAGAACTTCGATTAAAACTCTTGAACATGTGGATCCAAAGTTGGATCAAACTTATCAAACTACAACCTCCAGACCTGCGATTAAACCTTTTGAAACTACAGCTTACAGAACTTCGAGTAAAATTCCGGAACATGTGGATCCAGAGTTGGATCAAACTTATGAAACTATAACCTACAGACCTGCAATTAATCCTTTTGAAACTATCACTTCGAAACCTTTGGCCCCGCGTGGGAATACATTACCAGTATCTACTCAAAAGAACAGTGTAATTTTGCCTCGTGTGGGCAACACTTCAGCAACTCGGCCAGTCAACATAGCACTGGTATCAGCAACGTGCTTCAGACAAGCACTGAAGAACTCACAAGGTTGTGGGATCCTCTCTGCTTCCCAACTACCTTACTCTGCACCCACTTCCACTGCAACTCAAACTAGACCCGTCAATCAACCTTCGGTAAATGGTGTCACAAATCTCCCAGAGACAGGGGATGATACTCCGGAATACAGTCAGTACATGTTGCAAAAGGTTCCGCAGGAATACCACCACCTAATTCAAGCATTTTCAAAAGGTAGTGCTACCAAGCTCCCTCCTCATAGCAAATTTGATCACAAGATCGAACTAGAAGAAGGAACTGAACCACCTGTGGGCCGACTCTACAATCTATCGGAACCAGAGCTCAAGGAACTAAGGGCGTGGATCAAGGAGAATCTTTCAAATGGATTCATCCGCCCTTCAAAATCCTCAGCGGGAGCACCGATTCTCTTTGTCAAGAAGAAAACTGGTGAACTGCGACTGTGCGTGGATTACCGGGGACTTAATGCAATCACAAAGAAAAATCGACTCCCTCTTCCGCTCATTTCAGACACTTTGGAACGACTTCGAGGTGCAAGGATCTTCACCAAACTAGATTTAAGGGGTGCTTACAACCTTATTCGTATGGCACTAGGAGATGAATGGAAGGCTGCTTTTAGGACCAAATATGGATCTTTCGAACCTCTAGTCATGCAGTTTGGCCTTACCAACGCTCCAGCGACATTCCAAGGAATCATGAACCACATATTTCGAGACCTTCTCGATATCAATGTTCTGGTCTTCCTGGATGATATACTTATCTTCTCTGAAAACCAAATCGAGCATCAATTACACGTGCAAGAAGTATTGCGCAGGCTGATTAAACATTGCCTCTATGCAAAACTGGAAAAATGCGAATTCAATCTTACAGAAACAGAATATCTAGGATACACAGTGTCAGGAGGACATGTAAGCATGTCCAAGGACAAGGTCGAAGCAGTCCTCTCTTGGCCAGAGCCTACTACAAAAACGGAGTTGCAAGCATTTTTAGGATTTTGTAACTTCTACCGACGATTCATTGAAGGATACTCTCGCATCATTCAGCCTCTAACGAAATTACTGCGCAAACCAAAACTCTCACCTTCAGCAAGCAAATCAATTCAGTTTAATTTTGATTTGGAAGCAAGATCAGCCTTCACAAACCTCAAACAACTCTTCACTACAGCCCCAGTCCTTTGTCACTTCGATCCTCACTTGCAAGCCATTCTGGAAACTGATGCTTCAGATTGTGCGATCTCTTCAATTCTTAGCCAGAAACATGCAGATCTGCAGTTCCATCCAGTTGCCTTCTTTTCTAGAAAGATGGCAGATGCAGAGTTAAACTATCCAGTTGGGGAAAAAGAGTTACTTGCCATAGTTGCCTCATTCAAGTTATGGCGGCACTACCTGGAGTCTTTGGAGGCACCAGTCAACATCCTTACAGACCACAAGAACCTGACTCAATTCCAGACAGCCAGGGTACTCACGCGTAGGCAAGCTCGTTGGTCTGAGATTCTGAACGCTCATCGTTACAACTTGGAGTACAGACCTGGATCGAAGAATGGCAAGGCAGATGCACTATCTCGTCGCTCTGATCTCATAAAAGGGGGGAAAGCATCTAATGCGCCAGCAGAAGCGATCCTCAGACCAGTAGAGATCAGTGCAACTGCTATAGCATCTCACACTTCGCAAATCCAACAACAGGTCCTTCGACTACTACCTCAAGACAAACACTTCCTCAAGATTTCCAGGACAATGTCGTCCTCTCCTTTGGACAACGAGGACTCTCCCACACTCTATTCCATCAAGGATGGCCTCCTATTCCATCAAGACAAACTTTACATTCCCGAAGACGAGCCACTCCGAACTCAAATCCTACAGCAAGCCCATGACAGTACCATGGCTGGGCATCCGGGTAGAGACAAAACCCTGTCCAATCTCAAGAGATATTTCTTCTGGCCTGGTATGGCTACAGCTACAGAAAAGTACATCAGATCCTGTGATATATGTCAACGAACGAAAATCCCTCGCAGACAGCCTTATGGAAAATTGCAACCTCTTCCAATACCTGGAGGTCCATGGCAGTCGATCTCAATGGATCATATCACACAACTCCCTTCCAGCAACGGATTTGACGCCATTCTAGTGATAGTAGATCGCTTCACCAAGATGGCCCATTTCATTCCTGCCAATTCTACCGATAACTCTCAGAAATTAGCATCACAACTATGGAGTCATGTATTCTCAAGGCATGGACTTCCCTCAGACATAGTCAGTGACCGAGGAACTCTTTTCACTTCGAACTTCTTCAAGGAAATATTGCACCAATCAGGCATCAAGTCGAATCTCTCGACTGCTTATCATCCGCAGACAGATGGGCAAACAGAAAGAGTCAATCAGGTCCTCGAACAGTTCCTAAGAGTGTACTGTGACTTCAAACAAGACGATTGGTCTACTTTATTACCCCACGCAGAGTTCTGTTACAACAATACATCCCATTCCTCTACAGGAACTTCCCCTTTTTATCTAGCTTATGGGTATCATCCTCGGACCAATTTAACTCCATTTACTTCAACAATCCCTAATGCAGACAAGCATGTGCAATATCTCATCAAGGTTCGCAAGGATGCACATAAGTGCTTAGAAGCTGCTCAGGTTCGCGCAATTCGTACTACAGATCGACATCGCAACACTCATCCGGACTTCCAGACAGGACAGCAAGTCCTCCTATCAAAAGACCACATTCACTCGGTCAGGCCCTCAAGTAAACTCGATCACCGTTTCCTGGGCCCCTTCAAGATCATAGAAGCGGTTGGCCCGAGAGCTTTCCGTTTGGAACTACCTCCTACTATCAAGATCCACAATGTCTTCCATGTCTCTCGTCTCCAGCCTTATCACTCGAACCATCTTCCATCTCGGTCTACTCCTCCAGCACCTCCTCCAGAAATCATTGATGAGGAAGAACACTATGAAGTCGAGAAGATTTTGGACTCTAGATGTCCCAGTCCAAATCGCCTGGAATACTATGTGGACTTTGTTGGCTGGGGAGTTCAGGATCGACAATGGATTCGAGCCTATGATCTCTCTCACAATGCTCCAATCGTTGTAGATTTCCATTCAACTTATCCTGACAAACCAATCACACCCTCTAGACTCGAAGTAATCCGCAAGCTTGCTAAAGCATCCCTTCCTAGCAACTCTTCTGAAGATGCTACTTCCATCAACACTCAGCAACAGGCGTCCAGAGTCCGCCCTGAAGAAGGGGGTACTGTTACAGGGCCCATCATAGCAGCCCAATCATCCTATGGTCGAACACTACACAAGTCTCAAGCTCTGCTTGATTCTGAGGCAAGCGCATAGACCGTCTTCCCTTTGTCCCTTGTCGTTGTTGCGCACAGACCCTATGTTCCCTTTGTTCCCCTCCCTCTTCTCTAACTGTCTCCTTGTTCTTTGTGTTCCCTTGTTCTCTGATCCTGGGCTGTGTTGTTCCAACCTTTGTTCCCAAAACCCCTTTGTTTTGACTCTCAAACACATATATAAACCACCACTCATTTGTACATAAATAATTCCTCATCCGATATTCTATTGTTCTCTGTCCTAAATCTTCAGCTCTTGTTGACTTCCAGCCTATTCTACCTTCGTAACTGTGCCCCTCGTATCGCCATCAACCCCCGTAACATTAACCCCGTTACACACCTGGAGAATACCTTCCATTGGAAGATTTGGACGGCTGGTATCATCTCCTCTTCTGTACAAGGGCATCAATCCCTTCCATTCCTTTGGTAGATTCCATCGTTCTAATTGCTGGTAAGAGTTGTCGTAGCATCTGCTCTTGCGTGAGTCCCTGCAGATCCTTCTCCCGACGCATAGAGATTCTTGAAGAAATCAAAGATGATCTTGTTGATCTCTATTGGGTACATGGTCTCACTTAGAGGGTATTCTGGGTTAGAAATGAGATCAACGGGATTAGCAATTACAGAGGTGATTGCTGATTTTGAACATTTGGATTGCAAGCAATACTTTAGAGCATATTTGTTAACATGCTCTGTTTCTATCCTCGCGTGAACAGACAAAGTTTTAGATCTCGTTTCTTGATCTTGGTCTTGATCTCGATGTGGATTGGCTCGATCAAAGTGTTGCATTGATCTACCTATTACCTTTGACGAGTCTTTGACTTGTTCACACACGGCATCGAAAGCAAGAGCTGGACTGTTAGTTTCCTCCTCAATCTTATTAAAGACAGCTTCAAAGATTTCTCCTAATTCTGAAGTAATTGCAATGCTTCCGTTCATCTTGTACCAGCAGTTTCCAGTTCAAAGTCTTCAAAACAGTTGAAGTCTCCTACTAAACCAGTGAGATGTTCTGGTTCTGGATTTGAGGTTTCTCCATCAGCTATTCCTTTTGACCAGATGAATGGATCCATTCTTTTTTGAAGGTACTGAAAGAAAAGTACCTGAAAGAAAAGATTTTGACTAGTTCCTAGGACTGGTGCATAAATGTTGATTAGATTGAGGATTGTTCTATCTCCATCAGTTGAAGGTAGGTGGATTTCGACAGCACTTGTTCTTTCTGGCCAGTTGTAGTTTGATGGTCGACTGAAGGAAGTGGTTGCTGAAATATTGATGAAGTTTGAACTTGAATTGATTGTTGATCCAGACGGTCCTGTCGCCACGGAATACCAGTATCGTTTTTGGCTTGGGAGATTAAAGAGAGATAATTAATCGAGGCCAGCTCCGACCATTCTACTGCTTCATTTTGAGTTTCACATCTGACCTCAGATAGACAAAAAATTGAGTGGGGCAAATAGTGTAGATCTTGGGAGTTTGAGTCTTTTGTCTTGCGTTTTAATGGATCGTACATCGGCATTCCAGATGCGCAACTTTGTTGTCTCTTGATTACTATTGTTGTTACTATTATTCATAAATTTTAGACAAATAAATAAGAAAATTAAGGATGTAGAGAGATCTACAATTGACTGTTGGCTTCAGCCTCCTCTTGAGGCCATGTTCTCATCTTCATCATCTGAACGGCTCTTGGAAACTACCTCTTTGGCTTGATTTGAAAAAGTACTTATTTAAGCGGAATTGTTTGGACTAAGTTGAGAGTTGAGGTCTGAAGAGGCTGAAGCATTACCTTTTGGAGTTGGAGCTTGAGCATGAGCATGAGCTGGAATTTGAGATTGAGCTGCAGGCTAACCAGCTTGGATTTAAGGTTGTTGTTGTTGAACTGGAGCAGAAGTTGTGGCTGTGGCTAGACCAGGGAAGTCCGAGTTCGAATTGACGTTGAGTGGTTCTACCTTAAACCTCTCCAGCAGCTCCAGGAACCGGTCTTCCTCCGCTACCTCCTACTCTACTTGCTACCTCACGTTCCTTTCGAGCATCCTTTCCTTCTCCATTTCTATTATGCTTGCGACTCTTGCTACCACCTACAACCTGAAGTCCATCTTTATCTTCACCATTTGAATGACGTGCTTCATTGACTTTGGGACATCTGAATCGAGGGGGAGTGGTTTCTGAGCAGTGATTGTATTTAGAGGCAGTCTTGAAGCGATAGCGGTTTTTTTCGCTGCTATCACAGTAGAAGCAGTGCATCTTGGGTTTAGTGAGGAAATTGGCTTTGACGGTTTGAAGGAATTCAGTCTTGTCATTGAAGGTAGTTCTTTCGAAGGATTTGGGAGGATAGAAGAAGGATCCTTGAGGGGTTTTAGTCAGCAAATTTCATCATTCATTGGATTTTGAGAGTATCTGAGGATTTCTACACTCTTTCCTCTTTCTAAGTTCCTTTCTGGGGCTTGATTAAGGAAGGTACTTGCAGAGTTTTTCTTTGTTCTCGTCTTCAGATTTTCCCATCGAGTAGAAACCTGAGAGGTTTGCAGTGCCAATAGTGATTCCTCTTTTGCAGAATTCGTTACTGATTAGACTGTGGTTGAGGGTTGGATCTGGAACTAGAATGAGAGGTCCAGTGGATGACTTGAGATCTAACTTGACATTGATTCCCTCCTTCCCAACAATGTTGTTTACCAGGTTGTTGGATGATTGGTGGATCTTCTGGGGTAAGTCGTGCGTATTTTCTGGGAGTTGGGAGATGAAACGAAAGGCGAGAGGAGCTCGATGGGTGATACCTCGAGGTAGTGGATATTTGAGGGGTGGGTGCACGCGCTCCTCCGCTAGATATAGCAGAGTAGCTTGGCGTGTTGGTAAAAGGTTTTGAACTTGTTTTTTAAGGATTTGGGGTCAGATGGAGGAGTTTAGAGTAGGTTTTTTTTTTTTGAGCTTGGGTTGATGAAATGCCGAATCATATGTTTGTTTGAGGTTTCCAATATTTCACTTTTGTCATAGCTAGACACTTCCAGTTGGCTCCTATAGCTCAGCTGGCAGAGCGTGTGACTGTTAAAAGCACAAATCTTGACTGTAATACAGTCTACAAATCACAAGGTCTGTGGTTCAAGCCCACATGGGAGCGCTTTCTTTTGCCTCCTTTTTGTCCTTGTTCACTGCACACACTTCAGCGAGTAACTGGTTCGAGTATGGATGCTTGGGCCTCCATTTGCTGACACTATCTTTGGGTCTCTCAAAAGCTGTTCATGTCTACCTGCACTTCTGCGCTTGAGCCCTAATTTCTTTTTCTCAGGAATGCAACTGCTTCGGTCGTCAAAATGATCTGATCATCCAACCATCCATCTCATCTTTGAATCATAACCTATCCAATCTCGTAAAAGTTTAACCAAATTTAGTTCCTTGTCTCTTTTCTTTTCTCGTGTTTATTTTGTCAATTGTAAATTTTGTTTTCGTTGTTTTCTCTTATTTCTATTGCGTTCTTTTTTCTCTTCTTGTCCCCACTTATTTATTCTATCTTCGATTTCTCCCTTTTCTTTTATTTTTCCTTTTTCAATGATGCTTCTCGCATCTTTTACTTCCCAGACTATCCTATTCATATTCAATTCTTCAATGGTTGTTTTCCTGTAACTTTGATACTTTATTTTTGAGTCTCGGGAATGCAATTGCTTCGATTTAAAAGAGAAAAAAAGGAATGTGCGTGTCCATCCCACCTCCTGTCCCATCAATGTTCCCAAGTCTTCTCTTCCTTTTGCCTTGGTTCTTTGTTCTTCCTCATTTTTTTTTTCTCTAGTTCTTTCTTGTGTCTATACTAAACATCTACAGCAAGAACAGCAACACAAGAAAGGGATACTGTAAGGACAGCTACCGAGTGATTACCAGAGAGGGTAGAGGATCTTGAACGTTTGTTAGAGGACAAGGAGCTGGGAGTTGAGAGAGCTGGAATCATCCGCCTTGCGTTTCTTTGACGGGTGGGAAGAGATTGTGGCCTTTTCTCTTTGCCTTCTCCTTGGAGTTGAATCTTGCAAAGACAACCCCAGAATTATAAAAATTGTTTCAACTGACAGATAACAGCAATCAAGCACTTCATATATAGTACAGTCAGTACAAAGCAAGCAAGAGTATATAAGACTTGGAGTGTTGCTTCCCTTTTGACATTCATCTAAGCCCATTCCCTTGATCCCTCCTCCAGGCCTTCAAGAAACAAATTCGCAAAAACGATGTTCTGATAAAGGATAGATCAAAAGTAAAATGATGAGCAAGGGGCTTCACAATCTCATTTCCACTTTTGCTGACTACTCACCTCCTCTCTCCCCTTCCTCTCTGCTTCTTCTCTCTTTTCTTCCTCTCTTTTCCTCTCGAATCCCAAAACTTCCTCTCTAACTTTCCAAACCTTCTTTCTTCTTTCCCTTTTCAATCTCCTAGCTTTCTTCAACTGGTTAATCAGTGAAGAACGAGTTGTAGCCAAAGAAGAAAGGGAAATGAATTTTGAATGTAAGGAATGACGGAGGGATCTTAGGAATTGAAGGTTTGAAGCAATTGGAGTTGCGGATCTGAGAGAGAGAGAGAGAGAGAGAGAGAGAGAGAGAGAGAGAGAGAGAGAGAGAGAGAGAGGGAAAAAAGGTATCCAGTCAGATGATTAAAGAAGGAGGTGAAGCGGAGAGAACAACAAATAAAAACTCACCCAGCTTCTTTCAATCCTTTCTCCAAAACACTCCAAATCACATCCGCATCATTGAGTTTTCTTTTCATTTTCTTTTCATCTTTTGAGATCCAAACTTTTCCACTTTGACTTTCTTCCTGATCCTCATCATCTTGATTCTCCTCCTCACCCCTTTCCAACCCCAAACTGATGACTCTCTTCAATCTTTTCAGCATTCCTTTTCTCTGGTTTTCAGAAATTCCTTTCCTCATCTCGCTTAAACTTGTCTGATTCCTTCCATTTCTGAAAGAAGATAAAGATTGAACAGTGTCATCTGCGTCTCCATCATCAGCTTCTACAGTCTTTTTGGAAGTAGAAGCCTGTTTCTGAACTGAAACTTTAGATTTCCCTCCGAGCTTGTCTTTGACGAAAGAAGTCAACTTAGATTGGAGACTACTCTTGTATTTCTTTTCCTTAGGTTTATCTATGCCCTTCGTTGGAGAAACTTTCTTCTTAGCTGGAGTAGTACTTTTCTTTGGATTCTTTGAAGTTGAAGCAGAATTAGTAGCAGTAGTAGATTTAACCTTTTTGCTGTTTTCCTTCTCAACCCCCTTAGCCCCCAAAGTCCTAGCCTTCTCCTTTCCTTTTCCCTTATCCTCTTTCCTCACAGTCCTCTCCTCTTCTCCATTCTCTTGATCTTCCGCTCCCATCCCCATCCCCATCTCCTCATCAGATCCATAATCCGAAATCTCCTTCCTTTGAAAAACGTCTGAGATCCTAGCTTTCTTCCTGGTCGGCTGTTGTTGTTGTTCTAAAGGCAAGGTAGAGTTACCAGGAGCATCATCCACTCTCCTCTTCCCACCAACTCTCGTAGGAGAGGAAGATGCAACCTGAGAGGAACCACCAGCATGAGAAGCTCTTCCACCTCTCATTGCACTTCTCAAAGGATTAGGAATCGATTGTTTCTTGATGGTTGAAGATGAGACTGGTTTGGATGAAGCAACCTTTGAAGGAGCTTTCAGAGTAGATTTAGTCTTAGTTTGATCTTGAGCATTAATTCCACTTTCTTCAATTGCAGATCTAATAGTTGGTTTTGATTGGATTGGAGCTGGTCTCATACTTCTTCCTAACCCGCTTCCATTTCCATTTCCACTTGAACTTTGACTTTCATCCCCAACTCCTTCTACGTCATCTTGATTTGGAGGTGAAGATGATAGAATCCCAGAACCAACTTTCCCGCCCCAAGAAGGACGAGCTAAGGTGACCGAGGAATTTCTACGAGATGAAGAAGGAGCCGGATTGGGTTGAGAAGTGATGTTTGAAGTTGAGGCGATAGGGGCTGGTTTTGAAATGGGAACTTTTGAGAACGTAGAAAGTTTGGAAGTTGTAGAAGCTCCAATCGCATTGAAAGAGAAGGTTCGAGCTACTGGTTGTTGAGTACTGTAGAGGAAAGAAGAGAGATAGGGTTAGTACAGAGGCCTTTGGAATATTATGTCTCGAGACTGAGATGAAAGATAGATCTCTCAAGACGGATTATTTGATCGAATGGGAACAGAAGTTCAATACACCTTTCTAGAAAGAAAAGCCTCATCCCCTCAATCAGTTACTCTAGGTCCAAACGATGAACGCGTCTGAACCGACGCGATTACAATCTCTTTCCTAGGATCTGACGGAATAGAATGAATAAAATGGAAGACCCGAACCCAATGAGTTGCTCGAAAGCAGTGAAGAGAGGACGAATAGGTGACAGAGAGTGGGAAAGAGGAGAGCCTGGTTTTACCATCCCTCTCCTCAGCTCCCCTCCCACCTAGTTCTACCTCTCTCTCCCAGTTAGACATCTCATCGAATACAGAATAGACCTATTCATTGACTGACTCGCTTAGAGGTTTCTTCACTTCTCTTCCCCATAGATCTTATCATCTCTCTTTCGCATCTGCTTCTAACTTTCAATTCAATCCTGCTCCTCCCATCCTGTTTCAATTCTGTCCAGTCTGATTTATACCCATCAGTCTCTGAAGATTACTTTCGAATCGACTCACCCAGCTCCTCTCATTCTCTGCTGCCTCCTTTCCTGAAATTTGTGAGTTGAGGTTGCACCTGCTGCAACTGCTGCACCTGATCCTGATCCTGATCCCGATGCTTCTGGTGGGTGATTTGATTGAGGTGGAAGGCCTGACATCTGAGATATGCGAATCTAATGTAAGACTAGAAGTAGAATTGAAGGTTGGAATGAATGTGACCTTGGTTGGTGATTGGTGTTGGTGTCGAAGATGAGATTCATTATTCATCTGTCTCTTCTTTCCCCATCCACACCTCGCTGTCTTCTCTTCTTCTCTTCTCATCTAATCCACCAAATTCATTTTCATTATTGATCATGCCACCACAGAAATCCAGTTCCAGTTCCAGTTCCACTCGACCTAAACCGCGTACAGCTGCAGCTGCAGCCACAGCAACGAGTTCAAGTTCTCCAAGTAAAGGAAAAGGAAAACAGAAAGCAAGTAGCTACGTAGACAATCAAGTTGAGTCTGAATCAGATCAAGATGATTACGATGATCAAGAAGAAGAAGAGCAAGAAGATGAATCAGATCAAGAAGAAGACGCAACTCCATCTTCAAACAACAACAGACTTAAATCCAAATCCAAACCTCATTCCAACCCAAACATCTCCAGACTTGCATCTCCAACTCAATCAGAATCAGAATCAGACCGAGACCAGGACTTAGACCTATCATCATCAGAAGATGACGATTCAGATGACAGTGATGAATCCAACCCAAAAGGAAATTCAAAGGGAAACAAACGGAAGCTCAAGATGCCTTCTGAGACCCAGAGACTGAAGAAGTGGAGAAGAATGACAGTTGAAGAGAGAGACAATTTGATTGGCGAAGGTGGAATCGTTTGGGAAACTGCTAGGTGAGTAGGTTTCATCAGGATTCCATTTGATGGGAGAGCAAGAGATAGAAGGGCGGGGAGACTAATCGGGTTATCCGAAGGACCTGTGAAAAGGTTCTTGGTTTTGGAAAAAAGAGAGACACGATCTGTCAAGCCCAAGAATGTGAGATTTTCGACCTCCTCCTAACCCACCCATCCCTTCTCTTATCTCTCCCCACCCACCCAGATCTATCCTCCTCAAAAACCCCTTAAAGCCCTCTCAAGCTCAAGATCTAAAATCTACTCTATTCAAGACTCTATCCAAATTGGATTCGGTCCTTGAGAAATGCTTGATTCCTCCTACTAGTGGGATTGTAGGTGGGGGAGCTGTTTCGATTCCACTCACTTCAACTTCGAGTACAACTACAAGTTCTGAGGTAGGAGTGGCCGGAGAAAGAGGTTTGAATGGTGCCATGAGAAGTTGGAGATCTAATTATTCGTTGGAAGAAGATGGAGAGCCGGGGGAACACGAATATCATGGAGATGTGGTGTGTATGATTTTTTTGCGATAGCCAAGTCTTGAGGAGTTGCAGACATCTTCGGTCTAACTCATCCAGCTCTCTTGCTCTCTCTTCCCCCCCCCCCTCCCTTCTCTCTCTCTCCCCAAATGAAAATGGAACATCATCAGGCTCATCTAGAATCCCTACTTCTACCAGAAGCTTCTCAAGCTTTGGTCCTTTCAAGAGCTTTGGAAACTCAGGAGACTTTACTTGAAAACCATAAGAAGGCCGATGAGGTTTTGACATTGAAGCAAAATAAGGAAAAAGAGAGAGGAAATGGGAGGAAGGAGGTTGAGTTGAAGAAGGGGTTTTTTCTTTGAAGGGAGGGATGAGTTGGGTTTGGATTGTATTTGTATTTCCAGGATGTTTCACGATACCACTTTGCTCTCTTGACTGGCTCTGATCTAGGGTGTCTGTTTCAATCAGCTGGCCTTTCGCAGCTTTCTCCGATTGGGTTGGCTGAATGAATGCATGTTCTGAGGTATCACACTTGAAACAGGGAAGCCAGATTCAAAAGACTCTCGAAAAAATGATGAATAGAACTACAAGATATAATTACGATTTAAGAGAGAGAAAGAGGTGAGCGCACTCCATCGACCCTTGGGACCTCAACGCCTCAACCATCTTCAACTCCCCCACTGAATCCCACCTTTCCTCCTTCCAACCCCATTCTTCCCTTTTCCTTTCTCAGTTCCCTCTTTCAATCCTCTAACTTTCCTTCCGCCATCTTGATTCACTTCCAAAAAGTTCCCACCTTTCGGTAATCTTTCATCGATTCCATCCATTCCATTTGCAAACTGTCTCCAAAAGTCTCTTTGATATTCCTCCTCCTCACTCATTCCCCAGCTTTCCTTCTTCTTACTCCTCAACAATTCTTCCAACCTTTCCTTTCTTTTCTGAGTAGCCCAAATTCTTTCAGCTCGATCCAACCCAATAGCAATCTCCAGTTGATGAGCCAAAGGAAAGGTTAAATAATCTGGAGGAATCTGATGGTTCGAAGGTTGAATGGTTGTAGAATTCCCATTCGATTGAGTTTGTTCAATTCTATGATTTTCTTCCGCTCTTTGGCTTGAACCTTCGATAATGGAAAAATGAATTCCACCAGATCCAGAACCAGAAGTTGTCTCTAAATTTCCATAAGCATAACCTTCAGGAAAAGAGATTCTACCGGTCAGCCCATCGTGTCTGCTATCAGTATTGACTCCAGAATAAAAAGGTAACCCTAATTCATTGAATTCCTTTTCCAACAAATCTCCTAAACCTCCCAATTCAGAAGCTTTCTCATTTCTTCCTTCTGAAAACCTTTCAGAAGGGATTCCACCTTTTCCACCGCCACCAAATAAGAGACCATTTCTCTCGGTATTAGATCTATTGAACAAGTCCAGCGGATCTCTTTCTTTCCCTTTAGGTAAGATCTCTTCAAATCCAAGATCTCCAAAAATTTCAACTTGAGTAATAAAATTCCCATCTCCACCTTCGAATCTATTAAAAAAAGTGGTAGGATTTCTTCTGCCATGTTTTCCGGGTCCAATTCTCTTGAAAGGATAATTTGTCGGTCTTAAAATCACATTCACCTCATGCGATTTGAGCGAGATTGGTACCTCCTCTAGATTTCGAGATAAAGATTCTCGCGTCTTTGACAGACTGGTTTGATTCGACGAGGAAGAAGCTCCAGGCCCTAGTTTCGTCTTTCCTGATTTTTGAGGTTGGGAATTTGAAGATTGGGAAATGGTTGAAGTTGGGAATTTTGGAAAGGTGGAATAGGGTGGTAAGGAGGAGTGAGGGAAAGGTGGACCGTAAGGATAGGAGGAATGTGATTCTGAAGGTAGAATGTCTAGATCGTCGGATTGATAGGGTGGGAGAAGATGCCAAGGTACGGCGATTGCTGAGAGAATGGGAGAGGGAGGAGATGGGTTGAGATGGGGTTAGTTTCAGACACGTTCGAGAGCGGTCGACAGGAATTGAGCACGCGAAGAAAATCCGAGTGAATAGTCAACAGAGATGTGAGTTTTGACTCGGATCTTGAGAGGCGGCGACCAAGGGAAAGAAAGGAGGTGTTCGATAGAACAACACCTAGAAGTTGATGGAGCCTGGCCGACGCAGCTCTTTGCTGAGTCTCAGACTTGAGATGTGAGAGAAAAGCCTCTCTCAATGTTTCCAGTCTGCGACTCCCGTGATGCTCCCCTTGAGCTCTGTAGAACCCAGACCAACTAGGTCTTCCAGAATAGCCACATCGAGCAGCAACCTGGATCTAGCTCCCAGTCCGATCTCTCAGGTTGATTTGGGTCGTTTCTTCAGTAGTTACCGTTAGTTCAATCATTTCAGAGATATTCTACTGCCGAAAGAAGCAAAGCCTGTCTTGGAAGTCGAGGGAGATGCTGCCTTGCCAATGATTCTTTACTGTCCCTCCCCTCCCTCTGTTGCCTTAGATTGTCAATGATCTGAGCTACTCTATATCCAAAGTCTTGGATGCTAAAGACTTCTCCACTCTCAAACATGGCATCATCAATGGGAATTGAACTGCTGAAACCCACCTGATTTCCTTCTCAAACACAGAGCTCTCTCTATGCCCATCTCCCTCTCCGTCGCCCTCTCTCTCTTAGTACTCACATTCTCTCTCGCCCAACCTAAGACCTACTTCCACTTCTTGCTGATCTCCATTGAATTCTGTATGAGGATCCACCTGATCGTCTAAAGTAGTTGGCGGTTGATTCGGTCTATCTCTATCTAGAGTTGAAGGTGGGAAAGGATCAAGACCTTCGGAATTGGAATTGGAAGTTGAAAATTGAGTTTGAGCTTCAGCAGGTGATAAGTAAAACCTTAAACCAGTTGAAGTTGAAGTTGAAGTTGTTGAGGAATGATTGAATAAATGATCGGGTGGTCCTAATCTTCTGAAGAAGGAGAAGTGAGCATCAGACATGTTTAGACAACGGAGAGAGGTAAGTGAACTGATTGAAGGGTAGGGTAGGATTGAGTTGATTGAGGTTTAGAAATTCAAATGGAATTAAAAGAGATGAGAATGTACAAGTCAGGAGGGAAGGCAAGATTCGAGTAACAAGGTCACCTCAGCCCCACTCAGACGCTATTCTGACGCGAGCAATCCGCTTCAGCGCCAAAAGACGCAAACGCACCCAACTTTATTTTTGAAAATTGAGAATTGCATCGAAATTGAAGCTCTCTCATCTCCTCATTACTCATTGGATTCCATTCTCTTCCCTACAAAATGAGTGGTCAAACTTCATCGAGTGATGCAAGTACATTGCTTCAAGCTACTCTATCTAAAATTCGACATCACACCAATTCAAAGTTGGAGAATCAGAAAGCACCAGCTCAACTTTTAAAGGCTATAGAAGAAACTTTGAAAGATCAAAATCCAGTCAATCCTTCAGCTTCAGCAACACAGGAAGAAAGTCACCCTAATCCCAATGAATACTTTCTGGCTTTGGACAGCATGGTTCAAAAGGCTGGTGCCCCGGATGTGAGTGTGTGAAGAGATGGATGGAAGAGAAGAGAAAAGAGATGCAGCTGGAATCGCAAGGAATGGAAGGGAAGGAGAGACAAAGATTAGATGAAATCTTTTGGCCTGGCTATTGTTTGGAATTTGGTAGAAACGGGGATCTGATGAACTCTGAGGAGTTGGGGTCATTGGCAGGCAGAATGTAGAAGTGGAAGGAAGACAGGATTTGGGGTCGCTCATGCTTCATACTCATGTGAGGTGCCACATGAACTTCATTTCTGGGTACTTTTGGCCTCTCTGGATATGAAGCAAGACACGAACTGCTTCATGTGAAGCGCTTTGACCTGTTTCTCTTCATATGAGCTCATGTCACCTCATGACTTCATATGGAGAGAAAGGGAGAGAAATGAAGACAATTTTGGTTCATATGAGGTCGAATGAAGTGAGGTATGAGTCCAAAGCATACCCAAAGTAGAGACAAAGAGAGAACTAAGTCGTTCTTTGAGGGAAATGATGATGAAAGCCGATCAAATCGTGGAAATGGAAGAGAAGTCAGCGCTGAAGGTCCGTGGAATTCACTCTCAGGCTGCAAGAAATGAAGTTTTAAAAGACTGATCTCTTGAAAATGAGAGAGGAAGACCAAGATGAAGGGAGAGGATGGGAATTTCAAGGTGAAAGGTCGAACAATGGAACAAGATGGCTTGCTTTTGGTCTTGAGCCTTTGCCTCATTCAAAACTTTCCTTTGTTCCAACGAGTAGACTATTACGGACCTCAACCTTTTCATTCTAGGCTTACTTCATGTCGCCTCATATGAAGAGGTCTGAGCTGACATATGAACATGAAGCAGCCTCATATCTGCTTCATCTTTCCGATTCTTGAAAGATTTTGACATGAAGTAGATATGAGATTGCTTCATATGAGTTGCTTCATGTGAGCAAGAATGAGGCTTTTTCATATGAAGTTAACGGGTGACCCTTATTAAGACTGACCTCTACCTTTTCCAATTTCTTTCTCCAGGCTTCACCTTCCCTGCTTCAATCAGTCCTCTATCTACTCTCACTAGTCACTCCACACGTTTCACCTTCGATTCTACGAGCTCGTCTCAGTTCTTTACTCTCAATTCTCTCATCAGTTCTATCAAACCCTCATCCAACAACTTCAACTTCAACAGATTCTCAAGCAGCACTTTTACGTTCAGTTCTAACGATTTCTCAATCCTTATTTCAATCCTTCACAATCTCAAATGACATTGGAACTTTAGAAAAAGAACTTCAATTGAGAGGTTGTTGGAATTCGATTTTAAATCTCTGTACAGATTCGAGACCAAAAGTTAGAAGAAGGGCTCAAGAAATTGTAGGGACGATTTTATTACCTGATGGCTCAGGTGGATTACCAACCATGATAGGTGGCAAATTACATCCCTATGTTTCTAGAACTGCTGAATGGACTGTCAAAACTTTGGAATCGGTTTCCGAAAGTGGTGGAGTTTCTTCCAAAAAAGACAAGAAAGGAAAGAAAGGTAAAAATGAGAAAGATCCAAAGGAATTGGAAAGACCGAGTTACGATAGGAAAACTGGGAAAGCTACTGGTCAAGAAGAAGCTGCTAGACTTAGACAGTTGGGTCAAGCTGGTGGAGAAGGCGCTGCTTCAACGGGGATTTGGGTTTGTGGTTTCGCAAAGGCTCTAGTTGGTGCTATGCCAAAAGAGGTGAGTTTTCACTTTCATTGTTGGCCTTTAGTGAAACTTAGTCGCCGAATCTGGCTTTTTCTCCCCCTCTTTCTTCATTCTCAGTCAATCACATCTCTGTGTTCAGTTCTTTTGAGATTACCTGGTCTTCAAAATCCATTCCTCACTGTAGCTTCATTCGAAGTCTTCGAAGCTTTACTCAAGAGTTCAAGACCTACTCTAAGTCTTTCAAGCGTCGATCCACTTTCAGCTGCTAGTGCCTCAAGTACTCCCGCAACTTCAATGATTACCCGTCCAACTCTTCTATCGACTCTCTCCGCTTTACGTTCTCAAGCTCTAGTTCCATCTGCATCTGATGTTCAGCTGATTCCATCTTATCTCAAAGCTCTAGAACAAGCCTTAGTCTCTTATTCACGTTTAGATGAAGGGAAACCATGTTGGGATCAATACGCTTTACCTTGCTGGAATGACATCTTCGCTTTAACTTTAAGTTCTAAATCTGAAGCTTCTAGAAATGCACCAAATGTCAGAGGATCAGGTAAAGACATTCTATCTGCTATTGTCAGGTATTGTATTCCTGATTCTGGAATCGAGGAAACTTTGGATTTAAAGGCTAAAGGTGGAGACTGGAAATCGGAAACTCAGCTAGGACAGATGATCAACAGTTTAGAGGAAGCTCTTAGCAAACATGCTTTGAGATATCAACACTCTAGGAAAGAGACTTTGGAAATCTTGGCAACTTTGGTTAACAGACTTAGATATAGATCCAAGTCTTCCGTTTCTACTTCTTCTAGCAGACCTGAAACTTCAGCTACCCTTCTTCTTCTACCTCTAGTCAAGATTATCGGAGACTTAAGATCTCAACCAAACTTTGAGCAAAGAGAATATGCGGATCTGGTTTTGGGAATTGCTGTCGAAGTTTGTGGACCTTCGTCAATTCTCAACATCCTACCTCTAGGTTTAATGGGAGAAAATGGAGAAACGATTGGCGGTAGAGCTTGGTTATTACCTTTAATGAAATCCAAGATTACAAACACTTCGTTGTCGCATTTCGTTAACGAAATGATTCCTCTAAGTGAACAATTATTCAACCGAAAAGTCGAGGCTGAATCTTTAGACTCCGAAGGAAACGTTTCAAGACCAATTGAAGGAAAAGTTTATGAAGCTTTGGTTGATCAGATTTGGTCTTTATTCCCTGGTTATTGTGATATGCCAATCGATTTAATCAAATCCTTTAACGAGAACTTTGCAAATCTTTTGACTAACGTTTTGAAATCTCAGACTAACCTAAGACCTACTATTTTCAAAGGTTTACAAAATCTGGTGGAAAGGAACGAGGTTTTGGCCAAATCCTCAGCTCCGGCTGATATTTTAATGGGATCTTTCGGACTGAAGCAAGCTAGTGGAAAGGAAAACTTAGACTATCTTAGAACTTTGACTCCAAACCTCCTAGCTACTTTCTTCGATATCTTCGCTCAATCTCCAGGTGAAAGTAGAGGTTATGTTGCTGAGACTTTGTCTTCTTACTTAAAGATCGCAAATAAGGAAGATTTGAAGAACACTTACGAGAAGGTTATCGGTTTACTGAATCAGACTTTACCAGAGTTAGTTCCTTCAAGAGATAGAGAAACCGGTGCTGGCTCGATTCCACCTCTGCCTCACACCATGTTGGATCTTTTGATTGTCTTATCTCCTCATCTAGAAGTTGGATCTCCATCTTCAGAAGCCAACAAGCTTTTCAAAGTCGCCATCTCAGATCAACTACTTAAGAATGGTGATTCCGGAATTCAAAAGAAGACTTACAGAATTCTCACGAGGTTGGTTTCTGGTGAAAAGGGAGCTCAAATCTTAGAATTAACCAACTCTTCTTCTGGCAATCTAGTTGGTGAACTATTAACCAAACTGAGAGGTGCAACTAGCAACGTAGTTCCCGGAGCTAAGAGAGACAGAATCGCTTTGCTGACTGCTTTAGTTCCTAGAATTCCAAAGGATGAAATGCATCATTTACCAAGTATCATTCCAGAAGCTGTTTTGGGAACTAAGGAAACCAATGTCGGAACTAGAGAGAAAGCCTATGAACTTCTAGTAATGATGGGAGAGAAGATGAAACAAGGTGGAACAGTCAAGAAAGGTTTAGTCGAAGGTGCAAACAAGAAGGACGATGAAGATATGGAAGAGGAAGATCAGATGGAAACCGAAAATGATGAAGAGACCAATGCTTCGATCGAGGAATACATCACTATGGTCTGTGCCGGTTTAGCTGGAAACTCTCCTCATATGATCTCTGCTACTTTAACTTCGATTGCTCGTCTCCTTTATTCCTTCAACGAGGATTGTTCTAATGGTACTCTGAACGAACTAATCGAGACTCTCATCCTATTCGTCTCTTCAACGAATAGAGAAATCGTCAAGGCTGCTTTGGGATTATCCAAAGTCATAATCTTAGTTCTGGATGTCAGTCTAGTTGACAAGCATCTAGACAAGCTAGTTCCCGCTCTGTTAGGATGGTCGAAAGAACACAAGCAACACTTCAAATCCAAAGTCAGACATTTGTTCGAAAGACTTTTGAGAAAGTTCGGTTTCGAAAGGATTGAACAAGTCACTGACGAGGAGAACAGGAAGTTGATCATGAACATCAAGAAGAGAAAGGATAGGGCTAAGAGAAGGAAGAACGAGAAGGACGAGGAAGAAAATGGTCAAGATGATGATGAAGATGATCAAGTCAACAGAATGGGTGCTAGAACTATGAAATCAACTGGAACTGATGCTTTCGAAGATGCAATTTATGGTTCAGAATCTGAAATCGATACTGATGATGAGGATGCTCCTCAACAACCTACCATGACTGGTTCAAACAATACTAAGCCAAAAAAATTAACAGGAAAAGAAGCTTACGATGAGAAGAAAGCTAGAAAAGCAGCTGCCAAACAGAAGTCGAATAATGACGAAACTTATATTCTTGAAGATGACGATGAACCTTTAGATCTTTTAGATCGTTCTGCTATTATGGGTGGAACTCATTCAGCTTCAACTTCTAGGAACGCTTATTCCAAAAACAAAAGGATCCCAGGTAAAGAATCGGAAAAGTTCGAATTGGATCAAGCTACTGGTAGAATGATTATCGATGATGGAGATTCTAAAATGGAAGAAGTCACTAGTCAAAGAATTGATGGTACTGGTAGAGCTTATATCGAAAAAGAACAAGGTTTAGATGGCCATACTATCGGTAGAGGTGGTGCTGTGAAATTCAACAAGAATAATAAGAGAACTAGAAATCAAGAAGATGAAATCGATGAGATGCAAATGAATGATGAAGATGCTGAAGAGAGAAGGTTGGCAGATCTGGCTGCTAAAGCTGCTGGAAATGGTCAAGAGGCCAACGGAAATGGTAGGAAGAAAGATAAGAAAGTTAGAAAGGAGAAAGAACTCTTGGGTGGAGAATTTAGAGCTAAGAAAGCTAAGGGTGATGTTATGAAGGATGGAAAAAGTCCTTATGCTTATGGTGAGTCTTCTTTTTCTCTTTTCTCTTAGTCTCTTCTCTTGTACTCTGCAAAAGAAAAGCTGGTACTTGCGTGACTCTCATTCAAAGTGGAAATGCTGTTCTGACCCTGTTTCTCCTTGTGCCCCCTTCCCTCACGACAGTTCCTCTATCTCAAGTAGGAGGAAAGAAGAAGGGCGGAAGATCCAACGACGTCAGTTTGACTGGAAAGGGAATCAAGAAACAGAGGAGATAGAAGAAGCCCCTCTGCCTTCGTCTTGTCAGTGTCCTAACTTCTCCTTCAAAAATGTTCATAAGGCCCTTCTGCACTTCTTTCTATCCCCCTTTTCTCTTTTTTCTTCTCAGAATCATTTTTCTTTTATGCCACCCCTTCTTTACTTTGTGCTTTAGATAACGAATAGATCACAACTTTAATTCCAAATTCCTCTCACATATTTGGAGTCTTTCGATTTGTCGAACATCACTCTAGACGGATGTCGCTTGAATTAATCTGCGAGGTGGAAATCAATCGTGAAGGAGGAGTTAATCAGGCATCAAGGAGTTTGAGGACATACGAAGATGGGATCGTAATTCTCAAACCATCACAGGAGAAAGACAACTTTCCATCCTTGTTCAACTCTGCGGTTTCTCGTCACTTTCACCAAATTTATAGCCGTTCAAGATTCGATTGTTCTTTGGTTTTCTGGTAGTCGTTCCTTTCGTTACAGAGCTTTTCTTTCATTTCATGTCAATATCTTATCAACCGACCTGTACCTTCTTCCCACCGTTATCCCCTCTTCGTCTTTGTTGGTACCTTTATTCTTCGCCTTCTTCATCTTCATCTTCATCTTCTTCGTCTAACTCCTCATCCTCTCCACCAAACGCAGGTACTTCTTCTCCCTTCACATGTCCAACCAGTTTGTAAAATCCTTCTTCATCAGTGGTCATAATCCCTTTCTTTTGGATATCGTTCAACTTCTTAGGTCCAGCTTTAGTACCCAAAACAACTAGTTGAGTAGTTCCACTTAAAGATTTTGCAATGTTGGCCCCTTTCCTCTCAGCTAATTTTTGAGCGATACCTCTATCCAATTCGAGAGTACCGGTAAAGAGGACTCTAACTCCTTTGAGAGAGGTGTAGGTTGCAGGCTTTAGAGTGGAGAGATCTACGGGAGAGAATTCGTTCTTTCCTTTGTAGGGGATGATGGTTCTGAGTGGGTGGCAAAAAAATGAAAGATGGTGGAACAACAAGTCAGTGCTTTTTCCTTTGAAGACAAATTTCCTGAAGCGACAATAATGAATGATCAGAGTGGAAAGGTTTGGATGCAGGTGAGAAATCAACGCTTCTTCTCCTATCAGTTGGATAGAAGACCTTGCTGCTAATCAATCACCTTCATCACCACGTTCCTTTTCATCCCTCCTTTCTCATCTCGATGGAAGTACCCTATAGCAGCTCTGATCTATCACAACATCTCCATCGCTTCCAATCCGTCGCATACAACCACACAGTATGACTCACTTCTTGGGAGATGATGAACCTTCTCCATTCTCTCCCTCATCGTCCTCGTCCTCATCTACATCTCTCTCCAATTTGAATCCTACCAAATCCATAAATTCTTTCTCGTTCATGACTTCAATGTCTCTTTCTTGAATCTCATTCATCTTGACAGCTCCAACGTCTTCCCCTAAAACAGCATGGGTAAGCTTAGTGCCCTTAGATACTGATTTGGCTACCTTTCCACCTTTGGTAGTGACGTAAGATGAAGCTTGATCACGAGTCATATGAGAGAGTTTACCAGTGAAGATAAAGATCTTACCTGCGAGCTCTTGAGAAGTGGCTGCTGGAGCTGCCTTCTTAGCAGGAGCCTTTTTGGGAGCAGCTTTTGGTTTCTTTGCTTTTGGTTTCTCTTCTTCTTCCTCCTCTTCCTCTTCTTCATCTTCGTTTTCCTCCCCTACTTTGGCTTTGCGCTTTGATGCTGCTGCTTTTGGGGGAGCTTTGGCTTTGGCTTTACCTTTTGGAGCAGCTTCAGATTGAGCAGAACTTGGCTTTGGTGGACCTGCTGGCTTGATCTCACGAGAAGATTTGCGGTTGGAAGCAGCTGAATCGGAAGTTGATTTGGGAGGCATATTGAATGAGATTGTGTTGTGGTGGTCGAGGAGAGAGAGAGTCTCAGTGGAGCGACCTCGAGGCAATCAACAATCGCGTGGCCCGAGCGTCACAAAGCTCCCTTTGTCCTTCTCTTCCCATAAAGGAGGTTGAAAAAAAAACTGAAATCGACTGCTGCTGAACTGATGAGCATTAAAGCAAGGGAAGGTGCTCTTCTTCTTGAAATGGCAGCGAGGATCAAAGAGCAAGTTCAGAGCGGAAGCCTATGTATCGATCACACGAAGAATTCTAGAGAGTCAGCGAGTCGGTGAATTCGCAAACGTCGAAGAAGATAGTACAAAGTCTTAGAGAGCGAGATTGTCGGCTCGAGATGCGAAAAGAGAGGAGACTTTGAGGGTTGAGAACGAGGAAAAGGCGAAAATCTCCAAACTCATCTTCCGTGCATTCCTTGCGTTCTCGTCAAAGTCTTGGTAGGCGAGTTGAAGCGTTAATTGCATTCTTGAAGACGTCCGATCCATGAGAGCGAGAAGAGGAAGTTCAAAATGATTCAGTGAAAGTGAGGTGGAGAGTTGAAATTCAGGGAGTTAGGAGGACTAAGTTTCAAAGAGGAGAGGAAATCACCTGCAACTTGAAGGCATGATCAAAGGAGGGAAAAGGTTGAATAGGGAGCGTTTGATACACTCTTCTGGAAGGATCTCTTTCATATAGAAGTGGCACGCGAAGAATTGAAGTTGACAGATTCCCGTCAAATCTGAGAGGGCCAGGGATAAGAGAGAAGAATTAGAGAGCGAATAGAAGGAATAAAGAAAGTTGGCGAGAGAGAACGGTTGACTTACGACGTGAGGGTCAGAACAGCTTCAATCTGAGAGATGCCACCTCTCCAGGCTAACAGGGTAGAGACCAAGTCTGAAAGAAACAGAAGTCATGGAGAATCAGAAGGAAGAAAAAGAGAAAAGGGCTGCTGGGGCATGCTCAAAGTCAGGAGAGAATTGACTCACCGATCAAGATCTTAGATCTCAACTTCCCAGAGTTTAGGTTCAGAATCCCAATCTACTAGACATTCTACAAATTCGCCTAGCTTCGTTTTATCTGTTTGACCGAGACCTTTAAACTGGATAACGAGTTTCTTGAGAGGTTCCATCTTGATTCCATCGACCTTCATTCCTGCCTTCACGTTGTCCCTCCTTGCTGAAAGCAGAGCTAGAACGTCCTGAAACATGGCAAAGCCATATTAAAAGGGGAGAGATTGTAAAATTGGGCATCTACCAGAGATATCCTCCCAGTGAAAAATATAATAGATGCTTAGTTCAGAGATTGATGGCAGATTAGAGTGTGGATAGACTAACGCCACCTTCGTCGTCGACGGAATCACGATCCAGCTTGGGAAACGAGCATCTTGCTCATTAATCACTAGCACTTCCAGCTGTGGAAACTGGAGTGGAGCTATCCCTTTTGCACTTCCTTCCAAACTGAGCCTTAGATGCTTCAGAGTTTGAGCTGGCTGGGAGAGGATCCTTCCCCAATCCGAGTGGCTCCGAGAGTCCATCAAGACTAGAGATGAGAGGTTCTGATAGATGTCTGACTGAAGTTGAAGGCATTCAGGTAAATTTGCAGTCCACAAGATCCGAAGAGGAGGGCTTGTTTTCGTCTATGATCTCCTTCCAGGGTCTGCATACTACTCTGAGTCTGAAGGCTTGATTTGAAAGCAGCCATTTGAAGATGGAGAAGAGGGCTTTGAATGGTAGAGCGTCGTTGATTGAGACCATGCTGGTTGTGTGTGAGAGAGAAGTGGAAGAGAAGAAGGAAGCGATGATAGTAGTGTCAGTGTAACGACTGATGAGCAAATAGAAGCAACAATCTGGAAGCTCCATCTACCTTGAGGCTCAGAATGAAAGATTGCTGATTTTTGGATGAATGTGACGAAGTCAAGAAGGAGAGCGAAGCAACTTCTCTTTTGAACCACTCACTCTCACTCTCTCCCTCCTGAAATGAAGATCCATTCACTTTGATCATGTTCAAGGAGACAGAACGTCAATCGTCAATCTGGCGTAGAACTCCTTCCCGTCCAATCCATCGAGCTGCTGTTCTTGATGATGAGAGAACAACACCTCCAGGATGTCCTTCTCTGCTTCAACCCCAGGCATGGTGGCTTAACATAAGAAGACTACCTAAAGCTAAGACAATTTCGCGGAGCCCACTTCGATATCCAAAGTCATCAGAGCTTTTCTCAGATCTCTGGATCTAGATCCAAATGATTGGCATTTTCACGATCCGAGTAGATGCGAGCAGATGCGACTGTGGTAGCTTGCAGACCGTAGGGAAAGAGGAGCCGATAGATGATGGACAGAAGACTCAAACATTCAGAGAAGGCGATAGGCTGTTTCTGAAGGAAGAGGAGGCGTTGAGAGAGGAACAGCAGCAAGCTGAACAAGGAGGAAGCAAGCTCGTGAGTATCGTAGACTGTCTGCCAGATATGAACCTCTAGCGGCTCGGACATGATCAAAGAACAAATCTGAGTCAGTTTTGGGGCTGCTTGATTGGGAATCGATCCACCGGAGGAGGGTAGGGGTTGGCTGATGAAGGCAAGACCGTAAGAGATCTCGAGACCTGGCTCACCGCATTCACAAACTCTTTTAACATTTCACAATCCAATCTCAACAAGGATGCTCCCGCAGCGTTCAGAGAGTTGAATTGAATTGGATAGCAGCGTTCAGAGAGCTGGTTAAGGTCTCACTCAAGATCCCAAGCTACTCCAAGAAAACGTGGAGTCTTCAATCAAGATCTAACGGAACTTGTGGTCAGAAATTCTTACCGTCCAGCGAGATCTGGTAACAGAGGAGGACGAGACACTGGCCTCGTTGGACCTGATTTTATTTGTTTGTATGCAAGGGAGCTGTTGGAAGCGAGATCAAGGAATAATGGTAAGTCAAACGCCTACAAAACCGAGTGGCATTCCTTAACATGATGCTTCGGTCACTTTCCCATTTGGCTTTTATCTCTGATTTTTGTCGTGTCTTAATCTAATTTCAACTTGCAAACAAACCTTTCAATACGAATTTGTCTGTCGAGTTTGAGTTTGTATGCGAATTAAGCGACGAAACAATTGTTCATTATAAGAAAGGAGTTGCTGTGCTGTACACATAGAAAGCTATGAAAATCTGGTCAAGAGACTCTGTACTATATTATGTAAAAAGATAAAGCATCTGAGGAAACTAGATTAAGAAGGAGAGGTATCGTTAGGTAAGGAAAGTTTTGAGAAAGAGCAAAGGAGAGTGTATCACTCGGATATGTGAGGCTTGAATTAGAGAGGATAGAAAGTAATCTGAGATTGAAGAATTCGAAGGTTTGAAGCGATTCGCGGCTGTTGTAAGAGTCACTAGATTTTGAGATGCCAGTAGATGAAGAAGGGTACGGGTTCGGAAGAAGAACTAGAAAGATCGAAGGAGAAGAGAGAGAACGATCATCAGCAAAGCCATCCAAAATTCTTTGCAACCCGCTGACATTTGGGACTCACCTTTTTGGTTCTGTCCTCATTCTACGTCTTTTCCGAAACCTTTTCTTTCCCAACTCCTTTCACCTTAGAATGTTCAAAAGCTTCTTCAGCCAATTTTTCTGCTTCGATTTCTTCTTCATCTATCGTTTCTTCCCCTTCCTCCTGCTTTTCTCCCTCTCCCTCTCCTTCTTCCGCCTGATTCTCGATTTCAGGATCCACCACCTTAACCTCCCTCTGCCCCCCCCTCCTCTTCAACTTCGCCACCTCCCAATCCCAAACTTTTCATCCACTTAGCAATCACCCCAGGATTCCTTTCCTCCGCTTCACCCTCGTCATTTTCATTTCCATTTCCATTCACTGCCTCCTCCCCATGTTCAAACCCAACATTATCAGGATGTAAATTCCTAAACTCCTGCACATCTCCAATGAATTCCTTTCTCCTTTCATCTTGCATTCCTCTAATGGATTGATCTTTCAAATAAGCACCAGTAGAAACTCTTCTTTGAAGTGGTGGATGGTGTAAACCATTGCCGTTGGTTTTAGGAGTTCTACTTCCCCCTTCTTCATCTTCTAAATCTAAGTGTCCAGGGAAATGATGTTGATGTTGATGTTGATGATGATGAGGTGAAGAAGGCCGTTTAGGAGTTGCATGTCCACTTTCATCAGGTACAGCTTCAGAAGTTGAAAGGTTAGGGATGGTGGGATTTGACAGAGGATCCACGGGTTCTTCTGCTTCTGGAGATGCTGAGAGAGATATGTTGGAAGAATTGGAAGTTGCAACCGTCGTGTTTGAAGAATTTGAATCATTGTTAGATTGTGTAGGAGATGGAATAGATGATGAAGAAGAAGCATGTGAAGCATTAGATTTGGAAGATAAAGAACTTGTGGATCTCATTCTTTTCCATAAACTAGATTTAGTTCTTTTAAGTTCTCCGTCAGTCTCACTTGATTTCGAATCGTTGGATGAATTAGTTCTTACGATCTTAGGTTTTGAAAAGTTGGTTAAAGAATTAGAGTTGTAAACTTGGTCTCTTTGATTCTGCTGGGAAATACCAGGATTTGGAGGACAGTTACCGTTGTTGTTAGATCTAGGTTGCATAGGATGATTCCGTTGAACAGGGACTGGGAATTGTCGTTGTTGACTTTGCCAACTTCTACCATTTCCTTGAGAATGTAAGAGTTGACTTCTAGCGGCTACACCAATAGTGATAGAGTTAGCTCTTTTAAGTCTACCACTTGTAGGTAAAGGTGCGAATTTGATAGCGTGGATAGATTGATTAGAAGAAGAAGTAGAAGTGTTGTTGGATCTTGAAGAGGTGGTGGAGGAAGCTATCGAGGGTTGTCTGACTCTCTGAGTAGGTGGATTGGGTGAGATTGATCTTGATCTTTTAGCTTGGATTCCATCGGTCAAACCACTTTCAGAGATGATAGAACCTTCTTTCTCAGTTGAAGATTGAGTCTCTCCATCTCCCTCTTGGCCAACTTCTACATCTATCACCGCGCTCTCACCAATCTGATTCTCACTGCCAACCTCTTCAGGTAAGAGTTCCACTGCTTTAACACCATCTCCAACACTTGCATCTCTACCTCTTGGATCCCTATCTAAAATCTCACCTCCAGAAATCTTTTCCCTAGAGTTAATAGGTTTAGTTCTGATGAAACTTTTCCCTAAAGGTTTTCCATCTGTTCTAGCTAACTTTCCAGGTGCAGGTGGATGTAAGAAAGCTGCTTTCAAGGATTGTTTAAAAGAGGATTGTGATTCTAAGTTCTTGTGACTTGATGAGATTTTGGGTAGTTCAGATTTGTTCACTAGAATTGAACAGGTTCGATTGGGCGAAGAGATTGGAAGAATTGAGGATTGAGGAGTTGTTAGCGAATCTGTTGAGAAAGTTGAAGTGATTGAAGTTGAAGACTCAGAAGGACCAACTTGAGAATGAGGATGGATTGGGGAAGAAGTTGAAGTGCTGCAACGTTCTACAGCAGAGATTGAAGCAGTTCCATCAACGTCTGTCATTCTTCTTCTTCTACTACTCTGGATGGATTGGATTGGGTTGTATGGAGCTGAATAGCTTGAAATTGGAGGGAGAGAAAAGAAGTCGAAGGTAGTGTCGCGAAAGAACCTGATGAGTGGAGACGGAAGGGTTCTACTTCTGGCTATGAGATTGAATCTTCTTCCGGAATGAGATCTTCCTCTTGCTTCTTGCTTTGAAGATTCCTATCTCTACTTCCAATTGATCAGATAAGATAAACCGAAGAAGTCGAGGTGGTTTTTGAGAAGAAGGAGAAGAGATCCAACTTTCTGGGGAAGCAACCCGCGTGCTCCAGCCATCGTCGGTGCGATTCCCGATATCCATCCCTTCTTTCTCTTCTCTTCCCTTCTACTTTTCTCTGGGATCTTTCATTCCGATTTCTATGAGTACATACAAATTCCATGCACAGCATTTCATCATTTTCAACTCGGGGTCATCAAGTGGTAAGATGACCTGGAGATACGGACACTCCACGCCTTGTCGGCATCTCATTTCGGAAATCTCACCCCATTTTCAATCTATGAAGGAGGAAAGAGTGGGGAACAGGGGAAGAAAAAGAGAAATACTGGAACATGCTCAAAGTTGGCAGCTAATGTTTGCTTCTTGGGCTAGAAGTAGAAGCTTTTGGAGAGTAGCATCGTATTTTCGGGGGCTCATCTTGGACGACAAGACGGAGTGGGCGGAATCGTAGAACAAAAAGGTCGAATTTCAAAAGTATTGCCGAAGCTGAACCTCGGAAGCGCAGATTCTTCGCCACCCGACTTTGGCTCCAGTCAAGAACACAGGTCTACACCTTTGTTGGAAGCAACTTCAACTCTGGTATGGGATCTAACACTCGTTCCAGTTAAATCTGCGGCCGATTCTCCTCTTCCGTCTGCTCAACTTGGTTGGATCTGAGTGCAAGAACACAGCTAATCTTTTCGGTTTCACTTCGTTAATAACGACTCGAGATCAGATTCTCGGAACCTGTGTCATTGTTTCTAAAGGGAGCCCAAACAAGAGGGTGGGATAGACGAGAGGTGGCTGTGAGATGTTATCGCAATTGTTGACAAGTCAAGTTTTGAACTCAACGATACTTTCAGTTTGCTCTCAGTTTCACACACAGAATTTGAACGCTAGATTGAGCGTCAAGTTTGAAAAAGAATAGCAAACATCTTCACAAGGTTGTGACGAGCCCTTCTCTATCTTCCTCAGCTGTCGAACCACCCCACCCCTCACAGAATCCACCTCCATAGTCCGGTCTCCTTCGTCAAAGAAGTGGAGGTGAAATCATTGATTTAATTGAATGACAAGATTCAAGGAAAAGATAATGGAGGAAATGGAGAGATCCAATCAATTGTTGAAAGGCAATTCTCTCCTTTTGATGCATCGCCAACTGAGAAGGGGAAAGGGAAGAGAGGTTCTGAGGTATGAGTAGTGATGATTCACTTCATGTTCCAGCACTCTAACGAATCTTTGAATCCTCACTCACCTGTCTCTTCTACCTGCAAGATCCTCAGCTCGATCTTTTCACTTTTGACCATCTCATTCTTTTTTCAGACCTTCCCTTCGCTCTTTCCACATTTTGAGTGATCGAGGCGATGTGATCTCTGAAGCATCTGAATCCATCGGCCTATCTGTAACCACGATCTCTCTTAAATTGGGAACAAGCTTGGTTGAAAGAAGAGTGGACAGTGTGATATCTCCTTGAACGTCCGAATCTCTGGGAGAAGATTCCACGAACAGCTGATAAGGAACATGAAGGGTCTCAACGCTTAACAGCGAAGAACCTAGCTTCCCTTCCTTGAGTCTCTCCAGAAACAGACCATCCGGACTGATGATCTTGAGCGCTTTGAAGTCGGAGAGATCTAACTTGCTTCGTTTTGAGGTGAAAGGATGGACGGTAATGAAACGGAGATGTTTGAGTGAAGACTGAGAGCGGGTGAGACTTGAAGGCCAGTCTGCATAGACAACTGAATTTGAGTCTTTTCTGGAAGTAATAACTGCGTGACCACCGTTCACTTCCAAAGAGTTGATAACCCGAAGAAAGTGAGAAACTGCTGTCGTCTCCAGGTTGCTGTCCGCCATCGGTCTTCTCCCTTCCCATCCATGGTCGTAGACAGTGCCATAAACCCAAACTAAAATCAATACAATCGCGAGTCGCTTGACTCTCGAAAGACCTTTGAAGGTTTCCGAATACTCCAGAAGACAGTCATAAGCCGAACGATCGATGGTGAAAGCAAGAGATGCCTGTAGTAGATGAGGACAGAAAACCAGGACCCAGCCCATTTTCTGAGCCGTCATCATGTCCTGAAGATTCCTGGGATGTGAGATCACTGCCAGCCTTTTGAGAGAGTGCGTGAGGAAGTGGAAGGGAAGTCGCCTCTGCTCTATCCTCTCTTGAAGGGGAAAATGAAAGACACTTCCCTGAAGGATCAGAGTCTCGAGATTCCGACAGTTCTCAAGAGCGTTGTTGATGATGAGATCCACCACCTCCTGGTGCCCAAGGCTTCGTCCAGCAGCCTTCTGAACCTCCTCCCTCTAGGTCCGCAAAGGAAGCACCATCTTCCTCAGTAAGAGCAGAGAAAACTCGTAAGCTTTTGATGAGACGACCTTTCTGCGGGTCCCTCCATAGAATATAATGGAGGGAGTGGATCCTAGCCGGTGAAATCGATAATGGAGGGAGTGGATCCTAGCCGGTGAAATCGATACACTCTGAAGGAGATAAGGAAGCCATCGATCATAACTAAGTTTGGAACTCATAGCCAAAGCAGAGAGAGTCGAATCTCTAGATCTAGAGAAGGAATTTGGACCTGGCGTCAGAAATAGGAAGTTGAAAGCAATCTTTCAAGGCGGCAAGCTCACCTTCTCATTTTCTTCACTTGTTCTTTCCAGTCTATCCCGACCCCCTCTCTCTCTCCAGTCAATGACGGGTTTGGCTATTAGAGGAACGAGATCCTCAGGTAGATTAGTGAAGGTCGCTGCCTCCCTTTTGAAGCCATGGTCCATGATTACGGAAAGAATTCAGAGGAGAGTTTGAAAACTGCAAGGGAGGAGTCAGGTGGAGTAGGCAAGGCAGTCAGTTCGACAGTTCCCGCTCCTTTGGCTCTCATTGGACGATCCGAGATATCTCTAGCAACTCGATCTACTCACTACTTCGGTTAATCAATCGTTATGGAGGAACCTGTGGTTGAGTATCTGAAATCTCGATTCGGATTGGAAGGGAATCGAAAGCCAACGTCCAAATCGGCAGCCTGAAGCGATGCTCGTAGACGCGGCAAGGAATGGATAGATTCTAAGTAGAACCTTTGAGAGAGAAAAGTCGAACCGAACCTTGGAGAGACGATGGGTGATATGAGGAAGAGATTGGCAATGTTAAAGGTAGCAACAGAAGGAAGCAACAACAACTTGCTGAGTTTTTGATTTGAGCCTTCAATGAAGTGATTCTCTAGAATTCGAATTCAAAAGAAGATCCAGAATCGAGCGAGCTGGTTCGAGAACGTTGCGAGGATAAGAAATAGTGTTGTTCGAAATAAGAAGAATTATTGCAACCCTCCACCATCTAATCGATAGCGATCTACCACATTTGATTGTCATCATTGTCATTCAGAAGAACTTCCAACGACTACCATCCTAGTTACTTGGAATCAAAGAATTCAACAAGAGATCAATTCATCAAGAGAATCTCAGTGTAGCTCATTACATTTCTCTTCTGGTATCATCTCTATCCATTCCAAGCCTCAAAACCTCAACCTACTTTCACAGCCTTCCAGATCTAACATATCTTCATGTACAGAAATTATTCAGAGCAACTAGAAAGGGATGATGAAGGCAGAAGGGATGACGGATCAGGAGCACCTGGTTCATCTTCCTCTGGGTCAATTCCATCGGCTCCTTCCACTCCAGTCATGGAAGCCACTGGTACTCTGGACGACTTTCAAAGAGAGTTTTGGGCATATCATATGAACTTCGTAGAGAGTGCTCCTTTAGCTTCCTCCTCAACTTCAAATCCAGCTAGAGCAGCAGGTTCTTCTAAATCTTCAAGCCAATCTCTTTCTACAGCTCCAAACCCCAACAGCAAGAGCTTCAACAGAGATACAGAACAATCAGAACAGGTGGGATCATCAACAGGGGGTGGAAGTGGGAGGGTAGAAGGAAATGATGGAAATGATAAGGATTGGGAAGAGGTCGATGTCAAAGGGAAGCAGAAAGAAGAGAAGAAGGGAAAGAAGTGGAAAGGAAAGACTTTGAATTTCAAACCCGGTCCTGGTCAGTTACCTTTGGCTAGGATCAAGAAGGTGATGAAGTTAGACGAGGAAGTTGAGGTGAGTCAGCTAGCTAGCTAGGTAGAGATGGAGAAGATGATTAGATGAGATATGAGGACAAATCGAAGATCTCAGAATCCCAGAGTCCCTGCAAGTTTAAGAACCAATTTGAACCTGGAATTTACGTCTTTATTCGATCTGATTGAGAAATTTCACAGAGCTCATGCTCCGAAAGTCCTGTCCCTCTTTTGCCACACCCTTCTGCCTCTTCATTCTCACCCTTCTTGCCTTCCCTCTATCCTGTTCCTATCCATAGATGATCTCAGCAGAGGCCCCTCTAATCTTTGCAAAAGCCTCGGAACTCTTCATAGCAGATCTGACGGCACGAGGCTTCGTAGAAGCAAGTGTAAGCAAGCGTCGAACGATCCAAAGATCAGACATAGCAGCTGCTATCGGGAAAAGCGATCTGTTCGACTTCCTGGTGGATGTGATTCCGAGAGAGGAAACTCAGGAAGCTAAGAAAAGAGCTTTAGGTGGCGTCTCTTCAAGAAAAGGAAAGTCAAAGACTGGAGGGAAAGGAAAAGGAAAGGAGAAGGAATTCGAAGATGAAGGTGAAGATCAAGAAGGGACTCAAGCTGAAAGACAAGTTAGGAACAGACATGAAGTTGGGAATCAGACTTGGGATGGGAATCATGACGAGCAATCTGAAGTGGGCAGATTTCTACCACACTCGCCAAATTCATCTCCACCACCTGAAGAAAATCATTATCCTGCAATGCATATTCCTTCTCATTAGAAGAATCAATCCATTTTCTTCTAATAACTTGAACTTTGTTTTACGTTCCCATCCCTTCAATCTTGTATTCTAAGAACCAAAATCCACATGCAATCTTTGTTGTAATAGAAGTTCATCCATCGATCGACTTACCTCGCGCAGATAGTCTCACAGAAAAGCAAAAAAATGATTAGATTTGGAAGTAATGAAAGTTACAAAGTAAGCAGTGAAGTAAAAGGCAGCAAGGGCAAAGGAAAGTCTGAATTGAAACAGTGTGAGTTGGGTTCTTGGATGATGTGAGTAGCTCAGAGTTAGAGTCTAGAGTCCGTTTTGAAGAAGTCTACAGTCCTTAGAAAGTGTGCTTCAAGGTATCGTGAATGTTGCGACTAGAAGAACCGACGCTGAGAGTGATCTTTCCTTTTGGAATCGACCATTCTTGTCTGACCGTCGACCAAACACTCAAGTCTTTACGACGAAGTGGGAACTGAACCGGGCAAAGAAGACGAGAAGTAAGTTCGATATACAGATCAAACATGAAGGTCCTTTGTACTCACCTTGAAAGTCGCCGTTTCACCTGGAGCAATGAAGTGCTTGTCGAAACCACGAAGTAGTCTTGGAGGCTCTTTGACGTTTTCAGGGAAGGTGACGTAAAGCTGAGCCACTTCTCCTCCTTCCATCTTTCCTTCATTAGTGATGTCGACACCAGCAGTGGCTAAGATGTCGTAGAGAGAATCACCTTCTCCATGTTGGGAGAACTTCTCGTTCGTCTTTTGGATAGTAGTCGAGTCCTTCTCGAAGGTGTTGTCTAACCAAAGGCTTCCATACTTAAATGAGGTATAACTCATTCCGTAACCGAATTCGTATCTTGGAGTAACGTTTTTGGCATCGAACCACTTGTAGTCGATTAAGAGAGCTTCGGTAAAGTTGGATTGAGGATCAGTAACCTTTTCAGAGACGATTCCGTTGGGTGACCAGTCATCTAGGTTCTTTCCCATAGTGAACGGAAGCTGGAGTGCAGGGATGGGAAAAAATTAGGTCAGAGAAGAAACAAGGAAGACGAACTTGAGAAGGAAAGATCGAAGTCAAAGAACCACTCACCTTTCCAGAAGGACTCTTTTCTCCCCACAAAATCGAAGGAAGAGAGTTTCCTCCCTCTTGACCAGGGAAGTAAGCGAAAAGAACGGCAGTTACGTTTGGATGATCGATCCAAGGTTCGACGATGATTGGACCTCCTGAGTGAATGACAACGACGGTGTTGTTACAAACCTCAGCGACCTTCAGAATCAGATTGTCTACATCGTTGTTGAGAGTCAAGTTGCTTCTGTCTTGACCTTCAGTGGTGTAAGCAGAACCAAAGACGATCGAGGCTTCTGAACTAGCAGCTTGAGCTACAGCGTTGGCGATGTCTTGATTATTGAGATTGACATTGACATCCGGTCCTCCGTTTCGAACATAAGCTTGAATGGCAGCTAGAGGGTCAATAACATAACCGGGAATAGCCCATCCCTAGAAGAAGTAGATAAAGGGTGAAAGAAGGAAGTGAGTCTGAGTGGGAAGGGGATCGAAAGCTCAAATAGTTCAATACTCACAGATCCACCTCCAGCCGTGATTGTTCCAGTGTTTCCATTTGGATCACACATTCCGTTGTTCCTATCCTGACCACAAGCACTTTCACCTCTAGGATTTGGCCCAGCATCTTGACCGATCACAGCGACGCTTTGCATCTCATAAAGATCTCTGAAAGGTAGACCCAGAGTTCCGGTTCTGTTGTTCTTCAAGAGAGTGACTGATTCTTCTCCAATCTTTCGGATGATTTGGTGATGATCCTTCTTCACATTGTTGGTTGGAAGAGTCAAGTCTCTGACGTCGAATGAAGGTTCTGGCCAAGAATCCAAGTCTTGAAGAGACATAGCTGTTCCTAAGAGTCTTAGAGCTTGATCATCAACTCTAGCTTCTGGAATAGAACCATTCTTGACAAGTTCTACCAATTCAGCTCCAAAGAAGTTTCCATATTTCTGGTCGTAAGCAGAGCCTGGCATTTCGACGTCACCACTGTTAAAGAGATGATAGAAATGAGATTGATAGCTGTCAGAAGAGTCCAAAGGTCGACGCGAACCAAAAACTTGATTCGATACTAACCCATTGGTCGATAGATTAAAAGTATCCCAAGCTCCTCCCCAATCGGTGATAGTTGGTCCTTGGAAACCTGGCGGAGAATTAGCAGAACAAAGAGATAGAGAAAGGAAGAAGCAAGTCAGAACAGACACCCAAGAGAGCAGCAGACCAAGTAAGAAGAAGGCACCAGAAACCAACCGAGCTAGAAGAGAAGCGTAAGGGGATGGCGGGATGAAGTGTGAAGAGAGAAGTCAGTCTCAGTCTTGCAATTCGCTTCGCTTCATGTGTGGTTGATCCCAAGTAGTTCACTCAAGTTCACTCACCTCAGTCTTGAGAAGTTGATTGATAGTGTAGTTGTTTGAGGAGGCGTGAGTTCCGTTGACCTGGTTAAGACAATCAACGAAAAGATGAGATGAGATCGGTAGAAAAAGAAAAGTAGCGAAGAGATGGAAGAAAGGGCGAGTCAGATCAGAGCGAGGTTCTGCATCATTACTCTGCTTCAATTTTCAGGAAACAACCTCACCATATTATAACTAGTCATCACAGTGGCCGTAGCAGCTCTAACCGCTTCAGCAAAACCCCACAGATAAATCTCATGGGTCGTCCTATCATCAATATCAGCAGAAATCGGTTCCTGTTCATTCGGACCATAGACAGAATAAGGTTCCGTATTGTTATACTGATTCCTGAAAGTTTCCTGTTCGTATCCAATGAAGTGCTTTGAGCAAGTCATCAATCCGTTGCGCTGTGCGTGCTTGACAGTCAAAAAAGAACAAACACCAGTCAAATACTCGTCTGGAGACCACCCTTCGAAGTTCCTTCCTCCAAGAGGTGAACGTCCTAATGGACCTCCAGTCACTGGACCGAGCCAAATGTTGATTCCTTTGGCTTTGAATTCAGAAGCTAGAGCTTCTGCTCTTTCAATGATCAAGGAACGATCCCAGGAAGCGGCCGTTGTGACTCCGTCTGGGAATTGAGAGACTCTACGAGCTGGTCGAACTCCGGTTGGTCCATCTTGAAGGCAGAGAGCTCTGAGAGTAGAGAATGATAGAGGGAAAAGATTCGTTTCGGGCTTTCAGCAGATCTGCGTACAGGGGAGAGTGGACAGGGTTCAAGCGTCTATGCGCGCGTTCTCTGTGGGGAGCTGTCAAAGTGGCACTCGAACTGCTCACCTGAGATTCTTTGAAGGAACTTCTCCGGTGAAGCCGACACATTTGCCTGTCAATGGGTATAAGACGCGTAGAGGGGGGAAGGTTTGAGTCAGAGAGAGTCCCTCGCAATCTTCCTCATCTTCTGACCGGATACTAACCAGAGAATCCACTTGTGACATTGACTCTAAATTCAGGAAAAGTAGAATATAACAAAGACAAAGGGTCGTGTGTGATGTCAGTCACTAAACAGGGGCACTTGCGGTCTCTCCACCTTGAAATCTCTTTCCCCCGCGTTCTACTAACTTCTCTTCCAGAGTCATCGTGTCGATTAGTTTCCTAGCTTTCTCGAAACCATCGTTGTAGATTCCACCAGTTGCGATTGGACCTTCCAACCGAACGTCTTGTTGTCTAGGTTGGAAAGAAGAATGTGGTTGAGCTTGAATTGATTGGAAAGAGGTTAATAGGAGGAGAGTTGAAGAGAAGAGCGATTGAAAAGAAGGTGTGAGAAGCATTGCGTAAAGGTCCCCAGGTCTTTAAGAGACCAATAAGAAGAAGAATCGAAAAAGAGGTGAATGTTTGGGAAGGGAGAGCAGAATAGAAATTTCCCCTCGACTTTTAGCGTGCGCGCTACTCGCTGTTCCGATCCCTCTTCGGATGTCCACATCCGAAGAAGCTTTCCGTGCGACTTCCAGCCACCTTCTGCTTGATGCTTCCATCTTGATTTTGAATTATCAAGAAGTGTAGAGTCAGAGGTAAGTGATAGATCTGAGCCATCCAAATTAAAGAAGCAGCTCCCCAACTCGCAGCGACCAAAATAGAAACAGAAGAGTCGAAAGTGAAAAAATAAAGGGAGAGGGTGACTTCTGAACTTTGTGATATTACAAATAATAAGATAAAGGAGAATTGAGTACAAGAAAAAAAAGAACATGAGATTGCGCAAAAGAGACTGAGCGACAAACAAGCAAAGACCTCGCTCCCCTTCATTCTACCGGACCCAACCATTCCAAATAACCCTCCGGTACCAACCCTCTATCACCTTCTCCATTGTCATCCAAAATTTTCTGAACGATAGCCCAACCTCCTTCAAGAGCCCCAACAACCATAACCTTCATGCCTTGACTGACAGACAACTCATGTTCACTTTCAGCTTCGAAAGGATAGATGACTTGATAACAACCTTCAGGTAAACCAACTTCTGATCTCTCCTCTTGAAATTCTTCATCATCTTCATAAGAATGTTCATGAGCATCTGGACCCCATTCATCTTCTTCCTCTTTCTCTTCTGAAGATAAACGACTGTTATTTCCATAACCGGTAGATAACCTTTCTTCAGGAATTGATAAATCTCTAGCACCAACGTGTCTAGGATCACTTTCTGAAAAAGCGAAATCTCTGATTTTTAGAGGTGGTGGAATTGGTAGGTTTGATAATCGATTGGAAGTGGAATTTCGATTTGATGAATCATCCCAAGAAGAAGATGAAGGTTCGTCTAATGAATCATTTTGATGAGGTTCATGAGTTGGATTTGGAGATCCAACAGTTGTTGAAACGTTTCCTAAAGCAGTATCGGCTGAAATGCTAGATAGAGGTCTTTCTGAACTCTCTCCATCTTGAACACCAGAATTAGATGATCTAGAAACTCTTCTTGAGGATTTAGAAGATCCATTTTTGATTGGAGAAGAAGAACTTGGTCCGATCCCAACAAGTCCATTTCCACTCTCACTTCCCTGATCATTCAAATTAAAACTCTGTCTCTTACTTCCACTTGCGCCCTGAAATGAAGAATCAGTAGGAGATAATTGAGAACTAGTATTACTCAAACCACTTTTCCTTCTTTTGTCATTACTACTTGATCTTGAAAGCAACATTGAGTTTAAAGAGCTTCTATGAGAATTCAAAGAGCTAGTAGAAATAGGTCTTAGAAGAGGTGAAGCTTGAGAAGTTCTTCTGGAAGATGAAGAACTTGGAGCTGTAGCGATTAATTCGGCTGTTTGAGAAGAAGCTGGAAGTGAAGGGGGTCGAGTTGGAGGTTGAGAGTCTTTCGTTTGTTGTTGCAAAGATGAGACTTTTGGAGTTTGAGATCGATCGATCTGATGGAGGTAGAGAAGGGGGAGAGGGAGTAGTTCAATTTCTTGGAATTGCTGCAGCTTTACTTCATCAGAGACCCTTTCTTTGATGTTCAAGCTGAATCTGCAGGGCATTCTTTGATGATACCCGAATCAGGAAGAGGATCGTTCGAAGCTGATCCAGGTCCCCACCTTGCACTGCATCCATTGCCCCTCCCATTCTCTCTCAATTTCGACATCTCTACCCCCCTCCCAGAAGCAAGCTCACCTTCGATCCATCAACTTCCCCTTCCCCATCTTTCACCTCTCCTTCCACCGGACCACCTCTAGCCAAACTTCTAGGTAAAGGTGCTTCTTTCAATTTCCATTCTTTCCCATCGACATCAGGAGGTGGAACGAAACCACCAGAAGGCGAAGGAAATAAAGCTTGTGCAGGGATTTCTTCTCTTCCCCCAACCCCTTTCTCATCTCCATTTCCATTTCCATTAGTCTTGCCCTTCCCCTTCCCATCCCCACCCACTTTCTCCTCTTTCGATTTCCCACATTCCTCGGCACTCAAAGGTCTCCCACCTTTTCCCTTCCCCTTGATCCCAAAATTGACTTTCGAATAAGGAACAGAAGTTGAAAATGGTAGAGGTGAAGCTAGATCGTTTCTAGGATCTGAAGTAGAAGTGCTAGTAGCTGTAGTGAAAGGAGAAGGAGGAGAGTTGGGTTCGCCAGTTGAAGCAGGTAGGACTCCAGCACTTTGTAATGCTGCTTCTGTTGGGATTGAACCTGTACTTTGAGCTGGAAGGTTGTTGGGAGGTCGACGTGGTTGAGTGGAAGTGGAGATTGGAGTTGGGGATGAAGGTGGGAGGGAAGGAAGAGGAGGGTCGTTGGATGTTGAGGTTGAGGAGGAGGAGGTGTCGACTGGAGACGATGAAGGAGTTTCTTGCCTTGGTTCCATTTTGGAAGATGAAAAGTTTGGATTGTGGTGGAGAATGAAAGGATGGAGGAAGGAGGAAGGAGAGATGCTGCGAGAGAGTTTGGGCTTGAGTGAATTGAATCGACCTTTCTTCCTAGAGGTCAGATGAGATTGAGTGAATCTGAATGAGGAATCTGAATGCGATCGAATAGTGAAAAGAGAGGAGAAACAATCAGAATCCAGCTATTTTTAGAAGGATACAGTATTGCAGTCAGACGACCTGCATGGGCGTTGATCTGAAGGGGCTCAGAAGAGACAGTCTCACTCAAGAGACACCTGAAGTAGGTGAACTGAGTACTGATCCTAAAGTGCTTTGATCTAACCCTGAAGGAGAGAGAGCGAGACTGGAGAGCAGTCTGCAGTCTTGCTTGTTCTCTTCAATTCTCTCCCTGCTTGGATGAGACCCAGCTTGTGATGAGCTTCTCTTCTGGTTTTAATGAGGCTTGCTAGACGCCTTTCAAATCTTTATCTATTTAGTTCCTTACTGCTTCTACCTCTACGACTGATGCTCCATTTCTCATCTACTCTACTCACGGTGATAGGGCTACGTACGGGCTACTGGCTAAGGGTGATCACAGTTCTCTCTGGTTCAATTCCATACCCAAATAATTGCAATGATTCCTTAACTGTTGATCAAAAGTAGATCTGACTTAAGTTCCTGCTGACGATTGAAGCTGGAGTGCCTGTTTGAAGATGTTGAGTCGAGAAGCAACCTTGGCCTCCATCGCCATCCTCACCCTCATCCTCATCCTATCCTCCTTCTACAATATGGCCTCTACAAATCCACCTTCTCAAGCGAATCATTACATTCGAAGGTTAGCCTCTTCATCTTATCAATGTTTAGTTTGCTCTAGACTTTCCTCAATCATCTTAGTTTCAAATTCAATTCCAACTCAAGATTGGTTCGCAACTTGTCAATCTCATTTAGCAGACAGACATTTCGCAACCAGATTGAAACCAAATTCAACAACTCAGTCGGAAGCCATAGCCATAGTTGGAACAGGGGAAAGAAGTTTGAGTTCAAAAGTTTCAAAAGAAGAGATAGAGAAAGTGAAGAAAGAATGGGAGGAGAGAGAGAAAGCTAAAAAGGAAAAACAGAAGGAAAAAGAGAAAGAGAAAGAGAAAGAGAGTGAGAGTGAGAAAGATAAGCAAAAGAAAGAAAATGAAAAGAGTTGGTTAGAGACTTTAAGCTCACCTTTTAGTGCAAGTGGTTCTGAGGAAGTGAAACCTTCAGGGAGAGGCGCTACTGCTTCTACTCCTACTCCTACTACGACTACGACTAATAGTGCTGCTGATACGACTGGTCCGAAAGAACATGAAAGGTATGCTCTACATCGAGATTTCTATCTGATGAGAGTCGAGGAAAGGAAGAAGAGGGAGGCCATCAAGAGAGCTAAGGAATTGAAAATGCCCGTCGCTCCTAAGGGTGGTTTGGTTTAGCGATTACGATATTTATTTGGATCTAGAGAGGCATGAAGAAGTCAAGTATAAGAGTGAGGGTTAGAAGGGAAAGGAAAGGGGGAGAGCAAAGCTTTCGAAGAGCTGGAAGATTGAAAGGCCTTCTCTCTCTCTTTGGATCAACTCGCTGAGATTAAAACCTTATGAGTCGATTGGAATTAGAAATTAATACCAAAAGAAATGAGCTGTGACTCTGAGAAGCTAGCAGATTCATTCAACTGATCTACGAAGAAAAGAAAGTCAGAGGGCTACCTACTACCTCTTTCATCTACTCCAATCTATCTACATCTTCGAAGCTATGCTTCTGAACTCTCAATTACTCAAGAAACATCTGAGAACATTTGGTTCGAGTCGAGATATACCCTCATTTTCTCCCATCGATCATCAAGAATCAAACCCTCTTCAAAATTGATGCTCAATCTATTTACTTCGAATCGGTACATGTTTTAAATCTATTCTGTAAATACCTGTATTATAGCTGTAAGCCTCATAAACGCAATGACATCTAGAGGAGAATTTTATTGTTGTTTTCGAAGCTTTCGTTTGAACCGGAAATGTTAAGATGGAGTCGGATCGTTGTCGAAGGCGAGGATCTACTCGTCAAGATCTGAAAGACAAAGGAACTTCAAGGTTGGGTTCTTCTCTCACAGAGCTCACGCAGAATTCAATTGAAAGGTGGAAGGTGCTTAAAGGTCAAGTTCAGCCTTTCTCGAGTCTTACCCGAGTTCAGTCTCAGATTTCTCATAATGGACTACACATAAAATAATTGGATCCAGTTTCAGATCTTGATTTTGTTTATAATAAAGGCTGATTACTCTTTCATCAGGAAGGTAGCTAGAGAACTGAGGAGATTCTGGAAGCTGGAAGACGCAGAGTCTGCGCATCCGAAACGTCCCATAAAAGGAGATGGGAGATAAAGCAACAATCCGACATTCGCTCCTTTTGACATTCTTCTCAAGATGTCATACGTCAAAGGCAATTATTCCAGTCGTTATGCTATCCTTGGAGGCCACGCGAAGCTACTCTTAGACCTTTCTTTTTTGGGTTCAAAAAGGGGGATGAAGGATGTCGAGTTTAGAATCATCTCAGGATTGCCTATGAATTCGTACTCCTTCTCAAGGTCAAACATTGACCATCTTCTGTTGCAGTGGCTTCCAATAATTCAAGGCGAAAACGGTCAGAAGCTCGACCCCAATCTCAAGACCCCCGTCGAACTCCTCACATCCCAGATCCTTCTTTCAAGTTTTTCAATCTAATGGCACAGTCGAAATATGGAGACATTGACGAGGAAGAAATCAAGACACTCGAGTGGGTGGTAGAATACTCGCTAGAAGAGCACCCAGGCGAGTAGTTGACTCGACTTTCGATCCAGCTCTAGGCTTACCTCTGGGCCTTCTTTCAATTCTCTCTTAGAATCTTCAGCACTAAGACTGTCGATTCAGTCTAGTTTCACGAGTTTAGGCTTTGGACAAGGGAAAATCATCGCCATACATGAGATTGCAAGAAATTTGGTAAACTCCAGCTTGAAAGATGCTCAATCTGTGTGATTTGGGAAGGGCGCTCAATCGACCCAAGGGACTTCAGGGACCAATCCGAAAGTGTTCCAGAACTCGCTCCCATCCAGCCCTTTCCCCATCTGCTCCACACTTCTTGGAAGAGCTCTAATGCTCTGATTTGGATCCTCCTCGGAGAGACTCTCAGCCATGAGTTCTTGAACCCAGAGGGGCTGAGGTCCTTGAGGTGGATGATCTCTACCAGCTAGAGAGTGAGAGTACAAAAAGGGGACAAGAAGGGGAAGTTTCGGAAGAGCGAATGTCAGCTTATCGAAGAGAAGTGGCCCAAACTCAGTCCTCCAAGAATCAAACCTTATTAAAACTCACCTTCCCCAGCATTTCCAAACCTACTAGCCAAATCCCAAAGATCATAAACTCTTTCGTTGGTTAACATCCATCGTTGACCTTGGGTCTTCTCCCATTGCTTATGAATCGCGATGATAGCTCTAGCAACATCTCTTCCATGAACCAAATGAACGCTCTTCATAGCTTTCAACTTCTCCTTTGAATCAGCTGATATGGAAACGAACCTTCTTGGGGATCTACCATGACCCCAAAGTCCAGAGAGACAAAGAACTGAAACTTTGATTGGCAGTTCAGATATCGGATTAGAAGGTTCTGAAAGTGATAAAAGTTGGTCTTCGGATTGAGCTCGAGGGTTTGAGAGGTCGTATGGAGAGTGTCGATCTAGCCAGGGAGAGGTTGGACTCGGAGGAAGAGGGTGCTTTTTCTCTGGTAGGTAGTCTGAGGTGGAGAGAGTGTAGGATGGTGGGAGGGATTGGAAAGTGGGCCCGTTCTGTGAAAGGAGATGCGAAGGATTACAAATTAGCCATTTAACACCGTCAATTTTAGAAAGGTGAGAAGGAGTCTGGTACTTCGATGCCTAATGAGAATGAGAGGGGACAGGAAAAGGCAGAGTTGCCCCTTTCTTGGTCCTCGTATCCTGGCATTCAAGCTCTGCACCTATTTGACAGGAAAATTTATGCTTCATGCCAAGCTCTGCTTCTTCCATGCTTTCTCACAACTCGAAGCAGCGCTCCGATGCTATACTCTTACTCTTGCCCCAAATAAATCCTCTCTTGCCCCTCTCCTATTGTTCTGTCACATTCTCCTCCTTCTTTCTCTTCGCTGTGGGATTCAGCATCTCTCTAATTCAGATCATCATGTAGATACTGAAGGAGGGAGTACCTCTTTGTGATACCGAGAAGCCCTATCAGACTATCAGCTCAGCTCAGCTCTCCCTCCTTCTCCTTCTCCTTTTTCCCTTCTCCTTTCTCCTTTTCCCTTCTCCTTTTCCCTTCTCCTTTCTCCTTTCTCCTTTCTCTTTCTCCTTCTTCTTCTCCAGCCTGCCTCTCACTCTTAGTCTCAGTGAGCTCTTTAGAACCAGGTACTCACATCCCAGATACCAGTACTTCCCAACAGAAGGAAGGCAGATTCCTCTGAACCCTCCTGCCTGGTCTGCCTATAGAACCTGACCAATTTGAGCATGCTCTCTGTCTCATAGACTGGGAAGATGATGACCACAGTCTTAGCGTTTGGTAACTTGAAGAAAGGAGCGCTTGATTCAGATTGAGGATCGAAAAGGAAAGGAATGGTTGAATTAGAGCCATCTCTCGTAGTTGACTTGATTGAAAGTCCGCTTTGTTGAGCTATGGGAGTTAAGAAAGAACCAGTCCATCCTGAGCCTAAAGTTAAAATGTCTACTGTAGTTGAATCTGATGGATACGAAGAAGTTGAAGCTGAGAAAAGAGAAGTCAAATCTGAAAGTGATGGTAGGCAGCTCATTCTTGACGATGGAAGTGAAGTGAATTAAACGAATAATTTTCTAGCGTCAAAGTGGCCTCTTGGTGTTGACGATGTAAGTGGATTGGGGGGGAGGGGGGTTGCGAGTGAGAAGCTTTAGAAGCGTCCCAAGTCCTTTCTCCTCCCCTTGATAGCCGTCACTCTTTGGCTTCAAAATCATTGAAATACCCAAGATATTCCAAGGTCGGTCATAGACGATCTAGAATTGAAAATTCACTTCAACAAAGCTCATTCTTCACTCCCGCTTCCTTCGCCCCTATAATCACTCGCAGCCTCTCCTCCCCGCCACTCCGATTCAACTTTTGAACGAGGAGCTATTCAGTAACGGGAAGAACCTCGATGTCCTAAAGCATTCTTCTGCTGACTATCTTGAGCTGGATTTCGAAGGTGACTCCTGTAGAAGCTAATCGGAGGATCTATGGCGAGGTAACAAACAGTCCTTAAATCCTTTCGTCAGGGTATCAAATCGAGTCTAGTATCTAACAACATTCTCTGTCAAACTTTCCAGATCTCCCGACTTATTTTCCAAAGCTCTCATACTGAGTTCTTCAGACCTCGAAATCTTGTAAACCGGGGATTGGGTGGGACCGAATTGCGTCGATCGATTACAAGAAACTTCTTTTGGGGTTTCAACAGGTCCACTTCCTCCGGGAACTCTATTAGGATTGGCTTTTGGGTTGACGACCGAAGATCGAAGATGCCTGAAGATTTTCAAAGACATGCAAACGGTGACGGTCGTATGTGGACCATAAAGAACAGCAATCACATAAGGATTGTCAGTGACTAAAGGTAGAATTCCTGAACTTAAGGAAAGAAGAATTAGAGCTACGAAGTACATCCCATTTCCTAAGATGATTCTCCTTAAGAACGAAGAATTGGGACCTGTTAAAGTGGCTTGTCGATTTTGAGTGGAAGAGATCAGACCTGAGATTGATAGAACCGTTATCAAGGTGTCATAAAGGAAAGAGAGAAGATACGAGACTGCTACGTATCTCTTTACTGGGTAGAGAGTACAAGAGATGAATCTGTGGAGGTGAGATTGTGCGAGAAGGAAGGTGAAAATCAGAGTCAACACAGATTGAACAACAGGGATCCGCGGAACGTGCTTCAAAGACTCACCCAGTAGAAGTTTGGTCTCCATCTACACCGGCAAAACCACTGAGGTAGCTCAAAGTTGTTATAGCACCTGCACCGTAGACAGAATAGGTGAAAGCTGACCTCTTTCCAAGAAGCGCAGAGCATCGCAAGGCCAAAAGGGCGTAAGCAGACCCCAAGGCGATGATGTTGAATACCCAGAATGTTTTGGCAATTGCAGAGCAGTCAAACGCTTCTGAAGTCTTTCTTCCATTAGTATTGAAGAGTAGGAGTAGTAAGATGAACGTGAAGCCAGAGATCCTCGCCGAGAAGTAGAAGTAGTGCGCCGGCTCTGTTTAGAATGCAGTGAAGACGAGTGAGCAACAGGTTGATTCGGAGAAATGTATAGAGAGACTCCCTCGAAAATCATCCTACAGTGAAGTTACTCACTCGATTTGCCACTCCAAATCTGTCGAAGGAGCGCAGCCTCTTCTGTCAAGGATGATGTCCAGTCACCGGTATAGTAACCGAAGGCAGCACAAGAGCAGAGGATGGGAATTAACCTAAAGTTAAGAACAAAGCGGAAAACGGATAGAAAGTCAGAGATGTCGTTGTCGTGGGAGTCGGAAGGAGCCATCACTCACGAAACATTAACTGTGGCGATGGTCTGAGAGATAGTCTGAGACAAAAGCTCTTGAACTTGAGCTTGAATCTCTGGCGACAAACCTTTTAGAGAAGCATCGTTTGAGATGAAATCTAGGGCGTTGTTCATTCTGAAATTTTTCAATCAGATCCTTGATGCGGTAATCGAGATTTGTGGTCGAGGTTCGCGAGTTGCTTTGGTGGACGATGACAAGGGCAAAGAGAAATCAAAGGGGACGGAACGTAATTGAGAAGCTTTCTGTTCTGCTTTATATTCATCGTTCCCGCTCCGACGTCAAACTTTGTCAAACACGGCCATCTTCGATCGAGCGGCTGCTACTCGGAACTTAAGATGCGTCAGCCAAACTTTCTCTATCCTGGGTATCACATGTCATCACATCCCTCCCGGTTCTGAAAATCTGAAGTCTTACATACAATTGCTGATGGCGAGAATACTTTGATATTTATGAGCAGCGAGGCGGCGTGATCAACGCAGCTGTGGGCCTCTCTTCTCTAATCTTCTCTGATCGTACTGGCTATTCACCTTGCTTGATATGAATGGAAATCAGAGTTTGAATCAGGTTATCGAGAAAGTTGTCAAGTGATCTCAATCAAGAAGGAAACATTCTTTTGACATCACATTCTCTCGACGCGTCTTGAACGCGTTTCCTGGCGACCTTTTGATCTCTTGATTCAACTTCTCTCTCCTTCAAATTTGACGTAAAGAAATATCAATTTACCAGGAAGAATTTACTTATAAGTTTCAAGCTACAAGTCGAGGGCAAAGAAACACAGGCATAGAAAGTAGTTCTCATCGAACTATTGAGAGTGAGGTGGAGAGTTGAATGTAGGAGATTAGGAGGGCCAAATTTCAAGAGAGGAAAGGAAGAGAGAAGATGAATCAATTTGTCACTTGAAGGCTTGATTGAAGGAGGAAATGAGTTGAAAGGGAGCGTTGGATTCACTCTTCTGGAAGGATCGCTTTCATATAGAAGTGGCACGCGAAGAATTGAAGTTGACAGATTCCCGTCAAATCTGAGAGGGCCAGGGATAAGAGAGAAGAATTAGAGAGCGAATAGAAGGAATAAAGAAAGTTGGCGAGAGAGAACGGTTGACTTACGACGTGAGGGTCAGAACAGCTTCAATCTGAGAGATGCCACCTCTCCAGGCTAACAGGGTAGAGACCAAGTCTGAAAGAAACAGAAGTCATGGAGAATCAGAAGGAAGAAAAAGAGAAAAGGGCTGCTGGGGCATGCTCAAAGTCAGGAGAGAATTGACTCACCGATCAAGATCTTAGATCTCAACTTCCCAGAGTTTAGGTTCAGAATCCCAATCTACTAGACATTCTACAAATTCGCCTAGCTTCGTTTTATCTGTTTGACCGAGACCTTTAAACTGGATAACGAGTTTCTTGAGAGGTTCCATCTTGATTCCATCGACCTTCATTCCTGCCTTCACGTTGTCCCTCCTTGCTGAAAGCAGAGCTAGAACGTCCTGAAACATGGCAAAGCCATATTAAAAGGGGAGAGATTGTAAAATTGGGCATCTACCAGAGATATTCTCCCAGTGAAAAATATAATAGATGCTTAGTTCAGAGATTGATGGCAGATTAGAGTGTGGATAGACTAACGCCACCTTCGCCGTCGACGGAATCACGACCCAGCTTGGGAAACGAGCATCTTGCTCATTAATCACTAGCACTTCCAGCTGTAGAAATTGAAGTGGAGCTATCCCTTCACCACCTCTATTCAAACTGAGACTTAGATGCTTCAGAGTTTTGAGCTGGCCGGGAGAGGATCCTTCTCCAATCTGAATGACTCCTAGGTTCTTCCAAGACTAAAGAGAAGAAATTCTGACAGATGTCCGGCTGAAGTTGAAGAGAGCCAGTTAAAGTTGCAGTCCACAAGATCCGAAGAGGAGAGACTTGTTCGTCGATGTCTGTTGGGCTTTCGGAGCGCCGGGAGAGGTGAACGTTCCTTGAATTCCGTAACCGCAGGTCGATGAGATCGGTGAACCTGTACAGTTGAGGGATCAAATTATCTGAAACTTGGGGAAAAAAACATTCGATAGGCTGAGGTAGAGAGATTGGAGCGTTTCCTTCGACTTTGAAGAGTTGAAAGGAGTTGATTGAGGTCTTCCTCCTTTCCATCCATCATTGTGTATCCGCTCCTAGTAAAGACTCCAAGTGAGACCTCTTTCAACTTCGAGCTGCTTCGTTCATCGTTCAGATCGAGGACCGACCGGATCCGTTCCAGAGTCTCTTCCCTCTCTAGAATCAGAACCTGCCAGAAGGGCCTGTTCTCGTCTATGATCTCTAGCTAAGACTTGGAGACTTGATTTGGACCCATCGTTCGGAAGGCGAGGAGTAGAAGTTCGGATAATCGAGCGTCGGTGATCGAGAGCATGATGCGAATGACGAATCAAAGGATGAGCTGAAGGGCAATGGAAGAAAGAAGGAAGAGTTGATCAGATGGAGTCTATCATAGCTTTGAAATATGGCTCAAGTCGATATCTGATTACCTTCTGTTGAGGTGTCTGCTTTGGATGAATGTTCAAGAAGAGGAACTTGAGGCAGAAGATGAGCTTTCGTTCGTCCTGCGTCCTGCTAGACTGCTTCCTTCCCACCAGCACTACTTCTCTTCTTCTTCTTTTTCTTCTTCTTGAACTCATCTGCCTTGTTTCAATGTGTCCATCTCAAGATGAACAGCAAGATCCAATCGGCCTAGTACCAAATGAGATTTTCTCGCATCTTCTCTCTCATCTTCCACCTTCAAGCCTCGCTCAATCCAATGCCGTCAGTCATGAGTGGAGGACTTCAATCCTTTCGGATCCAACTCTTCATCAAATCATGGATCTATCAAACCTGAGTGGAAGGAAAGATTCTCATAGAGTCATCTATCATTTCATTCGATTGTCTTCTCTTTCACTTCATCGAATCGCAAATCTCTCTCTCAATCTGACTCCTTTCTTCCAGAATCTAGGTCAAGATGAACAGAATCGAATACCTACAAGGCTGGATTGTCTAGTCGAAGTCATCAACATGTCAAGAAGTAGCCTCAAAGAAGTCTCCTTCAGAGTGGATTTCTCGGAAGAAGAAGGAGATGAAGAAGGAGATGTCTCTCTTTCTGCAACTCTATTACCTATGATTGTTTACGTCTTCAGACAGATTCAGAGTTTTCCTTCTGTGAAGATTATCCGGTTCAGATCTCCCTCCACCCTCTCCCTTCAAGCTGGAGATCACAAATCAGGTTCAAGAAAGTTTGACCTGTCCAACCATGACGGTGATGTGCAGAACAGAACTTTAGTAGATGGTCCTTCAATTTCTTCGCTCATTCAAGCGGTCAACCGATTCATACCAGGAGGGTTCACCGAAGTTCTCATTCCGTATGAATATGGTAACTTTGAGATAGCTGGACCTCAGATTTTAAGAGAGCTATTGGATTCTAGAGACCGCCTTCAAAGTCTGGATCTAGAATCTTTGAAGTTTGGGGATGCAACTAAACTATGGGATTTTCTCATCAGTTGTCCAAATCTGATTGCTCTCAAATTTGATCTGATCAGGCAGGTGCAGGAGTTTGAGATCCCAAGGGGAATGGAGAAACGCAAGGTACCTTTGAAAACTTTGGAACTGGGGATCAACATCTCCACTAGACAGGAAGATTCGTTCTTGGAATGGATAGGCAGTGAGCTGGAAGATTTAGAGCTGTCAAGTGCTCAAGCATCAGGGGCAGCCGAGCCATTTGATTTTCTTTCTTCGAACTTTCATAGTTCCATCATACTTAGTTCTAGGGAAACCTTGAAGAGAATCTCTATTTCTATTCGAGGCGAGAATGTCGAGCTTTCCAATTCCAATCTCATTTCCTTCCCAAACCTGGAAGACCTATCTCTGAACTGGTGCAGCACTTCAATTCTTCAGCTTTTCTCAAACGTTCACTCTCCTAAACTTCTTCAACTTCAGATTTATGTCAATGAAAATTGTCAAGTTGCACTCAATTGTCTCTTACACCATTTAAAAGTTTGCTCTCAAAGGTTGTTAGTCATAGATTTCTGTTACTCTCTCGATCCAGTCGTCTTTCCTTCAAATCTCAACTTTGAATTTTCAGATCTTACAAATTTGAGCCTCACAGCTGACATCAACTTTCAATCATTGACTTTTGAAGATGATGGGAAGTGCAAAGAGTGGTTCTCAAGATTTAATTATCCAAGCCTGGTCTCTTTGGAAGAGGTCGAGGAGGGAGAGCTTAGAGAGAAATTTAAGAAGAATGCTCCAAAGTTGAAGTGAAGCTTGGCTCTGAAGAACAAATGGAAATGATAGAAGAATCAGAAGGACAGGTCTAGAAGAAGGTGCCGTTGAAAAGGCTTCAACTTGGGAATCAAAGAAGGGAGTCTAGCTGCCGATCAGTCGGGAGATGATACGAAATTGTCAGGTTCCTATCAGAGTCAAGGTCTCAACTTATCAGAGTTGTGAGATTCAAGGAGACCTTCGGTTACCTCTTGCAACATGCATCGATTTCATTACCAAGCCATCAAAAGGGAAGGATGGTCGAGTGAATGAGTGAATGCTTTGGATGAAGACTAGATTGCTTATCTCAGCTCTTTTTGTGTTTCAGAAATTTGATTATGATTGGAAACCTGAATGGTCTGTGCGTATGAGTGACAATCCTCTGTGCTACACGTTGACTCAGATGACATGCTGGAGAATTGACTCGCACTCTCATCCCCAGGAGATGTCTTCAGTTGCGAAGTGTGGTCGGCTGATGCAATCTTCCTTATGGTCAAAACATCAAAAGCCGCCCTTGAACCAGCATCGAGTTCCTGAAGATGGAAGGAAGAAAGTTGGATGGTGAAACAATACCATTGATATATATTGTCGTTCAGTTCTTCCACTCATGAAGCTACTCCGTTCTTTTTGCATCCTCAACTAGTGCCCTTATGACATCTCCTGAATAGTGTGGGTCAATGATTGGTGGATTTTGCCTGCTCAGTTGCTCACGAGGTACTGCATGACCAGTGATGGTTCAAAACCTTCGATTAAGCCGTAGTAGGATCGGGCGGGTTTTAGAGGATTCTCCAAAGGAATTGATGTAACCCCTTATCTTGCATTTTCTTTCATCTTTGTACTCTTGAGGGGCAGTCTCTAGGCTACAGGGCTCTGAAAAAGGGATTGATTGTGGCGTTCCCCCAGCCTTTGTCAGTGAAATCTCCAGGGTTTTTAGAAGAGAGCTTAATTGAAAAGAGAAAAACACAAAAAAGCAGAAGTAGAAAATAGGATGAAGAACGGGGCGAGAACAAAGATGAGAGAAGAAACAAAAATCGAAATTGACAAAACAAGAGGAGAAGAAGGAGAAGACCGTCAACACTTTCCCAGCCAAGTCAATTTTTGTGCATGAAAGTGAAAAGTTCCATTCCGCTCATGATTCAAATCACTTTCTGTAACCGACATCAAACCTTTCAAAATGACGAACTTCTCTGACTAATGTTCCCTCGCTCCTGTCTTCCCATCCTATGAGTTTGTCTGAAATCTCTCTCTTTTCTAGTTTTCATTTCAGTGTCCTCTCTAATATCGCTGCCCGCGGGAGGAGAGGTCTGCACAAGAGGATCTCCAGTTACCTTGCCCTAGTGTCCCATCACCTTTCCTCACTTCCAAACAAAAGATCTATCGACTTATCTATGGTATCACCATCGATGCTGAGAGAGAGAGAGAGATAGGTCAGCCGTTCTCATACTCTCGTTGTTGTAGTGGATTGATCAACATTGCTGTCACTCGATTTCGTTGGGCGAGCAGAATCGAGTGAGAAGATGGTCATATCTGCGCTCACTCAATTTTCCGAACATCCTAGAACCGCGAGTGAAAAGATTGGGATTCATTTTGGGGGCGGCTGTTCTCACTCGTTTCTCAAGGGCTGCAGAATCGAGCAAGAAGGTTGAGATTTGTGTTGAAACACTCTCCTCAATTCTCAGGACAGCTTGAATCTCAGGACAGCTTGAAATCGAGTGAGAAGGTCAAGGAGGACAAGGGTTCTGGTTCTCCCTCGATCCTCAAAGCCTGAGAGTCTCAAGTGAGAGGTAGGATCTCTCAGGGCGAATCTGGACGATGAGTTCTCACTCGATTTTCTCAGAACCTCTTCCCACTTGACTCTTCAGGGCTAAAGAAAGAGTGTAATAGTAAAAGTTCTTCAATAGACTCTGTTTGGCCAAGAAAAACTCTAAACACAGAAAGGCAGGGGAGAAAAGCACTAGAATCACTGAATCAGGGGGGGGTCGATAAACTAGAGAGTGAGAGACAAGCGTTTTTCATTTACAATGGTCGCTCGCATAGATCAGGACCTTTGCTGCTCTGTTGTTGTTATCTGGGAGGTTCGAGAGGTAGGATGCTCTGGGACACTATTGCAGGACACAAGAGATCCAACTCTCCCCTCAAATACTGTGTCCCCTCCTCCAAGTCAATCTGAGGGTGTTCAAACAGAAAAGCAATGATCAATCGGTGAGTGAGGGGTGCAGGGCTACTTTAGCTGTTTTAGACCAGCACCATGCGAAAGTCGCACTTCTTTGGCAGAGGGTCTTCATTCTGAATGACTATCACAGCTCGCAAATGACCGATTGAAATGAATGCGAGACTATAGAACAAAGATTGATCAGAAAAGGGTTATCCGGTGGAAGGAAAGGTCAAGAAAGCACACATCTGATCCAGCAGCCACGAACCTGCTGGACCCCTACCCACTAAACCAAAGCCCAGTGAAAATAATCAGTACTTTGTTGAAGGATCTGATCTACCTAGAAGAAAGAAGGGGTGAGGAAAATCCTTCTAGGTACTCGTAAAAATGAAAGAGGAATGGAAGGGAACATTGAATTGAAGTTCCTTTATCTAGAAGTTGACGCGTAATCTGGAAGTTCTTAAAGATAGCGCTGACTCTGAGATTGAAGGCTGAAGTGGTTGGTGGGTGTTGAAGTTCTGATCTCGATCCTCTTCTAGATCTTGCCCGTCTGACTACTTAGTGCAGCCAGAAAACTAGAAGTCGGAATTTGAAGATCTTCCATTGGTTTGAACTTGTGAGCTTGAAGCAGACGATGTTGGAGTAATGAGGAATTGAAGAGTCTGAGAATCTCCTGAAAAGTTGAATTGGAGGAAAAGTTGAATTGGAGTTTGACATTCTCCTGAGAGATGGTTCCAAGTTTCTTCCTTCTCCTTGCAGAAGACAGAGAGTTCCCCTTGATGAAAGAAAGGTTCCTCCGTTTGACCACTCCATCCTCTAGGTCCGGCATGAATGGCTCGATACGAACCTTGATAGACAGTATCGATCTCTGTGCTAAAGATCGCTGGAAATTTTCTCCAACCGACCAAACATCGACAGAATATATACACAATTTTGAGTCAAAGGCTAACCTTGCAGACGTTCGTATGGTTTAGTGGTAAAATAGGCGTTTGCCATTGCTGCTCTGCTGTGCGACATATGCGTGATACGCCTGCCGTGGGTTCGATTCCCGCTGCGAACAGTCATTTTTTTCCCTTCCCTAACGATTGAGTTCTCTCTTTTCAACCATTTTATCCACTTTCTCTTTTTTTCTCCCCTTCTGACTTGCTGGTTCAACCATTTTTTCTGCATTCTTACATTGGGGTCGATTGCGAGTTCGTGGAAGCTCTTTCCATCACCCCCGGCTTCCAAAGTCAATCTCCTGTGCCTCTCCTTAGCTCCCAGTATCTTCATTTTCTATGGTCAGGTGTAATCAGAGATTTGAGATTTCTACCGAATACGACAAAACAAGATCAAAAGTGCAACCAGCCAACTTTGACGTCTCTATAAAGCTCCTGTTGCCACTTTTTGCTTCCTCTCGACCACTACAGAGAACCCAGTCCGAGAGCTTGCACAAGCCCGTTGAAAGGATCAATCAAACCCTCTTAGCAGATCCACAAACCGTGAGGTAGCTTCCCTTAAGAATGGTCGCTGGCATGAAGGTAAACTTTTCCGAGACATTTCTGCAGCTCTGCCAGGTTGTCAAACAGCCTACAAGATTTAGTGATGGATAGTTCTCATGAGTTTTCGTATTGAAATTCAGAAAAACATAGGGGAAGAGAGATAGAAGGAGATGGGAAGATTCCTGTTATCTCCATTCGGCGAAGTTACAAAGTCACTTCGATTTTGTAACCGCCCGCCTTCATTTCTTCTTCTCATCCAACTCATTGCATCTAAAAGCATTCAGTTCTCTCTTAAGCTGATCCAAGTATGGATTCAAGATTTCAACAGTCATCTAATCAGCATCAAGTTGGACAGCATCCAAACCAGAACCAGCCGCAACACCCTTCATTTTCAGGGTCATCAGCCAGATCTCATCAAGCTCAAGCTCAAGCTCAACTTCAAGCTCAAATTCATGGTACGCGACAACAGCAGCAGTTACCTTCTCTTCCATCAATGCTTTACTCTCCAGTCATGAATCAACGGCAGCCATCGATGAGGAGAGACAGTCCAGCAAGTGGTGGTGGGAATAGTGGAGCATCTAGTCCTTACAATCAATTTCCATCCAATCCTCCTTCAATTCCATATCAACATCCATCATCATCATCAAGCTCAAATCCTTTCCCTCCTCCAACTTTCTACCAATCCTCTCCAACCGCTGGCTCCCATCCTCACTCCCATCTCAATCAGCAAACCTACCCGAGAGGAACCCACTCAGATGGAATCTCGTCAGCTAGAAATAGCGATGCTGAGGGAGAGGATGATCCATCTCATCGCACTTCCAATACAAATTCCGCTCTGAAACCATCTGGCTCTTCTTCTAAGGGGAAACGTAAAGCTGCAACTGCCATCAAACAGGAATCAAATGATGAAGAAGAAGAACAGGAGGAAGCAGTGGTGGAGACAAAACCAAAGGGAAAGCTGACAAGAGTGAACAAAGCTTGTGCTCCTTGTAGAGTTAAGAAAAGGAGATGTGATGGAGGTGAGTTGAGAGTCTAGGAAATGCATGGAAGGTCAAGTGGCGTTAGGGCAGGAGGAGAAGAGGACAAGAATGAAGTAGAAGACTGAGCTATTCTATTCAGCGATGGACCTTTCAATCAGTCTTACCATGATTTTTAATTTTACTCATGTACATAGGCCAACCCTCATGCTCTGTCTGCAACGTATTAAATGAGCCTTGTACCTACGAGGGAGCGATGCGCAAGAGAGGTCCAAAGAAAGGTCCTCGGACTTCACCCAAGGATGCCGCTAGAACCAAGCTGACTGCAGGTCTTCAAAAGGTGAGAATAGTGACAGTGGTAGTAGCAGCGTCAGTATCATCTGCAAACAGCGTATATCCTCCTCTCACGCTATCTTTCATTCTTCTCCAGAACATCGCCGACTTGCTAGCCAAGTGTGGTGAAGATGTCGCAAGAGAAGTGATTTCTCACTCTCTCCTCGAAGGAGGGTTAGGTCTGGAGGAGCTCTTAGGAGTCGTCAATCAAGAAGGAGAAGGCGGACCTCGAAAGCGTCTTCGAACAGATCCTCACAGCGCTGCCAGCTCTGTTGCTAACACTCCAAACAGTTTCCAAACTGGAAAGGAACTTCCGTTGGTCGTGACTGGCAATGAAGAGAGCTCAAGGTCGACACAAGTAGAGCCAGACGGAAAGGAGGAAGAAGAAGACGAACTAGATCCAGACTTCCTCGCCACCAATGAGAGAGGGGATCTGATGCATCGGGGATCTTCTTCAGGAATAGGTCTCATTCATAGGAGACCGAATCACTCTTCTCCACTTCAGAGACATCAGCAATCGATGCAGAGCTCAAATCTGAGAACTTCTTCTGGAGTAGGAAACAACGCTTCGGATTCTCATTCTGCAGACTCGCCGCCCAGCAGCGGCGGAGGTGGAACACCAAGGATAACTAGAGCCAGAGTCTATTCTCACGGAAGTCATCCAAGCTCTACCTCGAATCCAGTCAATGGACCAATTCAAATCCCGATGGCTCATCCGCCGAGGCATGGAACTCCTCGCTCCTCTCCATCTCGAACGAGCTCGCCAGCTATAGAAGCCAATTCTTCCGGGAATTCTGGAGTGGCTCATCTCTCAGACGGAGCTCTGGCTCATAGAGATCATATTCTGAACTCGCTGAGCTCTGGTTCGGGAGACAAGTCTCATCATCTTAGCCCTGCTCTTCGAGGTCGAGCTCTCACTCCCACAGGGGGTAGAACTGCTGTCGGTCCCACTCCGGAGATGGAACAGCTTCAAGGGCCTCCTGCAACAACAAGTCCAGCAGCAGGAGCTGAAGGCGCTACGCCTGCTGTTCAATCTAATGGACTCGTGGTGGTGGATTACGAACCAGACCCAATTCTGACTTCCGAAGAGCACGTGAAGCTGTTCCGCTACTACTACCAAGGAGTTCATCCTTTCTGGCCTCTTCTCTACAAGCCAGCTTTGGAAGCGATCTCTATGGAGGATCTTAGGACAAGGCTCTCTCCGGTCCTTCTCTATTCCATCTACGCCATCGCCAGCTGCGTAGTCCCTGGAGACAAGAGAGCTGAGGAAGCGGAAGCTCTCAAAGCTGGAGAAGAGAAGGAAGAACAGGCCGAAGTGGACTGGGAGGACAGTCCGGGAGAGCAGTACTTCAGATGCGCAGAGAGGTATCTCTACGATGGACGTTTGAGACCGGACGTCTCTGCGATTCAAGCCTGCTTCCTTCTTTCGCTCTACTCTCACGGATCTGGAGAACTCTCAAGAGCTTACGTCTTCTGCGGATTAGCCTGTTCGATGGCTATGGATTTAGGACTACACCGCTTTCCAATTCACAAGACGAGTCTTCTTCACGATTCAGTCGAAAGAGAAACCCGAGTCAGACTCATCTGGCATGTCTACATCTTGAACGTGATGCTAGCAGCTGAGATGGGAAGACCCGTGATGTTCAGAGCCAGGGACTGCGATGCTCCACTTCTGAACGAAAAGGAGGACGACGAGTTCGAGAAGTGGTCGGACATGGAAGAGATGTACGGACCTGGAAGCTTCATCAAAGAGAAAGTTCGAGGTGAGCAAGTAGCAGAGGGTCCTGGCCATCGATTGGTCCACGCTCCTTCTTGCCTGAACTGGGGAGTCAGACTCTTCATCATCGTGGAGAGGATACTTTCAGAAGTTCACTCTTTCAGACGCAAGGCTACTCTCAGAAAGCAAGGGAACGCTACTCGGATTTTGGCTGAGATCGACGCAGAGCTGGATCAATGGAGAGAGAAGCTTCCCCATCATCTTTGGCTCCAAATGCCAGACGAAGAAGAGACCAGAGTTGGAGGAAAGAAGAAAGTCGAAACCTCCTCAGGAGTCAAGAAACCTGCTTTCGAAGGAGAACCTGTTCCATCGTTCTTCGCTCTGGACCTCTGGCTTTGGACTGCGACTCTTCTACTTCACAGACCTTTCATTCCTCAAGACCCGGACTCGACTCTGAGCGATATCCTGTCTAACCAGTCTCATCAGAAGTCTACGACGGCAGCCAACGCCATCTGTGATCGACTCATGGACTTCTCGGCCTCTGGAGCTCCAGTGGACCGTCTTTCCACGGACTTAGGCTACTGTCTCTTCACTGCTTCAGTTTTGTTCTTCTTCAACTCCAGACTTCCTCATCAAGAGCTGAGTTCTGACGCTAAGGAGAGATTCGCTCTGTGCAAGGAGTGGCTCAAGAAGTTGAGCGGAACCTGGCCAAGCGCCTCTGCTCACAAGCAACTTTTGGATGGATTCGCTACGGTCGGAGAAGGCGAGAACGAGGGAGATCTAAACGATGTTGGTGATGAGCAGATGAAAGACGGAACTGGAGATTTGGCTGGAAAGGGAGCTTCTGTTTCCGACAGACGAAAGTCCAACACCGATCCAAATGGAGCCATCGCGGCCTGGCAACATCAACAGGCGCAACAAGATCAATCTCAATCGCTGGGCGTTCCGAACCCCTCAACCAAACCCACGAACCCAAACGAATCCCTCTTCTCCGCCAACTCTCGAAACTCGATGTCCAATCCATTTGGAAGTCGTGAAGCTCAAGAACAGAAGCAACAGCTCATAGATTACTACGCCAACAACTCTCTTCACAGAGGTAACGGATTTCCAGGTTCATCTCAGTTCTTCGGAAACGGAGACGAAAGTGTAAACGGTCAGAACTCGAATTTAGGACAGATGGGAGGCAACATGATGAACACGGGCTGGGGATTCGACGCTCCCGCATCTATCTTTGACATAGAGGTAAGTTATTGTGCTTGAGTCAGATGATGAAAGATGGTGGATTTCGAGCTGACGCTGCTTCCTTTTCAACTTCTCTTCCTGCAGCATCTCTACTGGAACGAAACGGCCGCCACTCAGCTCAGTTCGAACTCTTATGCTCAACTTCCCATCTTCCAATCTCAAGAAGAAGGAGATCAAGTTTCTCAAGGTTTCTATTCTGGACGTCGCAAAAGCTTTCAGCCTCCAATGCCTCCAGCCTCTTCTAGCAACCTAGGAAGCTACCAGTCCAACTCCAACAACTGCAACACAAACTACTCCCTTGCTGCAGGAGTTCCAAACGCTAGTCCCGCCTCTACCCCTAGCAGCAATCATTCGAATGCTCATCCTAGCAGCGCTGCGGCTGAAGGCTTGACCATGTTGGCTCAAGCTAGTCCCAGCGACAGTTCTAAGATGGGACCACTAGCTCTTCCAAACTCGAACGGTGGACATAACTTCCCTTTCAACAATTCGAATTCATCGACCTCAGTCTTCGACTCAACTTCCACTCCCAATTCGAACGGAAATCAGAGCAGAAATCAGATGAACTCGTTCTCTGCTGCAACTTCCAATAACTCGAACTCTCAACAATCTGTATTCTCTCAATCTCTACCACAATCTCAAATCCAAGGACAACCCTCAAACACTTCTCGCTCCTCTAATTCAACCTCCAATCTCGCAAATCAAAATTCAAATCAATCTGATCAGTCTTCCAATAGCCCTTTCAGTTTTCAAGTGGAACAGCCAGGCTGGTCAGATATCATGTCTCTGCTTCAACTTCCTCCATCTTTCAACTCCTGATCCCTCTCGTCTCAATGAGCGAAAGCAAGAACAATACAAGATCTTGGAACGGGTTCTTTCCCTTTGTTCGACCATTCTGTTTTGCATCCGGACACTTTCTCGCTTTCTCTTATCGACTTATCCCACTCGCACCTTCGCCCGCCTTCTGTATCAACACTTTAGCTTTCTCCTTTGCACACTCGTGTTTGTAATACCCTCCTCATTTCTTTCTCCTTTTCTTCTAATTTACATCAACTTCAATAGATTCTTTTCCCCGTTCTTCTCGTCGTTGTGAGATCAGAGATAATTCGACCCAGAAAGCCTTCAACAACTTTTGCGCTCGACTGAGACCCGACAACATCTCGGCGGCATCATCGAAATGAACAAAAGGCCAGACAAGACGTGAAAAAAGTGGTATTGGAAGCAGTATCTACAAGTAAATCGTACTTTCTCGTCTCAACCTATTCCTCTCTATCCCTCTCTAGACTCCTTCGAGCTTTCCTCTGGGGTCCATTCACTTTGACTTTGAAAGCCAATCCCCAAGTGAGAAAGGCTAGCCCAATCAAAACGGCCCAGATTAAATTGCCCCCCAGAAATGTCGTTGAGATTGAGAAAGCGAAAAGACTGGTTGAACTGAAAGGGCCGATGAAGCGCGAGAATGAGGAACCCGTTTGAGATAGACCGTTGAGAGTGCCAAGAGATGCTTTCGAAGGAGCAGAATTGTTTCTGTTATAGTAAAATGGGAAGAGCAGGGAATTCAGGAAGCCAAAGACTTTTATAGACTCTCTTGACTTTGAAACTCACACTAGTAAAGTAGCACAGACTAATCCCATGTTTCCAATACTCTTGAATGCTACCTGAAAGACTAGAACAGTCCAAGTAAGACTTGGTCTCTCCGGAAAGTTAACTCTTACCCAGTGGGCCAGAGGAAAGCAAGAGAACGTAAGAGGCAAAAACATCAACACCTTTCTATAAACCATTAACGGCCCGCCAAGATATTTCTCCAACCTAGGAAAGATAATCAATTGGACGATTAAACCAGAAACACCATTCAAGCCTAGAATATAACCGATTTGAGATTTGGTGAAATTAAGACCTCCATTGGCAGTATCTGAGTAAAGGAACAAGGCAATCACTGCGGTATAAGTGATGTTGATTAGATTGTTCATCATTTGAGAGGTAAGGACTGAAATGATTTGAGGAGTCAGGAGAGATCTTATGGAAGCTCTTTCAGGTTCTGCTGCTGATTCAACTTCTCTCTCTTGATCTTGCATTTGTTCTCTGATTCTTTTGGCGAGAGCTTTGGCGTTCGCTCTTCTTAGAGTGTTAGCTTCATGAAGGTCTCCTTCGCTCAATCTGTGTTGAAGAGTAGGAGTATTGATTCCAGATTCATGTTCCGAGATCGCAGCGGAGGAGTTCTCTTCCAAGATCTCGCCTCGTTTGAATTCTTGAGACCGAATTTTTGAAGGAAGAGTTTCTTTCAAGAAGAAAATTCCGAAAACGATGGCACTGAGATTGATCAGTGCCGCTACCAAGCAAGCTATCCAAAAAGAAGCATGGAAGGGAGGGCGGGTTGAGTAAAGTCAGTGGCGATGCAAGAAGAATTGACGAGCTTTGACGACTTCCATTTTTCTACTTCAAGATTTTGAGAGTGACTCACGTAAGAAGTACGGATAAGTGGCGAAAAACTTGGAGTTTCCGAAGAGGCTTGGGAAGGTTTCAACTGGATCCGAGAGTGACCCTCCTCTACGATTCGAGGCAGGGTATGAAGAAATGGAGCAAAGATGAGCAGAAAAAGCCAGAAACAAGTCAGAAGAAGAGCATGAAGTGAAAGTACTACTCTCTAAGTGTCTATCCAGGGCCAAAAAGGTCACTCACAAACTCGGCCCTATAATACTTCCAATAGCAAAGCTTCTGCCGATATCAACATGGCAAAGAAACATAATCGGAAGTCCTTCAGTCAGTGAGACCTTCAGGTAAAGATCGGCGAGCATTTCCTTCGAACTCACACAGGTAAGAGAACGAAGCACCTAGCTTGATTACTTCCATCTGTGATCTCCCCCAGAACACTTTTCAAGACTGCAACGTTACCGTTCATAAGACCTGAAATGCATCTAGAAGCTATCATCCAACCAAGTGATTTCGACATCCCAAAAGAAAGAGTAGAACAGAGTACTCCAACCATTCCTAAGAGTAAAACTGGTTTTCTTCCTATTGAATCGGATAGTCTACCCCAGAAGAAGACTGTGAACATTTGAACTAGGGAGAAGATTGATTCTATGAGACCAACGTAATATCCTGAGAGAAGGAAAGGGGAGAAGGTTTGGACTTGGATTAGTTTCATAAGACTCGGTCCTCATGTGGAAAGAAGACGGCTGCAAGGATGACTGTTTATGCTCTTCTGATCAGAAGATATTTACCTATTTGAGCTGGCGGAAGATCTGGCATGTTTCTCTGGAGTTGTTCCGTGACGCTGTTTTCGTAGAGACAAGCAAATGAATCAAAGTTCAACCCACAATTCGTTCCAGAAACTCTGAATATGACAAAACATTACTCACAAAGGGAAAATCAAAGTGAAAGAAAGAGCTATCGGGAGTAAGAGAAGGGGGAGAGAATGAGATTGGAGATTAGACACCTCCTGCTTTGTAGCCTTACTCCATCAGCTAGGTCTCCTGTTCCAACTCCTACTATAAAGACATTTTTCTATTACACTCTTAAGCGTCGCCTATCCTGCCACCTCTTGCTCTGACTACGCTCAACTTCCTCTCAGCTCTCCCCACCCCGGCTGATCTTGTCCTCTCCCACTCTCCCTGGCTCTCCTGCCTTAAACCGAGTCAACTCACGCTCTACGACTCTCATGATTAGAAGTACACTCAATTGAACTATAGGTACCGGCGTCTCTACCTCCTCAACTTCTGTCCTGTCCCTCTGAGCATGGTCGATCTCTTCTGATTGACCAAGTAACCTTCTTCTCTCCTCTCTTTCCACCTCAGAACTTGAGTTGCTAGATTTGAAAAGCCACATTCAATTGGCCTTCCAAGCTGCAGATGAGAAGGAATCCGTCTTGAGTGTGAAGTGGTTGGAGAAACGTCAAGAGAGTTGGAAGGACCAATTTTCGAATCAGGTCGGCACTACATGCCGAAAATATCGAAAGACCTTCCTTCCTCTTCTCACAACGCTTCAGACAAGATTTCGAAAGGAACAGAGACAAGATAGATAGAACAACCTTGATTCATCAGAATAAAGAGGGAAACATTGGAGAATACAGTGACAAGAATGATTTAGATTTTAGGAAAGAGATAAGTAAACGGGTCGGTTTTGTTTTCATGATTTGAGAAACGAACTTGAATTTGACATGAAGAATAAAGAGGAGAGGTAAAAAAAAAAGTAACAGAGAGAGAGAGAGGAAGACGAGTGAGTTCTATTCTTCTAACTAGAGAACAACCTTTTCTCATAACTGTGAAGACCATGAACACCCCCTTCCAACTGAGCACTAGCAGTTCTAAGTTCGAATCTAACCTCTCCAGAATCGACTCTTTGTCTCAATTCCTTTAAACTTGGAACCCCCATATCCTGTAAAGAATGTTGAATTCCAGTATAAAGGTAAGGAATGAATTTCTTGACACTTCCTTTATCCTGAACCGCCCCAGCAACTCCTTGAGCGACTTTAACAGCGTCACTTTCCGAGAAATAACGTTGAGTAGCAGCATTTTCATCAGTAGCACCATTGGCAACAGCCTTATCAGCTTTATCAGCACCAATTCCAGTAGAACCTTTGATTTTTGGTTTTTTCTGATGTTCCATAGCTTCTAAACTTCCCATACCTCTATAACCTTTTAGACGTTTACCTTCAGTATAAAAATAGTCTCCTGGAGATTCAGTTGTACCAGCTAATAAACCACCCATCATAACTGCACTTGCACCTAAAGCTAAAGCTTTGGCTATATGTCCTACATTTCCAATTCCACCATCTGCAATCACTGGTACACCAAATTTAGCTGCGAATTCTGAAACTGCATGAACTGCAGTTCCTTGAGGTCTACCAACTGCCATTACTTCTTGAGTAATACAAATTGATCCAGATCCCATTCCAATTCTTAAACCATCTGCTCCTGCTGCTATTAATGTTGCTGCTTGCTCTCTTGTCACCACATTTCCAGCAACCACATCTAACTTTGGATAAGTTGATTTAATCCACTCAATCATTTCAACTTGAAAAGTTGAATTTCCTTGAGAACTATCTAAAATAACGACATCTAATCCAGCTTCTACTAACAAAGCTAATCTTTCTCTATCAGAAGGTCTAGTTCCAACTGCTGCTGCACAATACAATTGTTTAGATTCAGGTCTTTTTGATGCTAAAGGATAATTTTGGTTCTTCAATAAATCAGATCTGGCTAATAAGGAAACCAAATTTCCTGAAGAATCAACAATTGGTAATTTCCCTTTCTTTGAATCTCGTAGAATTGTATTGGCTTCTTCTAGAGTCACTCCTTCTTGGGCTGTGACTAATTCTTTAGTCATGACTGATGAAAGTCGAAGTGATGGATCACGGAATTGAACATCTCTGGCTGTGACGATACCTAACAGTTTACCGTGAAGAGCTCCAGTGTCTAAGAGACGTCAAAAGAACGAGATCAAATAAGAGAAAAGGGAAGAGAAGTAAGATAAGATCAGTTTCTGAACCAACTCGGACTTTAAGAACCGTCGCGTTACCCTTCCAACTTTCCTCTCGCGTCTCTTCCCTTTCAAGTCTCTTAAGAATTTTTGAATTTTCAGTGGACATAGGTTATCTTCTCCGCATTGAAAGACCCCCTCTAAGGGTCAAACATAGGCAGAACGAAGGTTATAGCAGTTAAAGGTTTTTTCATCATTGTTTTTCTTTTGGAATCTCTTCAAGATCTCCAACCCCCTTTCTCTACTGCCTCTTTTTCCTCCCCATTCTCAATTGCCAACAATTCCACTTCTGACAGAATTTACACACACTACCCAACAGCGTCCTTCCAAACTCACCAGTAATAGGAATTCCACCAAAACCAAGTCTTTCCTTAATCTCCAAAACATCACCAACAGTTTCCTTTTGACTCAAACATAGGGGTTCAGTGATGAAACCGTTCTCGTATTTCTTGACTTTCCTGACCAGAGAAGCTTGTTCTTGAGGGGAAAGATTGTTATGAATGACACCCATTCCACCCATTAAACCAATTGAGATGGCCATGTCAGTTTCAGTGACTGTATCCATTGGTGAAGATAGGAAAGGAGTGTTTAAGACTACGTTTCTTGTAACTCTGGTTTGAAGGGAAACGGTTGAAGCTTGGAAATTGATGTATCCTGGAAGGACTAGGAAATCCTGGGGAGGGGAGGGGAGGAGGGATTAGAGAAGGGTGAGAGGAAAGAGGAGTCAGAAGATAGAAAAAGAGAGAGGAAAAAGCGAAAGATATTGAAGGAAGAGGAGTGATCTGATTGATTGCTACTGACATTATAAGTTAAACCGCCGTGTAACCTTGAGTCAACTAATTCTTTCATTGAAAGACCATCTTTAGTTTTGTAATTTTCCAATTCTTTAATAGCATTCTTTGGATCTAACAAGGTCATCTTGATTGTAGAGTATTTAGTAATTGGTGATGGGTTAATCGGGTAAAGATTACCAGAAAAGGAGAGAAGAAGAAATCAGAAAAAAAAAGTTAGAGAAGAGAAATCAGAGAATAGCGTTTCACACGCCAAAATTCGCGGGTTGAACGCAGAACAGCAGGCAGCAAAGGTGGATGGGAGCAAAGAGGTTCCAACGCTTCCCAGCATCACCTTCACCTTTCCTCTTTGACTCTATTGCTATCAATTTCCAATCATGGCATCGATGCAACCAGCTCCCTCAATGGCAGCCCCTCAATCTTCACTTTCAGCATCTTCTCAACCAGGTGGATCGACTACTGCATCGAATAACAGTAGAGATGCAAGAATCGCAACTCATTCTCACATCAAAGGTTTAGGTTTATCAGATGATGGTACCGCAATTCATAACTCAAATGGTTTCGTTGGTCAAAAAAGTGCGAGAGAGGTAAGTTGTCTGCATAATGACGAGTGATACTTTCTTGCTTTCTTCTGAACCATCCCTCCCATCTCTCCTCCTCCTCCTCCTCCTCCTCCTCCTCCCCATCAGGCATGTGGTCTAGTCCTAGATCTGATTCGTCTACGAAAGTTTGCGGGAAAAGCACTTCTTTTAGCAGGAGGACCTGGTACAGGAAAGACAGCCCTAGCTTTAGGTTTAGCCTATGAATTAGGTCAAAAAGTTCCATTCTGTCCAATGGTTGGTAGTGACGTTTATTCACAAGAAGTTAAAAAAACTGAAGTTCTAATGGAGAATTTCAGAAGAGCCATTGGCTTAAGGATTAGAGAGACAAAGGAAGTTTATGAAGGAGAATTAACTGAACTGACTCCAACTGAAAGTAATGATTCGACAGGTTTAAGTGGTTATGGGAAAACTATTAATCATGTCGTTGTCAGCTTGAAAACTGTAAAGGGAACTAAACAGTTAAGATTGGATCCTAGCATTTATGAAAGTATTGTTAAGGAAAAGGTTTGCGTGGGTGATGTGGTTTACATTGAAGCTAATACTGGAGCTGTTAAGGTGAGTTAGAATTGGAGGAATTCTAATGGTTCGGGTGGCATGGAGGGAACTAGTAGAACAACAGAGACGACTGAGTTTGATGGAAGGTTACACTCTCTCCCTCTTCTAACCTTCCCTCCCTCCTCTCACCCTCTTCTCTCCCCTCAGCGAGTAGGCCGCTCCGATGCCTATGCAACGGAATTCGATCTAGAAGCTGAAGAATACGTTCCTCTACCAAAAGGAGAAGTTCACAAGAAAAAGGAAGTAGTTCAAGATGTTACTCTTCATGATTTAGATATGGCCAATTCAAAACCTCAAGGAGGACAAGATATCATGTCCGTAGTTGGTCAACTCGTTAAAGGACGGAGAACTGAAATCACTGATAAACTTAGAAATGAAATCAATAAGGTCGTGGATAGGTATATTGAAAGTGGGATCGCTGAACTTGTTCCGGGTGTTTTGTTTATTGATGAGGTGAGTTTGAGAGAGATTTGATAGGGAGATGGAGGCGGAAAGAGACATTAGAGATTAGAGATAAGGTTCTGGAAGAATTGAAGAGGAGAAAGGGGGAAGGTAAAGCGGGTTACTGGTGAAACTCCACAAGTTAGACCTCGGAATTGCTAGAAAACCCTTCGAAGTGTTCAGCTCACCTCCCTCTCCCTTTTGCTCTCTTTCTTTTTTCTCCCCTTACAGGTACACATGTTAGACTTAGAATGTTTCACCTACCTGAACCGAGCTCTAGAATCCACAATCTCACCACACGTCATTCTAGCGACCAATCGTGGTCAATGTGTAGTTAGAGGAACTCAATCTTCTTATCCTGGAGATGATGGTTTGATGGCTCCTCATGGAATTCCGCTAGATTTATTAGATAGATGTATGATCGTTAGAACTGTTCCTTATGAGAAAGCTGAGATCAAGGAGGTTTTAAGGATTAGAGCTAAGATTGAGGGAACTGATATTGAGGAGAATGCTCTCGAGGGCTTGACTGAGAAGGGGGTTGAAACTAGTTTGAGGTGAGTTTTTGAGTAAGGCTTAAGAGAGGTTTTGAGTTTTGTTGATTTTGAAGGAAGAATGATGTGAGCTTTTGTTGACCCCCCTCTCTCTTCTCTATTTCTCTCTCTCTCTCTCTTTTCATTTCAACAGATATGTCCTTCAATTACTTTCTCCATGCTCTATTTTAGCTCAGTTACGAGGTCGGAAAAGTATCTCTCTTCAAGATGTTGCTGAATCTGATGGATTGTTCTTGGATGCTAGGAGGAGTGCTAGAAGTTTGGGAGGGGCGGAAATGCTTGGAAGGAGTTAAGGAAAGGTCAAAGAGGTCAAACCAAAAGTCAATCTAAGAAAGAGAAAAAAGAGAAGAGAGACTCGTGGGAAGAATTGTCTTGAATTGTAACAAAATAACTTGCATGCTTGAGTCTACGTTCTAGAATTCAAGAAACTAGACTTCTTAGTCCTTTGATTCTTCTTTGATTGAAATATGTTTCTTCTGAAGACCTGCCTATTCAGGAATTGAGTTCTGGAAGACCTGTGGATTGGTCCCAAATCTCTGGTGTCAAAAGAGAGCCAAGAAAGGATCCGACTTCGATGGTAGGAAATCAGAGCTTCTTCTTGTCCTTTTCATCTTCTCCCTCTCTGTGAATTTTCCTGAATCGGACATTTGGATAAAGCTTCTTGAGAACAGCATCGGAAGAAAGGGCATTGAAAAACGATGCTCGGAACTGAAAGGGGTTTGATCCGTCACTTCTTTGACCGAAGAACAGGAGGAGTCAAGCCTGAACAGTTGGAGCAACATAAATAAAGGTACCAAGGACGTGAGAGAATGAGAACTTAAAGCCTAGAAGGAAAGGACGTGTGGTTTCCAGCTGGAAGGGGTGAGTCGACTAACGCATTTGAGATGTAGGCACAGGTTCGATGAGAGTGGCGAGTCTTCTCCAAATCTCACTGTAGAGAAAGACAGGTGGGAAATTTCAACATTCACCACTTAGAGGAGAGAACTATAGAATCAAAGATGCAACGAACAGTTTTCAAGAGAAGTGGTCACTCACCGACTCGATCACCAGAAAGAAGGCATCAAATCTCGACTTCCCAAAGTGGTTCGTTGTCCAGGTCTTCCAAGATCTCCACCGATTCTCTGAGATCGTCTTGTTCTTCTTCCGTGAGGCTTTTGACGCTGATTCCCTCGTTCCTCATAGGTTCCATTCAACTCCATCGACCTCCAATCCAGTTTCCACATTTTGTTTTCTCGCCAAAAGCAAAGCTCAGACCTCTCTCCCTTCCCCATCATCCTCCGTTTGAAATTCGAGAATTTTCAGAACTGGAAGTTTCTCCGATAGTTCCCAGCAACGAAAAGTGTCGAAGAGAAGTATCTCAGAGAAAGCAGAAGATTGGTTTAGCAGCAGAACTTGGTCGTTGGCGATGCTGTCATCCAGCTTGGAAAGGGCCGAGAATCTTCGTTGACTTCCAGTACTTGCGTCTGAGTAGATTGGAGTAGGCCAATCTTTTCACTTTTCCTGTCTAGGCTGAGGCTCAGATTCTTTAATCTTTGAGCTGGTCTGTGGAGAAACGGTCTCCATTCGGAATGACCTCGAGAGGGGTCCATCCTCAGAGAAGAAAGATTCTCACAGAGTTCTACTGTCTTTTGAAATGAGCCAGAAAAAGTTGTGACCCATAACAAACACTTGAAGCGGAGAGACTTGCTCATCAGCTACTGGCGCGAAGCTTTCGTTCTTTCGTTCGTCCTGCTTCCCTCCCACGTAGTGTTCTCTCTCTTCGACCTCTTCTTCTTCTTGAACTCATCTGCCTTGTTTCAATGTGTCCATCTCAAGATGAACAGCAAGATCCAATCGGCCTAGTACCAAATGAGATTTTCTCGCATCTTCTCTCTCATCTTCCACCTTCAAGCCTCGCTCAATCCAATGCCGTCAGTCATGAGTGGAGGACTTCAATCCTTTCGGATCCAACTCTTCATCAAATAATGGATCTATCAAACCTGAGTGGAAGGAAAGATTCTCATGCAGAAGATGAGCTTTCGTTCGTCCTGCGTCCTGCTAGACTGCTTCCTTCCCACCAGCACTACTTCTCTTCTTCTTCTTCTTCTTCTTCTTCTTGACCTCATCTGCCTTGTTTCAATGTGTCCATCTCAAGATGAACAGCAAGATCCAATCGGCCTAGTACCAAATGAGATTTTCTCGCATCTTCTCTCTCATCTTCCACCTTCAAGCCTCGCTCAATCCAATGCCGTCAGTCATGAGTGGAGGACTTCAATCCTTTCGGATCCAACTCTTCATCAAATCATGGATCTATCAAACCTGAGTGGAAGGAAAGATTCTCATAGAGTCATCTATCATTTCATTCGATTGTCTTCTCTTTCACTTCATCGAATCGCAAATCTCTCTCTCAATCTGACTCCTTTCTTCCAGAATCTAGGTCAAGATGAACAGAATCGAATACCTACAAGGCTGGATTGTCTAGTCGAAGTCATCAACATGTCAAGAAGTAGCCTCAAAGAAGTCTCCTTCAGAGTGGATTTCTCGGAAGAAGAAGGAGATGAAGAAGGAGATGTCTCTCTTTCTGCAACTCTATTACCTATGATTGTTTACGTCTTCAGACAGATTCAGAGTTTTCCTTCTGTGAAGATTATCCGGTTCAGATCTCCCTCCACCCTCTCCCTTCAAGCTGGAGATCACAAATCAGGTTCAAGAAAGTTTGACCTGTCCAACCATGACGGTGATGTGCAGAACAGAACTTTAGTAGATGGTCCTTCAATTTCTTCGCTCATTCAAGCGGTCAACCGATTCATACCAGGAGGGTTCACCGAAGTTCTCATTCCGTATGAATATGGTAACTTTGAGATAGCTGGACCTCAGATTTTAAGAGAGCTATTGGATTCTAGAGACCGCCTTCAAAGTCTGGATCTAGAATCTTTGAAGTTTGGGGATGCAACTAAACTATGGGATTTTCTCATCAGTTGTCCAAATCTGATTGCTCTCAAATCTGATCTGATCAGGCAGGTGCAGGAGTTTGAGATCCCAAGGGGAATGGAGAAACGCAAGGTACCTTTGAAAACTTTGAAACTCGGGATCAACATCTCCACTAGACAGGAAGATTCGTTCTTGGAATGGATAGGCAGTGAGCTGGAAGATTTAGAGCTGTTAAGTGCTCAAGCATCAGGGGCAGCCGAGCCATTTGATTTTCTTTCTTCGAACTTTCATAGTTCCATCGTACTTAGTTCTAGGGAAACCTTGAAGAGAATCTCTATTTCTATTCGAGGCGAGAATGTCGAGCTTTCCATTTCCAATTCCAATTCCAATCTCATTTCCTTCCCAAACCTGGAAGACCTATCTCTGAACTGGTGCAGCACTTCAATTCTTCAGCTTTTCTCAAATGTTCACTCTCCTAAACTTCTTCAACTTCAGATTTATGTCAATGAAAATTGTCAAGTTGCACTCAATTGTCTCTTACACCATTTAAAAGTTTGCTCTCAAAGGTTGTTAGTCATAGATTTCTGTTACTCTCTCGATCCAGTCGTCTTTCCTTCAAATCTCAACTTTGAATTTTCAGATCTTACAAATTTGAGCCTCACAGCTGACATCAACTTTCAATCATTGACTTTTGAAGATGATGGGAAGTGCAAAGAGTGGTTCTCAAGATTTAATTATCCAAGCCTGGTCTCTTTGGAAGAGGTCGAGGAGGGAGAGCTTAGAGAGAAATTTAAGAAGAATGCTCCAAAGTTGAAGTGAAGCTTGGCTCTGAAGAACAAATGGAAATGATAGAAGAATCAGAAGGACAGGTCTAGAAGAAGGTGCCGTTGAAAAGGCTTCAACTTGGGAATCAAAGAAGGGAGTCTAGCTGCCGATCAGTCGGGAGATGATACGAAATTGTCAGGTTCCTATCAGAGTCAAGGTCTCAACTTATCAGAGTTGTGAGATTCAAGGAGACCTTCGGTTACCTCTTGCAACATGCATCGATTTCATTACCAAGCCATCAAAAGGGAAGGATGGTCGAGTGAATGAGTGAATGCTTTGGATGAAGACTAGATTGCTTATCTCAGCTCTTTTTGTGTTTCAGAAATTTGATTATGATTGGAAACCTGAATGGTCTGTGCGTATGAGTGACAATCCTCTGTGCTACACGTTGACTCAGATGACATGCTGGAGAATTGACTCGCACTCTCATCCCCAGGAGATGTCTTCAGTTGCGAAGTGTGGTCGGCTGATGCAATCTTCCTTATGGTCAAAACATCAAAAGCCGCCCTTGAACCAGCATCGAGTTCCTGAAGATGGAAGGAAGAAAGTTGGATGGTGAAACAATACCATTGATATATATTGTCGTTCAGTTCTTCCACTCATGAAGCTACTCCGTTCTTTTTGCATCCTCAACTAGTGCCCTTATGACATCTCCTGAATAGTGTGGGTCAATGATTGGTGGATTTTGCCTGCTCAGTTGCTCACGAGGTACTGCATGACCAGTGATGGTTCAAAACCTTCGATTAAGCCGTAGTAGGATCGGGCGGGTTTTAGAGGATTCTCCAAAGGAATTGATGTAACCCCTTATCTTGCATTTTCTTTCATCTTTGTACTCTTGAGGGGCAGTCTCTAGGCTACAGGGCTCTGAAAAAGGGATTGATTGTGGCGTTCCCCCAGCCTTTGTCAGTGAAATCTCCAGGGTTTTTAGAAGAGAGCTTAATTGAAAAGAGAAAAACACAAAAAAGCAGAAGTAGAAAATAGGATGAAGAACGGGGCGAGAACAAAGATGAGAGAAGAAACAAAAATCGAAATTGACAAAACAAGAGGAGAAGAAGGAGAAGACCGTCAACACTTTCCCAGCCAAGTCAATTTTGTGCATGAAAGTGAAAAGTTCCATTCCGCTCATGATTCAAATCACTTTCTGTAACCGACATTAACTTTGTGGATTAGAGGAAGGATGGCGGGACGGAACTCCCACTTGGTGTAGCGCGACCCGCACTCGAAAACGGAATTTTGAATTTTGGTGAAGATTGGAATCCCTCCCCACTTGAAACTTCTCACAGAGTTGGCAAACCTTTCAAAATGACGAACCTCTCTGACTAATGTTCCCTCGCTCCTGTCTTCCCATCCTATGAGTTTGTCTGAAACCTCTCTCTTTTCTAGTTTTCATTTCAGTGTCCTCTCTATTATCGCTGCCCGCGGGAGGAGAGGTCTGCACAAGAGGATCTCCAGTTACCTTGCCCTAGTGTCCCATCACCTTTCCTCACTTCCAAACAAAAGATCTATCGACTTATCTATGGTATCACCATCGATGCTGAGAGAGAGAGAGAGATAGGTCAGCCGTTCTCATACTCTCGTTGTTGTAGTGGATTGATCAACATTGCTGTCACTCGATTTCGTTGGGCGAGCAGAATCGAGTGAGAAGATGGTCATATCTGCGCTCACTCAATTTTCCGAACATCCTAGAACCGCGAGTGAAAAGATTGGGATTCATTTTGGGGGCGGCTGTTCTCACTCGTTTCTCAAGGGCTGCAGAATCGAGCAAGAAGGTTGAGATTTGTGTTGAAACACTCTCCTCAATTCTCAGGACAGCTTGAAATCGAGTGAGAAGGTCAAGGAGGACAAGGGTTCTGGTTCTCCCTCGATCCTCAAAGCCTGAGAGTCTCAAGTGAGAGGTAGGATCTCTCAGGGCGAATCTGGACGATAAGTTCTCACTCGATCCTCAGGGGCTGAGAAAATCGAGTGACAATTGTCCTGGGAGAACCTCTTCCCACTTGACTCTTCAGGGCTAAAGAAAGAGTGTAATAGTAAAAGTTCTTCAATAGACTCTGTTTGGCCAAGAAAAACTCTAAACACAGAAAGGCAGGGGAGAAAAGCACTAGAATCACTGAATCAGGGGGGGGTCGATAAACTAGAGAGTGAGAGACAAGCGTTTTTCATTTACAATGGTCGCTCGCATAGATCAGGACCTTTGCTGCTCTGTTGTTGTTATCTGGGAGGTTCGAGAGGTAGGATGCTCTGGGACACTATTGCAGGACACAAGAGATCCAACTCTCCCCTCAAATACTGTGTCCCCTCCTCCAAGTCAATCTGAGGGTGTTCAAACAGAAAAGCAATGATCAATCGGTGAGTGAGGGGTGCAGGGCTACTTTAGCTGTTTTAGACCAGCACCATGCGAAAGTCGCACTTCTTTGGCAGAGGGTCTTCATTCTGAATGACTATCACAGCTCGCAAATGACCGATTGAAATGAATGCGAGACTATAGAACAAAGATTGATCAGAAGAGGGTTATCCGGTGGAAGGAAAGGTCAAGAAAGCACACATCTGATCCAGCGGCCACGAACCTGCTGGACCCCTACCCACTAAACCAAAGCCCAGTGAAAATAATCAGTACCCTGTTGAAGGGTATGATCTACCTAGAAGAAAGAAGGGGTGAGGAAAATTCTTCTAGGTACTCGTAAAAATGAAAGAGGAATGGAAGGGAACATTGAATTGAAGTTCCTTTGACTAGAAGTTGACGCGTAATCTGGAAGTTCTTAAAAATAGCGCTGACTCTGAGATTGAAGGCTGAAGTGGTTGGTGGGTATTGAAGTTCTGATCTCGATCCTCTTCTAGATCTTGCCCATCTGACTACTTAGTGCAGCCAGAAAACGAGAAGTCGGAATTTGAAGATCTTCCATTGATTTGAACTTGTGAGCTTGAAGCAGACGATGTTGGAGTAATGAGGAATTGAAGAGTCTGGGAATCTCCTGAAAAGTTGAATTGGAGTTTGACATTCTCCTAAGAGATGGATCAAAGTTTCTTCCTTCTCGTTGCAGAAGACAACATGGTTTCACGATACAAAGTATGTAGCAGCAAAATTTGATGTAAGGTCCCATTAACTCGTCTTGATAGAAAAATGGTTATTTCGCCGGTCTCATACTAACAATGGAAGCATGGGTAATCTGGAATTCCGAGTTCAATTCTCGGTCGAGACAGAAGTATTCTTTTGGTCCCATGAGTCTGTAACACCTTTTTGCTCTGGCTCACTTTGTTACGGTTCTCCGTTCTTGATCTTCACCCTCTAAGAATTTATCACTCTCTAAGAATCTAAGAAGGGGTGAGAGATGCATTTTTAAGCACAGGTCCCCTTCTCTTTGTGGTGGACACAGACCCCTTGCTCTAAAGCAACTGCACTGCAGGCCCAATCAACATGGGGTATTCACAATGTTTTCATCTAGTCTCAATTCTTCTTTTGTTCCTAGATGTTGGATCTGACGAGAAGCAAAATTCATCCAGTACCGGGAGTTGGGACAAAGGTGGAACTGCCAGAGATTCAATTGAGACCATTGAGGGGAGCAGGACACTGGGTGTCTGTACTCTCACTTCAACTTACCCCCTCTGGCGATTTTTCTCTCCCAAGAAATCCTTATTCTCTATCTTCAAGCAGCCTTATTCAGTTGCAGCTCCAAGTTGAGGTCTATCAAGTTTAGGAAATTACTGCCTCTCTTCCCTCAAACCAAAAAGAGTTCAACTTGTAGAGAGGACCTATTGTCCTACCAAGTAGCTTTTCAGTGCTCACAAAGATGGGTTGAGAGGGCTAGAGCAGACAAAAAAAGAGGGGGTCAAACATTGAGAAGGACCCGCGCGAGAGGTTTGGCTGTCGGAGTAGAGAAACCGCCCTAGGGACAAAAGGTCACATGCTGATGAAGGCAAGTTGTAAGATTTCTGTTTCGATACTTCTAAAACTGAGATGTTTTCACAAGCAGCTTGATGGACGAAAGAGGTGACAATCACTGGAGGAGTGTCAAGGGTGGGTGCTTTGAGTTTCGCGAAGGCTCTTTTCTTGCATAAGTTCAAGTGGGATGCAAGTGGCAAGACTCAAGAGCTCCCAAAGCTTTTTGAGAACTCTAATCCAGGCCAAGAACGATCCTAGTAAGGCTGTAGATCGAAGAGAGAGGAAGAATGAGAGGCCTACCATCCCACCAGTGGATGTCTCCAGTAGTTCCAGAAGTCTCATTTCTACTCTCTTTTATTTGGGTTCAATTTTGTCCCTGGACCGAAGTAGACGTTCATGGGAAATGCAAGCTCAATACCACCATGGCCAGACTCAATTCCGAAAGAAACGGTGTGGCGAGAAAAGAAGCTACCAAAAAACCCCTGTAGAACACAGAAAAAAAAACTGTGCAAAACACTCGCTTTGGAAGGAATGTAGATCAAATAACGCAGCAGGTCAATAGCATTGAGTCTGCAATGAGAAGCGTCTTACCTCTATGATCTGAGTGGAGCAGCATGTCTCAAAGAATGCCAAAAGTCTCTGCTGCACTGTATTTTGGGTTGTTCTGCTTCTTTGTAACCCGGAGTAGAGATACAAAGTCGATGAAATTTCACACTCTATTGGGAAAGCTTGATTTGAACTTTGAAGGAAGCTTCAAAACTTGCAGGTGAACGCGCAAACACCAAGCCTCGGCATCTGACTCTTGTAACAGGAAGAACTTTTGTCTTGGAAATCTCCCTTCTCCCCATCACCACCCAAAGCTGTGAGTATCATTCAGAGTTCCAAGAAGTTGACTTCAGCTGACAGAGAATCATGGAATTCAAAAGGGAAATGGGAAAGATAGGATGTTCGAATGATGATCAAGTGTTATCACATTATCAAGCTCAACAGTCGTAGCCAAGTGCCTTGACGACAATTTACTTCTGCAATTTTGACGAACAAATCCTATTGAATTTACCATGTTGGCAAAAGGAGATAGGGAGAGAAATGCCAAGCGAAAGGGAGGGGAAAAGGAGTGACATTCCGGGCAGGACAGAGTCCCTTTAGACTCTCTTGCTCTCCTAGAACCTTTCCTCCTCTTTCCTCCTTTAAAAGAATCAGATTCGCTTATAGAATCATCTCTGACCAATGCCTCCTCTCTCTCCTTCCTGTGCTCCATTAGATCTTCCCATCCTCTTCTCTTCCCTCTTCCACTCTTCTGAGAACCCGCTGCCGCTCTTTCTTCGCCTCAATACTCTTTGCATCCAACTCCTTCTTGTAATTTGCTTCTCCAGACTCCTCAATATCAACAATTAACTCATGTCTAATACCTTTTTCGGCCTGAGCCGTCCCTTCCTGCTATCTCTGCGTTGCTCTCGCAGCCTCTTCTGAAGTCTTTGTTTTTCCCTTTCTGAGTTGAGCATTCAATTCGGAATCTATTTCTCTTCAATGCACCAGTTGTGAATAGTGACTTGCTCCCCTAGCCTGGCACCTCAGCTTGTCATCGAACTTCTCAAAATTACGAAAACCTTCTCAACCTCCAACATTCTTCATGACTTCCCCCTCTTCCGCCTCCTCCACACGAAATCGGACACTCTCCTTCTTCCCGACTCCAGCTTTGGATCATGCGTTCGCAGGAATCGGAGCAGGAGCAGTAGCAACAGTCTGTATGAATCCTTTAGATCTGATAAAGGTCAAATTCCAAGTAGATTCCAAACCTCCTCTACCTCTATCCCTCTCAAGATCAGTTCAAGGATTCAAGAATCTCACTTTCAAGAGGTTCATAACTGGTGGGAAAGTAGGGAAAGATATGAGTGAAGCTTTGAAAGAGATTGTGATGAGAGATGGTTGGAAAGGTCTTTATAGAGGTTTGAGTCCTAATGTTGTCGGGAACTCGGCTAGTTGGGGTCTTTATTTCTTGTGGTGAGTATTGAGTATTTGTGGAACAATTGGAATAGAAGGAGTCGGAACTGGCAAAGGGAGGGAGACAAGATGATTAGAAGTACTATCTCCACTCTGCTATGAAGAGATCAGTGACTGCTCTGCCTGGGTCTGTGAAAGCAAAGCGAGGCTAAATCACCATTAAGCTCCTGTCTTGCCCTTGTTGAGCTACGATCAAGCTTGAATGTGCCGAGGTAGCAGAAGTAAGCTCTAGAAGAATCGAGTCAGGTTCTTCCAAGAAGTCCCCTCCTCGATACAAAGCTCATTTCTCTCTAGACATAGCTTATACGTGAGATTCTAGCTCTTGGATTTCAGCTTTCCTGGTTGCGAAAGCTTTTCTACATCTCGCTATTCCAGCGCCATGTCCTAATCTCTCCCCCTCCGCTCTTTACCTTTACTCATTTAATCAACAGGTACACAATGATCAAAGAGTACATGGCAAAATCTTCAAATCAAGGGGCTGGAGTAGAAGGAAAGAAGCTTTCTGCAGGGCAGCATCTTCTGGCAGCTTCCGAGAGTGGTGAGTGAAGATACGTTCTCTGCCTATCGCCTGTCATGCTTCTCAATTTTTAATTTCCATATCTATTCCCTCAGGTGCTATTACTGCACTCATGACGAATCCAATTTGGGTAGTCAAAACTCGAATGTTCACAACTCCTTCGACATCTCTGCGGAATCATTCCACAACGCCATTGCCTCCAATCACTTCCACTTCAAATCCAACCTCTCATCCCTATCGAACTTTAACTTCTTCTCTCAAGCATATCTATCGAACAGAGGGTTTCCGGGGTCTTTGGAAAGGAGCGGGTTTGGCTTTGGTGGGGGTCAGTAATGGTGCTATTCAATTCATGGCTTATGAGGAAATGAAGAAATGGAGAAGCAACGTAGAATTGAAACGGAGAGAGAAATCTGGAAGTGGAACCGGGGAAATGGATGAGAATGGAATTGCTAAGTTGGTGAGTTCGGAACTCTGAGCAGCTTCACACAGTGGGTTCAAAGGCTAATCTGCATCCTCTTCTTTCAAGGGCAATTTCGAGTACATCGTCATTTCTGGATCCGCTAAAATGGTAGCTATCGTTTTAACTTATCCTTACCAAGTTATTCGATCCAGAGTGCAAGTGAGTTTAGAAACTTCTTTCCCTTCTTTCACTTCCTCAACCTCGATCTGTCTAACCATATCTCTCTGTTTCCCCAGAATCACACCACTTCTCATCTCTATCCCTCAGTGCTTTCTTGCATCAAACAGACTTATCAATTAGAAGGGCCTAGAGCTTTCTACAAAGGAATGTCTGCCAATGCAATCCGAATCTTACCCGGAACTTGCGTCACTTTCGTTGTTTATGAAAACGTTAGCTTTGCTTTGAGAGGAGCGGCTAGGAAACGAGCTGATCAGATCGAAATGGGAGATACAAAAAATGAAGTGAGCTGAGAAACTTACCGCAAAAGATAGATCTTTAGATTCGGACCCAATCATCATGTACTATAATTCATTTTCATCCCACTATCATCATTCGGCTGGCAGACCTCTGAGCATCGAAGGATGCAGAAACTTTGAGAGTTAGAGCACGAAATTAAAGGCGGAAAAGAGCTGAATTACGAGAAGTCCAAACTTGAGAGGATGGAAGGCGTTCATAGGAGGAAATTTATCTTTGGTGGGAGACTTGGATCTCTGTGGGCGTCGAAAGCGAAAAGTCACGACTCCTCTTCTGCTGGAGAAGAAAGGGCTAACAACATTGAGGAGTTAGTGACAATTAAAAGAAGAATCGATGAAACATTGTTGGAAAGGGTGAAGCCACTCACGCTTCAAAGGATTTGGCACAGGTTCGATTCGAGCGATGAGTCTTCCCGAAGATGAGGTAGAGGGGTAATGAATGAAGGGCGGATACGCCAAAAGTGACTGCAATGTCCTGAGACGATCTTTAAGAAAGAAAGAAGAACGAAGAGGGATAGAAAATTTTGCGAGAAGAACGATCTTCTCTTCTGGAAAGTGGAAAACGATGCCTTGGAAAGAAAGGGGGAAAGAAAAGACCAAAAAAGAGACTATCAGATCAGGCAGGTATAATCAAAGGAAATAATGAAGGAGGCATTCTGAACCTGAGTTGTGAACTCAACTCACAAGTCACACAGGTTCAATCCCGAGTGGCTGTTCTAGAGTAGCAGTCCAGGAACAAGGACTGCAGGAAAAGAAAAGGAATCGCGGAGAGTCAAATCAAAGGCAAAGAAGAGAGAACAGCAAAAGTATTCTCAGAGTCGTGGCAGTGTTCACTTAATCTCACTGTAGGTTTGAACTTCCCAGAACTCTGGCTCTGATTCCCTATCCACCACTCTCTCAGCCAATTCCTTGAATCGCTCTCGAGTTCGTTGAGTATAGTTGTCATCCTCGAGAATGAGTCTTTTGAGAGGCTCCATTTTGCCTCCATCAACCAAAGTGCCTGCTTCGACATGATCTCTTCTTGCCTCCAGCGGACGGAGAATGTTCCCAGGCCCAGAAAGAACATGAACGCCGATTCGAAGAGATTGTAATACTGGACATCTACCTGAAATGCGCTCCCAGTAGGACTCGGAGCCGACTCTTAATTCTGAAATTGATGGGAGATTGGAATGGGGATAGACTGACGCCACCTTCGTCGTCGGTGGAATCACGATTCAACTTGTGAAACGATGATATTCCTCATTAATCTCTAGCACTTCCATCTGTCGAGATTGAAGTGGAGCTATCCCTTCACTACTTGTTAGTCTGAGACTGAGATGCTTCAGAGTTTGAGCTGGCTATGAGAGGATCCTTCTCCAATCCGAGTGGCTCCTAGCAATTTCCAAGACTAGAAATGAGAGGCTCTGACAGATGTCCGATTGAGATTGAGTAGAGCTAGGCAAAGCTGAAGTCCATAAGATCCGAAGAGGGGATGAGCTCTGTTCACTAGCTACTTGTTCTGGGCTTTGGGAGAGTCTGGAGAGGTAAACGTTCAGGTAAACGTTCACTAATTTTCATAATCGTAGGTCGATAAGATTGGCAAATTTAGGTAGATGAGGAGTGAATTGCTCTGAAAGGCGTATTCCATCGACATTAAATCGACTGAGGAAGACACGTTGGAGCGTTTTCTTTGACTTTCGAAGAGCAGAAATGAGCTAGCGTCGTTGATTGAGACCATGCTGGCTGTGTGTGAGAGAGAAGTGGAAGAGAAGAAGGAAGCGATGATAGTAGTGTCAGTGTAACGACTGATGAGCAAATAGAAGAAACAATCTGGAAGCTCCATCTACCTTGAGGCTCAGAATGAAAGATTGTTGATTTTTGGATGAATGTGACGAAGTCAAGAAGGAGAGCGAAGCAACTTCTCTTTTGAACCACTCACCCTCCCTCCTGCAATCAAGATTCATCCACTCTAACCTCTTATCTGATTCAAGAGAATAGTAGTTCAAACGTCAATCTGCCGTAAGAATTTTCCCCGTCAACTCCCTCGAGCTGCTATTCTCTCCTCAGCAGTCAGAACAGCACTTCTAGGATGGCCTCTTCTGTTCCCATCTGCTTCAATCCCAAGCATGGTGGCTTAACATAAGAAGGCTACCTGAAGATAGACAATCTCGCAGAGTCTACTTCGATTCCCAAAGTCATCAGAGCTATCCTAAGATCTCTGGATCCAGATCCAAATGACGCATCTCTACGATCCGAGCAGATGCGACTGTGGCGGCTTGGAGCCCCTGAACATGGAGAAATTGATAGATGATGGAAATGAGATTCGACTGGTGGACTCCACAGAAAGAGAATGTTTCCTCTTGAAGGGGGAGAAAGGTGGCGTTGGAAGTGGAACAGCAGGGTGTTGGTCAAGAAGGAGAGAAGGAGCATGCTCGTGAGTATCATACACTCTGTCTCTGAAGTTCGAACTTCCAGTGATCTGAATACCCTCTAAGATGAGATTCGAATGGGTGTTGGTGCTGCTTAGAAGAGAAGAGGAGCCAGAGAATGGTTGGCTGAGGAAGGCAAGACTTCATCAGACGTGGAGGTGTACCTCAACCCCTTACTCTATTGACTCTTCTTGTTCCTCCATATGACAGGAGCAGCAATCGAGCAAACCCGTGAAGTCCGCATTAGGCACGCTGCTTTTGGCTGGCCCCAATCGACACTTCTTTCTACCTCCTAGCGCTTCAGCTCCTCAAACAAGAACTAGACGGATTTTCCTCGATCGCCAAAGGAGGAAAGAAAGGAGGGAAGTCTCGACCCGAGAGCTTCGAGAGTTCGAGGTAGAAATTAGTTCAGCTACACCTGAACCTCAAGCTCAGATCGATGACGAGTGTATCTCCGACATCGAACTGCCCTCTCCACTCAACTTTCAAGAGGGCTCTTTCTCCTTCCTTTTCCCCCAATACACTTCACTCTGTCTCTATTCCCGGATAACGAGATAGAAGCTAATGTGGAACGTCGACGAATTGCTGAGATGGATGAGCATGTGAGTTGTTTCAAGCGTAATACTAGCAGGATCTCGTCCTTAACTTCTTCTTGCAGTCAAGTTACTGAGTAACAGATCGCTCTTGAGGTCTTGTTGAACTCTTGTTCTATCTGCTCTTTCACTTGCTCAGGGTGAAAGCCCATTCTGACAGGTTCGAGTAACTCCTCTCAACTATGGAATGATTCAGCAAGTTCGGAACTTCAGATCTGACCGCTATCTCGAAAGTTTTGGCTCTGCTGATTGAAAGGTATCTCGTCTTGTAGGGTCGGATGAAACTCGTTTCGGAGAGAACTGGACAGTCAGGGATGGGAGGAGTAGAGTACTGTCTCGAGCAATGAAAACAATGTCTATGTTTGAAATATCATCACTCTACCCAGACTCAGTCTCGGATCTGGAACTCAATATTTTTGTTCAATGAAATGCGATAGAAATCTTTAGAAAGAAGGCGGACGGACTGAGAAATCATCAAAAGAAGTGGAACAACGAAATCACGCTTGAACAACTCTGCGATCGTTTCCAGAAGCTTACACAAAGATGAAAAGATGATTTTCTTCCATCTCAGTTGCAACGCTGATGTAAGTACCTGGTGAATGGTAAACGCTACATTTGCCAATTAGTAGCACCGCTAAGCCCGAAGGCTGTCCTCCTGTAGCTGACTGCGTTCGGGATGAAGGAATATACACAGCGGAGAAATAGAGATCTAGTCAATGAATGTCAAGATCAGAAGTTGCAACTGCATTCTAGATAGGGAAGGTTTAATGCTCACCAGTTCTCCAAGAAACGTCTTTGAGGTAAAAATCTCCAAGATGTGTCTTTCCAAAAGTTTGGAGGCCATCGTAAAGATGTCTATCTCCATCTTCTGGATTTCCTCCTTGAAATTTTCAGTTGAAGAGGTAATGAATGGGGATGAGCATGGATTGGAGAAAAGAAGAACACATTACTCTCATCTCACAACGAAACTCACCTGGACAATACGTAGGATCTTCGTGATGAGCTGCAAAGGCTCTTAAACCATCTCCATAGGTTACCGAATTGAGCTTTCCGCCAAAGATAGCTCTTCCAGTTCCTTCAACTTGAATGAAACTCTTGTCTATCACCTTCACCTTCAAACTCGAAACTGGAGGATTGGAAGCATTTTCTAAAATTGCTTCGACTCTGTCTACGTGAATACTGGCTAAGGTGGACTCATGGACTATACACGTTACGTTGGTGCTGGTTTAGGGAGCCGAAGCTTCATGTGAAACCCTTGAAAGAAATGGATTGATTCCCTTTGGCTGCTTGGGGTCGATGCTTGCATCATCAGAAGCAGCGATGGGGAATAAGATTCCTTCGTAAAACTGATCTAAGCTAGAAACATTGACATCTGAGCGATGCAGAGTTTGGGACAATGTTCCGGAAAGAGTGAGATGCTTTGCTAAGTGACTGACTTTTTTGAAAGTCTTGAGTTGATAATAGGAAAGAAGTGGAAGAATGGCAAGTGACCAAACTAGAATTAAGAAACCACCTAGAAGGATGTGTTTCATTTCGCCTTTGACTAGCAAGTAAAGGAAGCGATTGATAGCTTGAAGAGTTCTGATGGAAGGAAATGGAAGAAAAGTGAAGATGTTGTGAAGCCACAGTTCTGGAGCTAAGAAGAAAGTGACTTTGGCTGAAGAAGCTTTTGGGTTGATGGAAGAGCTCATTTCCAATGTCCTTGAGTGGGGTGAGAGAGAGAGAGAGAGAGAGAGAGAGAGAGGAGGCGGGGGTTGGAAGAAGAGTAGAAGAAGGAGAGAGAAATATGTAGTTTTCATCCTCGAAGCTTCGTCCGCGCTCGAACCCCTCGTGACGCTAACTCTGATTCTAGTCTCTTTCCCTTCCACCTAATTCTCTCGTTTCTGTTTTCTCTAACTCCTTTGAACCATCCGATAATATCTTCAAGCAAAACGAGGATTTACAAGAAATTCATGGTGTAGAAGAGGACGAGAGGGAGCCAGCTCAGAGCAATCCCCAAAGAGTTATGTTTAGATCCAAGCAATTCTACTCTCTTTGAGCGGAGAGAACCATACTACTATGCCGTCAGGATCGATTAGCAGTCAGACTAGTCAAGCGAGCTTTGACCCTTCAAGGTTGGGCAGTGGGCTGGAAGGGAGGAAACTTTACCTGCTTCCTTCTCCCCCTCAGGTATCACTCAAAGCAAACAAATTCGGAAAGCCTTCTCAGATTCGTGGGCTTTCGTGTCCTCAGATACTAAGAAGATATAATTGAAAAAGCGGTAGAAACTCCCCCTTGGCTGTCATTTGATCCTGGTGCCAACTAGATTCTCTGACTAACGAACGACCTATGTCTCGATTCGCCTTCCCGGCTGTGAGAGGGAACGTCACTAATTCTTCCGAAATCGAATGACAGGTCTCTCCTTAGAAAGGATCACCGACTGTTAAAAAGTAAAATAAGAAAAAGTTCGAATCAATGATTACTACTGAACTGCCAACTTGTCGTTTACACTCACCCAGATTTCCGTGTTCCCAAAGAGTCGGCTTCATTCTGCCCCTTCTGAAACCTTCAAAAGCCCCCAGACGTCCTCTTAATGCTTTCCACCTTTTAATCTGGTTCGAAGAGAAAGGTTCTGGAGGAATCCAGCTCGATTAGATCTTATCATTGTCTTTCTCAACTGAAGCTGGAAGCCAAAGTTCACGTCTTGCTCTCCTGTTTCGGTCCTCACTCCCAACGTAGCAAAGAAAGTGACTCTATTTTCGATCGTAAACTATGTACTAGTGGATCGTTTTGGTGTGATTGAACATACACGAGAATCGGAGAATTAATATGAAAGGGACAGCTAGTTTTGAGAAATGACGATTTTGTGCGCTTAGAGCAGCAACCGGGGAAGAGAATGTAGATGGGGTGGAATGTGTGAGAGAGAGGAAGGGAGTAAATGAAGGAGAGGGAAGTGGAGAGAGAAGATGGTAGAAGATCGGACGTATTGTGGCTGAGATTGAGTGGAAAGTTGAGAGTGAAGTGTGATGAAATGAGATTGAGAGCAAAGTAGAAGAAAATTGAGGGCAGTGTTGCTTGAAGATTTGTTCTGCTTGAACATCGCTTTTAAATTTACGACCTTTTGAGGAGGATAGAATGAGATGAGAAGTCGATGTAGAGATTGAAGAACAAGAAGAGGAAAAGAAAGTAAAGTTAGAATCTCAAAGTCTCAAAGAGAATCACATTTCCCAATTGAATTCTCTCCTCAAAATACTTTCTCGCCTCTATCCCTTCCGCTCCACTTTACTTTCGTAAACTCACATCTTATACTTCATCTCTCCTTTCCCACCATGTTTACCCTCAACTTCGTATTTCACCTCGATGTCCAAGTCTCTATTATTCCTATCATTAGGTCTACAAGTCAATTTCATATCAATTTCTTCACCTTCATTCAACGTTAAAGTTTCTTGAGTATAGAAAACGGTTTGTTTCCAATGAGTATAGCGAGAGTGAGGTCCAGTTGAAAAACGAACTGGTTTATGGCAACATGAGAAAGAAATGTCAAACCATCCTAGGAAGGCGTGGACGACTGAAAAAAGGGGAAAACAGAAATGTTAAATTCAGTTCAAGACTGTTTACTTCTTTTGCCTTTCATTTTTTTTCTCTTTAACTCTCATCGACAGATCCGTTCTTTTCCCAAATCCTGTCCAGAAATCTCTCAAAATACTCACAATCATCCCTGGTAGCCCTCAATTTGAACGCGCTCTCAAATTCCAAATCTTCCTTCTTGACCGTAAGTAAATCCAAATGTTTGATAGCCACCGGATCACAAACCACGCTTCTAAGTTCAACAGTGTCCACAAGAGGTTCTCTCAATGCGATATCCTTGATACAAGAATAGTCAAATCCGTAAACATCATCCCAGAAATTGATTTTCTCTTCTTTGTAATCTGAGTCTTCAATGGCTGAAAGGTAGAGAGTGGCTGTGTCTGGGAACATGAGACCGTTTGGGGCCTGGTAGGCGAAGAAGGGAGAGGGAGGGTAGGGGAGTTAGAGGAGTGAAGGGTTTGGGCGAGATTTGAGATTGGAGCAATCGAGGGGAATTCAAATTCTTGGCGTGATTGCCTAGCAGCTTGAGACTGAACTGCGATTGTTGTTAAGCTTCGATTTCTTCTAGCTGGTTGTTCATTTGACTCTCTTCTTTCTGCATTCGGCATCTCTGTAACCCTCCTCTTGCAGATTCTGATGAACCAAGAGATACTTGATCTGATGCTGAAAGTCTTGATCTTCATACTTTGGTGGAAATCAACTACCCTGAAATCAACATCCCTCGATCCACTGTAGAGAAACTTCCCTTCCTCTCTCCTCTCTTCTCCTCTCCTTGATTCTATCACAGTAGACTCACCAGATATCTATCTCTAGCCATCAGAACAGTATCCAACATACTCTCATAAAGTAAAAAGTAGCCCATCCATTCACTAATGATGATATCAACTTTCTCCCCTTCAGCCAATCCTAGATCTACTTCTTCCAATTTACCTTTCACCAAATGAATCTGATCTTCAAATCCATTAGCCTTAACGATCACTTTAGCTTGATCTAAGATGTTTGACATATCAACTCCAATGACTTTTTTAGCACCTGCTTTAGCAGCGAACATACATAAAATACCAGTTCCACAACCGACGTCTAAGACTGTCTTTCCTTTGAAGAGGTGAGGATTGTTTTGAATGGCATTGCGGTAGGATAGAGTACGAATTTCATCTTTTAACATTTCCTGGGAGAGTAAGAGAGGGGAAGGGTTAGGATGGAAGGTTGGAGAGAGGAAGAAAGTGAATAGCTTACCTCGTGGATTCCGAAATGAGCGTAGGAATCAGCGTAGCTGTTTGTGAGAATAGATTGGGTTAGTCATGCTGAAAGTGAGGGATGGAATGATTGGATGTAAGGAGGGAGTAGAAGGTGGAAAGTGTGCTCACTAATCCTTTGAAGTCATATCACCAGTTGGTTGTCCATTGGCGGAAGTAGAGGCCTGAGCCGAAGCCGAAGTGGATGGTTGAGGGGCTGACATTGGATGAAATTAGGAATTAGGGAGTAGGGAGTAGGATATAGAGATAGAGAGGAGAGAGGGAGATTGTTGATGGAGATTTTCTTCCAGCTTCCAACTGGCCAAAACTCTGAGAAAAGGCCGAGCTAGTCTCGGTGAACGACCTCCATCTTCGAAAGGCATCATTCCCTCTCTTCTCCCAAATGTCATACGTAAAAGCGAAAGTTCATCATTTCCCAAAGTCAAAGGGAAAGGGTGGGACTAGGAGGTGAAATTGAAGGGGTGAGGTGCCTCGTGCCTCTCGTCTCCTTCTCCTTATTCTCCCACTGAGATCAACTCTCTGGTTGTCGTTACATAGTCTTTGAATCCTCAACTACTAGCCGGAAGAGGCGAAGAACCACTTGCTTCTTTAGACCCTCGAGCAGTATCTATATATGTATTTCGGAAAGAAACTTGCCCAGACAAGACGTTCATACGAACAAAGAAGGAAAGCGATGACATGTCTCCCAGCTAATTCCGCTGATGGCGGAGAGGGGACAGAGCCATTTGGAAGTCACCGACACTCGGTTCCTCTTCACCAGATCATCACCTTCTAGAGACCTTCTTGAGACCTCGAAAGCCCTCGCCACTGCTGATCCCATCTGTACTTCGACGAGACAAAGAGGCATCGCTTTTGCGTTTTGCGATTGTATAGAAGGTGATTGCTATGAGAACAGGAGAAGAAAGGAAAAAATCAGCGACATACTTCATCTTTTGGTCTAAAGCGGAAATAAAGTCGAAAGGAAAGAGTCAATCACTCTTCCAGTCAGACTCACCTTCGTCCGTTTCAGTCTCGATTGGCGCTGGCCAAAAGCAGTGTTCCTAATGAGATCGTTACGGCACTGCTCAATTGCTGCTCTCAAAACTCGAAGAACGATGGGAGGGAGTCCGTCTAGAGGAGGCTCTCCTGGCTTGACGGGAGTGAGACTCGCCATGCGACGTAGAAGAGTTGCTTGACCTCCGTCCTTGTAGTTGATTGAAGACAGACCTGGGAGAGGCGACTGCGTCAGCCAGGCATCTTTGGAACAGATGGCTCTGACGGATTTCACTTGCTGTTCGGAGAGACCAGTCCTTACGCAAGGAAATCCCTCCTCTGGCGTCTGAAGTTTGACGGTGGAGTGCTTCCAAGAGCCTGCGAGAATCGAAGGAGGCGAGATCGAGAGCTGACCAGTCTCACCTCGAGAAAAGCACCATTCTAAGTGTGGACAAGCTTCGTCAGCGCTTCCTCCTAGTAGCCTCGAGATAGAATGAATAACAAATGAAACGTTTCTTCTGCAACCACAGGCATCGACTGATTTCCAGAGAGGGTAGAGGGTGTTGGATGCTTGTGGGAGGACGAGGAGCTGGGAGTCAAGAGAGCTGGGTGGATTTCGTCCCTTGTGCTCGCCCCTTGTGCTTCCTCAAAGAGCAAGAGTAGCCAGCTTCTGTAGCACAAGGAGACAAAAGAAGTGTCAGCAGGGTGTTTGAAAATTTGAATGCAATGTACAGTTTTGCCTTGATCAGCAAAACCAATTCTCCACCTCTCTTCTTTACCAAGCCAACCTACGCCCATCTAGATCTTCTCCTTGGGTCTCTCGCATCTATCAAGAATCACATGTAACAGACTTCACCTGCGATACTCACGAGCTTGCTCCTTCTCTCCTATCTGATCACCCCTCTGCTTCCCATCTCCCCAAGCCTCCTTCCTCTTCAGGCTTCAGAAACAATCTACTTACGGCAGATTGACGTTTGAACTACTATTCTCTTGAATCAGATAAGAGGTTAGAGTGGATGACTCTTGATTGCAGGAGGGAGGGTGAATGGTTCAAAAGAGAAGTTGCTTCGCTCTCCTTCTTGACTTCGTCACATTCATCCAAAAATCAACAATCTTTCATTCTGAGCCTCAAGGTAGATGGAGCTTCCAGATTGTTTCTTCTATTTGCTCATCAGTCGTTACACTGACACTGCTATCATCGCTTCCTTCTTCTCTTCCTCAGTCCTCTCTCCTCACAGCCAGCATGGCCTCAATCAACGACGCTGGTTCATTTCTACTCTTCGAAAGTCAAAGAAAACGCTCCAACGTGTCTTCCTCGACGTATCGGACAATCTGAAGGAACAACTTTCCGAACAACTTGTTCCTCAACTACGCGAATTCAGCACCCTCATCGATCTACGATTCTTCAAATCATGGAGTGTCCACCTCCCCAGGCTCTCCGAAAGCCCAGCAGACATCCACGAACAAGTTTCTCTTCTTCGGATCCCCTGGACTGCAATTCTACCTGGCTCTCTTCAATTCCAAACGGAATCTGTCAGAACCTTTCATCTCTAGCGTTGGAAGAATCTAGAAGTCACTGGGATTGGAGAAAGATTCTCTCGCGGCCAGCTCAAAATCTCAAGCATCTAAGTCTCAGACTAAAAGGAAGCTTGAAGGACTAGCTCCACTTCAATTCCCTCAGATGCAAGAGCTAGAGATTACTGAGGATCGATTCGGAATCGAGTTACTGGGAAGTCGAGATTTGAACCGTCTGACAGGGGGGTGAGTTTCGAGTCTCCTCAGCGCTTCAAATTCATCCTGGATGCCCTTTCTCTTCGCCCATTCTCTGACGCTTCATAACTCTTCGCTGTCTTCGCTCTTCATCCTTTTGGGTTCACCTCCTCAAAGGTCAGAGTCGTCCCCAAGAATGAGCTGTGGCGAGTCACAAACTTGCATCTCTTGAAAGTTTACCTGGACATAGAGAGATTGGTGGGAAGATGAATCAGGTCAAAAATCAAATAGCATTTGCGTGGATTAGATCCATTGAGCGCGGAGGGAAGCCAGGTTAAAATGAATCGTTTTCATAGAAGTCGACAAGGACCAACCCAATTCTTTCTTGTCAGCATCTTCAACCTTTTCTCTCTTTTGAAAGTCTCCGTCGTTGTTTTGCTTTCTCTTGAGAGCTTTCTTTGTGTATCCGAAGACCCTCAATAAAGAGAAGGAAGCACTTGAAGACGAGAAACACTAACAAGAGTTTGGAGAACTAGGATTTCAGACGAGTTGAACGGGGACAAAGCTAAGGAGGCGAAGTGAATCGAACAAAATTGAAACGACGAAAAAGAAAGCCTTTGAAGTTGTGGACTAAGCATGAGATGGCGTTCGAGGTTGAGATCAGATTTGTGATCCTTTTGGGCTGCTGCAAATTGAATCGAAGGTACAGAAGTGGACTCCAGGGGTTGAAAAGACCGACTGACTCTCGGTGATGTTGATAGCGTGATAGATGGAATGAGATGCCTCCCATCTCATCCTGCTCTCCTCTCCTCTTCCCTCTAAAAACTAATTCTTACTATCCCTCATGACGACGTCAATCAAAGGACCTTCAGTTGCACCAACTTCATTCCCAAATGCATCCTCTTTACGAATTGGAATCGTTCACGCCAGATGGAATGAGACTTGTATCAATCCGTTAGTCAAAGGTTGTGTAGATTCAATCACCAAAGCCGGTGTTAAAATGGATAACATCGTCATAGAATCAGTTCCTGGAAGTTGGGAATTACCCATAGCTTGCTCAAGGTCAGTCAGTCAATTTACAAAACAACAAATAGAAAACAATCAAATCTCTCTTCTTTGCCAGCCTTTCATCCATCTCGTATCTCCTCTCCCTCTCCCTCTCCCTCTCCCTCTCCCTCTCCCTCTCCCTCTCCCTCTTCCCAAACTCCAGAATGATAGCCTCCTCTCAAACTCAAGCATCATCTCAAGCAGCAGATCTCATGTCAGCTACATCTCTTCTAGATTCCATCACTCCTTCATCCTCCACTCCAACTTCTTCTTCTTCATTAACTTCTCCCTTCGACGCAATCATAGCCATAGGTGTCTTAATCAAAGGTTCAACGATGCACTTTGAATATATTTCAGAATCCACTTGTAGTGGTTTGATGAGAGTTGGTTTAGATACTGGAGTACCTGTCATCTTGGGAGTTCTAACAGCTTTAACTGAAGATCAAGCGTTGGAGAGAAGTGGGATCGACACAAAGAATCAAGATGGAACTGTTAAAAAGGGACATAATCATGGAGAGGATTGGGGATTTGCTGCTGTTGAGTGAGTAAAGAGAGAAAGAGAGAGAGAGGGTTGGATTGAGAAGCTCAGAGGGTTGGATTTAGAAGGTCTACCCTAGGGGAAAGGGTCAGGTAAGCCTTGATTGAGAAGAAGTGTACACACTAGAACTTCAAGATAAACTTCAGAATCAACTCCAATTAAATCTCGAGATTCGAGATTCGAGACCGAAGACCCATCCCATTTCCTCTGTCCTAATCTTCCTAACTTTCTCTTTCCCCCCTTCCCTCTTTTCCTTCCAACTTCCTCTCAATTCCGATTCTTCTCCCAAATCCTTCAACTGTCATCTCACTCTACTCCGAAGAATGGGATCCAAAAACGCTCGTTGGGCAGAAGGGAAATTAGGAGAGAAATGAAAGGAAACAAAAGGAGGATCAAAAACTGAAGCTTAAAGAGATTCCAGATCATGAGATAGGCGGTGATGGAGAGACATGAGAAAAAAGGGATTGAATGAAGCAAATTAAGAAGAAGGTGAAGGAAAAGGATAAGGTGCTGCAAATGGGGGATTTGTTTTGTTGTAGTTTGGAAAAACGAAAGCATCGAATAGAAGGAGTTCAAACTCTTCTTGGATTTCCGGTTGAAGAAGTATGAGAATTAGCAGAGAAGGAAGTCAGAAGCATCTTTACTTTTAAAGAAAAGGAACACTCTATTAAAATAGAGTTGGGTCATTCAGAAACCTGGACTCTTTCCTAGAGTTGAAACGCCTTCTTTTCTTTCGTTTCGTCGTTCTTCAACCATTTTCTCAAACAGAATTATGATTCTATAACTTTCAAGTTTCATCCGATACAATTTGGGGAGTCGATTCTGGACTTTCATCTTGTCTCCTCTCCTCGAAAGCAAGGTTTTTCGGCTTGAGCTTCTGAGATTACTCTCAATATGACAAACGTCTCTTTTCGATTGTTCGCGGTTCGTCAGAAGTCGAAGTTCCTTCGAATTTTGAATTTGGACTTCTTTGAAGGATCGGGATCTGAAAGCTGGAGACGAGTAGAGGGATGAGAGATTTGATGCTCGAGACTCAGGCCGACCCAACTCGAAACTTTGATAGCCTGAATGGCACATGAATGACTTGGAAATGCTCTTGAAGTATCTCATCTTGCGAGGGAAAAGAAAAAGTGGTTTTAGGGGTGGTCAAATAGCTTGCGCTGCGCTTTCATTTTGAAACCCTTCTGCCTTCTTCCTTCTCCCACAGTACACAACGGCAAACCTCTCGGTTCTCAAAATGTTCAAGTCTCAGAAAGCTCATTATGAGCTTCTACCAAGTTCATCAGCAGAGACTTCTCCTCAAGCCAGTAGAATTCAATTACCTTCCTCTCTCCCAACTTCAACTGCAAAGAAACTCACAATCTGTCTCCCACCTCGTAGATATCTAATATTCTCTTCAATCACCATTTTATCCATTTTGGCTCTCATCAGCCTTTTCAATCCTTTCTCTTCAAGCCCAACTATTTCTTCAGGTCAGAGTTTAAGTTCAACCAATTCACCTTCATCTTTCAAAGGTGATTCAAATTTACCTCCTCCACTTTCAACAGTAGCTCAAATAGATCAAACTCTCTCCGAGGAGCAGTGTAGAAAAGAGTTTCCTGCTTTTGTTGATCAGATAGAGCTAAACAAGCGGATCTGGATAGAGAGAGGTGGAATTAGCTTGGTGGACGTGGATAGAGCTGAGAGGGAAGCTGATAAAGGTTGGGGTTTCGCAAGGGTGAGTAGCAAAGTCATGAAAAGAAATTCTGGAATGTCAGAAATAATCAAATTGGAAGGCGTTTACTCTCATCGGAGATGATCAGAAAGAGAGCACAGCATCTCAAAGTTTCTGGAAGAGATGCCCTCTCTGGCTCTCTCGGATGAGACCTCCGTAGCTCGGATGTTTCCAGTAATCCAAGTTCAAGGGCTGTCAGCTTCTGACCTGCGTATCATACTGCTCAGATACACATATGGGATCATCTCAAACCCTTTGAAGAGACCCACCAAAGGGGGCTGTGGTTCTCGGATGTCGCTTGCCGTTCAGAGATCAGAAATAGACCTCATTCCTCACTTTCTCCCATCTTTCAGATAATAATCAGAGATGGTCAACTCTATGTGAGTATCTTTCTCCTTCGTCTAACTTTTGGGAGAGGACTCCTTTCGCAGCTTTGGTATGTCCTCACACGTTCTCATCTCTCTCTCTCTCTTCTCTCAGATCCGAACTCTACACCCAGGTTTCCAATCTCGAATCTATTCAATTCTCTCCTTGATCCAAACCGCGATAGAATCAGCTCCACAATCCTATCTTCAGCAACTCAAACCTTTAGATCTAGTCTTCGTCTCAGCCGACAAAGATGGTTTCTCTTCCTCTTCTACCTCATTGCTAACCACTTCTGGCAAATCAGGAGCTGGTTGGAGAGTCAATGAAAAACTTTCAGACAGTGGGAAAGGGACTTGGTTAATGCCAGATTTCGCTTTCGCATCTTGGCCAGAAGCTGGAATTCCTTCATTTCACGAATTTAAAAGACTTTCCAGAGAAGTTGAAGATAGAGTTGGTTGGAATGGGAAGGATGAAAGGGTCATGTGGAGAGGATGGGCTGATGTTCATTTACCTAGGCAGGATCTTTTGGATAGGACTCTGAGAAAAGAGGGGAAGGGAACTGAAATGTGGAGTGACGTTGGCGAGACGACTTTTCATGGAGATAAAGGGAATTTCAAGGATCTGGTGAGTCTTATATGGCTATCTTTCTGACCCTCTTCTGCGTTCGATTTAAAAAGTAGCTGTCTGTCTTCCAACATGACAGAAGGCAGGAGGCAAAGTCAAGGGGTGTATACTCACACAATCTGTTCTTACCTTGACTTCGCACCCTCCCTTTTCTTCTCAATCGTTCAGAAAACAATGCACGATCATTGTGGCTTCAAGTATCTCGCTGCTACCGAAGGCAACAGCTACTCTGGGTGAGCCTTCTCCAACGGAATCCTTTGATCTTTTCAAACCTCTTGTCAATTGACTCGCTAACCTCGATCTCATTTCCATTTTCTAGCCGTACGAAATATATTCTCTCTTGTCATTCAGTTGTAGTCTCTCATCCACTCGTCTTCACTCAACATTTCCATGCTGCTCTCGACTCAAATTCTTCCTCTACTTCTCAAAACTTCGTCGAACTAAAAGGTCCTCTTTTCAATGGATTGGAAGAAACGATGGCTGAACTTTGGCTTTCAGATGGAGATAGAAATCCAGATTCAAAGTATCGAATCGAATCTTTCGAAGAAGCGAAGAAGAAAAAAGAATGGAAAGAGTCGAAGGTGAAAGAAGGAACTTGGAATCAAGAATGGCAATGGTTGGGCAGGAATGGTGCTGAGAGGATTGCTGATAATGCTGTCAGAACTCTAAGAGATCGTGAGTGGAGAGAAAATCCGACTTCGAGGTGTCTTCTATCACTGACCAACTTTTTCTGTCTTCTGCTATCTCTGTTTGTCTCCAGGTTATCTCACCCCTTCTGCCACCACCTGCTATCTTCGGTCAGCTCTTCTGTCTTACTCAAATACTTTGGATCAAGCTTCTTGGGGCCCACATGGTCCTGCTCCAATCGCTGGAAACGGAGTAGCAGCAGACGGAGGAAGACATCTTACTGAAGATCAAATGAAGGAGAAGGGTGTCAAAGGAGATATCGATTATCAAACTTGGATTGGCAGCAGACTGAATGGCTGGCCTTTGAATTGATCAGCAAACTAACTTTTAAGATCTTTGACCACATTCTAACCAGACTTGACTCAGATTTGGCTGCTTTATAGAAAGAAGAAATCAACTTTCCCATTCTCTTTTTGAGCCCTGCTACCAAATTCCGATCTGAAACTTAAACTCTGCCTCTCTTTCAGACTCTAAAGCAACAACTCAACCTCATCATTCTGCAAAGACTCTCCGAAAGACTCCTCTTCTCCATCTTAGATCTCGATCACATTCTCTCAATCCCTCGCCTGTCCATACCCCTTCTTTTCCTTTAGACTTTCACTTTCACAAAGCACGTTTCAGGCCGTCATTTCACCTCTCCATCTTTTCACTTCATTTCACCTATAGAGTTTCATTCTGTAAATTTTTGTAAGCACTTCCCACTCCATTTTCAAAGCCTACATCTCGGCTGTCACAATTACAACGTCGTCGTTTCATACTTTCACATATTGGCAATTAAAGGAGAATCTCTTTCTCTGGTCACATTCAAGTTTGAAATCAAGGAAATTCTAGATCAAAGTTGGAGCCACTGAATCATTAGAGATCATCTCGCGCTCCTCCTTTCTCCAGAAGTTCTCATGGAAACGTTGTCTTTCAATCATCAGAACGCAGTGAAACGAAAAGCACGGAACAGGTCGTAAAGACAATTTGTCTTAAGCGGAGTCGGAAAGACCGATGATGAGAGGGACAAGGATGAAGACTTTCTTGAATCGCAGAGCGTGAGCGGGAGTCTGTTTTAAAGATCGCAGCTCGGTGATTGCAACTGTTCCCTTGGGTTTCTTGAAGATGAACTATCACAGAGTGAACACATCCTTCAGTCACATGATCAACGAACCTATGGGGGAAGGTCTTGTCGCCTGGCTGATCGATTCCCTTGTCTAGCCCTTTTTTTGACCACCTAAAATCTCACCTCCCAACCGTAAAGTTGTATTTTTTGACCAGACACTCTCACTTCTCCATTAATACAAAAGTCAGTTCATATATACCTGGATGAGTTTCCGAAAAAAATAAACCCGTAGAGAAAGAACTTGCCATGGTATGAGCCTCTGAGTGAGGCCCAATGGCCCTATCGCTAGCCCTTTTTTTGACACCTTTTCAGACGTCCCAACTTCAGTCGCCCATACCATGGCAAATTCTTTCGCTGCGGCCAAGAGGGTCTTCGACAAGACTACCCTTTATCTTTCTTCCATGCTTTCAGGCTCCAAGGATCTCGTTCTTCTCACCGGTCCCTTCAGAACCTCCAGCTTAAGATCGTCATATCCTCCGGATTGAACTCAACGACGCTCTTCGATTTCTCTTTTCCATTGCTTTCCATCACGAACATTCAAAAACGGCTTCTTTGTTTTTCTTCTTTCCGTTTCAAGATTTTCCCTCCTTTGTTTTCGCTCTGATCACATTAAATGGTCGACAATTCTCATTCACTTCCAGCAGTTTTTACCTTTTTGTTGACCCAGCCCTTGTCTCCCAAGACAGGAATTCACAACAATACAAAAGCTATTCGTAATTAGAAAAATGCAGCATAAAGTGATCAAACATAAGAACGAGAACAGTGATACGTAAAATGATAAAATATGAGAAGTCTATGAAAAAGAAAACGGAGCAAAACCTCAACAGAACCTTTTCCCTTCCCAACGTCTCCCTTCTCTTCAACCTCCCCATCCCATGCCGATTCAGAGATCCAAATCTCTAATGTCTCCAAATCTTAACCTTTCCATCCTTCCCACCACTAGCAACTTTCCCTCCCCCTCTCTCTCCCCCAGTTCCACCCCAACCAACACAATAAACCTCATCTTCATGTCCCGGTAAATCCTTTTTTATTTTCCCATCTCTTACATTCCAGAGTTTCAAAGTAGAATCTTTAGAACCACTAATCAACATTCTAGAATCACTTGACCAATCGATTCTATAAACAGCAGATAGATGACCTCTAAAAGTTCTAATGAAAGGATTTGGAACTTTTGAACCATTAGCGGTATGAGTGGCTAGAATTTGAGGAGTGATAGATCTTGGATCCCAAAGGCGAATTGAAGAATCCCAAGAAGAGGAAGCTAGGAGTCGACCATCTGGAGAGAAGAGAACTTGAGAAATTGAACGTTGATGCCCTGTTAGACGTGCTAAAGGCTTCTTGGGTGAAGGTAAAGAAGAAGTTGAAACTGGATTTGATGGATCTGAAGGTGTATCTCCAATTTGTGGTGCCCATAGGAATAAAGTTGAATCTTCACTTCCAGAAACCATGATTTCAGGACCACCATTTTTGATAACTTCTTTGAATCTCTTGAGGGCCTTCTTTCTAAGTTCAACTTCTCTTTCCTGCACTTGCTCTTGAGTTTCTTTCAATCCTTCTTTCTCCTCAACAGTAGGTTTGTAATTGTAATCATGAGCAAACCCACCAGTTTTCATAACGAATTCAGTACTCAAACTGATGCTATTAACCCAATGAGAATGTTCATTCAAAGTTCTAATCAATCTACCATCTTTTGAATTCCAAATCTTGATGGTTCTATCTGAACTAGCTGTATAAAGACAACCTTCGTGACTTCCACCCCATCTAACAGAATTCACAGAAGCAGTATGACCTCCTAAAGTGAATTGACACAACTTAGTCAAAGTGTTCCAAACCTTGACAGTGGAATCCTTTGAAGAAGAAGCTAACCTTGGAGATTGAGTTGAAGGGACTAAATGTAGAGGTTCAAAAGATAAAGAGGTGATCCATTTGGAATGTCCTTTCAAGATGATGGAAGTCGGTGAGGCATGTCTTAAGGCTCTTTTCTCTGCTGCTTTCATTTTGAAGGGCTGTTCTTCTGAAGAAATAGTAGTTGTAGTAGACTCTTCTGCAGCTAAAGTTGAAGTTGCATTACGACGTTCCTTTTCTTCTTCCTCTACCATTTTCCCACTTTTACTACCCCAAGCTTTGCCACCTGTTTTCCCCCAACTTTCATCTAAACATTTCCAAACTCTGATCTCACCATTTTGATCTCCAGTTGCCACTTTCCTTTCAGTAGGTTCCCATTCAGTCACCAAAACGTATCCACCATGACCCATCAAAACGTGTAAGGGAGTTTCAGTTTCTAAATCCCAAATCCTAGCCGTTTTATCTCCACTTCCGGTGATTAAGAGTGAACCAGTCGGTGAGAAGGAAGAGCATAAGATGGGAGAAGAATGTCCAGATAAGGTGGAAGAACATCTTGAAATGGTCTTGACTTTGAAAACGGCTTGAGGAGAATAAGTGATGGATAGAATGGATTCGGTTGATAATCCTAAAGAAGTTGAATGTTTGGAAGACAAAATGTCTGTTAAGATGGAAGAATTGATTTCCAGTCTGATTTCTTCTGGGCCTGAAAGAGTCACATGGAAAGTGAAGGGTCTGTCTACTTCCTCCTCCTCTTCTGAATCTTCATCTGATGAATCTTCTTCTCCAATCTTCCATTCTTTCCCTTTCTTCTTGCCCTTGTCCTTCCCCTTTCCATTGCCATTCTTCTCCCTCTCCACTCTCCTCAATTGATTCACAATGGATTGTAATTCCTTTTGACCAGTTTGTTCTGCAGGTAAAGAGATTGGTGGACCTAATAATTGATTGTCACCATCTGAAGATTGCAGTTGAATGACTACGGATTGTGAATTTGGACCATGTTTACCTTCTGATGCTAAATGTTCTGCTTCTAAACTTGAGGCTGCGTTGGCTAGCCTCTGCCTTTTGGCTGTACGTGGTGGAACTAGAGTCGACATAGATCAAGATGGATGATGATGATGATGATGATTGATCCAAATAATATCAAGTGGAAGTGGAATTAAAACCAGGTAAGAGAGGATTGAAGCTTCAAAATTAGTTGTGGAAGAGAAGATTTCACTTTCCCGATCATTTTGAAAAAAGTTATTGGCAGTGGGAATTTTTCTTCTCAACTCGAGCATCTACAACCTTACAACTGCCAATCTCGATCCTTTTCAATGAAGCCATCCAAACAGAAACAGAAACATTCGAAAGTGAATGGACAAGTCAAACTCAATGGGAAATCCCAGTCGAATGAAGAAATTCCATTCTTTGTGAGTTGACTTGCAGTCTTCACCTCCTCTTCTCCTCTCTACCTTACCTTCCTCAAGCTATTCCATCCCTTTTCTCTCTTGGTTCTACTCTATCATTCGCTCTCTCCTCTCCTTTCCTTTCGCCATCCTCCGACTCTTCTGCTCCATTACTAACCCCAACCCAACCTCTTCCCTCTCCGTTCCACCAGTCCTCTCTCCATTCCCACAATTCATCCTTCCTATCACTACTTCATCTAATTCCACCTCAACTATACCTTCAAAAACAAGATGATCAAGACGAGGACCTCGCAGATGGAACTAACAAGTTTGCTAAGAACAAGAAAAGAAAGGGAGAGAAAGAATTGGAGATCGAGAGGAGAAAGGAAGAGAGAGGAGGAAAGAAGAGAGCTAAGGTCAGTTTCATCACGTTCAGATCAGAAGCCGTGGGAGAAGGGGAGGGGGAAGCGGGCTCTAGAAGAGAATCTGGTTGAGGTCGAAGAACAAAAGAGATTTGCAGAAGAGCACAGGGGGTTAGACTGCAGGGTGGAGAAAGCGTAGAGAGAGCATTTTCAAAGCTACTGGGACCTCATGAATCAAAGGCAATAAAGGAGAAAGAGGTCGGGCTAGGAAGAAAAGTTTAGAAGGTCGTTGCTCTGTGCAGGCAAGGGCAAAAGGCAGAAGAAGACAAGCTCGAAGGTCTCCTTTTCTGAAGCAGTGGGCCTTCTCAGAGGAATTGCAGACGTCGTTGGAGCACGAAAAATCAGTATCGAGTCTCATAAAGACTCTTGTCAAGTTTGACCTAGAGAAGAGGGCTTCTCTAGGGCTGGAAACTCTCCTCCAAGGCCCTTCTTCTCCTCTCTGTTTCTGTAGTCAAGATAGAAGAAGGATCAAGAATTACTTCTCAATTGTTCTCTTTAGTTCTACCTCGAGGCCCTTGCTCTTCACTCGACCTTGGTGACTCGTCTTCGACTTTTCTTTTGGCTGACCTGTTTCTCTCTCCTCAACCTTATCTCTTCTCAGCTCGATCCAGCAAACCTGAAGAACATTTCAGAAATTCAAGCTGAAAGGAAGTTAGCTGCTGAAGCAGCTGGATCCTCAGGAGAAGAAGATTGGTCAGATGAAGATCAAGATCAAGATTCTGAACACGCAGGAGATACGGATGAAGAAATGATAGATTCAGATATGGAAGAAGTTGCTCAAGCTTCAACTTCAACTCAGAACAACAAAGCAGCAAGTTATGCAGCTCTTCAAGAAAAAGTTCAAGCTAAATTGGCTGGAATGAGGAATCAGAAATTAGGAAAGGTAATGGATGAACCTGAAGAAGAATTGAATGAAGAAGAAGCAAAATCTAGGACTGAATTGTTAGAAGCTAGAAGAAAGAGAGGAGAAGTTAGAGATAAAAGAAGGATTAAAAGGAAAGCTGAAAGAAGAGCTGAGAAAGAAATTGAAGCTAAGAATGGGGGTAAAGAGAAAGGAAAAGATGGGAAGAAGAAAGACAGTGCTGCAACTGGCAGTAATCGTGCTCCTGCTCTTTTGGTCAACCCTAAAGATAAGAATGGAAAAGATGAAGGCATTAACAAATCTTCGAATGTCAATTCTGGTTCTGAATCTTTGACTTTCTCATCTTTGAATTTCAATCATCCAAATTCTACTAATCCTGAAGAAGTCAAATCTAAGAAATTTACCCTTTCAAGTGATCCAAAAACTGCTTTGGCAATGTTAGAAGCTAAAAAACGTAGAGAAGAAAAGAGAGCTGAAAAGTTGGCTGCTAAAGGTGATGAATCTATTGTAGGTGAAGGTGGTTCAATAGGTTTATCAGAAATTGAAAAAGCAGAAGCTATTAAATGGCAAAAAGTTCAAGCAGCTGCTTCTGGTACTAAAATCAAGGATGATGAAACTTTACTTAAGAAAACTATCAAAAGAAGAGAGAAGGAGAAAAGTAAAAGTAGTAAGGAATGGATTGATAGGAAGAAAGAAACTAAGGAGAAAGAAACTGAAAAAGCTAGGAAAAGAGAAGAGAATATTCAGAAAAGAATTACCGAGAAAAAAGATAAGAGAATGGGAAAGAAAAAACCTAAGATTAGTAGTGGGGGTAAAACTAGAGAAGGAGGTAAAGGTGAAAGGAAAGAAAGAAGTAGTTCTGGAAAGAAAGATTTGGGTAAAAGTAAGGCTGTTGGTGGGAAAAATAGAGCTGGGTTTGAAGGGGCTAAATTTGGTAAGGGTGGTAGCTCTAAAAGTAGTGGTGGGAAATCTGGAGGTGGAAAAGGTGGGAAGCGTTAAGATGAAAATGCTTCCTCGCCATTTACCTTTCTACGTTCAACTTGCTTTTATGTCTTCGATTTCTCTTTCTTTTCTGTGTCCATATCTTTTCTGTCAACTTATTTCAATTCACAAATGCTGGCGTTCACTGCGAGGGACCGCTCTGAGCTTTTGACTTTTCCTGCGCCGGACTAGTGGGTCAGACGGTCAGGAAGCTCGACTGAATTCTCAAAGATGTTGACCCTCATTCTTATTTACCCTCTTTAAAAGATCGAATAGAGCAAAGAAGTGAGTGCGTACTGAGAAACCTGCTTTCGTTTTCAGTGGCGACGCCTTCTAGACTTCAGCAGTGAGGTGGTGAGGTCCACAATTCAAATGGATCTGATCGTTCTAAGTATACTAGTGGAAAAGTGCTTCTAAAGAAAAAGTGCGATTCTTGAGTCGGGAGGTACGGTTGAGGACTGAACCGTTCTCTGCGCATCCGAGGACGGACAAAATGAGTCTCATATAAACCAAAAACTTTCCGCCCTCTTACCACTCTCTCAATCCTAAACTTATTTCACACCTCATCCATTGAAATTACTAAATACGGAGATCGACAAAACTTAGCAATCACTCAGCAAAGGATCAAGGACATAGCAGACCAACAAGGTCTTCAGTGCAAGTCCGAAATCCCGTGCGGGGAGAAATTTGGGTTAGAAGTAGGTGGAGAACACTCCTTACAGTCCTCACCTTCTGTTTGGTCTCCCAAACTCATTGCCGAAGGACTTCGCTTACGTATAGAGCTGGATGGATTCATCAAGATGCCAGAAGAGCTGCTCAAGATCCCAGCCCCCGGTCCTTCACTACCTTTTCATAATCTGTTAATGCAGTGCAAGTACGGGCAGGTTGATTGAACAAACTGTTGGTGGGATATCGAGTACAAAAATATTTACTACTCTACCGAAAGCTCACAACCTGGATTTCTGGGCTACACGCCCTCAGCCGATCCTTCTTTGTCAACTCTTTTAAATGTTCCTGCCGTCAGATTACTTATCGAATGTAACACTCCCAGCAACGAATGGGAACATTCACTCAAATACTACACCGATCTGAGAACCGACGCTTGCCTCGAACCCCTTAAGTCAAGAATCAAGACATCACCAACTGCTGTCTGGCAAAGGAGGGCAACCGACGCATTTTTAAAAAGCTCTTCCTTGACAGATTAGTCTCAAATGGTGACGAGAGAGTTTTCCATAGCCTATGCAATCAACTGTAAGATCACAGGGGAAAAGGGTTGGGAAGCCAAGGCGAGATGGGAAAATGTGGACATTTTGAGCTTGAAGGAATTTGCTTTACTTGTATGGGAATGCTTGGTAGAACGTAGACCTCATAGAATTAATTTCATGACTCCAGAAGAGTCCCAAGCTATTGGATTCAAAGGTTCCACTACTAAGATTGATAGAGAGAAACAATTGACGAGGGAAAGAAACTAGATGGAAGCTTCCTTGGAAGAGTTGAAAAACAATACGAGGTTTGTGACTGTCGACCAGCAAGACGTGGCGAGAATGATCGCTCATCATCTCTCATCCTCCTCTGAATCCCTTCATCTACATACGAGCATGCAGCTGTGTTCCCACGTTTATGATTGCAAGGAATGTTTTAGGAGAGCGTTGGCCTCGCTCGACAGATTTCACTTTGAATCTAGCTCTTTGACGGAAATCAATGACGATGCCAGTTCTGTCACTCTCAGCGATACCACTGCTCAAGATGATGGGAATCGCGTTTGAACCTTGTTAATGGGATAAGCTGTCGAGAGATGACGGCGGAGAGAGAGTCAAAAGAGTGGAGGAAGGAGGGAAAAGAAGAGAAAATTCGGTACTAATATATCTTGTTTTGTCGAACTTAAACTGATTCTTGGTCGTACTCATCTGGTGCTCCACTTCGCCAGAGACTAGCCATTCTCTCGACAGAGGGAGTTGACCGAGTGTACTGACCACACTCTTTCAGAAGCTGGATAGAGCTGTCGATAGACTTGGAAACGCAAACAATTTGGATTTCCGGAGAACAAGAGAAAAGGTTTAGGACACAGAGCGGGCCAGATCCCAAGTTTTTGCCGCCAAACTGTCGCTTCAAGCATCAACGAGAGATTCCAGAGAAGCAGCCCTGTTACCACTTCCACTCTGCCTCCCCTAGCAATCCAAAGACACTAAAGCTTGAGAGAACCCAAAGGCCCATCAGAGCAAAGGTTCCTGGTACGCCTCCGATTCCTTTGAGGTCCGCGTTGCCAGAGGAGTAACCATAATGATAGGCCATTCTAGCTGATACCCAGATCAAACCTAAAACAGTTGAAGTTCTGGGGTAGACCAGTCCAGATATGATGATGGAGACTAAGTAGGATGGATACTGAAAAAAGGGGGGGGGGGAAGAAATGAGATCTCCGTAATCGTCGATCTGCAACATCGCACTCACACTTTCTAGAAAGTTAGCATGACTTCTTTGAGCGATGTTGAACTTCATCAAGTCACCCTCTGGGTTCTTCTCGGCTTCGTCCCAATTGGCGTATTGCCTAGGACGTTTGACTCCAGCCTTCTTACGGGGAGGGTAAGTGGCCAAGATGTGATGAAGATTGACGAAGAACGACAAGACTACTGGAACCAGAACAAATGGATAGGCGGTCTGAAAAGGAAATGCAAGAAGCAAAAGAAGGGGAAGACTGATCAGTCGTTTGAATGAAACCTGGTCGACTACAGTGCGCGTTTTCACTCACTGGTAAGCTTAGGACTGGCATCGTTCTTGAGGATGAGAATGGTGATGAAGAAGGCTAGAGAGAAATGAAGTTGCGAGAAACAAACTCTTAAAACCTTTTTTCGCTGCGCTCGAAAGAATTGTCATGCTGGCTGCGCTTCCAACAACAATCTCATCACTAATCACACCATTGGTGAACAAGCTTCGAGAAGAACGGTGAAGAGTGACCAGAGCAAAGGCAGAAGATGGGATTCAAAAATGAAGCAAGGAAGAGTCGACAAGCAGTGGCAGGGATAGGGGTGAGTCAATTTACTCGAGAAATTGATCAGGCTTTTGGTAAGTATTGGATACCTTCGGCTGGACGGCTGGAATTGGTAGTAGAATCGACAGCGACACACTGTGATTGACAAGGTGCCGAAAGTAAAAGGTAGAGTGGAAGTCAGTTTTTAACCTCTGCGATGATTGTGAACTCGACTCACAAGTAACAGAACGGGTTCTATCCCGAGTGGCGTCACTAGCAGTCCAGAAATAAGGAGTGTAGGAAGCGAAGAGGATTTACAGAGAGTCAAATCAAAGGCAAAGGGGAGAGAACAACAGAACTATCCTCAGGGTGGTGGCAGTGTTCACTCGATCTCACTCTAGATTTGAACTTCCCAGAACTCTGGCTCTGATTGCCTATTCACTACTGTATCTACCAATTCCCTGAAGCAATCTAGATATTGAGGACTGAATTGGCCAGGCCTAATGACGAGTCTCTCGAGAAGCTCCATCTTGATTCCATCAAATAACGTGCCTGCTTTAACCTGATCTCTTCTTGCCTCCAGCAGACGGCGAGTCTTCCCCAAAGCAGAAGAATCAATACCATCAATTAGAAGAGATTTTAGTGCTGGACACCTACCTGAGATCCGCTCCCAGTGGAATACGGAGCCGACTCTTAGTTCGGGAATTGATGGGAGATTAGAGTAAAGCTTGAAAGACCCGACCTTCGTCGTTAGAGGAATCACGATCCAGCTTGGGAAACATTCACCTCCCTCATCAATCTCTAGCACTTCCATCTGTGAAAAATGAAGCGGAGCTATCTAAAGTTGAAGTCCATAAGATCCGAAGAGGGGATGAGCTCTGTTCACCAGCTACTTGTTCTGGGCTTTGGGAGAGTCTGGAGAGGTAAACGTTCACTAATTTTCATAATCGTAGGTCCATAAGATTGGCAAATTTAGGTAGACGAGGAGTGAATTGCTCTGAAAGGCGTATTCCATCGGCATTCAATCGACTGAGGAAGACACGTTGGAGCGTTTTCTTTGACTTTCGAAGAGTAGAAATGAGCTAGCGTCGTTGATTGAGACCATGCTGGCTGTGTGTGAGAGAGAAGTGGAAGAGAAGAAGGAAGCGATGATAGTAGTGTCAGTGTGACGACTGATGAGCAAATAGAAGCAACAATCTGGAAGCTCCATCTACCTTGAGGCTCAGAATGAAAGATTGTTGATTTTTGGATGAATATGACGAGGTCAAGAAGGAGAGCGAAGCAACTTCTCTTTTGAACCACTCACCCACCCTCCTGCAATCAAGATTCATCCACTCTAACCTCTTATCTGATTCAAGAAGATAGTAGTTCAATCGTCAATCTGCCGTAGGACTCCTTCACATCAAATTTTCATCGAGCTGCTACTCTCCTCAGCGAGAACAACAATTCTAGAGGATGATTCCCATCTGCTTCAATCCCAGGTATGGGGGTCTCACAAGAGATGATTACCTGAAGTTTCAGAGTTTGCTTCAGTTTCCAAGACCATCGGAGCTATCCTCGGATCTCTAGATCTGGATCCAGACGACTGACATCTCTACGATATGAGCAGATGCAGCTCTGGTGATCAGCGTGGAATTGGGAAGAAGGAGATAGTAGATCACAGGAAGAGTATTCAATTGCTGGACTTCAAAGAGGGAGATACGTTATTCTTGAAGGAGAAGGAGGCTTTGGGAGAGGGGAAGCAGGAGAGGGCTGATCAGACAGGAGGGAAGGAGAAAGCTCGTGAGTATCGATGTTTTTGATCAAAGGAATGAATCTGAATGAGTCATCGAGGGTTCATGAGGCGATGGATCGACCGAAGGAGGGAGAATGGGTTGGCTGAGGAAGGCAAGACTGTAAGAGATCTCGAGACATGTTTCACCCCATTCAAACACTCTGTTGACACTGATTATCTCTCTATATGCTACAGAAGCTGGCTCCCCTTGCTCTTTGAGGAAGCGCCGCAAGGCGAGAGATCTACCTCCAGCTCTCTTGACTCCCAGCTTCTCGTCCTCCAACAAACGTCCAAGGCCTTCTGCCCTCTCTGGTAATCATTCAAAGACTGTGGTTACAGAACAAATCAATTCTATCTCGAAACTAACAGGAGGAAGTCAATGGAGAAGTCATTCGATTGGACAGCTCGGTCTAATTCAATCAAAGAGCTATGCAGCTCTCGCAGCACTTAGAGAACTCGTCAAGGGCTCTCTCAATGCTTTTCCAGCTACTCAAGAAAATAACGGAATGCTTAATAAAGATTTGGTCGAAGCTTTGGTCAAATACCAAAGGAGGCAAGAAAGGAAGGAAGCCTCAACCCAAGGCCGTCAAGCGTCAATCTAGAAATCGATTTAGCTTCTCCCGAGCCTCGATTTCAACCCGACAAAGAATCTAGTGCAGACTTGGAACTGTCGTCTATAGATGGAGACTCGGGTTTGGAGATCTCTCAACTACCTCCTCCTATGGCTACTTTTCAGGAGACTCTCGATCTCAATCCAACTTGGTGTGTACCTCCTCCTCTTCAGTCTCCTGCTCGTGACTTATCTTGTTGACATGGCACTTTTCCGAGAAGGCGCTGTTTCGAGGATTGAAGATGGAATCAAAAAAGTTCTCGGAGAATGTCGAGGAGCCGAAGAGAGGTTCGAAAAGTCACAGAATGCTGACAAGTTTGATGATTCGTGATTTGGTGTTGATGAATGTAGATCTTATACAATTGAATGAGGGGCCAAAGTAATACAAGAGAAAATATTGACATGTGTGTAGGTTCGAACGTTTGTTCAACTTCTTTCCTCCCAATCAACTCAAATTGGATCCACCATAGATCCATCAGCTCTCCTTTCACCCAATTCTCCAAACCCACCAACAACTTTGGTCTTCGGATCTAAGACTTGTTTTTGGACTTCATCAATTTTTGAAGCAGCCGTGTTGTAAGGCAAAGCCCTCGAAACCTTAAAACTTTCGTCTCTAGTGATGTTAGCATTACTTGAATTGATTGAGCTATCGCCATTCATACCTGCAAGAGGTTTTCCAGTAATGACCTCGTCTAGATCAAGAGGCCTCATTCCAACATCTCCATCTTCAGAAAAAGCTTCTTCCAATTCTTCTTCATCCTCTTCTGCTTCCTCATTTTCCTCTTCCTCTTCACTTTCAAGGTCTTCAATTTCTCCGAGATTGAAAGATCCTACACCTGGCTCCAGTCCAGCATCGAGCTCTTTCTTTCGAATCCGAGCGAAGGCAAGATCGGCAGCAGCTTCAGCTTCGACTTCAGCCCACTTCGTCCTCCTAGATCCTCCGTCGATGTTTCTGTCTTCTTGAACAGAGTTGAAAGCTGAAGCATTGCCTGCTGTAGACGACTTGCTAGTAGAGTTCAGGTTTCGACCTTTGGCTTGAAGTTTCTTCTTCTCTTCTCTAAGCTTGCCAACAGTGCACTCATCCAGCTTGAGGTCAAATAGTTCCCAGATATATCTTCGGACTGGAGCGCGGAGAGCGAAACCATCCAAGATAGCGAAAGCCCTGACGATGAGCGAAGGCGAACTGAAAGCTGCTCGATGGCTCTCCTTCAGCTTCGTCAAACTTCTTTGAGCTCGAGCTGCAAGGATAGAGTTACCCAGGTTTGAAATGGAAGTCAGAATAGATCGTTCGACTCCGACCGGCGGAGGAGCTGAGCTGAGATATCGCACTGATGGAGAGGTTCGAGGAGTCCAGGTGGGAATCTGAGAGGCGAGTGACAGAACTGTGGTCAGTATCGAAATTGTCTCTTTCTTGTGGGCACTTTTGGAGAGAACTTACTCCTACAAAGCGATCGATCTCAGATGGAATGCAAAGTCCCATCGGAGTTCCTAGAGGACAACAGACTGAATGCCACCCGTATTCCTCCAGCAGCTCCATTCCTTCTTGAGTAGAAGAGACCAGTCCAAGAACAAAGAAACAGGTCCTGTTGATGAGAACACATACATGATCAGCAAGGTCAGACGAACTTCGACAGCAGCCTTCTTCGAGAGCCAAAAGAACTCAAAATACTACTCACCCACGAACTGAGAGTACGAGAGAGGCTTCAGCGATTTCCACGATACTAGAGAGTAAGTCATCAGCTTCCAAGAAAGTAAGACCTCGAGCAGAAGATGCAATGTTTCCCTGAGACGATGTGAGGGTGAAGAGGGAGTAAGCGACGCGAGCCTTTACCTCTTGATAGTCAGGCCGATTTTACACTCACCACCGCCCAGAGAACGCTCTTCAACTTATTGATCACTTCTGCATCTCTAAATTCCATACCGTGCTGTCTAATAAATTGGGAAAATTCTCTCAAGTGGCCCTTCTCCTCTAGAATTTGACAGCCTTGAGAAGTTTTAGTCAAAATCCCATAGAAATGAGGTGGAACCGTTCCATCGAATTCCTCTTTAGTCTTGGGATTTGAACTAGAAGTTGAAGTTGGTAAACTCAAAGATTTGGCCAAGAGAACTTCAAGCTGAACCGTATATCTGAGATTCCTTACATTAAACCAATCCTCCATTTCTCTATCCACATAACCTCCCTCCCAGAGATACTTGAACCCAACTGGAGTTGATAGAAATTTCAATAGCATCGGATGACCCATTTCACCTAGGTGATCTAACGTAGGTCTCATTGAGACGACGATTTCCAAATTCTTCATAGAAGTACAAGCTTCTTCGACGATTCTTACTGCGAGCCTTCTGACTTCGATCGAAACATCGTATAGTTGAGTTAGTAGGAGACTGATCATCCATTCGACGTCTAAGATGTGCTGAAAGTTGCTGGTTGAGATGCTGCTGGAAGCGGAAACCGAGTAAGAGGTCATAGTAATGAGATCCTCTAAATGTTTGGTTGCAAAAATTCGAATGGATTGGTTTGTCGAAGTCAAAGTCTTAGATAGAATGATTCTTGAATGGCCATCGATCGACACGTCAAAGTTCTCAACGACTTCTTTAATCAAATCATCCCTACTCCTCAACTCGACCAGATGATAAATTCTGGTAAAGATCTTGAAGCTTTCCAACAATCTAAGACCCTCATTTGAAGAAGTAAGAGTTCCAATCATCTCAAAATAACCTACCGTTAATGTTTCTGAAATCCTGCCTTTGGACATTAATGGTTCTGAAATGTTGATTCCAGAATTTGTAATCGGGTTCAATTGGTCTAGACATTCCCTCAGTTCCTTCAGAAATTTGTCTTCGGATAAGAATCTGACTCCATCCGGACTTGCTAAGAGAGTGTTGATGAGAACGCAGCCTAATCGGATGTACTTCCTGTTGTCCTTAGACATTCTAATACTTGAGAATCTCAACTGAAAGGGATGAAAGAAAGAAAGTAACCTCCTCACGAATTTCGAACCTCTCATTGCTTCCTCCAATCGTTTTGGATTTAAAAGAGGGCCTTCAAGCATTTCCATCAACATGTCATAATTCCATTTCGTATGGTCCTTCGTGTTCAAGACTTGAGTCTCGATCAGAAGGAGTCGAAACGCTTGATCGTCAATTTGAACTGCAGGTCTTGAGCGTCCGATTTCCGTTCTTTGAGTCCTAGCTCTCTCTTCAGCTGAACCTGATCTATCTCTGTTCGAATTTGCTTTCATTCCACCAACTGAAAGTAGGGTTCCTTGTCGGATCAGAGAGCTCTTGGTGTGATCTTGCCTTGTTCTTTGGCGATCCATTCCGTCGATTGAGGAGAGGGCAGAGGTTGCTGTCTGCCTTCCGCGATCTCCAGCTTGGAAGTTGGAGGCTAGAGTAAAAAGTTGTGGTAGAGTGTACATTTGGGCTCCATGGAGTCTTGGAAGAACTCGGTTCGATAAATGAAGAATCTCTCCGAGAAGTAGCGTAGCTTTCCGACTCTGTTCAGCAGTAGCGACTACGTGAACCAGAGCATCTATAAGACCAACATCGATGCAGATTAGAAGAAGGAGAGCGAGATACTGGTTGATCATATTGAGACGACCGCAGGAGGCTCTTGAGCCGACAACCTCGCCCGTCTCTTCTTGATTAACGTTCTTCCCATCCTTCCCAGAGTTCGGTGTTGGAGTGAAAGAGGCAGAAGAATCCGAGTGGACTCTAAAGATCTCATAAAACATATCTAGAATCGAATTCCTGACGTCTGAAGCGTTGATCCTCAAAGCTAAAACCACCGATCCGATAGCTTGCTTCCCATTCATGCACAGATAGAGTAAACCGCTCCAAGACCTTAGCATAACAGATACAACTTGTGAAGTAGTCCTCAAGCTCTCTTCATAATGAAGATCCTTAATAGCTGGAGCGTCTGTAAATCCTGCCAAAGCAACCTCTAAATCGACTCCAGGTCTAAGGTATTCTCTGGTGCTAGGCATATCCACTAAATGTAAGAATGCTTGAACTAAGACTGGAGCCAACTCTGGAGGACCGTCATTCAAAGATTGAAGAACCGTTCTCATTCCACCTCCTCGAATCAGTAACCTCAAATCGAAGATGGCTAATTCCGCCAAAGTTTCCAAGCAAAGATGTCTTAATTTCTCTTCTGGATGTTCTCTTAAAGAAACTAGAGCTCTGATAGTACCCTCTCCTATAAGCCCTTCTAGAGGAGCTTCAGATTCGATTTGCTGAGGTTGAGGTTCTAAGGCTGAAGCAGCTCCGGTTTCCATCACTGCTCGAACCAACTTTAAGGCAGCTTCTTTCTCTAATTCAAATCTGTTATCTCTTAGGAATGTTCTCGTTAAGTAATAATCTAAACCTCTGGATCTTAATCGACAGATCAACGGCCAGGGAGGTCTGACAAGAGCATATCGAAGTAATCGATAAGCTGCAGCCCGACATTCTTTACCTGCGTTGTCGGAAAGACAAGGTAAGACACTGGTGGAAAATAACTGCAGAGATTCAGCTGTGTGAAACAAATCCAGAAGGAACCAAGAACAAGAAGCATAGCCCTTAAAACTCACCTATCAAGAAGTTCATCTATCGGAAGCTCATACCTTCCTCTCAAGTTCTTATCCAACACCACAGTCAAACGATTCATGATTTCCAGCCTCCTTTTCTGTAATTCTCCAAGTCCAGAAGCATTCGAAGGTGTCCTAGTATGAGAAGGAGTTTGACTCCCAATAACTCTAGCAGCTCTAGTTCTCTGAGCAGTTCTGGTCATCGAAGGAAGATTAGGAGGTGGCATTCCTAAAACTTGGTTTCCATTCCCTTTGGTATTCTGATTCAGATCATTCGAATTCGAAGGGTTCTGATTCGTCCAAGAAAAAGGAGTACTGTTCGTAGAAGTGAGATTGGGCTTGGATGAAGTGGAAGTGACTCGATTGGAAGAAAGAGTGTTGCTGTTTTGATTTGAAATATTTGAATTTGAGGCATTGATATTATTGCCTCCATTCCAACTATTAGGTCTAGAACTTTCATTCATCAACTTCCCTAAAATCCTAATCAAGTTCACAGCTTGAGATCTGGCTTCTCTTGTACTTTCCCTTGCCTTTTCACTTTCTTTTTCAATTTCATTAGCAATTTGATTAGATTCCAACATGATCGCTTCTTGATCTCTGTTCTTGAATCCTCCTGATCCAGATCCAGATCCATTTGTTCTCATTCCATTTGAGACTGCACCTCCTCTCCCTCCACTCTCTCCAGAATAAGCCACGCCCCCAGAGCTTTGATGAGATCCAGACTCCAAAACTTCATTATGACTAGCCGGAGAATCAGCCGAAGTACTAGTACCACTTGAATTAAGAGAGATTAAACTTGGACCTGCACCTTGAGTCCCTTGCAATCCTAGAGCTGATGAAGCGTAAGGGGAATGCTGACCTGATGAAAAAGGGTGTTGAGGTGCTAAATCCGATTGAACAGAAGCTGATGGGGATGGGGGTATTGCTACAGAAGAGGAGGCAGAAGTCAGAGAGCTGGAGCGTTCACTTCCCTCCCCTCTGAGACTTTCCTGAGTCTTTCATATCAAATCTCTGCAGAGATGAAACTTCAAATGACTCCGCCATAAAGTTCCATACCAACCCTCCCCTTTCCCTATCATTTCTCTGACCTCAGTCACTTCTCGTCCCTCTATCACTCACCCAATTTCTCCCTAGCCCTTTCAATCTCCTCCAAGATACCTTCCAACCTATTCTGAGCGTTTATCAATTCCTTTTGAAACTCGATCTTGATAGCGGAATAGTCCATTCCTGAATTCAGAAGGCTCATGATTCCAGAATTGTCTTCTACATTCATTCCATTTCCTGCTGGTGCTGCTGTTGAACCTGCTTCAACTAGTGATAGTAGACCTTGAGCTCCATCTATGATACGTTCCGACACTTCTTTCTGGGATAGGAGATCTGGGGGAAGGAGAGAAGACAGGTTGTGATCAGATTGATGAGTGCAAGGATAAAGATAGAGAGATTCAAACTTACCTTGAAGCTGAGGTTGCAAGGTACAGTAGGTTGAGAATAGAAAGCGTAGATTGAGTGTCAGAAACAAGTTCTTTGACTGCTAGAAAGACTGATAGCACCAGATATGTAGCAGATTCAATCTGGAATCTCACCTGGTCAAGGACCTGAGAATAAATTGTCTGATTTGATCTTGAACTCATGCTTGAAGGATTAGAGGTCATAAGAGTGCTTCCATTAGGATTTGACGGATTCGCATTGAGATTGGAAGTGGAACTAGAAGTTGAATTGATGGGATGAATTGGAGACCTCGACCTAGCAGAGTAGGCCATCAAAGGCGAGTGGAAGGTCTAGAACCAGAAGTTGCAGCTACTCCTTAGATCCAGATAAGAGCAGAGAGGAATCCTTGGTTCGAAGAAGGAGAGCCGCAAACCGCAAAGATCGAGCAAGGGATAGTGGGAGAGAGCAAGTTGGGATTGGATACAATATCTCAGCTCCCGGAGAGGATGCAACTCTTCTTTACGACCAAATCGGCATCAGTCCTGAATGTCATGGGAACAGTTCTGATCTAAATCGTGATTATCTGATGATCCTTCAGGTTCCATGAAGGAGAAATAGAGCGGTCAGGTAGCTCTCACGAGCAGCTCTAAGCTAATCACCATCTCTCAGTTGTCTCCCTCGTAGTATCACTCGAGTACCAGACAGCTTCTGATGCCATTCAAAGGGTATTATAGATTCAACTTCCCTTCCCTTATGTACCGATCCTAACAAGCCCTGGATTTGAGAGCTCCTCCATCAATCATCATCCTCCACCTTCATCCCAACATTCTCCTCTACTTGGTAGATCCCTGCAACTTTCCCAACCCTTCCTTAACCTCATCCATTCCTTTCTGAGCAACATCTCCATTCCCTTCTTTAGTTCCACCTTCCTTTTCTGCTAATTTGGCCTTGCGTTCAGCTGCTTCCTTATCTGAAGATCCAGCTCCTGCGATCCCTTCTCCTAATTGATCAACTCCATCATTGAAGGTTCCACGGATGGCTTCTCCGGCTCCGTGGGCAGAATTGAAAATTCTGAGGAGTGGGAAGGAGGAGGCAAAGGAGTGTGAGATGGGGAGCTGGAGGAGGAGTTGGCTGGGAAGTGGAGAATTAAATTGGATCTTGCTAAAACTCACCCTTTGATTCCGTCTCCAACTTTTTGGCCTAAAGGTGTTTCTGCGCTATTGGACATTTTATTTTATTTTATTTTTGACAGAAGTTGAATGTCGAGATGTGGAGAGACAGAGAAAGAGGAGAAGTATGAATATAAATAGGCAAACAATCATAGCTCAACAATCACAGCTCCACCGGATAGCAGCTCCGACGATCGCTGAAACCCTTCGAAAACTTCATCCTTCAGGATCTTCACTCTGATTGAGGTTCTAGGCTCTCGTCTGTATGGAACAAGCGCAGACCTGAGGGCCTGAGATAGAAGAAGGGTTTGAGAGAGAACGCGAGAAGGTTGTTGGAGGAGATTGAACACCTCTGATTCTGGCAGTCAAGGAAGTTTCTGCGCTGCGAGTGAGTTTTTTCCCATTAATGGGCGGAAATTGGAAATATTTTAAAATGTTGGTAAGATGTTCTGGGCCTAGGGACACATTTCCTTTTTGGAACGGATAGGACAACATTTTGCAAACATTTTGGTAGGATATATAAGGATCTTTAGGATAAACATTTTGACAATGTTCTCCCAATCTTTTTCGAGATTTTTTAGGGATGACTTTCATGCTTCATTTGAAGCTCCAAATTCTACACTATTTAGTAATGATTGAAAAGATATGATAGATATGGTACAGCTAGGAGTGATGGACAGTGAAGAGGAGAAGAGAAGAAGCTGCAGCAAGAAGCAGACGAGAAAAAGCGAAAGGAAAGCTAAACAAGACTGTTCTTCGGTCCAAGGGAAAGAAAAGTTCTTGGAGGAGGAGAACAATCGAGATCTGAAGCAACTCACTCCTTGCTTCCTTCCATTGACATTGACCGTAAAGAGATATGAGATGAGTTGGACGATTGATGGGTAACCGAAAAAGTGATTTGATCTGACAGGTGTAAAGGAGAGAATAGAAAGACTAGTGTCAGAGAACAAGAGTGCAAATCTGCACGGCTTGAAGAAACAGCGGGAGAAGTGACGATGAAGTCAGAGCGAAGATGGAGTAGAACTTACTGACCGCCGCCATACTTGAAAAGTAACGCCTTGATATGAAACAAGAGGGGATAGAGGTTGAGAAACGGGAGATGAGAGACAAGAGAGAAGTAGAAAGGTGAGAGACGACCACGAATGCGCAGTCAATGTTAAGAACTCACCTCTCTAAGAGGATGGACCAGCGCGCGCTGAAAAGGTTCGCTCCCCAAAAGATCAGAACTGCAATCTGTTTGAGGATAAAGGGATGTTGTAAGAGAGTCAGAATGGGGACGAGAGGAAAGAGAGAAGTGTCAGTGCATGAAGTTGGCAACCACTCAATCGAAAAGCGTTAAGTTTTGCTTACCTTACACCGCCCCTGGAATATATGGTGTTCCAAGAATATGATTCTGAAAAAGAAGAGATGAAGTGAGAGGGAAAGTAGGGAAAAGGTATATAAGTTGGGTGAATGTTGGGGAAGAAGAAGAGAGAAGTCGCGAATAGCTCCTTATAAAGGAGTTCCTTGGCACTTCTTCGACCTTCCTTCCATCTCCTTCCATGGACATTCCACTTCTTTATTCAATGTTCTGTAGAGTTAAATAACACCGAACGAAGAAAGTTTGATGTGAGAAACCCGGTTCCTTTGACCCTGGAGACAATTCCCCCATTTGACAACGTAACATCCTCCAATTCATTCCCTATCCATTCCAAGAACCGGTTCCAAGGAGCTGAAGGGTTTACCACTAGAAAGTACAATTTTCTCAAGGATATCTTGCGTTTCTCCATTCCTTTTGGGATCTCAAGCTCCTCCGTCATCTCATCTCGGAGTAGGAATAATGAGAGGGAATTAAGATTTGGGCAACTAATGATTAAATCCCACATCATCTTCCTATTTCTATAACTCAAACAAAACAGCTCTAGACTTCGAAGATTCTCTCTAGAATCCGATAGCTCTTGAAGAATCTGCGAACCAGCTATTTTGAAGTCATTGTGATCGCCTGGAATGAGAACCTCAGTGAAACCTCCCGGTATGAAATTTGTAATTGATTGAATGAGTTCACATATTGCAGGACCATCTCCCCTACGTCCGTTCTGTAAGGCACCGCCAGCATAGTTGCACAGGTCGGCCCTTTTTGAACCCGGTTGGTCGTTTCCAGCTTGGAGAGAGAGATAGTTGGGAGTTCTAAACCGGACTGTCTTGACAGAAGGAAAGTTTTGAATCTTTCTGAAGAGGTATAGGACCGCAGGCATCAAAATTGCGGAAAGATTTCGATCGACTTCTTCATCTTCTTCCAAAAAATCCACTCTGAAGGAGATCTCTTTGAGGCTACTTCTTGACACGTTGATGACTTCGATTACACAGTCTATTCCTGAAGGGGTTTGATTTCCTTCATCCTGGCGCAGATTCTGGAAGAAAGGAGTCGGATTGAGAGAGAGAGTTGTGATTCGATGAAGTGAAAGAGAAGACAATCGAATGAAAAGATAGATGACTCTATGAGAATCTTTCCTTCCACTCAGGTTTGATAGATCTATGATTTGATGAAGAGTTAGATTCGAAAGGATTGAAGTTCTCCATTCATGACTGACGGCATTGGATTGAGCTAGGCTTGAGGGTGGAAGATGAGAGAGAGAAGGTACGGGAACATTTCAACCGGTACTAGACCGATTGGATCTTGTAATCCAGATTGAGATGGAGACATTGAACCAAAGCAGATGAGTTCAAGAAGAAGAAGAAGAAGAGGTTGAAGAGAACCACTATGTGGGTGGGAAGCAGGATGAAGAAAGCTCTTCTTCTTCCTCTTCTTGAACATCCATCCAAAGCAGACCCCTCAACAGAGTAATCAGATATCGGATCGAGCCATCTTTCAAAGCTATGATAGACTCCATCTGATCCACTCTTCCTTCTTTCTTCCTTTGCGCTTCAGCTCATCCTTTGATTCGTCATTCGCATCATGCTCTCGATCACCGACGCTCGATTATCCGAACTTCTACTCCTCGCCTTCCGAACGATGGGTCCAAATCAAGTCTCCAAGTCTTAGCTAGAGATCATAGACGAGAACAGGCCCTTCTGGCAGGTTCTGATTCTAGAGAGGGAAGAGACTCTGGAACGGATCCGGTCGGTCCTCGATCTGAACGATGAACGAAGCAGCTCGAAGTTGAAAGAGGTCTCACTTGGAGTCTTTACTAGGAGCGGATACACAATGATGGATGGAAAGGAGGAAGACCTCAATCAACTCCTTTCAACTCTTCAAAGTCGAAGGAAACGCTCCAATCTCTCTACCTCAGCCTATCGAATGTTTTTTTCCCCAAGTTTCAGATAATTTGATCCCTCAACTGTACAGGTTCACCGATCTCATCGACCTGCGGTTACGGAATTCAAGGAACGTTCACCTCTCCCGGCGCTCCGAAAGCCCAACAGACATCGACGAACAAGTCTCTCCTCTTCGGATCTTGTGGACTGCAACTTTAACTGGCTCTCTTCAACTTCAGCCGGACATCTGTCAGAATTTCTTCTCTTTAGTCTTGGAAGAACCTAGGAGTCATTCAGATTGGAGAAGGATCCTCTCCCGGCCAGCTCAAAACTCTGAAGCATCTAAGTCTCAGTTTGAATAGAGGTGGTGAAGGGATAGCTCCACTTCAATTTCTACAGCTGGAAGTGCTAGTGATTAATGAGCAAGATGCTCGTTTCCCAAGCTGGGTCGTGATTCCGTCGACGGCGAAGGTGGCGTTAGTCTATCCACACTCTAATCTGCCATCAATCTCTGAACTAAGCATCTATTATATTTTTCACTGGGAGAATATCTCTGGTAGATGCCCAATTTTACAATCTCTCCCCTTTTAATATGGCTTTGCCATGTTTCAGGACGTTCTAGCTCTGCTTTCAGCAAGGAGGGACAACGTGAAGGCAGGAATGAAGGTCGATGGAATCAAGATGGAACCTCTCAAGAAACTCGTTATCCAGTTTAAAGGTCTCGGTCAAACAGATAAAACGAAGCTAGGCGAATTTGTAGAATGTCTAGTAGATTGGGATTCTGAACCTAAACTCTGGGAAGTTGAGATCTAAGATCTTGATCGGTGAGTCAATTCTCTCCTGACTTTGAGCATGCCCCAGCAGCCCTTTTCTCTTTTTCTTCCTTCTGATTCTCCATGACTTCTGTTTCTTTCAGACTTGGTCTCTACCCTGTTAGCCTGGAGAGGTGGCATCTCTCAGATTGAAGCTGTTCTGACCCTCACGTCGTAAGTCAACCGTTCTCTCTCGCCAACTTTCTTTATTCCTTCTATTCGCTCTCTAATTCTTCTCTCTTATCCCTGGCCCTCTCAGATTTGACGGGAATCTGTCAACTTCAATTCTTCGCGTGCCACTTCTATATGAAAGCGATCCTTCCAGAAGAGTGAATCCAACGCTCCCTTTCAACTCATTTCCTCCTTCAATCAAGCCTTCAAGTGACAAATTGATTCATCTTCTCTCTTCCTTTCCTCTCTTGAAATTTGGCCCTCCTAATCTCCTACATTCAACTCTCCACCTCACTCTCAATAGTTTGATCATTACTTCTTTCTGTGCCTTTGTTTCTTTGCCCTCGACTTGTAGCTTGAAACTTATAGGTGAATCCTTCCTGGTGAACTCATACTTCTCTACATGAAATCTGAAGAAGAGAGAAGTTGAACAAAGAGCTCAAAAGGTCGCCAGCTGCAGGAAACGCGTTCAAGACGCGTCGAGAGAGTGTGATGTTAAAAGAATGTTTCCTTCTTGATTGAGACCACTTTACATCTTTCTTAATGACCTGATTCAAACTCTGATTACCATTCATATCAAAGCGAGGTGAGTAATCAGTAAGATCAGAGAAGATTGGATTAGAGAAGAGAAGAGGAGGGCAGCTGACCAACGTTGCTGCTACTTATCACTCAGGGTATACAAGTAGGTATAAGACTGAGAGGCTTGAATAGAGAGAAAAGGATAACCTATCATGGTTGGTAAAGATTCTGAATGGATTCAAGCAGCGAATCGAACGAATTCAGCTTCTTCATCCAATCTCAATGCAGATGCAGATCCACTCTCTCGACTTGGTGGAACTGGAACTGCGACTGGAATCTCAAAGTCAAGCACCTCTTCAACCACTTCCAATAACCGATTGACTGACAAATCCAAATCAAATTCAGAAGTCAAGAAGCAACCAACGAATCGAGCCGCAGCTTCTTCACCGAGTAGTTCCACTAGTAAACCCACTTCCTCCAAGCCCAAGCCTAGATCCAAATCCAAATCCAAACCTTCAGGTGGAACTCAAACTACTCTCTTAGCTCATTTAAGACCTAAAGAACCTTCTATAAGTCAGAAACAACTTTCAAAGGCTAGTGGAGATACATCCACTAGTAAGGGAGAGAGGAAAAGTGAACCTGTCATTCGCTCAGTAGATCAAGGAAAGAAGAAGAGAAGTAGAGATTCAGAACCTGCTGTTCAGGAAAGGAATGGTACCTTTTGGATGAGAGATGCTTCTGATGATGAAGGTGAAGACGACGATGAAGATGAGATGCAAGTTACCAAAGACAAGGGGAAGGGGAAAGAGAGAAGTGGTGCATGTCATCAGGAGAATGAAGCAATGTCCAGAGATCAAGGGAAAGGAAAGCAAAGAGAAGTAGAGAATGGATCTGAAATTGGAATGAGAGATTCAAAAAGGTTTAAACCAAATCATGACAACTTTGGTTCGAGAAATCAAGTGACTTCATCTCGTAACGCCACCTCCCACTCAAAATCAGTTCCTCAATCTCATGACCGTGAACGTAAGAATTCTTTAGCAGAAGAAAGTGTAACTGAAGATGAATCCGGACCGATTTCGAATCAAATGTACAATAGACCTTCAACTTCAACTTTCAAACCTCCTCCTCCTCAAGATTCCTACGATTCCTCTCAATCTCAACAAAATCAAGTCCTCTCTCAATCTCAATATTCATTATTAGATTGGCAAAAGAAAGCCAAACCTAGAATGGGAGAATATAGAGCTGCTAATGGAATTGCACCAAAACCTGAAGATATACCAATCTCTAGAGAAGAGAGGTTAGAGATTGAAAGAGAAGATGCTAGGAAAGCGAAGGAGAGAAGTTTGGGGAGGTTAATTCCTGTTCAGGGTATTAGGGTCATTGGAAGGAGGGATGAGGAGGATAGAGAGAAAGAGATGAAAGTGGAATATGATCATCAAGATACTTTGGAGGAGTTGGAGGGGGAGAAACAGTATTTGGAGAATGGTGATGAGAGGATGGAAGGCGAGGAATGGGATGAAGACGAAGATGAGGAAATGAGATTGGCGATGGAGAGAAGAGGAGAAGTGGAGAGATTGAGATCTATTCCTCATGGTTCAAGAAATCAACATCAACCTTTAGAAAAAACTTCAGCTGAACCTCAAATTCAAAATCAAGGTCATCCCTTGATTCCTTACTCTCATCTTGATAAAAGAAAAGTGGGACCTCAAAACCAAAATACACCTCCACATTCTCCACTCAAAGCTAGACTTTTCTCTCTCTCTGATAAAAAACTCTCTGCTGAGAAGAAGAGATTACTGGCTCCTGAAAGTCCTTCTCAAAGAAACAGATTCTCTCAAAGAGATGCTAATGGTTTAAATTGGCCGGTTGCTAAAAATGTGATTTCAGGAATGGGCAATGGTGGAAGCTATACTGGTGGTGGTTTAAGTATCATGAATGCTAATTTTCCTGAAGAAACGATGAGAATGTCTATGATGAATCAATCTATGAATCAACCTAGACCTGAAGATCGATTACCTTCAAACCATGTTAGATTCCATGGAGAAGGTCAGCCAGCAAATACTTCAACTGCTAACCAAGACAACTCTGGCACTTCAAGATCTAAATTGAAATCTAGGTCAAGATCTAGAAGTCATGTTGATGAGGTTGAACAAACTCCTGAAGACGCAGAGGCATTTGCAAAAAAGGAAATCAAGAAACATTTGAAAACGCTTTTGAAGAGGAATAAAGTGGTTCATAGTCCGATTAGTGGAAGGATTATTGAAAATATTGAAACCCAACAGATCAGTTCTCCGAATGGAAGTGAGGACGTTTTGGGGAGAATGGATGCAGATGAAGAAGAAGAGGAGGAAGAAGATGATGATCAGAGAGATCAAGTTCAAGGAAGCGATAAGGAAAGTAAGAAGATGGATCAAGAAATTCTCAACAGTCCAAGTGCTAGAAAGGAAAAGAGAATGGCTCAAGGTTCAAGATCTTCACCTGTGGTTAGAAATTCAAGCAGGACTCAACTCTTTGCTAAATCTGCTCTTGCATCTGGTTCTAAAAGAGGTGTACCTGCAAGTCTGAATCGCAACGCATTCTCTCCAACCCTTTCTCGTCAAGCTCGTCCTACATCTTCCATCGGAGAACAAGCTCAACCACGTCATCCATGTCAAGCAAATGAAGCGAGGAGAGAACAGGAAGCTCCAAATACTAGTCAGACAGAGACTGAATCTCCTGTCAAGAAGACTAGGATTGATAGCCCTGCTGGAACTGGAATGAACGGAGCAAATTTGAAGGAGAGAAATGATGAGGCCGATCTAGTGGCAGAGGCGGAAGACGATGAGGACGAATTGGTTGAGACTCACCCTCTAGCTTTCGATTCTGAAGGAGAGGAAGAATCAGATGACGCAGGTGAACCACTTTTAGTACCTGGACCATTGGCTAGTCTTAGAAGAGAACCACCTGAAACAGTGGAAACTCAAATTGTATCTCCTCAAAGATCTTCAAAGGGAACTCCGAATCAAACTATCAGAAATGGAACTTCAACTTCAACTTCAAAAGGAACTCCAGTCAGAAATCAAATGATCAAAAATCAAGCTCTAAGTTCTACTTCCCCTTCTACTGCTACTTCTCTCAAACAAAGACTGGGGATCGAAAATAGATCTCAAACTACAAACAGTCCAAGACAATCAAGTGCTCTTGATGGATTCGAAGAAGTTACTCAATTTTGGAAAGGTCATCAAGATCGACAAGTCTCTGGAAGTTCGAAGAATAATGGATCTAAACCAAAAGATTCAGTTCCTGCATCTACTTCTCAGAAGCAAACGTCTCTTGGCAATTATGGATTCTCTGTGCCAAAGGAAAAGGATCAGACTACTGCTGCTGCTGCTACTAAATCCTCAGCGCATGATGCTATGAATCGAATCAGAGTCCCTTCTTCTCAGTCTATGGCTCCTTTCTCCATGATTGGATTGGATTTGGACGATGAATTGAGCGATGGAGAATATGGTTATGATGTTATGGATGGAAACCGGAATCAAGTCGTTGAAGTTGCTGGAAAAGAAAAAGACTCTCCGGAAGCTTCTAGAGCCACAAACGAAGGAAAAGAAGCAGGTCATTTTTCAAAATCAAAAGCAATTCATGATGAGAGAATTGGAGGAGGAGGGAGAGAGAGGGCTACCACAGCCAACTCTAGTAGAACGATCAAGTCAAATCGAGTGGATTTGGAGAAGGGCATCGTCTATGAGACTGAAGGAGAGACCGACAATGGTTTCTCTTCTGAAACTCAAGCTCTAGAGTGGGAAGAAGATGAAGAAGACGATGGATCTAGTCCTATCAAGCCTTCGAATCCTCAGCCTCAAATTCAAGCTCGACCTCCAATGCAGAGAACTTCTTCAATCTCGGTTCAAAGACCTCCACATGGAAGGAGAGAACCTGAGGGTGGAGATCCTCCTACCTCTGATCTTACACCCTTAGAAGACTTGGAGAAGGAACTAGGTGGTGACACTCAACCTTTGGCTTGGAGCGACAGTGAAAGTGAAGGAGACCAGGAAATGGAAAAGGCCGAGAGTGAAAAAGAGGAAGAAGATCAAGAAACTCAACCTTTACCAGAATCTTACGATTATGATGAAGATGACGAAGATGAAATGGAAGAAACTCAAGCTTTGAATCCGTCTCAAATCTTCACTCCGGAAGATGAAGGAGAGTTCAGAAGAACCCCTGGTACTCTTACTCGTCAAAGTGCTAAGAAATTGGAACTAAACAGTGACGAAGCTTCAAAAATTAGTCGTAAGTCTTCAAACACTCCTTCAAAGAACTCTAAAAAACCCATCAATCAAAGGAACCTACAACTCATTCGTGGAGGTGGTTATTCTTCTTCTTCTTCATCGGATCCTCCTTCTATAGATGATTCAAATCCTTCTTCTTCTTCTCCGCCTTCATTTGCTTCGAGAACCAAAAGTTTAGGTGGAAACCAATCTACAAAGAAGAAAAGTGGGAATTCAACTGAAAGTAGTAGCGCTAGTGGATCTTCTCAGTCTGAGTTCCTTCAATCCTCTCTCCCCTCTTTGAATGGTGGTCAACCTGTTAGCTACGAGAAGGTCCGAAAGAGGTTGGCTTAGTTAGATGTCGGCTAGCTGCGGATGGAGCTGGGAACGGAGAGAAGGGGGGGGGATACATAGCTTTTATCGTCAAATTTCGTCCTGGTGTAACAATTTTTGGTTTTCTGTCAAATTTCAATGTAATTCTAGCTATCATAAAAATCAAATCAATTTTCGAATGCATTGATCAATCGCTTGACGGATTGGGAATGGCTGACACTAGATGCAGCAAATTTACGCTGATCGCTATCTACCCTGGGGCAATTTCCCTAAGAATCAAGTTTGGATTTGCCGCGGGTATTGATCTTTCTCTTCTCGGTCCCGAAACAAAAGGAGTTATACTCCTGTGCCGCTGTCTCGGATCTTAGAATCAAGAGACGAGCGATTGATTGCGAATGAGCGACACTCCCATCCTTTATCTTCAACGTTTCCACTTCCGTACACCTCGAGCAAGAGACTAAAGTATTGAACTAGATGGCAACCCGTTCTTAAACACATACACAGGTGGAGACAGGAACTCGACTCACTTTCCTGGCAGGTCCAGGTCCACCTCGCAAAAATTTCGCTGTTACATAAACGAGAAGACCGTGCTTCCTTTCTCCGCCTCTCACAAACAAACAATCTGGAACAAAATTGCTTCTATTGGTAGGTCCTTCACTTCGGAAAGAGACAGGTCCCGAAGAAAAAAAAACGACTCCCAATACGGCTGGGTTTCAAATTGGGAATGAATGAAGTCCCGTTTCTCTGCGCGTTGATTCTCCTTTCTCCCCTTTTCCCCTTCCTCCTTTCGCCTTCGAGCTTTCTGAGTTTGACAGATACAGGGATTCTTATCTCTCGGTCCCGCAACATTCCGCTTCAGAGAGCGAAACAGCCCTTCGCTGGGCATTTTTCCGTCTGTCCAGAGCAACCCCCCCTTTTTCTTTACTCCTTTCCATCCCCATCTCCCAAAAAAAAAGTATAAAAGGGAGACGAATGTTATAAGCCAACTCTTCTTCCCATCCCATTCATCCCCCTTTTCCCCCTTACATAGACCTCCAAGCCTCAACTATGCAGATCTCCGCACTCCTCGCCTCCTTCTCACTCATTGCTTCAGCTGCAGCAACCTCATCTCTAATCCAAAGAGATGAGAACCCAATGGATAAGGATCCTCTCGCCTTCCTCCAATCTCTCGGGGCAAACGGAACAGACATCTCCAGCGTTGTCGTCAGTTCTACAGATTCAAGCTCAATCGCGGACACTGTTCAACAAATCGACCAAACTGGTGGTGTTTCCTCAACCCAGGCTCCAAATCAACCCCCTTCAGAAACTTTCGTGACTGCTACAGATGGAGATGTCGTCGCAAACTCAACCTCGAACTCTCGTCGTTCTCTCTCTGCTGAGAGTTGGATGCCTCGATACAACAAAGGAAACGTTGCTCAGCGTGCAGCCTCGAATCTCAACACTGGTTATACTCAAGTATTTGGACCAGCCACCGGCTCAAAAGATGCTAGTATTCAAGGTGAGTGAAAGAAACGATCTGTGCTTCCCTTTTGTCGCCTCTTCTACTTCCACTTTACTGACGACCACTCCTATTTTCCTTCACTTTTTCTACCGTCTTACCCTTTACCATCTTCTGGCTCTTTTCCACCCTCCGACTTTCGTCCGTCCTTCTAGGGATCGCTTACTTGACCTACAAGCTCGTGTCTAACGCCACCTACAACGTTAACGACTGTCTGGCTTTCTGTGATCAAGTTGCAGGGTGCCAATTTGCCAACCTCTACTATGAGTTCAACAATCCACTTTATGACTGGTGAGTAGCTGAAACAAGCAAAGGAGAAATGGATCTTCTTCAGTCGACACGGCCCCTTACCCCTTGTTTCTTCATTCGCTTCCCTTATCTCCTACCAGGGTGTTTTCCGAAAAGAGCAATTTAGCTTGTGCCCTCTATGGAGATGTTCATACTGCGTCTGAGAAGACCAATTTCGGAGGTGAGTATCAACTTCTCGAGCCGGAAGAAGAAAGCAGAAGCTGACTCCATCTTCAAACCTTCTACCCTTCTTCATCTGTATCAGGACAGCAACTCAAGCCGTCTCCGGAGCCGCTCACTCGCATTACTCAGTCCTCAGGATTCGCCAAAAAGAACCTAGTTTCGCCTTCAACTCCCACTGGTTATTCTTACTCCTTTGGACCTTTGAGCGCTGCTAACGAAGCCAACTTCTACATGGGTTACTCTTTCTTATCGACATACGACGTTCAAGCCTGTGCTGATCTGTGCAACGCTCGTCCAGCTGACCCTGATTTTGGAGCTTGTCAAGCTTTTAACATCTGGAGAGCCGTCGTTTCGAACATCCCTACGACCTATACTTGGTAAGTCGCTTGAATTTGAGACCTTTAGCCTTCTTTTTGAACTTTCTGACTCTATCGCTGATTTCTATCTCAGCTCATTCTACGGCGCTCCAATCGATTCTTCGACCGCTACTAACCGCGGCCAAGGAGATTTGAAAGTGACTTGGTCGAGAGGCTACGTCAGAAACCAGCTACTCAAGAATGGTGGATTCGAAGGAGACGCGGGAAAAGACTGGATCTTCGCTGGAGGAAAAAGTAAGGCCACCGGTAAAAACCTTGTTGGTTACTACACCAATGAGCCACACTACTCTCACGCCGCAGGTGAGTACAGAGCAGTGACGGCTTTGCCTTCAGGAGAGACTAAAGAATTCTTTCACTGACAAGTCAACAACTTCATCTTCATCTTCCTTCAGGAGATGGATACGCCTTCCTCGGAGACTCTTTACTAACTGGTTCTATCAAGTCTAAAAACCCTCTCAATACTGTTAAGGGGAGCACTTACATTCTCCAATTATGGTACCGAACCTACAGGACCCCATCTCTCATCTCTATCAGAATGAATGGAGTCACCATTGGTCAGGACATGGTAAACAGTCCGGAAGTAAAGTTTTGGCAACTCAAGACTTTCACCCTCCCACCCGCTCAAGGAAACGACATCATCGAGATCTACGGCGGAAGTGGACCTGACTTCGAGTTCTTAGACGATCTTGCTGTCTTCCTGAAATAAGCTCTCTTTCTTTCCCCCTTGGTTTTTTAGTCACCTCGCAACTGTCACCCTGTAGCTTCCTTCTAAGTCTCATCTGTTCTCTAAATCGTGTTATCTCTCTGTATCTGTTCCTTTACGTCCCTGTTTTCTTGTGTTAGTACATTTATTAGCGTCACCCAATCACATGACCTTTCTTATCCCGTAAATTTCAGTCTGACTAGAAGACTCCTAGTCAGACTCGGAAGTCTCGGCCTAAAGAAGTGAGTGAGTTTTAAGTCTCTATCTGAATTTTGCACAAAAACGAATGGTTTACTGACTTTATGTACTGTACAGTACATGGAAGAAGCAAACGGTCAGAACGCTGACGCGGAGTCTCCTCTCAGCGAACCCCATTAGATTGAGCACCTTGAGCCTCTTCTCTTATTCCTTTGATGACCGCATCACCTGTATTTGCAGCTTTGACATCCATTCTTTCTCCTGCCTCTTTCTCTGGATTGAGAGCCGTCCCCTTGAAGGAAAGGTAGTAGAGCAGCGAAAGAGAAGCTGAAGGAGGGTGTGACTGTTTAAACTCAATCGAGAAGGAAGCGGTTAGTCTCGTTGGAGTTTAAAGGACGACGATAGACTTGAACCCTTCCTCTGTGACTGCGAACAATCTTGGTGCAAGACCGGAATGAGCTTCTGTCTCTGCTTTGACTCACCAGAACGACACTGATTTCTCTAACGTTTCCGAATCTTGCTGTGGACACAGGATACTCTGTCACACCTTCCTGATCTTCCAGCAGAGCGAAGTCAGCCTGAGCTTTGCCAGAGTTGGGAGCTCCAAGTGACGAGAGTGAAGGTCTTGGAGTCGAGGATGTGCTTGCGTTGTTTGAGGAAGGTGGACCAGAGGAAGGGATGAAAGTGGATGAGGTTGCTGCTTCTATTTCTTCGAAATCAATACCATTCGGTCGATTCACAAAGAGGCGGCATCGCTGTGAAAGATGGGGTCAAGGAGATAAGGTCGTAAGAGATTGGGAGAGGACAAGAGCTCAACTTTGATGCAACAGCGAGTGATGCTCCTAACCTTTACGGTTTTATTTGACATGAAAACAAATCACAGGAATGGGAGAGTCTCTGAGCTCCAAGGATCAATAGGAGCTGCTAGCTAGAAGGATTAGAGTCGACTTGCTTCATCCTTTCACTTTCCACCACCCTACGTTCCTTTCTTCTTCTTGCTTTCCTTTATGAGCCCAGTGTCTCAGATTGCACTTAGTTATCTCCAAGCTATCGCATTCTCGGCTACTCACTCGGACTGCAAATTCTCCCCTCCCAGGATTCAGCAGAATGCTTCTCACTCTGACCGGACAGACGAAAGGGATATTGATGACCAACATTCCTTTCATTTCCTCATCGCTCAGACTCTGAGTGTATTCAGTAGCATCGAATCTCTTATCCCAAGGTTTGATGACCCTTTTCCCACTGTCTGGAGAACTGGTGTTCATCGACCACACCTTATCGCGGTTGATAGAAGAGAACAAATTCTGATCATTTGAATTAGATGAAGATGAAGTGTTATTTGCGACTGATTGAGTAGAAGAGGAAAGGGAAGTTGCTTCTGGGTTGCATGCCATTTCTATGGAGCTTGAATTTTGGATTGGAGATGGGCGTTGAGGAGGGAAGATGGGGAGAAGCAGGAGATTACGAATCTCTCAACAGATTCACTCCGTCGAGATCTATAGCATGCTCCAGCACAATCTCAGCTGGGCGTAATCATAGTGAAAATCAACAGAAAGAAACAAAAATCAGGCGGTTAAAGTCAACGTTGAAAATCTAATGAAGAATCAGCTCCTCTGAGCGACCCAATTCTCATGATCGTACAGCTTATCAGGTTCCAATCCACCAGCCAGACTATCTAGCATCGGAGAAGGAGAGCTAGTGGGAGGCGATACAGAAGGTGAAGAGGGTGCAGTGAAGGCTCTCCAAAACGGCTTGATGATGATGATAGCTATCAGCAAGGCGATTAAAAGAACCAGGAAAAGGATGCATTGCGTTCGTCCGGTTCGTCGTTGATAACTGTAAAGCGAAACACAGAGAGCGTAGGGAACGCGTGAGCTCGAGATCGATCAGAAAGATGAGGTAAATCAAGCTTTGGAACTCACGTTGTCGCCTTTCCCAGTTCTTCCACAGCTCCTTCCATTTCTCGACCCATGTTCTCAACGTTGTAGTCAATTCGATCAAGCATAGTCCCTTGATCAATGACTAAAGCACTAAGGTCCTGGAAAAGTTCAGCTAGTTCAGCGATGCTTTTCGCGATTTGAGAAATTTCGTGATCTCGCTGATTGATCAAAGCGTCAGCGCCTGGAGCAGATTGTCCCTCTTCTGAGAGCAACAGTTGACTTTCAGATTGAGATTGTGAAGTGCTTGAGAGCTGTTGCCTCGACTATGGATGAAGGAGGAGATCGGAAAGACACTTTATTAGCTCTGACGCAGGAGGAATCGCCACTCCTCTGAATCGAAGACCACTCACCAATTCAATGTCTTCCCTCAAAGCGGTTTCATTGTCATTCTCCCAGCCATTATTCCCTTTCTTTCCCGTACCTCCTCCGCTGATCTCTTGATGTCTAATTTCGTGACCTTTCAATCTTTGCATGTAAGCGCTTTGCTTCCTTCTGAAAGTTCCACTTGCATCTTGGACTCTTGTAGCTAGGGCTGTCTGAACATTTTGAGCCATTGCTAGTTCTCGCTTTGAAGCTTTTCCAGATCTTGATAGAGAAGCTGTGTTTTGAGCCAAGGCGGAAATCATTTTGGAGCATCGTCGAAATTCCTGATAGGAGGGGAGGACAAAGTTGGATCAGTCAGTCTCCAGTGATGCCGGAGATGAACACAGCCTAGTTTCGTTCTCCTGATAATGGGTGATCATTGAGACCTCGAGTGTTCGGGCGTGAGGAGGAGGAGGAGAGAGAGAGACATCGAGTGAAGCTGCTGCTGCGAGCTCACAAGGATCTCTCTCTCCTTCTATCCCATTGAGTGCTGAGCATTCCACACATCCATCTGAAACCAAAATTCGAATTAGAAGCAGCTCTACGCCATCTGAGCTCTCCCTCTTAGCCAATCTCACCCCATTTCTTCCAGCTCAGTGTACTCACGGAAGTAATCTCTCTAGTCATCTCCTCGATTTCCCTCTCCTCTCTACTCCTATCTGTGAAACCAGGAAGTACGTGTTTACTATGGAGCTTATCCAAAGTAGAGATCTTGGGTTTCAATGCATTGAGGATAGCATCAATCTCATCGGAAGTGTCCATCCACTTGGGAGGTAAAGACGTCATATCCACCGAGCTATGAGATTGACCTTGAGGTGGATAAGAATAGTCATCCCCTTGACTATTCAAAAGAGGATTCCTATCATCTTGGTTGTCATTGGAATCTAGATCTCCAGAAGAGTTATAGTAAGTACCAGTTCTTGATTTGGCTTTACCTTTTGACTTTGCTTTGGATTTACCTTTTGAAGTTGAGTATTCATCTTTGATAGTTGAGTATTCATCATCATCGTCGTCGTCGTCGTCACGATAGGAAGAATAGTTTGGATTGTCTCTTACTACCGAATCACGATAAGAGAGAAAGAGTAGAGTTCTACTTCGAGTGAACCCTATGGTAGTGTCGGGAGTTGAGGATCCTGATGCCATATTTGAAGAATAAGAAGCTTGATTCATCGTAGACGTCAGAGCTTGAACAGAAGAAGATTACTCGATCATCTGGGTGGATAGTGGTTGTGTTTCGAGTTGTGTCTGCGTGTCTGCAGCTCTTCTGTACACATCTCTGAGATCTACAAGCACTGTCATATTCATTTCGCCAGCTGTTCACCCTCTCCGATTTTCTAACTTCCAGGCTGGGCCTAGAGCCTAGAAAATCCAGAAAAGATTCAACTCTGGATTAGGTGAAGTCGAAGGTCAAATGTTCAAATGTAAAAAGAGAGAATTGAAATCGAGAGAAGAGCGAGTCCAGGAATCTTTAAAAACAAGAAAGATCTACAATGAGGATGGAATGAAGTGAAGTACAAATGAGATGAAATGAAAGTAAAAGTAGAAGTCTATCCGAGTCAAGAGGCTTGGAGAAAGAGAACATCAAAGTGTCTACTGCAAGACGAACTCGAAAATTTCTCGTCCTTCTGGAACTTCCTTCTCTGAGTTCCACATTAGGATAGCGCCATTCTGAGACTTGTTTTCCGAGATGGTCAAAGGTTGGTTTTGGAAGCCTTTAGATCCTAAGAATTCGACCTTGGAAGTGGAAGCAGTGGTTGAACCATTGTTTGCTTTCCCTAGACCGCTCCATTCAAAGAAAGAATCCATTTGACTTTCATCATTTTTAGTTGGACAAATTGAGTTTGTGAAGACTGAGTGTCTAGAATTAGAGACAGTAGAAGAAAGACAGCGATGTGGAGGCCCTGTCTCTCCATAAGCTGAAATGTGACCAGTTTCATGCGAGGTCTTGGTTTGAGCTTGGACGTAAGAACTTGAACATGGTTGGAAGTCGAACTTGGAGGGTGAGACGGCTGTGGATTGGAAGAAACGAAGTCAAGGTCAGAACGGGTGGAGCTGCAGGAATGAGTAACTCAAAGCTCGATACTCACCAGATCCATCTACGTTCTTGGAAACTAAAACTGGTGAAAAATCTCCATTTAAGTCTTTGTTCTTGTAGTTGGTCAATGCGACAGGAATCAAAGGGCTGGATGAGTCTCCATTCCTCTGTTTGATGAAAAGTTGAGCTGGCTTGAACCTGGAGCATGAAAGATCTGACTCTCTGGAAGGAATTGGAGAGGCAGATGAGACAGCGGTTAGAGCTAAGGTGAAAAGTAGAGAGGCTTGCATTGTTGTGGAATTTGATTTGTGGGAACTTTTGAAGAGAAGAGTTTCCAACGTTTTATGGCTGAAGGTGGTCATGGAAATCCGAGGACTGATATTCTTTGGTGAGAGAAATTCGAGCTAACGAAAGTTTTGTGTATTCTTTGCAGGAATTTTGAACAAACCACAAGATTAGTCTGGGCAACAGAAGATCGATGCTGGTGGAGAGAATGGAGAGGTCACTTACGAAGGCAAGGTGGGTTCTACTACGACAGCTGAGAGAACCAGTAGTCTTTGCTCCAGAATCTCTTCTCCGCTCTCCTTGACTGCTATCTCTAGTTTACTCTTTAAAAGAGTCAAGTCTTGAGTTGCTGGGATGGGAAACCACTTTCAATCGTTGTTCGAAGGTGAAGGTTTTCTTCGTCCCAACTTCAGTCCCATCCTTTCTGTCTTGCTCTCTTCATTCTAGGCCTCTTTTTTTGGAGTTCGGGAAAGAACTGGGATCAACTTGCGACCGAGAAGCTTGATGGAAGAAGGGAAAAAGGTGGCAATGGATTCACTCTCTGGGGAGGGACCTCTCTCAAACAGAGAGGATCGTAGAAAGGTTGCGGCGTTCTGAAAATTTCAGAGGGAAAAGGGAACTATAGGGCCGCGGTGCAATACATTCTAAAATTATACCAAAAATCAAAGACAGAAGGGAAGGAACGGAACTTTGTCTGGAGTTCAAAGTGTTGACTAGACGACTCGAATTCCAGAATTGTGTGCCAGTTCTTCAGATGAACAGCCCAGAGACAAAGACTGGAAGAAAGGGGAGATTGATAAGAGATTCAGAAGAAAGGAGAAGAAAAGGACAACGTCGTAACATGCTCAAAGCCAGAAGAAACTCGACTCACCGATCAAGGGCTTAGATCTCAACGTCCCAGAGCCTAGGTTCAGAACCAAAATCCACCAGCTGATCTACCAGTTCTCCAAGTTCCGCTAGTCGGTCTTCGTTTAGCTTTTTAAACCGGATAACGAGTCTCTTGAGAGGTTCCATCTTGATTCCATCGACCTTCATTCCTGCCTTCACATTTTCTCTCCTTGCTGAAAGCAGAGCTGGAACGTCTTCTATCTTGAAACAGTCATATGAATTCTTGAGAGATCGTAGAAGTGTACATCTACCAGAGATGTTCTTCCAGTGAGAAGTAAAATGGATGTTTAGTTCAGAGACTGATGGGAGATTAGAGTAGGGAGAAAGTAACGCCACCTTCGTCGTCGGCGGAACCACGATCCAGCTTGGGAAACAACGTCCATCTTCCTCGTAAATGCTTAGCACTTCCATCGTTGGAAACTGAAGTGGAACTATCCCTTCACTACTTCCTTTCAGGTCGAGACTGAGATGCTTCAGAGTTTGAGCTGGCCGGGAAAGAATCCTTCTCCAATCTGAGTGACTTCTAGATTTCCCCAACACCAGAGATGATAGGCAACACTTCTAAAGGATGACCTCCTCTAGTCCCATCTGCTTCAATCCCAGGCATGGTGGCACAATAAGAGAAGAAAACGTGAAACAAGATCATCTCGTAGAATCAACTTCAGTTCTCAAAGTCATCAGAACCATCCCCAGATCTCTAGCTAGACAAATGATTGGCATCGAGTCTGGGAAAGAGGAATCAGATCTCCCAATTATTGCCGTGAGTTTCAATGTACTGGTTGACGTCAAAATGATCCGAATGCGCACGTTCACCCCACCTCCTCTCCCACCATTGTTTCCCAGTCTTCTCTTCCTTTTGCCTCGGTTCTTCTCGATGTTCTTTTCTCTATTTCTTTCTTGTGTCTGTACTAATGATCTATGGCAAGAAAAGCAACACGGGAAAGGGATAGCCGAGAGGAGAATCGAACGGCGAGTCGTGTGCCCAAGAAGTGCGTTCGGATCATTTTGACGCCAACCAGTACATTTCGTCTATGAACCCTGTCGTCGATTCTCTACTTTCTTCATATATTAATCGAAAGCACTTTTTTGGTCATAGTGCGAAAATGTCGTTCTTATTGAATCTTGTAGTAATCTGTGACAAAACAAACAAGTTGGCAAAAAGGTCGAGTGTTCACTGATTCGATTATGATGAACATTGGGACGAGTGAGGGTAGAGCAGGGATGCTGAAGTAGAAAGAAAGACAGAAGAGGAAAGGGTACAAGTACAAGTAAAGAGAGATGCAGGAGGAGAGAGGGAAAGGGATGAAGGGGAAATCGATGATGAGAAAAGAGAAGAGATGATAGAGAACTAGAAGAGATGGTAGAATGGACAAAGAAAGACTTGAGGTGCTTTGATGTCGGACTTGATTTTGAAAGGTTGGGTGAATTTACTTTTTGAGCTTGGAGGCGAAGAGTCAAGAACGAAGTAAGGAACGTAATAGAAAGAAGTTAAACGCAAACGATAGAGAGAGAAAGATAAATCGATAGAACTTTTTAATCTCTGGACCTTTTGTTTGGCCCAGAATTGCCTTCTTCGTCCATCGAAGCAATAGCACCTCTTCTACCACCTAATTTTGGACTAGGAGCGATTCTGGTAGGAGTTTGAGCCGGACTGCTGGCTCTAGATTTTCTTTTTCCGCCTCCATTACCATTAACACCTTGATTCTCTGCCAGTTGAGGTTGTCCACTCAACTCTCCTGTCGTTTGAAGTTGATTTTGACCAGGATGATTCTGCGGAGAGGGACGATCATAGCCTCCATTCATCATCATTTCATTGCCACTGAAGGAGAAGCTTCCATTATTGGCAGAGACTGGTTGAGGAGGTCCATTGCCTGAAGAGATGAAACCTTGACTCTGGGTTCTTTGATGTTGATTTTCTCGGAATTGATCTGAGAAATGCCGAAGAGCCTCTACGAATTAGTTGAAGAAGGTAGAAGGAGGTGAAAAGAGGAGAAAGAAGAAGGATCAAATGTCAGAATGAAAGCAAAGAGGAGAGATTTGGTAGAGGACCTTTGAAACTCACCCATAGGACCGAATTTCTTAGAGTGAGAATGATCGATCAGATCTCTCAGTTGACAGACACTTTCCGTTATCTAAAATGGGGTAGATGGAGCAGACAGCGGGAAGAGAGGAACGATGAGCGTGCTTCTTTGTTTCTGTGCCTGATGTCCTAGCGAGGTCTGACCCGAGTGGGAACAGAAGTTGTGTACTCACCTCCAAGCATCTCATAGCTCTCAGAGTAATTCCATATTCATTAACTGGAGATTCTGGTAAGAAAGTTTGATCTACTAGAATAGTGTGATGATTTGGACTAGAACTAGAGTCTTCTTCCTTGAAAGAGTTACCCAAATCTCGATCTTTGACTCCGTCTTGTTCTTGACCTTGATTCTCATCTTGATCCGACTTCTTACTGTTCCCACTAGTGGGTGTATTAGCATTTGACTTCGAAGATTTCTGGTCTACTTTCTGTTTATTCGATCCATCATGTTCATTCCCCTCTTCCTTTTCCCCCTTGATCTTCACTTTCTCTTCTTCCCTGATCCTCTTCCTAATTTCTTCCAGCAATTCTTCCGGAATTTTCTGTTCGACTTTTCTCTTCATGATAGCAACATCAGGTAAGAATCCAGTATGAGCTCGAACTTCATAGTCCAAAGCTTCGATTTTCAAAATCCCATTTCGATTCACTAAACTAGCTCTTAAAGATCCTGTCATTTGAACTTGCCAACCATTGTCAAATGTTTGAATACTTGAAGTCTTTGATGATTCAAAGAAGAAAACGCAAGAAGCTGAAGGGAAGACGTTGGTGAATTTGGAAGCGGTTGGAGGTGGGATTGAAGTGGAAGACCCTGGATATTCTCGTGGATTTGAATACGTCATAGAAGCGGAAGTTACACCAGAGGTGCAGGTTGTGTGGAAATACCGAGGAAGAACTGAAGAAGGAACCTCTGTTTGAAAAAGGGAAAGCAAAAAGGTTGAGTCAGACGATCGACTTTTTTTTGTGTTTCCAAAGCGGGCCAATCTCATTTACAGATTGACGGAAGAGAACTTACCAAATCCTTTCTGTTCGCATCCAGCAGGATTCCAAAGGACCAATCGAAAAGTAGCATCTGGAGTGAAGAATTCTGAAACGAAAACCTTCCAATACGCGTACGAAGCTCTCTGGAGAAAAAAGATAGAGTGGAGGGAAGATTTTAGTCAAAGAGAAAATCAAAGAAAGGGTAAAAGTTTCTAGACGAAAAACTCTCAAGACCAAAGAAAGCATCTCTCAAGACAACAACTCACCGAAATCCCATTCGAAAGCCCCTCCGAATACTGCAACATTCTCAAAACTCCAGCTCCTTGACTGAAACTTCCATTTCCAGTCGACCCCGCCCCTGCGCTGCCTCCATTCAATCCCAAGACAAGATTGAGGTCTCTAATAGCAGAAGGAGGTCCACCTCCATTTCCATTTCCATTCCCTGCATTAGAAGCAGAAAGTGGTGGACCCATAGTAGTAGTTCGAATTGGAGTTTGAATGCTCATTCCATTCTCATTTCCATTTACACCACCATTACTTCCAGATCTCTGCATCGAATTATTCTGAGGAATAGATAGTCTAGTAGGTAGATGACTTTCTCTCTCCCTATCTTTGTTCCCACCAACACCACCATTATGATTCATATTTGGATTCGTCGGTAAATTTATATTCGAATTTGAAGAAGGAGTTGGAGGACCACCGCCATTTGGAGTCATTGGCATTGGAGATTTTGAAATCGGTGAAGCTAAGATCTGCTGTTGTTGATATGACTGTTGATGCTGATTTTGACTTTGAAGAGGATTGGTTCCTTGATGAGGTGAGAAAGCTCGGTTTGGTGGGAAAGAAGAAGTTGAAGGTGAAGGTGAAGGATGAGTTAAATTTTGGGGATACGGAGATGAGAATTGAATTTGTTGAGAGTTTTGAGGGGTTGAAGCTGAGGGAGGATAGGCTGAATGCATTGCTGTTAGTGTTGAGTAGAAAAGTGGGTAGGGCGAAGAAGGGAAATGTTAGTAACTTTGGGAGGAGTGAGGGGGAGGACAAATGCCTTTCTGAACTTCCGTCCAAGGAGATCAAGTTTTGGTATGTAAACCTTAAGAAAGGAGAATTTGTGAAATCGTCTCATATGAGATGATCAGAAAAAAGAGCTTACCATCTCATACTAGAGGATGATTCTGCGAGCCCTCTCAGAAACCTCCTGCCAGTCTTTAATCGTACCTGTGATCTCCAACAGAGTATCAAACCATTTAATAATCAAACAAGAGCTTTGAAACAATCCCAAGCACGTTCGATCATCAGATAGCCTGAGCTGTGTGGATCTCTCTCAATCCTGCCCATCCAAGCCTTTACTTCTTGGAGCTGACAGACCTCCACCTGACCTTGATATAAGGTCTCCGTAGCTCCTCTACCAGACCCATATATCATACTGCTTCAACCTTGTCCAGCTTCAACGGAGATCTCGCGTCGAGGCCTGTCACAGACTGCCATGGACAAAAGCTATACGCCCAACTTTCCTCTACTACTTGCAGCTTACTCACCTTTGAATTCGACCTTCCCACCGAGATGCTATAAGCAACTATATACAGATATCAGTTCCTGCTACAAGACTATCTCCGGATTGGGTCCGAGCTGGATTGAAGGAGCCTATCTCCTGTCTTCCTTCCTCTTCTCTCACTCTCTCTCTGTCTCTCTTTTCTTAATCGTCGAATCCCCCCTCAAAGATATGATTTGATGAGAACGAGGTCTTCAAATTATAGTGAGCAAGATCCAAGCTGAAGGTTGTTGACTTTAGGAGAGTACAGGATGCAAAGATTCTGTGATTTAATTTGGTTGGTCTTGCGAGCGTTGCAGAAGAAAGCCGAAGTTGCGATCTCACAGCAGTTGTATGCTAGAGTGAGAGTGAGAGTGAGAGTGAGAGTGAGAGCGAGCGCAAGGATGATTGATTGGAAAGTTGAAGTCTTGAAGAAACGGTTATGTGAATGAATAAAGGAGGGAGGTTGATGAATGAGGATTTACTATATCTGGTACAACTTGGACATCATCGACTCACCGTTGACAGATCTGGTCTGCAGCTCTGCTTCTTCCTTTTTTCCTTGCGACGTCGAGTGAGTAAAGATGTACAACCCTTTACTTGGATCATGAAACTTCCATCTCTCATCGTCCGATCTCACTTTTCTCTCCCCAGCTCACACCCACACAGCAAATCATGAAGGCAATTCAAGAAGTTGGGCTGACAGCATCTGAAGTCTATCCCGAAATGTCTTTCCCCCTTCAAGAAATCCTAAACAACCTTTCAGAATTTGCAAGTTATCTGCAAAACTTGAAAGAAACGTTACACTTTCTTGACAAGAGGTCAGAAGCACACATCTACTTGACTAATGAAAGTCTGGAGGACGACGAGGACCCAAAGGTCAGAGGCGATGGGGACATTCTAGCAATCCTTAGAATCAACTTCATGGGAAATGATACGGAATACGCAGCTCAAGAATCAAAGGAAGGTCTGTTCAGAGCAAAGGTGGATATCGAAGAGACTGCCTTGCGTTTCAACCCTGGACTCTACAATCTTTCTTACCCTTCTCATTTTTTGATGGCTTTTCAAAGTTAGTTTATTCTTGGGATCATATTTGCTAAAGCTTGTTGGACCTGATGGATTCCGGTCGGTGCTCTCTTCTGTCAGTTAGAATCCCAACGTCCCTGCCTTTTGAGAACCTTTCCCCCAATTCAGATTTCCTGATCTTTATGTCTCTCTTCAATTAGCGAAATGGAATCTGAATCGGGAGTGAGAGAAACCACGTGGGTTTCCACCTAAAATCAATTGCTCAATGACTCACTCGACCTTCTCTCTAAAATGACCCAATCACCTGAAGTGCAGAAGGCAAGTAAGATCACTATTCAGACTCTCAGTTCAATCCTTTCTCATCTCTCACACTCACCTAACCCGCCTCTTTCACGTCCTTTGCGCGCTCCACATTCCAACAGAAGTCAGAACGAATCAACTCCATGCAGGAAGTAGGTCTAACAGCAAGTGAGGTCTATCCAGAAATGGCTTTCCCTTTCAAAGAAATTCTAAACAACCTTCCAGAATTTAAACTTTATCTTCAAAACCTAAAAGAGACTTTGTTCGTTCTCAAACAAAGGCCAGACGCTCACATTTATTTGACTGAAACGACTCGTCTAGAAAAGTTCTACAAGCCATTGGTCAGAGGAGAAGGTCACATTCTAGCGATTCTCAGAATTAATTTCGAGAACGATGATATGGAAATAGCAGCGGAAGATACCCAGAGAGCTTTGTTAAGGGCAGAGGGTGATGGAAGAGAAAGTGCACTGTTGTTAAAACCTGGACTGTATAATGTTGATTATGGGTCTCACTTTTTGATAGTTATGTAAGATTATTACTCTTTTAAAACCACTTGCCTCCCAGTTTTGGGGCTGAGTAGTCTGAGAACCTACTTCGTAAAGACACAGTTTTGGGAGTCTGCAATGCTTTACCGGCGAGATCTGATGTGGCTGTCAAATTGACTGGCAAGATAGGTGAGTCTTAAGTCTTCTCAGTGCTTCAAACCATTCTGAAATTCTCTTTCCTCACAATGGGTTCTCTGACTCTTCGTAAGTCTTTCTTCGTTTTCGCTCTTCACCTCCTTCGACCCATTTTCTGAAGACTCGGCGTCGTCACTAGGAATGAGCGGCGACGAGTCACAAACTTGCAGGGTTTGCGAGTTGGGTACAGAGAGAAGCTGATGATATGACGCATCAACAATGTCAGAAATCAATCCATAGTTGCGTGGATCTGTTGACGAGGGTGATTAGGTTAAAGTGAGGAATTGTGTTCAAAGAAGTCGACAAGCAACATTCCCGATTCTTTTGTCAGTTTCTCAACCTTTGTCCCTATCAAGAGTTTCAATCATCGTTTTTCTACCTCTCGACAGTTCTTCTTTAGTACATGGAGACCTGTTCTGACTATCATCATATGCTAGCTAGTACAGCGGATCAAGCAGTGGTTGAGCTCTCAAGAAACTGGGAGCTTAGTCTCTCCACCTTGTCGTGCTCCCACAGAACCAGGGCAGAACGGAAGCACTAAATACGATTCCGGAGATCAGGATGAGGAAAAAGTTGAGCGGAACAGCTCGAGTGGATCTCGTTTCGATGGGTGGCGGCCGTCAGCCTTTAGGCTCTTCGATGAGCGGTTCTAGTATAGGAGATACACTCTGGCCCTTCGAGGTACATATTTTGAGCACTGATCGAGATTCTTTTCCTCTTTCAAGTCGTGCAGAACGAAATAGGCTGAGGTAAAGAAGCAAGACTCCGAGACCGTTATCCACGCGCCCTCTGTTACATCTTCGTTTGTTTATGGATCGTCCCGTGGGACGATATCTTATTGTTCAAAAAGAACACTTTTTTCGAATGTTCCTGGGATGGTTTCGAAGTTTGAGCAGGTTTTCCCGCTTGTTCAAAGGAGGCTGGAGAAGGAGACGCGGGACTCGAGACGGGACTCACGTTTCCAAGTCCGCTCGTCAGTTTCCAAGTCTGGAGTCTTCTGAATTCGAGCTCATCTCCATTCAGAAAAAGTATAAAGGGAGACTCGAGATTCGATTACACTCAGTTTCTTCCTTCTCACTCATCCCACATACCCACTTCTGATTCTCTTAACTCATCATCATGAAGACCTCTCACTTCGCCATCCTATCGATGCTTCTAGTCTCCATGGCTTCAACAGCAGCTTCTCCTCTCGAGGTCAGAGCACCGAAGACCGTAACAAAGACCAAAACCAAAAGTAAGTCAATTTGAAGTCAAAGGAAAGAAAGGAAGAAAAGGAAATCAAAGTAGAAAAAAGTCTAACCTCTCTCGCCACTTCCCTTCTTCTCACTCAGCTGTCACAAAAACTCGAGCTCCAGTCACAACTACTAAAACGAAGACCAAAACTCTTATTTCGACAGTCACAGCAGCTTGTTCAGCCAATCCATCCTCTAGTCCAAGTAATCCCTCAACCAATCCAAGTTGTAACCTAAGAGGATCTGATTCTCAAGTCAGAACTTCTTATTTAGAACCTCAATTGGGAGTTGATGATGATGTCTCTTATTATAATTGTTATCTTAGATCTCAAGATACTCGTTCTTTCGCAGATGCTCAATCTTTTGCTTGGAATTCTGTCGAAAACAAGTGTGCTCTAATGAACGGTTCATTATCTAAAATGGGTATAGATTCTTCTTCTACTGGGGATTGGATCTTCAACGATAAAAGGTGTAATCCAGAGTGAGTTCTTCGATTTTATTACAAGTCTGTTGACATTCAAAAATCAATGACTTTGTTTACCATTTTTTTCTACTCCTGGGCACTTCTATCTCCTTACACAGCTTCAGCCCAAAAAACTTCAAAGCTGGAACTGAAGAACCTTCCGATTATCAACCTCAGTGTATGAGAGAAGTTTCTGATATCACTCTCGACAGTGTAATCTACAACTTGCACGACAAGGATATGACTATTGAGAAATGTCAAAAATCTTGTCAGACTGGGATTTCTGGTAACCAGAGTCTTCAATACAAATGTCAAGTGAGTACCCTTTTCCTTCCAAAGTCGTGCCTCGTAGGCGAGTGGCTCGTTTTCGATTTTGATTTTTGGAAAATCAACCACCTTCTGATCTCTCTCTTTTCTTTTCTCTCTGTTTCTCTCCTTTTCTTCTTCTTTATTCTTCCACTACCACTATTTCTTCTTCTTAAGTCCTTCTTCTTCACTACCAACACAGATGGACAAGACCAGAACTCTTATAACAACTGTAAACTTTTCTTCGACAGCGCCGTTGAGGTTCTAACTAAACACTACAGCGGTGGAGAAGGGGCTTACGTTAGCGATGTAAATTGTGATGTAACTTCGAATCCTATGTAAGTATCAGTTAATTTTTCGACCTTCTTTGGCCAGAAACAGTTCGAATCATTCTCTTCTTTGTTCGATTTGTCTCGTACTTTTCTTTCTCCTGAGTCCTGACAATCGTTTTTGCATTTCTCATCCTCATACTCATTCTCATTCTCACACTCACAGTCCTTGGGGTTCACCATGATGAAAGAACGCAAATCATAGCCAGCGCAGAAGAGGGAGCATACAAGTCATGATTTGGCTCTGTACAGGTATTCATCTTGGTTTGTTTTTTTGGGTTATCGGTCACGGGTTACGGGTTATGAATAATCTCTTCATCTTTTTCAAATCAAAGATATTTGGCTTTCGAGTCACTTTTGTGATGTCTGATTCATGTGAATCGAGATTATCCGTCGACTACGCCTCTTCCGCTCTTGGCTCTCTCTTCTTCACATCTTTCATGCAACCTGTGATTTCCAATTGCACGAAAAAAATGCAACTCAAGAATAACAAAATTTGGTCGAACAATCAACAGGAAGAGAACAACGTGTCATCTTTCTCAACTTTCCAGAGGGGTCGACGACCTGAAGTCCAAACTCGAAGAAAATCAGGGACAAATTCTTGTCACCCTTCGCCTTTTTCTCCCCGCGAAATGGAATCTTTAGTATTGTTTTGGGAGTTGATCTGAAGAAATGAAAAAAGATTTTTACTTGTCACTTGATACTTTGATTAATGATTAGAGTTATATCGTGAGAGTCACGATTAAATGAACGTATAAGAAGGGGGTGGGGGGGGGGGGAAGCATAGATTATGCTATTAGTTTAGTAATAAGAACAATGCTCGATTAAAATCTTTACAACATTTACAGGAGCAAAAAAAGGCAAGATAACATTCCAATCATTTCCAAGCTTTTCTTCTCCTCTTCATTCGTCACCTCCTTCATCTTTTCTCTCTCTCCCCTCTTCCCTTCTTCTCTTCTTTCCTCATTCTAGCACCACACGATTTCAGAAACCTTGCCCCTATTTTCTTCACCGATCTCCATCATATAGATATTACCAATCTTGGCAATTAATTCAGCTGAATCACCTCTTCTACTAATTTTCTCTTCTTTTTTCTTCTTCCCTCATATCTCCATCTCCATCTTCATTTCCATTTTTTTAAAAACCCGATTTGAAAGTAGGACCAGAACTGCCACTAGTTGTAGAAATAGAACTAGAACCAATCCTACCGACTCCTCTATGTCTAATGTATGTTCCCGTAGTGGACAGTTCGAAGAGGTTGGAATTTGGATGAATGATTCTCTCCCTTTCCTTCTTCGAGATCAAAGATAAAGTGGAGTCTACTTTGGAGATTTGAAAAATCAGAGAATCAATCATCTCGATTCATTTTCTCTGTTCATTCTCGCACTCGAAAACTCGGACTCAAGCCTTTCCGGTTCCACACTTTCTACTTCATCCCTGCTACCGAATATTTCTCCAGAGGGTGTAAGACTGCCGAATATGATGTAGCATGTGGGAACAAGCTTGGAGCTAATTAAGTTCCTAGAGAATGTTTAAAGAGTTCACCAGATTTGAAGAGAAAAATTTGTAGAAAAGAAGTCGAAATGACAGCTCGATATATCGCTCTTTTGATAAAACAATCCATGCCAGATTGCCATTTTGTCATCGAAGGTGGATATAGAAGAGGCAAACCTTTGAGCTCTGAAGGAATGACCACCAGAGAGGGCAGAACGCCTCGGACCTTTGCAGGACGAGGAGCTGCTGGTGGTCAAAAGAGCTCGAGGTAGATCCTCATCGGCCTCAGCCATGTGCATTTTGAAGAAATGCTATCGTCTATGATACGTAAAGAAAGAACAATTCAGAGTGTCTGGATGAGCTGAGCCTTGTCTCGAGATTTCTTCTACTGAACATACTCTTGCCCTAGGCAGCTGAACCCTTCCCCCTCCTTTGATCAATCATTCCCCTATAGCTAGCCTTCGATAACTCATCCAGATTACTTCCTTTGATCAGGAACATCGACACTCACGAGCTTCCTCTTTCTCTCCTGTCTGATCAGCCCTCTGCTGCTTCCCCTTTCTCAAAGCCTCCTTCTTCCGCAGGAACAACTTGTCTGACTCTTTGAAGTCCAGCAATTGAATATTCTTCCCGTGAGCTACCATCCCCTTCTTCCCAATTTCATGCTGACCACCACAATCGCATCTGCTCAATTCGTAGAGATGCGAATGATTTGGATTCAGATCTAGAGATCTTGGGATAGCTCTGATGATTTTGGCAACTGAAGTTGGTCCTACGAGATAAGTTGGTCCTACGAGATAAGTTGGTCCTACGAGATCGTCCGATTTCAGTTATCTTCTTATGTTAAGCCACCATGTCTGTGATTGAAGCAGGTCATCCTGGAGGTGTTGTTCTTGCTGAGGAGAATAGCAGCTCGATGAATTTGATATGAAGGAGTTATACGCCAGAGTGACGATTGAACTGCTATTTCCTTGAATTAGACAGAGATTAGAGTGAATGAATCTTGCTGGGCGGAGGGAGAGTTGGTGGTTTAAAAGAGAAGTTTCTCCACTCTCCTTCTTTGACTCCGTAACAACGAACATTCATCCAAAAATCAGCAATCTTTCATTCTGAGCCTGAAGGTCCTTGTATTGGGAAACCAACAACCAGGTAGTGTTCGGTCTCCTTTTCCCCCTGGAAGGACAAAAGAGCGGTGAGCACAGTTAGAGTTGAAGAATAAGCAATAGACGAGGAAAGGAAAAAGGAGCTGCGACTGGAAAGTTCGTATCTAGGAGTAGAAAACACCGAGCCAACCGAAGCTCTAACGAACGCATCGTCAAATCTATCGAACAACCAATTTCCGTATTCAACAAAGGTAGATAGCGTTTCTAGAATAGCTCTTCTTTTTGCTCATCAGACGCTCTACTGACCGGTCCATCATTGATCGTCTCTTTCACTTCTCTCTCTCTTCCTCACAGCCAGCATGGTCTCATCAATCAACGACTCTCTACCATCCGAAGCCCTCTTCTCCATCTTCAAGTAGCTTCAATCAAGTCTTCAGACTCAGAGTAGTATGCAGGCATTGGAAGGAGATCATATACGAGAACAAGCCCTTCTGGCAGGTCCTAGTCATAAGAAGGAAGGAGAGTCGGGAATGGAAATGGAATCAATCGATCCTCGATCTATTTGATAAGAGAAGTAGCTCCACTCTCAAGGAAGTCTCTCTTCGAGTCTTTGCTGGGGAGGAAGCTGAATTTAACGTGGTAAGAGAAGAGATAGAGCTCCCTTAGCTCATTTCTACCCTTCAAAAGTCAAAGAAAACGCTCCGATCTCTCTACCTCTGTCTACCGAGTGTTGGTGAAGAATATCTTCCATACCAAGTCATTCCTCAGCTACACGATTTGGCTAATCTCATCGAACTACGCTTGTACAAAGCAAGGGGCGTTCGCCTTTCCAGACTCCCAAAAAGCCCAACAGATATCGACGAACAACCCTCCGCTCTTCGGATCTTATGGACTGCATCTTTACCTGGATCGCTTCAATCTCAATCTCAAGTCTGTCAGAACCTATCATCCCTGGTCTGAGAAGCTCCTCGGAGCCACTCGGATTAGAGAAGGATCCTCTCCCGGCCGGCTCAAATTCTGAAGCATCTAAGGCTCGTTTTGAAAGGAAGTGGAGAAGGGATAGCTCCACTTCAATGACACTTGACAAAGTTGCCAGCAGCAGTTCTCCTACGGTTCTGAAACGTCTCATTTTGAACAGGAAGTAGCGAGTTGGAAGGAGGAGGAGTTGCAGTTTGAGATATGAAATCTTTTAAGCAGTTTCGGTTGCGCAGAATCGATTGGCGACGCCCCGTTTCTCATTTTTCTTCTCCGTGCTCCACGTCGCCCCCTGCAGCAAAGAAGCCTTGAAATGATCGAAGGTGAAGCCTACTTTTTGCTTCCAGCGGTTTCTCCCTTCAAGCTTGTCACTCGATTCTCTCACCCCTTTTTTGCGTGTCTGTCAGAGACAATAGAGCTCTATTCTCTTCAGATTACAGGATGCTCTGACACCCTTCTAGGAACTTGAAGATCCGTAGATTCCCGAGATCAACTAATGTCTTTTGGGGGAAGACAGAAAGACTTTAAGTTCGATCTGTTTGACTTCGGAGGCGTGCCAGTGCAAGTCGAGTGAATAGGCAGTTTGCCTCTTCTCCATTGCTCCGTTTCTTCCGTCTATCCTCTGACTTGCATACTTTTACCTACCCTCAAAATAAATCGACTGACCAGGAGAAAGCTTTGTTTGAAGAATTGAAAAATCGTTTCCCACCTCACTCGAAAACGCGTCCCTTGTTGCCTCGCTCTGCGCTCTGCTGTCTTTGAACTCTCCTTCTGCAACCCTCAACTCCTCATCCTTCCAACTTCCAGCTCAACATACTTTCAATCCAAGTCCACTCTTCACCTCAAGAGCAACTCACAACTCCATCCTCAACTCCTTCCCCAAGAGAATCGAGTCACCGATTGTCAGCACAGCAAAAAAGGTGAGGGTTCCTTCCGTCTACAACTTCAGACGTCGTTGCCACACAGGATAGGGTTCGTATGTTGAATACAATAATTTTCAAAAGCACTAGAGGATATCCCAGGATAGAAAGGAGAAGAAACTCAACGAGAGAGAGGAAGTGAAGTAGCAGGAAGGAAAAGGGACAGCAGAACTGCTGCCATCTCTCTTCCTCTCTTGATCTTTCTTTTTCATCTACGTCGACTTGTTCTATCCCAGATCTCGAAGAAACTAAGCTAAGAGGCGTACAGGAGAAGGAGCTTGGACAAGCTCACCTCGGCTTCCAGACCCAGCTGGAGGGTCCATGCTGATTCTAGCAAATCAAGATCATTTCCATCTTCCAATCCTCTAAAAGGCTTCATTCCCTGATTTGTTATACCTTTCCCACTTTCCCTCCCAATCCTACCTCTCCTCCCTATCCTCCACGTCTTGGTCCTCTTTCCTCCTCCTTTCGCAGCTCTCTCTGCAGACCTTTGATTCCCTCTCAAACCCCAAATTTTACAAGAGATATACCTCAGAATGACAGATCAAAATCCAGAAGTTGATCTTGATAATGTCATCGATAGACTTTTAGAAGGTGAGTCATTGAACAAGGCTCAAAAGGAGGAAGGAGAGAACTCGTAAGGCTCAAGTTCGTTTGGAATGCTGCTGAGCTAGGTATAGCGTCGTGAGCTCGTCTGATAGGAGAAGTTAGAGCTGAAACAATCAAGGGAGTCAGGTGGAAGATGAGAGAAAGTCATTCCAGGAGCTCTTCCGACACGGGAAGAACTGAGTTCTCCCGCTCTTTCGAGGTGCTGTCTGTAGATCGAAGGAAGACGGAAGGCGGAAGGGGTTGGAGAAGACTTCCTTAAGCTTGGTGCATCCTATTCATCTCATGAAACGACCAGTAGTCCTTGCAAGATCCTTTGTGAAGTCTCTCCTTCCTTCCTTTCAGACTCCTGATCTCAATCTTATCTCTTCTCCCAACCAACCCTCTCTCACTCTCTATCCTCATCTATTCAATCAAACCACTTTTCCACTTCTACAAACTCTTCCCCTCATCCTTGAATCGCTTCTTATCTCAACCTCTCATCCTTTAATCTCAAACCCACTCAAATCTTCAATTTTAACTCATCGAAGTCCGTGGATCAAGGCCAGGAAAGAATGTTCATTTGGAAGAATATGAAATCAAATATCTTTGTTTGAAAGCTAGGGACATCTTTATTAATCAGCCCATTCTCTTGGAATTGGAAGCTCCTATCAAGATTTGTGGTGGGTATGACTCGATTGAAGGATAGAGGAGAGATAGCAGGGAGGATGAAGAACATGGGGATTCAATTTCAATTTGAGAGTTTTGGATGATTCGGGGAGCTCAAAGGGTGGAGAAGCGGGGAATTGGAAGCAAGTGAGACTGGAGGTCGAGCTCCAGCTGCTTCTCAGGCATCGGGGGTGACTCTAAAGCCACGAATCTTAGTGCTGCAATCTAAAAGTATGAGTTCTGAGAACCTTCGTCGAAGGGCTCTAGCCGAGGGAGAGACGAGTTGAAATCGGCTCCTAAAGGCAACTTCTGACCCCTCTTTCGCAATCTTTTTAACTCTACACCCTTTCAGGAGATATTCATGGCCAATACTACGATCTTCTCCGTCTCTTTGAATATGGTGGATTCCCTCCTGAAGCGAATTATCTGTTCCTAGGAGATTACGTCGATAGAGGAAAGCAGTCATTAGAAACAATCTGTCTACTTTTGGCGTATAAGATCAAGTATCCGGAAAACTTTTTCATTTTGAGGGGAAATCATGAGTGTGCCAGTATCAACAGGATTTATGGGTTTTATGATGAATGTGAGTGTCGAAAGGGATCAATTTTGGATGGCATATAGTCGATCCTTTCGAGCTCCAAGCTGAGAAGGGTCGAAGAAGAAGCTTCTCTATGAACTCTTCTGACTTATGTCTCTACCTTCTCCTCATATCTTTCTTCAGGCAAGCGAAGATTCAATATCAAGCTTTGGAAAACCTTCACGGATTGCTTCAACTGTTTACCAATTGCGGCGATTATTGACGAGAAGATCTTTACTATGCATGGTGGACTAAGTCCTGATCTGCAGAGTATGGAACAGATCAGAAGAGTTATGAGACCTACTGATGTGCCTGACACTGGTGAGTTCGTTGGTCGGGAAGTTCAAGAAGAGAGAAGGTTCAGAAGCCTTGGTGTTCTTTCCTTCCTTCGAATACTCAAACTCCATCTTTTTCTCTGCGCTTCTTTGTGCATTATTCTTTTCATAGGTCTCCTATGTGATCTCCTCTGGTCCGATCCAGACAAAGACATTTCCGGATGGTCAGAAAACGATCGTGGAGTTTCTTTCACCTTCGGTCCAGATGTAGTCTCAAGATTCCTTCAGAAACACGACATGGATTTAATCTGTAGAGCTCATCAAGTAGTCGAGGACGGATACGAGTTCTTTGCTAAAAGACAGCTGGTGACGCTGTTCAGTGCTCCAAATTACTGTGGAGAGTTTGATAATGCGGGAGCTATGATGAGTGTGGACGAGACACTGCTATGTTCTTTCCAGATCCTCAAACCAGCGGAGAAGAAGCCCAAGTATGCTTACGGAGGGATCGGTATGTCAGGGGTGAGTTTAGAGAACCGTCTAGATCTGAGAGAAAGGCGACGAGCTTCGACACTGACGTTTTCTTCTCTCTTTCGCTTTTGTTTCCAGCGACCTGTCACCCCTCCAAGGAAACAGAAGAAGAAAGGCGATAGCAAGTAAGCGAATGCAAACCTTTCTTTCCCCCTCCCTTTTTCGAAAGTTCCTCTCTGTCCATCAAATCAACAGTTCATAGTCGGTTTCCTCTCTTTCTCTTTTTTGTTTTGTCTTGCCTCGTCTTTCTCGCTCTCATGAAATATGAATAAGAACATGAATTCAGCGCGCTTTTGTTTAGAATCTTGGAGACCCACCACTGTCCAGCCCAATCTAAGCGTCTTCCATCAAGCTCACACAAGTGCACCTACGACTCCGGGTCCAAACCCAACAGGAACTTCTACTCGATCCCTACTACAAAACGATCATAAATACATCAGGATAAGAAATGTGATATACACCTGGCATCAAAGCCAGCGCCGTTTCTCTGACATCTCCTTTTGCCGCCATCAGTTCTCTCCTTGTATCTTGAGCTACATCCTTCATGTGCTCGTCTTTCAAGTGAATTCTAAGAATTGCAACAACTTCACGGTCATCTACGTCGGTCAAATATATGTGAGCCTCGAATCTCCTGCTCTTGAGGTCTTCAGTTTCTTTGATGTTTTGAAGATAGACGGCGAATTCTTCTACGTTGTCTAGAATGAGCTTGTAAGGATATTGGAAGTCTGGAAGAATCTCTTCTGCTAACAGGGAGGACATGAGATGCGGGGGCTCTGTGGAAAGACGGTTTGCCGGTCAGAAGGAATTCGGGAGGATGGGAGGATGGAGTTAAAGTATGGGCGCTAGTGACTCACCTTTTGGGGGTAGTTGAGTCGAGTCTGCTCCAGAAAGTAAAAGCTTGTATGGGGGAAGAAGAGAAGAAAAGAAGAAATGAAAAGGAAAAGAAAACGAAAGAGGAGTCACTTTTTAAGCGGCACGCAAACCTTGTGAGATCTTTTTCAAATTTTCCGATTCCTCGTACATCACCAACATGCTCGCATATTTAAAGTTGAAGTCCAAGAAAAGCGAGAAAGGAAAAGGAAATCTAGACGATCTACCCTTTGATGTTGCTCTTGCCATGGCAGATTAGATGAGGTTTTGGGTAGAGGAATCAAAACAACGCTTCAGAAAGTACCAGTGAGTTGAGACCACCTTTCTACCTTCTCACTCTGTAAAGGCTGTGTTTCTACTGACCAACTTTCGTTTCACTTCAATCAGACGTGTGGAGGATTCTTAGAGAGACGATCACATCTTACTTCGCTCTTTAACTTTGCTTTCGCACTCACACAGAGTGAAGCTTAGGAGAGGAAGAAAAGTGATTGACGTTGATCCGACCGAACTCTTCAGCACAGGATTGGCTACATCAATCATCGAAGGATCTAAAGGTTCAGTCCAGTTTCATGAGCTCCTCGAGCTAACTCCTGGATTCGCAACCGACTCGTCCTCTCATCATCTTCGCGAAAAGCAAGTCTCCACTGCTCGCGGTCTACTACTAGACTCTTTCCCAAACCTTCAAATCTTAAAGACGGAAGGAAAGATAATGTTCCCTTTCTGCAAATTTGGAGGTCTCAAACCACTTGAAGGGCTTCATTCAAGGTTAAAAGAGATCTCAATTTTGACAAGTCCCCTAGACCCAGAAATTCATTTATCAGGCAGAAATGCGGTTTGGATTTTGACAATTCCTTCTATAGTTAGAACCACACTGGACTGTTCAATTGATTCGAAGGACTTTAAGTTTCTCCAGGATCATCAAGAAGTCTTAAAGAAAGGGGCCTTAACAGTCAAAGACTTGACTTTGAGATTAGACTTCAAAGGCCCACAAACGATAGATCAAGAGAGAAGCAACGAGATAATTCTCAGCATGACAAATAAGTTAAGGCGCTTATCAATGAACAGAGAAGGTACTAATCTCTCCAGTTCTTTCGCGGGGATCAGCGAGTCAACTGCCTCTTTGGTTTCTCTAAGAGTCACCGGTTTACATTCGAAAAATCCTCTTCACATCTTTAGCAGCCTCAGGACTTTAGCTGGAGATAGTAATCTTGTCAAATCGACTCATCTGCCTATTCACGCCGCTAGAAACCTCTCCATCTTTTCGCCCTCTTTGGTTTCATTTAGACTCACTTCGAGCGGGATCTTCGTGGACGAGTTGAACCTTCACGGGCTTCAGGAAAGACAAAGCATCAGAGCAGCCAGTGTCGAATTGATCTTAGCGGAGGTTTTGAAGACTGGTCCTCTCCAGGAACCTCTCGTCTCCATCGTCACCTATTAAGAACGTGAGAGGCAAGGATTTGAGTTCCAAAAGTCCAAAAGATAATTGCTAGATCCTTGTCGTTCTCGTTCCAAGCGATGAACTCCTCTTTTGCTGCTTCCCTCAATCTTCTACTGGGAGAACCTTTAGGAGTTTCAAAGCAGCCTGGAAGTACGGTGATGCGGAGGGTATCTTGAGCGGAAATTACTCTCAGAGGAGTTCCGCTGAGGTGTTATCAAAGACGACAGGTTGGTCGAGTTCCTCAACTAATTTGAAAGCGAAGAGAGGACCCCAACTTCCGACACTTCCAACTGACGAATCTGAGATGAGTACAGTGATTTTGAATCCATCTGCACTCTTCTTGACTACAGGTCGAGAGCTTTTCCAAGTGACTCTAACTTTCAAATCTTGGAATTGATTTTGAGGACCCTGGAGAAGTGCGAGAGAGCGAAGGGAGAGATAGATGGAATCAGTTTGAGCTGTGAAAAGAGACTTGAACAAGTTCCAGTGAGTTGGGCAAAGCAAGAGCACATAGATACCCACGACATCGTGAGAAAGTCCTTTTGACTCCACTTTCGCTGGTCCCTCTGGCAAGATCAGAATTTGTCTGTCTAGAATTTGGATCTCCAAGTAGTCTGAGAAACCTTGAGTTGAATTGTAACGCATGCTTGATGAGCGAGTCGAGTTGAAGTTGTGAGAACTGATTGGATGGAAACAAAGAGAAGAATTAAGAAAGCTCGATTGCTCGAATCACTTACCGCATTCGGACGCTCCCTCTCTTCTCTTCGCGTCATTTTTCTTTTTCACTCCCTCCTAGCTCTTGACCAAGCTCAAAAATGCTGATCCGAAGTCATTGCTATCTTCTTCTTTGAACTTTGGAGTTCTCACCTCCAAGAACCTCGTTCCTGTTTTCTCTTCTTACTTCCACCCCATCTCACATCCCACTCTTTCAAAACAGTGAGACACAATTCAAACGTTTTCTTCTCAGAAAGCCAGCTTTTGTCAAGGTGCATGCGAAACATGTTAATTGGAACGAATCATAATTTTTGAACAACCGATGCTAAGGGGAAAGATTGTGAATTAACTGAAGCAAAAGGGACATAGCAAAAGAAAGAGGGACAAGAGAAACAAAAAGAAAAATTTGCGAAAGAAATGAGAGGGTGGTCAGCAAAGAAAAGTAGAAAGAGTGATAAGAGAAAGACCGTAATTGATTAATGAAACATGAGAAAGGGAGAAGGCTAATTGAGGTATATGCATTCTCTCGAATTGCTGATGATTTGTTGAATGCGTTTGAAAGGATGATGATTGCGATAGGACTTGAAGGAAGAGGTTAGAGGCTTGATGAATTGAAGAAGAGAGAAAAGAAATGGAGGTTACCTCTTCAAAGAGGAACATCAACTTCACCCATACTTGATCTTCTTCTTCTAACATTTCTAGTCATTCCAGTGATTTTATTTCCTTCTTTTTCAGATCTATAACCAGCATTAGATCTATTCAATCCCATTCCCATCGAAGGAGGATGAAGGTTTGTAGCTCCAATTCTTGAATTAGAACTAGCATTGAATCTAGCGACATTAGATTCTTTAACTCTACCTGCATCATCACAAATGAATCCATTAGCTCTCAACTCAGGAGTGGTTTCCATTCTAGCTCTTTTAAGATTAGCTCTTGCAGCAGTAGCTGAACCAGAAGTTGAAGTAGAAGAAACTGGATTAATCAAATTTCTATTACTCCCACCAACTCCGGTTCCCGTACCTCTACCGACTCCAGTTCCAATTCTATTTGGACTGGTAGGTCTTTCATTTGAGCTCATAGAAGCTGGGTTCGAAATCGGTCGAGCTCTTGCGCTAGCTGCTAAGCCAGTTGAAGATATGAGAGTAGTTTCATTATTTGCAGGTGGGATTCCAACTCTTGTCTTCGAATCAATAGATCTGATTCTAGAAGAAGTCCCGGTGGTGGAAGAAGCACGAGTTAGACCTGCTCTAGCGTTTCTCAATTCGTTGGAGACGCTTCTGGCATTGGAGGTTAAGGATGAGGTGGTGGTTGAAGGAAGTGGTCTACGCTTCAGTGAAGAGGCTGTAGCAGTTGAGGTAGAAGATTTGGAAGATGGTTGAGTAGAAGTAGAAGTTAGAGATCCTGCGGTACTGGCCGGATTCTTCGAAGAGTTTGAGGAAGCCTTTGAGGAAGGCTGAGTGGAGGCATTTGCTTTTGATTTCGGATCACTGTTGCTGATACTTCTGCTACTACTACTTGAAGCAGAGGGGTTGATCAGCTTCTTGGCTGTAGTACTTGCATCTGTTGAGGACGAAGGTATACGCTTTGAAGAAACACTTGGTTTGCGAGGACTTGAGATGTCAATTTCCTTCTTACTCTTCTGTTGATCTTCGAAAGATGAATCAACATCTTTAGCATTAGAGAATTCCACGATCCCTAGAGCTTCAGCATCTAAATCCATCTTCATTTTCTCTTCCAAACCATTCTTCTTCTTTTCTTCCTTGATTTTCTTCTCTGAAGTTGAATTGGGAACTACGTTGGTAGAGCTGGTTGAAGAGGAAGTTTGCATGCTTTGATTCGAATCAGACTTCTTGATACCAGAAGTGTTTGGGGAGGAACTAGCATCTTTCAACCCGTACTTGTTCTTGATATCAGGACTAGCTCTTATAGGAGGGAGGGATCCTCCTTTACCTTTTGGTGTCAAACTTGAATTCTCTGAGTTGAAGACATCGTTCTCAACCATCATTTGTGGGTGGCTACTGCTGTGGCGAAGGTTTGAAGGGATGATTTCAGATCTAGTCCTTTCATGTCCAGTTCCTCTGACTCTGTGAACGGTAGTTGATGGAGTTGGAGTAGTGTTGCCTTCATCTCTGATTTGAGAGTTGGTAACCAGAGTCGAAGTTGGTTTGGAAAGAGTGTTGGTATCATCTAAAGAAGTCTCGACTTCGTTAACTAAAGATCCATCTTTTGCCATTAACAGATTAGTTTTTGAAGATCCTAGCACTTTGGATGGAGATGTCGTCAAAGTTGAAGATTCGTTTAATTCCGCGATACTTCCATTAGTATTCAATCCGTCGATAAAGTTGCCACTTGGAGTTCTACCAAATCCACCACCATTCCTTGAACTTGAAGTTGAATACTGCATTCTAGCAACAGTTTTTGGAACTTTATTTGAACTAGCAGGTCTCTTCCTTTCAGGACTTGGACTTTTCCTAGGTTGACCAACGATAGGAGTTGGTTTATAAGTAGGAACATTATTAGCCAAAGGAGTGGTAGTATCCGAACTTTCAGCAGCAAATCTCTTAGCAGAAGGAGGAGTAGAAGGAGTAATTCTACTTGCCTGAGATTCACTTTCTTCAGCTTCTTGAGATTCCTCTTCAGATCTTCTTTTAATTCCTTTCTTTCCCTCAACTTCTACTTCGTTAGAATTTCTAACTTTCTTCTTTTCCTCTTCCAATTCTTTCGAGAATTGTTTCTTCATTTCTTTCTTCTCAACTTCTAATTCTTTCTTCATTTCTTCTCTAACTCTTTTCTTAGTCTTCTCTTCTTGATTCCATCTGATCCATTCTGCTCCATTTTCGTACATGAAATGTTGTTGAGGTCCAACTACACATCCAGGTCTCATGAATCTCATAAATCCAATGATCTCTGAAGGTGTGAAAGAATACTTCCAGATCAAGTAAGCTCCGATCAAGACTCCTGTACGGCCTAGACCAGCTTTGCAATGGACTGCGATCCTTCCTCCGGAAGCGATGATTGGATCCGCTGTTGCGATGAAAGATTTGAGGATTTGAGTTGAAGGGTTCGATCCGTCATCGAAATACATGTCCTGAGAAAGGGAAGAATTGGAAAAAGGCATGGTCAATAACATTCGAACTTGAAGCGCTGGCCACTACTTTCATCTTCTCTTCCTCTCTTTCGAGTCTCACCAAATGTCTGATCCCTTCATCTTCAAAACACCTCTTATCATAAAGTGGATTGTTCAATCTCACAACCAATTTAACCTGGTTAGATTTAAAGTATTCAATAGTTTTCTGAATACTTTTAGGAACCGTTCTTCCTCTTTTTCCCTTTCCATTTCCCTTTGCTTCCAATTCCTTCCCTCCATTGTTTTTCAACTCATTGACATAATCTCTATCATTAGGACTAGCGAAAGCCAAAAAGCCATCCGCAATCCAATTCCAATCCCCATTTTGAACCATTTCATAATGTTCATAAGCTGTGAGATCGAAAGTTCCAAGATTCAAAAGACCGAAAGAAATGGCTTTCGAAACACCATAGAGGAGATCCAAGATTGTGAGAGAGAAATCTGGTCGACCGTAACCTGCGTCTCTGAAGGGTTGGAATTCTAGCTGTGGGCAGGGTAGGGAAGAGGGGATCAGTCAGAGATTTGAAGGACGGAGCAGTCTCCTCTCTTACTGCTTACAAGCTGAGGTATTGATTGAAAGGCTACCTAGAGGCTGCGAGTCTCATAGCTGCTACTTCGCAAGACTTCCTCATCATTCAGCTCTCATCTCTACTTTTCCTCAATAGCCTCTCCCTCAGCCTCCCCGCTCTCCCAAGCCGTCCTAGTTTCTCCACCTTCCTCTCCTTGTTATGCCTCGATCCGATCCCACTCCTTCTACTAACCTCACTAATCGGCCAAAAAGCATCAGCCGGGCACATCTTCTCAATCACCATGGAATACAAACTAGCCAACAAAGCGGCATTGGCTTTCTGCCTTGGATTTGAAGAAGTGTAAAGGATGAATTTCTTTGAAGTAGGATTGGAGAAACTGGAAGATTGAGATGAAGCAGAGGAAGAGTCATTCTGAAGAGGAAGAGGAGGAGGAGATAGTTAGAGGAGGGTGCTGGTGATTAGAGGCTGATGGGATGTATACCTTCCTACTTTCGAACCTAGAGAAGGGACAGGAGAGAGTAGATAGGAATTGAGAATTAGATGGAGCCAAAAGGGAACTCACATTTATAATCTGATGAATATAAATACAAAACCTATAAAACATAGCAACATTGAGCGGACCCCAATCATCAAAGAAACTCATGTAAACCAATTCCTCATCGATACAAAACCAATGATAATTGGTTGATTCGATTTCTTTTTGGATTTCTCTTTTGATCTCTCTTTCTTTTTGAGCTGATTGAGATTGGTTCTGGTGGATGGTTGAGGATGATGAAGGTTGAGAGAGTAAAACTGAACCTCTACCATTGTTATGATTTAAACTCTCAGGATTTGGGAGGTTTTCGAAATAGGTGAAATATAAGGATGAACACATTGACATTAGATAATGGGAAGGCAGAGGAGCTGTGTTTGGAGGATGGATGGATGAAGGTGTATGAGAGACCTTGAATGCATGCCCTTCCTTCCCTAACTGTTTATCTTTATTCACTGTTATGACGGTACTCACCGATGATTCTAGTGGCACCTTTTCGAGCCTGAAGACTTGCACTAAGTAAATCCATTTCATCTTCCTCTTGTTTGGTTTGAGCTTCCACTTCTACTTCTGCATCCATTTCCAATTCCAACGCTAACTCATCCGTCTGAGATTCAACTTCTTCTTCTTCGTCATCGAATTCATCCAATATATCAGAATCATCTGGACCTGGGACTAAGTTATGTGTTGGGAAAGAAGAAGTCGGAGTAGCTGTGCCTCTTGAAGAATTTGAATGGTGAGATGAGCCAGAGGATGAAGTGACCATCCTTTCCTTTACTTACTCAAAGGTTGAAGATGATGATGATGATGATGGTAAGAGTCAAGTGGAAGATGGAAGATGGAAGATGGATGAGCTTTGAGGAACAACGTTAACCTGATTCTTCAAGATGTTGGTGTTGGCGCGTTATGTCCAGAGAAAGTCATGTGGCTCCCTTCATGCATGACCACCGCACCTTCAACTTCAGGAAAAGGGATGAGTTCATCTACTAAAAGAAGGAAACTATCAATCAATCCAGCAGAAACAGAGAAAGAGACAGCTTCAGCTTCAGCCAGATTTGAAGTACTTCAACGAGCAGCTTCAACTTCTTCTGTCTGCTATCACTCTTCATCTGCTTCTTCATCTCCTTCTTCCATTTCTAGTTGGTCTCCCAACGGTTTAATAGCCAGATCACATCTGTTAAAACAACCTTCAAATGCAATCCTCAACTCTTCCTCTTCAATTCCCTGCGTTGTACTCTTCCCCTTCTCATCTGCCACCTCAACTTTCAATCTTCAACCTACTCGACCTGAACTTTATTCTCAACCTTCATTTCTTCAATTCTCTCCTTCTGGGGATTCTCTCTTGGCTTACTTTCCATTCAACGAGCAAGCGAAGGATCACAATCAGTATGGGTTGAAAGGAAGTATCTTGATTTGGTCAAACCTGGTAGATGGAGTCAGAGCTATGAATCGTTGGCGATTGATTCAGGAAATCGATTTGGCTGCAGGATATTCTAGCTCAGAAGATATTGAGGATGAAAAAGGGGCGAGTGCAAATGGAAAGGGAAAGGGAAAGGAAAAAGAAGGGATACAGGATGGGAATGGGAATGGGGAGAATGGCAAAAGAGATTCGATCTTGTTGGAAAATGAATCAGGAATTAGAGAGATCTTTTGGTTAGGAGGGGTCAGAAAGGTGAGTTCAGATCACTGGATCATGATTGAGTAGAGCCTTTTTACTGATAAGGAAGCGAAGACTACCAAGTAAAGGCTCTAGAGATCCCTAAGATCCATTCGTCATTCCTGATTCACTTTCAATCGATAACATTTCGATTTGATCAAGCAATCGGGAAGTCCATCCTACATTCCAGATCCTTGCCTCTTCTCCTAACCTCTTTCTTCCCTCTCCCTTTCCCTCCCAACTACCTCCCTCTTGCCCCTTCTCCAGTACTCCCTAATTCCCTCCCCATCATCTTCAACCTTCCAAAAATCCCCTTCCTACGGACCTCAATCAACATCTTCTTCTTCCAAAGACCTAACTTTCCTAATCATCGGTCAAGAAGGAGAATTACTCCTCTTGACTCGATCGAATTCGATTTCTAAATTCAAACTTCTTAAATCTTCAATCTTTGGGAGTTCGGATTTTGTTGATCTTTCTAATTCTACGGGGATTTCTGCTTCTGGGACAAGTCCTTCTTCGAAGAAGGGTAAGAAGAAGGAGGGAATGGAAGTGGATGAAATCCTTAGTGATGGAAATCAGAGTAAGAGTAAGAGTGGGAAGGGAAGGATTAGGAGAAGGTTAGAGGTTTTGGCTGTTGGTTTAGTTCCTGATCGTGAGTAACAAAACGAAACCTTCGACCAATACCTTTAACAGGGTTGAGATTTCAAAGATTTCGCTGATCTTATTTCTCTTTCTGCCCCCCCCCATGCTACTATCCACTCTCAATCAATCCAAAATCAGAAAACAAAATCCTGCTAGCTCATCAATCCAAACCGATATCTTCAACTTCCAACGGTTCTTCTTCTTCTTCGGATTCTTATGATTCAAATCCTTCGGAATTGAAATTCGACTTTACGGAATTGTCCATTTCCTTTTCTCTATCTTCTAAATCTTCTACCTCAACCTTGAATCTAAATTCAGTTTCAAACTCAATCTCAACTTCTCCCTACCAAGACAACTCCAATTCTTCAATCATCGTCAGAAATCTAGAACCCATTTATTTAGATCCTTGTCAAGGGGGTTCATCTCCTTCATCTTCTTCTCAAGATGAAGACGAGAAACTTAATTTAGGCTCGGAACTTGAGAAACTTTGTTTTGTGAATCTTGAAGGGGAGAAGAAAGTGACAGGAATTGGTGGTTTGACTTTGTTAGCTACTTTTGGTTTGGGAATGGCAGGAGAAGAAGCATCAATGATCAAGATTTGGAGGGTCTTTGCTGAAAAGAATGAACTTTCCAAGGCTTTTGGTAGGGGTAGAGGTGGGTTGGAATTGAGAGGGAAGGGAGAGAGGGGGAGAGTTGATTGGGTGAGTATGAAGAATGTAGGAATAACCGGTTTGTCGAAAAGAATCAGTGATTCGGAAACGTTGATCATTTCTCTTCTCTAATTGAATCGAACTCCAGGTTTCAAAAATTATCAAGACGAAAATACTGAAGAAGCAGGTGATTAAGGATCTTGTCTCTGATAACAGTGTGAACTTGAATCAGGTTTCTGGAGGTTTGAGGAGGAAGGGAGAGATTTTGTTGATTGTTGGAAAGGAGGAGGGAAAAGAGGAATGGTTGAGATTGGATTGGTGAGTTTGATGGGTAACAACTGGGCTGGGAGAGATCGTTTCGGGCTCTTGGAACTAAGTCTGAACTTCCCTCTTTTGCTTCTATTCTACTACAACCACCAGCAACTTGAATGAGATCAAATCCGAGAATGACGACCTCAGGATTCCGATTCAAGCCAGGAACCGATCTCGTAAGTTCGGATTGTAACTCTCTCGAGTTTTGCTAGAATCTTTCTGACCTGGGGCCACCTTTCCTCCTCTCGGCTCCAGAATTGATCATCTCTCCGAATGGAAATCTGGCGGTTTGTCTCTCTATTTCTCCTGAAATTAATGAGATTGGAGGAATCATCTTCTTAAAGCTTCCAATCAACGAAGTTGCCTCACCTTCTTCTTCCACGACGCTCACTTCGAAGTCTCTCGCTCTTTCAGTCCTATCAAGGACCGATCCTTCAGACGTCATCAAATCTTTTCAAATCAATGGGAAAACACTCACTGAAGTCAGAGAGATGGTGGGGACTATTTTACGAGAAGTCGTTTCGGATTTAGCTTCTTTGGATAATCAGAACGGTACCTCTACAGAATCAGCATCAAAAGATCCTAAGAATTTGATTCAAATCTTGAAACTTCAAGCAAGGCTTTTTGAAGCTTTCAGTGACCAAAACAAGACGTCAACAGCCAATTCTCAATCCTCTCTCTCATCTCAACCTGACAGGAAGACGGTCTTGAATCCTTTCCAATCGATTTTTGACATTGCTACTTGTATGGAACTCTTCAAAGTATCACTCCAAAGCATCGCAAGACCAAAACAAGGAGCAAGTTCATCTTTCGATTTCATTAACTCGATCTCTTTCCAGATAGAAGCAATCTGGCCACTACTTTCTCAACTTTCTTGGCTTATGGAATTATCGGATTCGATAGCTAAGAGCTCAAATTTGTTAGTGGTAGCTTCAGGACCTTCAGGAGAAGAGTTTGACTGGTCCAAATTCCTACTCAGTAGTCAAGAACCCTCTAGTTCGATCAACAATCTCTTCCTGTTCTCGAATCCTTACGCAAGATCGATTCTGTTACGAACTTTGAAGTCTTACTCGCTCTTTAGAGATTGGCTACTCAAGATTCAGAGTGACTTAGATTTCAAGAAAGGCTATGTCGAGAGGATTAGTCGGAAGAGGAAAGAAGAGGTTATGTATCTGATGAGCACCAGACCCGGATTCAACAACAGTGGTAATATGGACACAAATGGTTTCTCTCAACTCGGAAATGGATCGTCAACGCCGCATTCAAATCAAGATAATGGCAGACTTTCTTTGGCTGTGTCTCAACAGTTGAAATTGGCGAAAGACTCGATGGAAGAGATCTTGGGTAGATCTTCGGTCGATTTGGATAAATTGGTGGAAAGACTTGGGAAGAATGGAGCTCTCGGAATGGGGACTTCTACTGGCGAAGGTGAGTTTCTCGGGCCGTTTTCTTCTCCTCCACTTCGCACTGGATTTGCTACTGACTTTCCTCGTATCATTCTGTCGATTGCTTTTTCCCTCTCTTTTCGCATCAGAGCCTTGGTGGGCTACTCTTTGTTTCCAAATTTTCGAAGCTCAAATTTCAGATCCCCCAACCACAATTTCCTCAACTACTCAAGCTCTTCGATCAACTTCAATTCGTCTAGCTCAAGCTCTCATCTCTTCAAAGGAGGTAGATTCAAGCTCTAGTTCTCCAACTCCTTCTACTGATTCTGGAATCATCGTCGATCATCTCTCGCTCTTCTTATCTCCTGATGATCTCTTAGATGATGGAAACGTTCTCTTTCAATCTTCAAAAAGCGGTGAAAGCGGCGAAATGGAAGTCAAGGAACAGGTCATGAGAGACAAGTTGACTAAATTGGAACTGAAGAGATCGGTGATGGGAGGAACAAGGCTTAGAACTTGCTTGAAATGTGGATCGAAGTCGAATATGGGTGAACAGAAGATGATGGGGTGGAATTGGTTGGAGAGTGAAGGGAAGTGCAGTTGTGGTGGAAGCTGGTGGGTCTTTTGAGGTTTGATGTAGGAACTGTATGTCAAAAGATGGAAGTGCAAACAGGTCCTCTAGGCTCAAGGGTGTGGATCGCGGAGAAATTGGTTGTCAGAACGCGCGAATCTCCCCTCTTCTCGCGGTCGCCACTCACCATCGCCCCTCCTTCTCCGGGTCTCCCAAGACTTGCAGGGGGCAACTAAGCTCTGAAAAGCAGGAAAAATTGTCTCGAACTGGCAATTAATAACTCAGCAGGCTTTGCTTTCATTTGAAAAAAATTCATAATCTACACACTACAAAAGTCGATGTTCAGATTCTCTTTCAGCCAACTCTATTTCCATTTAGTTCGAATCATTCTTGTAAGAATTCTCTTTGTTTTTTGTAAACTTTCATTCTTCTCTTCCTATTATTGCTCACAACATCTTGGCTTTCCATCTCATCAACCGCATCAACTACCAAAGACGAATCCAAACCTCCTCCTTCGATTTTGATCTTCTTGTTAGACTTCATTCTCTGGTATTCTCTTCTTTGTTCAATGAGTTCCTTATCTTTTTTTTTCCTCTTATCGTCGATCAATCTTTGAGTTGTAAGCACGAACTGCTCATTAAACGTCGTCGCTCGAATCGAAACCTTGCCGATTCATCAAGTCGATGCCCTTTTGACTCAAGTTGCTAGAGTTCTTCACTCTGTATATTCCGGTCACCAAATTTTGTGACATCTGGCCCACTCCTCGTTCTGTTGATCTAGCTATCTAGAGCGCTCCTTTTGGCGCTCAGAGAGGTGGTTCAAATTATCTTGCAGCTCTCTCCTTTGTCTTCCACAGCTGTCGATTCGGATAATGTTTTGAAACAGTTTCATTTACTTCGAGAAACGACACGTCAATCTTTTTCCTGAGCTTCCTTTCGAGTACAAGCTTCTTTCGTCCGCTCGCTAACAATCCGTTCGAATCTTGACACAGAGCAGTAAAGTCATCTCTTTTCCTTTTCCGATATAGTCCACCTTATAAGGTGGCTGTGAAGATGGACGCCGCTCTTTCTGTTCTAAAATGAGTCTTCGGTTTCAGTGACTTTGGTTGACATTCAAGATTCAGCATCGTACTTGTATAGACTCGTCTCCGGAACAGAAGCAGACCCGACGAAACACCTCAACATCCTCCTAACTATCAAAACGCAATCCTACCCCTCTCATCAAAGCTCTCAAACCTTTTTCCAGAGATCAACCAACCCTCGAAAGGTGCTTTCCTTTCTCCCTCTTCTTCGCCCCTCCTTGGTCCCTGATCTCCTTTGACCATTTCAATTCCAATTTCCTGTCCCTTCAATTTTCGAAAGAAGTCCTGGACAAACAATCTTGATTTTAAAGTCAACCCATCTTGATCTCCAACATTGTCTCCTTGAATTTCATCCTCCAAATCCCCTCTCAACCAAGTCTTAACCTCTCTATATTCTTTGCCGCCTCTTCCTCCATTCCTTTTCATCTCCCAATAGGTTTCATTTTCCTCTTCCATCTGGCTGTCTTCTCTCAGCATCAACCTCAATTCCCTAACCTCTCCAAACCACTCCAATTTACAAATCGCAGCTCTTCTCTTCCTATCCAACGCTTCACCATTCTTACGTTTCGCAGAGGCTCCTTGTTTTAAGCCCTCAATTAAACCTTGATTCGTTGAAGGGTGAATGTAGGAGAGTGAAAGAGTAGAGGTAGTGACGTGATCTTGAGGAGAAAAGGATGTCAGAGAATTTTGATCTCGAGATGAAATCTTCGAGAGAACGGAGAAATAAGATCCTGAGAAAACTTGAGAAGTTAGATGGATTGAAGGTGGAGTCGGAAAATTGAAGGAGGATAGGAATCGAGAGATGGAATCTGAAATGATTGAAACATGGTTGAGCTTGATATCGGGTTGAGAAATGAGCTCTTCATTTGAAGGTGAAGCAGTTGAATCTGAAGGTGAAGATCGTAGAAGACAAAGATCCCTCGTCAAAAATCAACTCAAAATTTTCTACTTTCCACAATTTGACTCGCCTTGTTGAGACTTCAACCAACCTTCCCATCTACTCCATAAACTTCTTCTCAATTCCTCTAAGATTTGTTCTCTGAAGTTTTCTGACCTCATTCCCAAACCCACGCCAACCCTTCTCACCCTCTCAACTTCCCCATCTCCAAAAACATAGCCATCAATTCTAATCGGCAACAACCAGTTCGAAAGTATAGAACCTTGAAAACCAAGAATAGACCAGAAAGAAAGTTTGTCGCTGCATGAATGGGAGAGGGAGGGAGGAGAATCAGGTCGACCTAGAGAAGGAAGAACAGAGTCGAAAGAATCAGAAAATTGGACAAAGTGGATTGAAAGGACATGCAGTTGAGGCCTTTTAACTAACCAGGCTTTGTCCTCAATCTACCGGGCTTATCCATCTGTTCTCTACCTCTCAAAGTTCCACATTCTTCAAAGGTCTGAAGAACGTTTTCTGAATCCTTGATCGAGGTTTGAGTTTCAGCTTCACCCAGATCTTGATCTTCAGAACTAAAGTTCGTCCCTAGATCTTCTAAGTCTTTCTCTCTCTTCATCAATTTCATTGAAGCATCTCCGCCTGGTCGAAAGCGTATCGCAAGAATGATTAGAGATGAAGAAGAGACAGCCAGCCAGCATCTTTTGGCTGTAAAACGCTAAGGAAGATGATAGAAATAACTCACAAGGTAAAGTAGAAACATAGAACCAAGTCTTAATACCATCTCTCAACTTAAATCTTTGATCTTCGTCTTTGGTTTCTCCATTGGTATCGTTCAAGATTGTGGGCTCAAAGATCCTAGGCAGACCTTCTATCAAAACCTTTTCAACTTCTTCCTGCTCTCCCAATCTTCTTCCGCCTTGAGAATTCATTGCTCCTAAAAGAATCTCAGGATAGATTTGGATCTCCTTTTTCAATCTTTCACAGAGCCATTTTCTAACCCCTCTTCTGGTTAGAACTTCTGAATGAGAATCATGAAGGATGTCACCTTGACTGAATCGATCAGCTCTATCTGAACTTTTGACGTGATCTTGAAGGTTCTGTTGAGTTGAAATTGGCTGTTCTTTCGAAATCTTAGAAGCTACAGAACTTGTTAGAAGATTGTTGAAAGGTTGAGTTTTTAATCCGGTTGAGACGGCTAGAGGAAGATAGTGGTATTGGTTTGAGTCTAAAGATTTGTGATCTGAATGATCAAAAAGGTCTGGATCTTTAGAATAAGAGGGAGATTTCGAGGGATCGATTGTAGAAGCTGAGGCAGAACCTAGATTGAGAGGATCGAAGGTGCCAGTTTCGAAGTAGGATAGAGGTACTAAAAGTACTATCGATGACAGTACCGTGTACTCATATCTTTTGTTCAAGTGAGAGAAGAAGGGTTGAGGGAAAGGTATGAAGATTGAGAGAGTAAGGTTAGTAGATGGAACGAAAGAGAAGAGAGAAGCTTTGGCAGGCGTCTTCTTGAATCACTACTTCTAGTTTCCTTCATCAAGAGAGTGTATCTAGAGAACTCGAGCTGTTGAACTTGCCAATAGGCGACTCTCATACACTTTTAACGAATGAATCCTTTGACAACTTACTTTCCATTTGAGCTTCTACTAACACCTCTACCTTTGTTCTTGTTTACGATCTCTTGGTATTGACTTAGAGCTGATTCTGCTACGGCTTCCGCAATTGATTGATTCTCATGATTCATTGAAGTGCGACGGAAACGGAAGAAGAAGGAAAGATGTCGAGAAACGAGCGAGGACCGACTTAGAGATGTCGAACCTTAGGCGCTGCGCCTAGCTCATCCAGACGGTGAGTTAGTGAGACCCAGCCTCCTCTTGAACATATCTATCTCTATCTCTCAAACCTGAATCATAATGGTAGGTTCATCTTGCAAGCAAAAGTCGCTATGTGCAACAACAGTTTCATTCACCGCAGCCTCAACCATCCATCACCTATAACTTCCCAAGAAACCCGATTCGATTCTGGTGTTCACTTCCAATTCAACCCTCCTCTTCTCTCCTTTTCTAATGACTTTCGTCTCCTATCTTTCAGGGAGCTGGACCACGTTATCCCTATCCAAAAGAAGTTTGGTCTCCATCTGGTGGTTGGTGGACTCGGTAAGTCGAGGGCTAGCATCGCAGCAAGCAGATCTCTCTCTCTATCTCTTCCTTGACTTAATCCTCCTCTATCTCATTTCCCTTTCCTTCTGTATTCTATTCTATAACTGAATCTCTCAATATCCTCAAATCATCAAAACCGCAATCGAACCTTCTCTTGAAACTCAAATGCTCCTCTCAATCGTGAAACCCTTCCTCAAATCTCTTCTCTTCCTCTCTTATCAAACCGACCTTTCAAATCCCTTCTGTCAAAATGACTATCGATATGCAATTCAGCCCATCAAATTGGGTGACGAATACAGTGATTTGCACAGTTGGAATCGCAGTGGCTAGTTATGGAGTTTGGACTTATAGTGCTGAGAAAGAGGTTAGTAGAAAGTAGGAGGCTCCTTGAGGTTTTGAGCTCATTGAAACAAATTCAAAAAAGTACCAATGAGTGAGATCGAAGAGATTGGATCAGGAGCAGGACGTGATCAGCCGGAGTGATTCAAAGACTTTTAGACCAGGACCAGAGCTCTTTGGGTTGATCCAAATCCTCCTTCATGAGGGTTTTGGTTGATTCATCTCGCCTTGAAATCGAGTTTAGGACAGAGATGGAGAGAGCTCGAAAGATGTCAAAACGAGAGATTGATCCAAACTTGCTCTCCTCCTTTCCTTTTGATTCCTATTTCATCAGTGGAGACATAATCCACCAACTCGTGAAATTCCTTCCATGATGGTGAGTGAGACTCCTGAATTACTTTTCAAGTAGGAGTAGACCGTATATCAAGAAAGTAAAAAGGAATGTTAAATTCGCAGAATAGCTGATGATTGGTTTTTGATTTCTCTACGTTTCTCTCTCTTATTCCTCATCATTGATTTTCGTTTTCGCATTTCCCTTCGGACTTTACTCTATTCTTTTTGATTCTTCTCTGAAATATATCAGTGGGCAAGGCAATTTAAATCTGGAGAGATGAAGGTTAAGGAACCTTAAAGAAAGAACCTCCAAATTCAATGTAGACTTCAAATTCTTTTATCTCCGAAATTCTTTTAGCTCGTTCATGTTCTTCTTTCTCAGTCTGATGTTCCCTGCTGATTCTAGAAGAGTCTCTCGTTCGACTCGTGTTTGAAGGTTCCTGCTTCAGAGGAAGTTAGTTGCCTTTCTGTATTTGTGACGTCACAAAGAAAGATGACTTCAAATTGAATCTTAACTCGATCAAGGCTTGCAGATTCGGATCTTGACTTTTTGAATGAAGATGATGATTCCAGTTGGCTCGGTCAGAGGTCAATCGTGAGCTTGAAGAAGATGTTGGTGGTTGGAAATGGGCAAAAAGTAACTGAAATCATCCAAGAGAGGTCGCATTTCAGAGAAAGGTTTGTCGAGTTTCAACCTCGTGAGAACAGTAAGTCTAGGACATAGAAACAAAGGCATAGAAAGAAGTTCTAAACCAACCAGTGAAAGTGAGGTGGAGTGTTGAAATGTAGGAGATTAGGAGGACCAAATTTCAAGAGAGTCAAGGAGGGAAGAGAAAATTAACCTTGCCACTTGAAGGCTTTAGTAAAAGAGAGAAGTAGTTGAAAGCTTGAAGAGGGAGCGTTAGATTCAATCTTCTGAAAGGAACTCTTTCAAATAGAATGGCACGCGAAGAACTAAAGTTGATAGATTCCTGTCAAATCTGAGAGGATCAGGGATGAAAGAGAACTAGAGAGCGAAAGGAAAGAAATAAAGAAAGTTAGCGAGAGAAAATAGTTGACTTGCGAAGTAAGGGTCAGAACAGCTTCAATCTGAGAGATGCTACCTCTCCAGGCTAACAGTGTAGAGACCAAGTCTGAAAGAAACAGAGGTCTTGGAAAATCAGGAGGAAGAAAAGAGAAGAGGGCTGCTGGGGCATGCTCAAAGTCAGGAGAGAATCGACTTACCAATCGAGATGATAGATATCAACTTCCCAGAGCCAAGGTTCCGAATCAAAATCTACCAGCTGATCTACCAGTTCTCCAAGTTCCGCTAGTCGGTCTTCGTTTAGCTTTTCAAACCGGATAACGAGTCTCTTGAGAGGTTCCATCTTGATTCCATTGACCTTCATTCCTGCCTTCATGTTCTCTCTCCTTGCTGAAAGCAGAGCAAGAACGTCCTCCAACACGAAATAGCCAAATTGAAGCGTGAGAGATTGTAGAATTGGGCATCCACCAGAGATGTTCTCCCAGTCAGAAGTAAAATGGATGTTTAATTCAGAGATTGATGGGAGCTAAGAAAAGGGAAAAGCTGACGCCACCTTCGTCGTCGGCGGAACCAAGATCCAGCTTGGGAAGCCTTGGTTATCCTCTTTGATTTCCATTGCCTCCAACTGTGGAAACTGGAGTGGAACTATCCCTTCACTGCTTCCTCTTAGTTCGAGACTTAGATGCTTCAGAGTTTGAGCTGGCCGGGAGAGGATCCTTCTCCAATCTGAATGACTCCTAGCATTTTCCAAGACCAGAAATGAGAGGTTCTGACAGATGTCCGATTGAAATTGAGTAGAACCAGGCAAAGTTGCAGTCCATAAGATCCGGAGAGGAGATGAGCTCTGTTCACCAGCGACTCGTTCTGGGCTTTGGGAGAGTCTGAAGAGGTGAACATTCATTGATTTGCATAATCGTAGGTCGATAAGACTGGCAAATTCAGGTAGATGAGGAATGAATCGCTCTGAAAGGCGTATTCCATCGACATTCAATCGACTGAGGAAGAGACGTTGGGGCGTTTTCTTTGACTTTTGAAGAGTTGAAAGGAGCTGACTGAAGTCTACTCCTTCCTCTTCTATCAGGAAATCGACTCGTTCCCTAGTTTTGAGCCACAAAAAGACTTCCTTGAGAGTTGAGCTGCTCTTCTCATCGAACAGGTTGAGGACCGACTGATTCCATTCCAGACTCTCCTTCCTTCCTGTGACTAGAAGCTGCCAGAAGGGCCTGTTCTCGTCTATGATCTCCTTCCAAGACTTGCAAACAACTCTGAGTCTGGAAACCTGATTTTAAACCAGGCATTTGAAGATGGAAAAGAGGGCTTCGGATGCTAGAGCGTCGTTGATTGAGATCATGCTGACGAAGAGAAGTGGAAGAGATGATGGAGAGCCTGGGTGTCAGTAGACCGTGTGATGAGCAATTTAGGAAAGTCATTCTGCAAAGTCAATCTACCTGAAAGAAGGATTCTGATTCTTGGATGAATGTCACGAAGGAAGACAAGAAGGGGAGAGGCAACTTCTCTCTCTTGTACTAAACCACTCACTCTCCTCCCGCCAATCAAGATCTTATCCTCTATTCTTCTATTCTCCATTCGAGAAAGCTATTCCTCAATTCTCGACGTACATAGCTCAGAACTCCCCCACCTCCAATCGAGCTGTCTTCCTCTAGCCAAACCTCCAGAACAAAGTGAACAACACTTCCAGCCATGACCTTTTCTATTCCCATCTGCTTCAATCCCAGGCATGGTGGTGTAACAAGAGACGACCCTTGGAACTTGGACGATCTGACAGAGTCTACTTCAGTTTCTAAAATGATCAGGGCTCTCCTTAGATCTTTGGATCTACACCCAAATGACTGGCCTCTCTACGTACTGAGCCGATGCGACTGTGGTCATTTGGAGACGATCGGGAAGGAGGAATTGATAGATGATGGAAACAGAGCCCAACTCATGAACTTCGAAGCGGGAGATGGGCTGTTCTTGAGGAAGAAGGGGACGTTGGGAAGGGGACAGCAGCAAGCTGAAGCGGGAGAGAAAGGGCAAGCTCGTGAGTATCACAGGCTCTCGAACTTTCTTCCTGTCAAATGCACATGTGTGTCTTGATGAAAATCTCGAGAACTGAGGAGAAGATCTAGATGGGCTTGGGGTCGCTTTGTAAAAAAGAAGAGAGGTGGGAAATTGGTTGACTGAGGAAGGCAAGACTGCAAGAGATCTCGAGACATAGTTCACCCCATTCAAACGCGCTGCTGACACTCCTTTTTTTCCCGTACACTACAGAAGTTGGCTTCTCTCGCTCTCTGAGGAAGCGCGAGACGAGCGAATCAGCTCCAGCTCTCTCGACTCCTAGCTCCTCTTCCTCCAGCAAACGTTCAAGACAGTCTTCCTCCTCTGAAGATCAGTCGATGGCTGTAGTCACTGATTCGTCTTCTTTGTATGTTGTGGATCTGATATCGAAGCTACTAGGAGGAGATGGATGGAGAAGACAATCGATCGGAGAGCTTGGTCCAATTCAATCCAAGAGTGCTCCCGCTCTGAGAGCGTTGAGAAACCTGGTCAAGGTCTCACTTCAGCTCCCTAGAACTTCAAATAGGAACGGACTTCTCAGTCGGGACTTAGTAGAAGCGTTGCTCAGAGCTCATCAACGTCCAGGAAGGAGTCGTCACTACCACTTGGTTGAACCCGATTACGTTCATGCTAGGGAGTTTCTGGAAGGAAAGATGAGGAAAGATGGTGAGTCAAAGACTGCAACGATCGTTTGGCATTCTTCACGCTGGTTCTGGGTCGTTTCTGACGACCTCTCTGTCTCACCTCCCCCAACCCATGCAGGCTCTTGGCAAGGAGTAGCGGCCGACAACGTCGAACTTCGGACACCGGAAGAGAGGTTTCCTTTGGAAAGAATTGGTTTCGCTCGGAAGCAGTTGACAGCAGTCCGATCTATCTGCTGTCTCTGGTTAAACGATGCCTGGCTGACGCAATCGCCTCTTCCAGGTCTGTCGCCAGTCAGCTGCAAGAGCCAACGTCAAACCACTTTCTTACTCCAAATCGCAAATATCACTCCCGTCAAGCCAGGCAGTACCCCTCCAAACGGATTTCCTCCCATCGTCCTTCGAGCTTTGAGAGCAGCAATCGAGCAATGCCGTGAGGATCTTAGCATCAGACGCTCTCCTCTTGGTTGGCCACAGGGTCGTGCTCTGTCTCTAACTTTAGAGATTCTCAAGGAAGAACTAGGCGCCTAACCTGAAGCAGCAGTCGGAATTTCATCGATCGCCAAAGGAGGGGGGGGGGAGGAAGCAAGCCTCGATCCAAGCCTCTGATGACAGAAACGAATTCCGCCCTGCCGGAGGTTCAAGCTCAAGTGGATCAAAAATATAGCTTGGACATTGAATAGAAGAATCTGGATCCTTCACTACCTCATCCTTCACCGCCCGAACCACAACTTCTCGTTCAGATACGGAGCTTCTCCTTGAAGATCTCAAGAGGTTCAAGAATTGATGACCAGTTTACGGAACGAAAAAAGGTGAGTGGCTCCTCGAAGTAGCCCTGTCTTAGAATTTCGCTTGTGACTCGAACTGACAGGAGAGATGGTTTGCTGACTTTCTCTCACGCCTCCTTCTCACTATGTGTCTGAGTAGGATTCAACGCAAGGAATCACGTCTCGTCCAATGATGGTGGAGCAAATGGGCAAAGCTTTGAAGGGAAGTGAATACACCGAGATCAAAAAAGGAGAAGTTTCGATAGGTCAGAAGTTGAATTTCTTTGTCAAAACAATACGGTGTCAAAATCTGAATCAATTGCTTGCTGTTGAGAGAAGGATGCAAGAATTTGTGAAAGAGGCAAGTCAATGCTGAATCCTGGAATTTCGAAGTCGAAATGCAGACTTTTTGCCTGACAATCATTTTGGAAAGTGTACTCTTGATCCCCGAAGTCACAGAGATCACGAAGAAAAGAAAAGGGGGTATAAACCAGGATTTCTATTTCATTTAACTTTCATGAAAGGTTCGTCAGAGAAAGTTGGAGAGTGAGAGAACAGAGAAAGAAGGAGAACAATAAACAAAGAAAAGGAGATCCGAAAGTGAGTTGCTTTGTCTTTAAAGCTTCATGAAGTCTACTTGATCCGATTCCAGGTCTACCAGAGCTCACAGAAAAAGCTGAAGAGCGAAATCGAATTTGACAAGGGGAAGCAGGAAACTGAAGAGAGAAAGGGGCAGCGAGTTGGATTCGAGAACAAGTCTAACCGAACCACTTGTAGATGTACCCTGCAAGAGAGAAACAAGGGCGAACAATCAGCACCGAGTTTTGACTCAGTTGAAATCTTAATTCTAGAAAGGATTATTCTTGCCCAAACCAGATTCGAATTTGGAGAACTCACAGAAGCAAACCAAAGTGAAGATGGCTCCCACCACTAAGATGATGTTGTCCTGCGTCGATCGTCGTTCGATGTATCCCTGGATTTAGAAAGAGGAGATGAAAGGAGGGAAAAGACAAGAATTGAAATGGGCATTAGAGGTTGGAACGCTGAGGGAAGATAAGGGGTGGAGATTTCGAGTTTGAGGATTTGCACCTTTAGCAGCAGTGAGGTTTTGAATTCAACAAAAGCAGAGTACTTAGAAGTTAGTTATCATACGATAGCAAACGTTCAGAGCACTCGATGCTCTGGGAAGCTACGTTCTGTTTGAGCCTCGTTATCAGCTGGCAGAGCTCTAACTCCTCGTCGCTGTGTTCTCTCTCTCTCTCTCTCTCGTTTCAGATGCTTCAATTTCCTTTAACGACGACTGATTCCAGATCTTCCCCATCTGTATCCTTGACTTGAAGCTACTAGGATCTGAGCTCAACTACCACCTTGGCACCTTCGGATGAGCTTCCGCCTCTACCTTCCTCGTCCACCTCGTTCTTCCAAATCTCAAACTTACAATGACATCTCTACTAAGCCCCATAGTATTAGCAGCATCTAACAACCTCCTCTGAGTTCCTTTCAAAATGTCCCTCTGTTCACTCAAGCTTCCCCAAACTTCCCTTCCCTGAGCTATGAAGTTATCCAATTGAGCTTCTGTATTTTGAATGAAAGAATGTTCTCTCAAGGCCATTCCTTCCCTTCCTGAAGATCCACCACCAAACATGGCAGCAGCAGAATCATTCATTTTATATGCGGAGAGTGGATCCGAATTGCTAGAATTAGCATAAGGATTTGAAGAATTGGTTCTAGCGTGAATGTTTGCAAAAGGAGACTCAGCTGCTGTATTGGCAGTCGGAGATCTTGAAGCAGAATAAGCTGAACTTGTTGATGAATTGCCATTGCCATTGCCATAACTGATTGTAGGTGGTTCTCTCTTCACCTTCTCTAAAACTCTACCAGATTTCAATTCTTCTAAACCTTTGTTTAGATTGATTTCTTCATCTCTGAATTTTTCAACTCTAATTAAAGCTTTTGATTGTTTTATTTGATTTAATTCTCTTTTAGCTAAGGAATGATAATCTTCAATAGTTCTAGAGAAAGCTGAAAGAGATGATTGAAATGAAGATAAAGAAGATGGTTGAGGAATCGATTGACTAGATAAGAATGATGTTTCTAATCTTGTCAAATCTGAATGGAGTGAAGAGGATTGCCTTAAAAGTAAATTGTAGAGCGAGTTCATACTAGAGGAGTTGGGGAGGAGTGTTAAGAGTTGCATTCTTCTTCTCTTCGTAACATTCGCATCCAAGGATCAACTAATCAACTCGCAGCCTGCAGAGTAACTAGAGATTCCAAAAATTGGTTCATCCTTTCCATACAAGTCTTTCTACTGGCAATCCCTGCCTTTCTCCACCCTTGCTCCCAGCCAGCTGCCAACATGGTCTCAATCAATGACGCTCTACCATCCGAACTCGTATTCTTCGCCTTGACCTGGCTGATGGCTCATCAAGTCTTCAAGATGAGAAGAGTTTGCAAGTCTTGGAAAGAGATCATAGATGAGAACAGAGCTTTCTGGCAGATCCTAATCATAGAGAGAAAGAAGGATTTAGAAGGGCATCGATCGGTCCTCAATCTATTCGATAGGAGAAGCAGTTCAACTCTCAAAGAAGTCTCTCTAGCCATCACCATCCCCTGGACTCGGTTCAAAGACGGTATTGAAGAAGACTTCAATCGACTCATTTTGCTGACTTCAACCCTATCAACGTCAAGAAGAACCCTCCAATCGCTCTGCCTCCATCTAATCGAATTCAGTCAAATATCTCCCGACCGGATTTCACACCGACTAATCTCTCAATTAAATCAGTTCACCAATCTCAAAGAGCTTCGACTAATGGCTAGATTACCATTACCCAAGGTTCGTCTTCTAAGAGCCTTTGGTGAGAATCTGGTGGTCGGTGTCTCCGCCCTTCGAATTCTCTGGACTGACTCGTTACCGGGATCCCTTCAAGCTCGATCGGAAATCTATCGCAACCTCTCTTCACTATCACTGAACGAATATTGTACTCCTTCGGATTGAAGATGTATCCTCAATCAACCAGCTCAAACTCTCAAGCATTTACGCTGCAACCTTGAAGGAAACGAGGAAGGAATCGATTCACTTCATTTTCCACAAATGGCTGTGTTAGAACTTAATGATGGGAATCAAGGTTTTCCAAGATGGAAGGTCGTTCCACCAACGATCAAAGTCAGCTGTGCCCTCATCCAACTTAATCTTCCATCTATCTCCGAATTACATAGATGCCCAACTCTGAAAACTCTAAGATTGAAATCTGTAGACTAGGTAGAATTACAAGAGTTCCTTTTGGCAAGAAAGCAATATGTGGAAAATGGATTGGAGGTTGACGGAGTTAGGATGGAACCTCTCAAGAAGCTGGTAATCGATTTTGAACTGATTAAAGAGGAAGGAAGAAACGAGCTTAGATCACTGGTGGAGATATTGGTAGGTAGACTCGGAGGACGAACCATCACTTTGGGAGGTCGAGGTCTGAGGAGTTCTTGTTTGGATCTGTGAGTGATCACCCCTCTTTCCGACTACGTGCTGTCTATCTGCTTCTGCCCCTTTATGTTCTTGGTCGCTGACCATACCTTCTCTCTCTTTCTCTCTCTGGAGTTAGACATAAAGAAAACTTATTAATGAACCTCTTCAATCATCGCCTTCCAGCTATCTCCACGTCAGTCATCCGATTCTCTTCCAAACTCTCACTTCCTTAAAAGTACTTGAACGCAAATCTCATTCAATTTGAAAAAGTATACTCTCTCACTGTTCCCAATCTCTCAAGCATCTCTTCCTTTGGCTCAATAGTTTGCTTCCAGGTGAAGAAGCCCCACAACTTCAGCTCCCTAATCTAGAGGTCCTGGAGCTGTAGGAGAAGGATGCTCAGTTTCCAACCTGGAAGGTGATCCCTCCAACCTTAAGACTCGTTACTTACCGTATCCCACCAAATATACCCCCAATTCAAGAGCTCTGGGTTCCGTATCTTTTTAATTGGGAAGTTCTCTCATCTAGATGTCCAACCCTCCAAGTTCAGAGATAAAATTCAGATGAAAACCACGAGAATCTGTTGGCTCTCCTCAGTGCAGGGAAAGAGAATGTCAAAACCGGACTTAAGTGAAGTAGCGCTTTGACGTCTCCAACCCAAACGATCCCAGAATGATGTTAGATTGAGAGAGGCTTTGGCGACTTTGCTGGAAGATAAAGAAGATAAATAATTGAACTGAGTAACGATGTTAATCGCGGAATCGTCTTTTGAGAGGTCTACAATGGTGTTATTAGCGCTTTGGGATTGAAACTCGGGAGCAGTTGGGTTCATCATATGCAACGTAGATTGTTTCTTGATTTGCTTCGGACTGATTTGATCCTTTCTGAAAGGCTTAGAGCTCAATAGAAGAAGGTGAATCGATGGGATGCAACAGAGAAGAGAAAGAAAATTTTTAAAAGACTATAAATAATTTTGAAGAGTAAAATTCTCCTTCTCGAACGATTCGCTAGTAAGATGACGTCAACGAAGGAGATTGGAACCTAGAGGGAGGCAAGCCATCCGGAAAGCGGAACGGCCAGTTGACAGGGATGAGTGGAACTTGAATTGGAGCGCAGAGAAGATGTCCCAACCAACTTCTCAGAATTAAGTCTGGGATCCTGGCAAGCATATTGAGGTAGAAATGATTGCGGTGAAAGGTATCAATAAATAGAGAAGTCGAACAAGAGAAACAAAAAGAAGAAAACGAAAATGGCGAACGAAACTTGTAGAAATGTCCAAAATGAAAGGGGGTACCAAGAGACAGAACGACAGAGAAGTGTCATAGACCAACGAAACGGCATTCTTTACTATCTTCCAAGAATCACTTGAATTCTTGATAAGGAGAAGGAGGAGTATCAGGAGTGAAAGCACCATTCAAATCTCTACCTTTACCTTTCCATTCAGAACTTCTCCCTTCTTCTAAAGATTGGAGTTCCATCTCTGGGGAAGAAGGAGGAGTTTGAGTCTGATCTTGATTCCCAATAGGTCTACTAAGTAAAGAATTGACGAAACTATTAGGAGTAGAGAGAAGCAGTGGATCCAGAGCTGAAGAAGGTCCTGGAGATACAGCTCGTGGTTTTTGAGTGAAGACGTCAGAGTTTCTTTTGGTTTGAGGATCTTGAGTTGAGATGAAGCTCCTTCTTGCTTCAGAAAGATTTGGAGAACGAACGATTGAAGCTCTTGAACGAGGTGAGAAGGTTGCGGTTAGGATTTTTGGAGGTGGTTTGATGGAACGAGATATAGGGGTTGGAGACTGGAAAGAATAGTATGGAAAAGGTCAAAAAGGTCAGCTCTCTAAATCTAAGCAACAGCAGATCCACGTTGAAACTACTCACCATCACCGAATGAAATTCAGAATCAGTATCACTTGAACTCCAAGCACCACTTTCTCTATCTCCTTTCTCCTTCCCATCTTTCAAACAACTTCTACGATTCAAAATCTCTAGCTTCCCCTCTTCCTGTTCGTATTCATCATCTAAAGAGTCCGATCTAGAGAAGCGTTTAGGTCTCGAGTTCACATTCTGATGCTGTAGAGCTTGGAGTTGTAAAGCTCTTGCTTCTGTCCACGAGAGTCCATCGTCCGTTGGGGGAGAGTCAGGCGCAGCCGTTGGATAGTGAGATTGATCGATCTGAGAACTCATTGGAACGTGGTCCGCATACGATTGATTGGAGAAGACTGAATTCGAACCGGGTGAAGTCGAAAAGAATGGAGAGTTTGCTTGACGAGAAGGAGTCTGAGGTTCAAAGTAGTTGGTTTGTTGAATTCTTGAGATTTGAGCTGAACGGACTGCTGATTTCGAAGCTTGATGAAGATTTGATAGAGGCGACCTGTGGACGAAAGGTTGGGACGAACAAAAACAAAGCGTTAGTTCTGCAAACTGACCGAGCTCCTCCTGAGGAAAGCGCTCACCCTTTGACACGTTTTGATTTCCAGGTATTTCTACACGATTCTTCTACGTCCCTCATTGATCGATCCTTTCTGTTTCTATCTCCTTTCCCACTTCCCAGACGGAATTCACGTTCCATCTCTTCAGCTTCTAGTCCTTCTTGAAAAGAAGCACCCTTTCTATCTTCGTCATCACTTCCATCTGCAAACTGATTCGGAAAGAAAGATCTTGAGCCATCAGTTCTGAAGGTTTCAGTTCCATCATTTCCATCATTGTTGAGACCGTTTCTAGAAGTTATTTGATCCAGAGTTTCAACTTTGATTGTCGATCTCAAAGGGATTTGAGACCAAGCCATCGAAGTTGTGAAAGCTTGATCTCTAGTAGTCCTATTTAAAGTTCTGAAAAGTCCATCTGAAGCTTCATCTTCGCTCCCAGATCCTCCGAATGTACGTCTGCCTTGAAGTCTATTTTCCACCTTAGCGAGAGCTCTGACGTGAGCTAATCCTACGATTCTAAGTTGTTGACAAGCTCTTGTAGCTGTAATCGAGCAACCTACGAAAGCGCAGAGCATGAGGACTGTTGATTGCCAGGCGACGATGGGAACGTCAGCGAAGCATCTACAAGTCGAGACCACTTTCTAAAACTCACTTAGTTCAAGATAAATATTTTGCCCGATGAATAAGAAGATCAGAGAAGCCAAATTCAGCACTAAAGTAACCAGAAAGTAAACCAAACCTTGTTTCCAAAGAGTTTGAGACAGAGCTAATCTTTGTCTTCGTTTCTTGTCTTTTAACGCTTTCTTAACCACCCCACCTGGATCCGTATATTTGACACGAGTTTCTCTCTCCTCTTGACTTTCAGCTCCATTCTCTTCCCATGAGGAGAAGACTTGAGCTACCTCCTTTGAATTGAGTCCTTCGTTCTTGGACGTGTTCTCGGGAACTTTGTGTGGAATCCAGAAGAGAATTGTAGATTTGAATCGGGTCTTTGAAATGACCGGCCTTTGAGGTGTAATAGAAGAGAAGAGAGATACGATTGAGCTTGGAAAAAGTGCTGAGAAAGAGATAGCAGAAGATTTTTGAAGCTTGATGTAGGTGAAGATTAATGTGATTAAAGAAATTAAGCAAAGAGAACCGTGAGCGATTCCTTGGGATTCTCGATTTAGATGAGTGAAGAAGCAACGATTAACTCTTCCTAGACCTGGTAAATCTGACATCCAGTAAGAGTCCGCCGCCCACGATTCCCAAATCAGGGTACCGAGCTAAACAAAAAGTGACAAGAAAGGGGAAACGAAAGGGGAGAGAGAAGAGTTAAAGTACGGGTCAGCTTCTTCGCCCTCGACTTCTCTTTGTTCGTGTGAGATAAAGTTTTCAGTCAGAAGATTACGGAAGGGAAGCAGAACTCGCCTGAGCTAACCAAAGGCCGGGAAGTACGACTCTGGAAACAAGCCAGTTCCCTTTCCAGAGCAACGCAGCTCTATGAACGAAGACCAAGGTCGATGCTGCCATAGCAACTCCAGCTCCGAGAAAGGCTCCCACCATGAGCGTATTACAGGAGATTGGAGCGTTGGGAGTGTAGCTCAGAGGATGAATGTTTCTGTACATGAACCATAGCACAAAGACTGATGAGAAGGGACAAAGAGTTGAAGGAGAGGTCAGAATCAGAATAGACGGTTTTCTCGAAGGAGAAGCCATCAGAGAAAGAATCGAGAGAGCAGAGTCGGAGAAAAATCTCACTTGGAAAGACGTCTCGTCTCCTCGACTTCTTCACTTCTCACATGCTACTCACAAACATTTACTCCAAGTCTCACGACAATAGCAGCAAAAGTGGGTATAGCCCAAGGACTAGTTACACTTCTTTTCAAATTCTCAATCCATCTTCCAAACATCCCCACCTTTCTTGCAAGTCTTCTGCGATCGTATCCTTCGGTTTGAGGTCTTGCGTCAAACAGAATAGCTCCATCATGTTGAGATCTAGTTTGTCTTGTGTTGCTAAGATTGAGATTGGATTGGTTTTGAGAGGAATGAGGGTATTGAGAAGAAGGTCTAACTTTAGGTTTGGCTTTGACGTTGGTAGCCGACGGAAAGAACGTCATCGACAGAAATAATCGTTCGTGAGATAAGGTGGTGAAGAATTCCCATAACCCTAAATTATGAAATGAGAATAAAATGGAAAGGATATATAGTCAGAATTCATTAAGCTGTTCATTCGGTAATCTGACTATCTTTGGGTGGAGTCTCTTTGCACGTAGCGAAAATGACGAAGGATCGCAGACTCTTACAGATACCAAAAATAACTAGAACAGCATCTAAAAAGATCATGACCGGAGAAAAGATCCGAAGTCAGTGGTATGAAGTGTTTCAACAATTTCTCTCAAACTACGTCCCTTATACTCACCCACACAGAAGTCGATCACTCTCAGGTTCTCCGGAGTCATCTCTGCCAGTAGCTCAGTAGGATCCAATCCCATCTTCTGAATTGCTTGGAGCAGCTCCCCCATCATTTCCGGAGAGAGATTGGGATTGATGAGAGACGACATCTTTGAAGAAGGGTCGCGTTCTGAAGTCTTGAGGTTTGGAGTCGATGCTTTTCGATCAAAGAAGAGGATGGTTGAAAAAGGGGACGACTAGAAGATCTTGAAAAGAAGGTTGGGGTTTTTAAAAAAGATTGCTCGCCAGGAAAGGAAGTTGGTGAGATTCAGCCGACCGCGGTTGAGCTCGATTCCCAATGCAGAATAAAAAGAGAGTGAGGTTTGTCTGAGGACGAGAAGAGAAAGAAGAGATAGGTGCTGAAAGGAAGAGAGAAAGTAACGAGATTGAAAATTTAAGATCGTTAGTTTAAATACAGGATTACAAACCCGCAGCAAGTTTTGGATCTCGGAGATTCTACGCCTAGGGGGGTGAGGCGTATTTGAAGGGAGGTGGCTAAAGAAAGACCTTTTATCTCCCCTTCGGTGACTTCAAACCCGCGGTAGAAAAGAGGACGACTATGTTTTAAATGTAAAATTCTATTGAAGTGTTTTGAAGAGTCTATAATTTAAATGCTAGGAATGAGGAACCAGAATGAGAGTGAGCTTTGAAAGAGATGTGGTCTATAAGTTACGATTTTGAGGCCCTTTGAGAGAGAAGACAGTCTATCTATGAATGTAATCTGCCCCAATTTGAAATGTCATGATAATTTGGAAGTTGTTTTCGAAGTTTTGAGGTGGAATTGGAATTTAGATGACGTAGAGCTTGAGGAATTGGAGGATCGAGAGGTTTTGAGAGTTGGACTGCGGAGGGGAGGTCGACTGCTCCGTGAGCGGCGTTGCTGTTGAAAAAGAATGTGAAATGTATGAAAACATGGTTTAACACATCGTTCGTTGGGATAGAGAATTAGGAGAACGAGGAGACTTACGAGAGGTAGCAGCTCCAGATCAATGAGGTGAAATTCCTAAGAAATTGGCCAAGGTGGAAAGAAGATCAGAGGCCTTGTGAACAGGAAAGTGACATTTCTCACTATTCCTGAGATTCAAGACATACATTACGAGGATCCTTTGAGGAGGTGGGACGAGAGCGTAGTTGATAAATTGAGCGGGGATCCAAATCGACCAGGAAGTGGTTAAGGTCGTCTTCCACGTCTGCCCAAAGAATGTTGTGAGAAACAGACTGTTAGCATGAGGAAACGCAAAGTAGGGATTTCAAGAAAGAAGGAAGCTATCATCAGGTCAGGTCAGGTATGACTCACTCTATCCAATCTCTCAACTATTTCTCTACTTCCACCTCCATTAGTCAAAGTAGAATAAGTACCAAACATACTCAATCCAACTACAGCCATTACGAGTTGATCCAAAGCAACTCGAGCAGCTACAGTTCTTCCACTTGTAGGTCCACCTTTTAAGACGACTTCTTTAGTCAGAGTTAACCAAAGACTCATAGATGGAGCTAAAATCAAACCTCCATATAGAGAATGTTTTACACTTCGAAGATAATCATGTGAATGAAAAGCTTTGTTTTCTATGAGATGTTGACTTAAACCATCTGCTGTGAGCCAAATGATTGAACTGGTCAAACATTTTCTTGGGAAGGTTGAAGTCAAGGATGTGAAGAAGATTGGAATTGAAGAACTGAAAGCGGCCATCACCAACCTACTCAGAAAGAGGTTTGATTAGTTTCAAAGGCCAATCCAAAGGTGAAAAGAGAAGAGTGAGAGAAGGAAGATTTGAATTCTGAACGCGAAGGAAGGAAAACTTCTTATCCCGCAGCCCATTAAATCCGGTTGGATCTTTGGCTCTCTCCTTTCCTTTCCTTTCCTCCACTGACTCAAGTTTCAAACATCAAGATCAACCTCTTTGTTTTGGTTTCACTTGGCTAGCTCTTTGGGTCAACGTTGACGTTGAGGGATTAGTCATTAAATGGCATCAACGTTTCAATCTCTACTTCATGCCTCCTCTTCGTCTCTCCCAAGAAAGTGCATCACCACCTCAACTATCTGGCTAATATCAGATTCTATAGCTCAACACGGAGTTGAATCAAAACCTCTTCAGACTCACGATTGGAAGAGATCTGCCAGACAAACCATCTACGGTGGTCTCGTTCTGGCTCCGATGATGAACGCTTGGTTAGGAAACGTCATTCAGAGAATAGTCTTGCGGGGCAAAGTTTCGACTTTAATAGCCAGAGTAAGTTATGGCCATCTATGTCAGATGAGATGCTCTTTAGATGAACAGTCATTGATCTCTCGATCACCTTCTTCCAAAACAACAGGTTGGGATCGATCAGATCGTCATGGGCCCTTGTTCGATATCTATCTTCTTCACCTATTCAAACTTTACGACTGGTGGGGATCTTGATACTTTGAAAAGAAAGTTTCGGGAGGTTAGTTCGCCTATGATTCCGAAGAGCGTCAGAGATGTCTTCGAGTCCCTGCTGATCCCGTTCGTCTCATTCATTTTGATCTTTGACTTGCTCTTCTAAGACTTGGTTAGACACGTACAAAGCAGCCATCTTCCTTTGGGTTCCATCACAGGCAATCAACTTCGCCCTAGTGCCGCCGAATCTCAGGTTACTCTTTCTGTGAGTCTGTTTCGACATCTCTCGAGTCCAAATTTCATGGAAGACACTGACATTTTCCCCCTTCGATTTCCTGTGCTACGAATCACAACTGTCCGCGCAGAAATTGTACCAGCTTAGTGTGGAGCACTTATCTCTCTTTGTGAGTTCGTTTTCTCTCTGGTCCTGGACTCTCTTATTCTTGTCTTGCAACGCATTGCAACTTTTCTGACTTCAATCAGATCTCCGCATCACTATATCTTCAATCACATCTTAAATCGACTAGCACGAATGCAAGACACATTCGAACCCAAGAAGAATTGGCTCGGAAAGAACTTATGGCTGTTCCTCGATAGGCCAAGCCGCAACTCTGAACTCTTCTGCTTACTGTTTGAAAATTCTGATAAAACTCCTTGAGTTTTAATCTCCCTCGAATTTCCAAAGAGATTCGCCAAGGCAGTCAATTTGTAATTCTCTCTCTGCCTCAATCAGTAGTGACCACGATCTTCCATCAAATCTGATAGAAAGCCACGATCCAATTCAAAAATCCCAAGGTTCTTTTCGATCTATCTTAAGTTTCACCGTCTAACTAAGTTTTCTCTGTACATCATCCCTCCAACCATCCAATCCAAATCCCCCAACCTTCATAGACTGTTTTCCCCCCTTCAATTTTATCGCCCCAACCATTTCTTCCAGTGATTAATTTCCACTTTAGACCTCTTTTCTCAGATTCTTTCCAAAAGGATTCTTCATCTTCATGTCTATGTTTCTTAGATAATAGAACTAGAGGTTTGTCAGCTTTAATCGTATCTATTGCATCGCTTTCTGTTTTGATGTTATTTGAAAGAAGTTTGATCGTACTTTCAATGAGTGGAATGAAGAAATCTGAATTATAGGTGCAATCTGAAATCAGAACGAGGTCTGAAAATGTTCCAATTTCTGAAGGTGGAGGTTGCTCCCAATCTAAAGGGATTGGTTTGATTGAGATTGGGATTGGAGTTTGAGTGCTTGGAATGGCTATCTCTTGAGTCTCAGATGGGACTGGAGGAGAAATTGATGATGAGGTGGAAGAGGTAAGGTTGGAACTTGAGGAGATGAGATGAGAGTTTCTTCTCAAGTTGGTCTCCAGCAGCGGCATTGCAGAGGCTGTTAGAGAAAATTGAAGGAAAAAGGAATGCATTTCGGATGAGAAAGCCGAAGCCTTTAACCAATATAGACGGGCGTGAAGACCTCGAAAGCTTACTGTTCTCAAAACTCACGAAGATCTGTGGCGGACAGCTCTACGCTTCGTCTTGAAGAGCTGTTGGAGGTATGAGCAGATGAAGCTGCTAACAGAGAACCGATTGCAATAGAAACAAGACCAGTTCCAGAACCTGCGTCAGCAAGAAAAGAGACGTTCCCAAAGTCACAGAGGAAGAGGGGAGAAGGGAAAAAGGAGTCAGTATCATCGTACTCGCTTCGCTCGCAAAGCACAATCTGATCAAATCATGAGATTGTGGATCGAAAGCAGATAGAGGCAGAGGGAGGGAAAGAAAACTCACCCAGCTCAACAACCTTCAGATCCTCCGACCTCGAATCCAGGGACAATTTCCTCCTCAGATTTGAGATTTGAGGGCTTTCAGGAAGGTTCGGAAACGATGTATCATGAAGCGAAAGTTGAGAAAGGAATCTGACTAGATGGAGAGAGGCGTCCCAGATATGCTGGAGCGTGAAGGGGAGAAAGGAAAGAGAGAGTATGAGTGAGTCTCGGTGGGCCTCAAAGCCTCAAGAGATTAGAGTTGAATCCGGCTTTTCGAAATCTATCGAAGTGTAATTTTTCTGCTACTGAAAGATCGAAGGACTCACTTTGTCTAAATCGAATCCTGATATCTCTTCTATTTCCAATCTGATTCGATCCTTGGGAATTTTCTCCTCAATTTCTGCAGCCCTCTCCTGATCTTCCAATTTCGTCCCATCTGCTGAGCTAAAAGTTTCAGAGAGAATCGTATTTCGGAATTCAATGTCAAAGAATCTCGTAATCTTGTCTTGCTTTCCCTCTAATTTAATCGAAGACTTGGAAGTGCTGGAAGCTGACGGGCTTGCTTTTCCTTTTCCTCTCGATTTGTTCTTTAAGATTTGAGGATTTGGAGGATTGGTTGAGTTTGTAGGTTGAACATTCGGAGAAGATATGGAGGTTTGAAGCTCTACTCGAATGGGTGCTGAAAGGACTGGTAGGACCACTTTTCTTTTTCCCGGAAAAGAGGAACATTCTGGTGTCTTGGAAGTCAACGGAATAGATGAAGATTGGTTCGATAAATCAAAGGAGAGTGAGGCTTGAAAATCAGCAGAGGTGTGTGTTCCAGATGTCTTCCTCATCTCTCCTTCCGTTCTTGGTCTCTTCGAGGACCTCTCAGGATCTGAAGTGCTTAATCCGATCTGCATCGAGTCGGCTTGGTCGTTCTTGCGCCGTGGAGGTTTCTTCGACATTGCAGAAGCTCCAGCTTCGTCGACCCACATTCCTATCCTAAGCTCTTTCTGACTGATCTTTGATTTGCCTTTCTTTGATAGAATACCCTGTGATTGCAAAGTTTCCATGCTTGGCAGCTCGAGATCCAGGTTCTTATAAGCCGAAAGTTCATTTTCCCAAACGATCTCGATTGGAGATTGTAACTGCTCTAACTTCCTTCTCTCGCCAGTAGTGCCTTCGAGATTATCTGGAGATGAAATGAACCATGCAAGCTTGATGTTGATGGGAGACTTGGGTTGATAGGATTCTGATCGAAGGTCATTCGTGATCAGAGGAGAGATTGAGATTGAATTGGAAGAAGATTTCGAGGTTGAAGATAGAATGATTTTGTTCGGAGGTGCTCTCTGGAATGACAAGTATTGAAAGACCATATGGCTCTTGAAACTCTTGAGATTATCTTGCGAGCTCTCAAATTTCAAGGATGGAGGTAAGTGAGTGATGAAGCGTTGAAGCCAGAAATCGAATTTTCATCTGCCAACAGCCAATCAGTATCAGTGCCGCTGGCAGCGTGGGCATTCACTATTCACCTGTCTACCTTCCTTCGAGTCTACCCATCACCCACAAATTGCACTCCGAATGTGTTTTGTTCAGAGGAGGAGGATAGACCTAGAGACCTCCGGATAGAAAGAAGCGAAGTGAAGCGGAAAACGAGGTGCCCCACACTATTCTCGCTATCCTCTCTTGGAGCATTTAAACCCTCCTTCTCAACGAGAACCTCTTTCTTTTGAATCCTTTCCCTTCTACACCCCGACACTTCGCAACTCAATCATGGTACCACCTCCAATTCCAGAGAAGTTGAGTCCTCACTCAACCCAACACATCCGTGGGATTCAAGCCTCTCAACCTGTGATGCAGACTCCTTTAACAAAACTCTTCAAGATCAATCATCCCATTATTCTGGCTGGAATGAGTCAGTAGATTGTTTCGAACATACTCTCGTTGTCTTGAGGAGCCAAACTAAGACACCTATCTCTTCTCCCGCTTAACGAGCCACTTTCCTTCATTGACACGCTGTTCTCTCTTTCTCTTTCTCCCCTCCCTTTTCAAGATCAAGCTGCTGGTCCAGAGCTTGCTGCCGCTGTGACAAATGCAGGAGGATTAGGAGTAGTCGGCGTGAGTAAGGTCGCTCGATAGCGTCCAATCTGGAAAGAGCCTCGAGTGACGAGCGAGTCCCCTTGCTTACCACTTTCCCTACTCTTCTTCCAGGGTGTTGGTTGGACTCCAAAATTCTTGAAAGAGCAAATCGCAGAATTGAAAGCCAATCTCAGAGATCCTTCAGCTCCATTTGGTGTCGGTCAGTTCCCCAACCTTTCTCTCGAGGAGCCAATCTCCCCACCAACCTTTTATTTCTCTCCCACCCTTCCCGTTTCAGATCTCTTACTCCCACAAGTTGGAGGAAATGCTCGTAAGACCAACAAAGATTACACCGGAGGCAAACTCAATGAATTAATCGACATCATCATCGCTGAAAAGGCAGCTCTGTTCGTTTCAGCTGTTGGAGTCCCACCTAAAGAAGTAGTCGATAGATTACATGCTGCAAAGATTCCATCTATGAATGTTGTCGGACATCCAAAACATGTCAAGAAAGCTTTGGCTTCTGGAGCTGATTTGATCTGTTGCCAAGGAGGGGAAGCTGGAGGACATACTGGAAACGTTCCCTTCTCTATCTTGATCCCTAAAGTCGTGGATCTTTGCAGAATTCACAGGTCTCCTCTTACTGGAGAGCCCATCATTGTAGTGGCAGCCGGAGGAATCTTCGATGGAAGAGGTCTTGGTGAGTTGAAGATGCTCCGATCGCACCTTGTGAATCTCTTACTTCCTCTCTTTCTCCGTTTCTCTCTCCTTCTAGCCTCAAGTCTTGTACATGGAGCTAGTGGTGTCTGGGTCGGAACAAGATTCGTTTGTGCCGAAGAAGCTGGAGCTCCAAAGCCTCATCAGTGAGTACTGCTCCTGGTCTTCGCAAAAACCTGACTGCTCGCTTTTCAGAAACCCAGATCCAAGCTAGCCGTTTGTCTCTACCCTCCCACTTTTGAGATTCTGACTGTTCTCTTAAACGCTTCTCGAAACCCAATCTTGCCAGACAAGCGATTATCAACGCAGGTCACGACGACATTCAAAAGACCATTATCTTTACTGGACGCCCGCTTCACTTGGTGTCCACTCCGTTCGTCCGCGCTTGGGAAGCTAGACCTGAGAAAATTAAGGAATTGACCTCTAAGGGGATCATCCCTGTTGAATGGGACTTGGAGCAAGGTGACGACGATGACAATACAAAGATGAAAGGAGCTTTGGCTCATTACTTCGCTGGTGAGTGAATAACAGTCAATTCAGCTGAAGCTCTAGAAAGTAATGGACGAGGATGCAAGGAGGAGGAGGAGAGTAAACAGAAGAGAGGTGGCGGTCGAAGGAGGAGTAAGAAGGTGTTTTCCACTCGTGTTCACCTCCTAACCCTCCCCTATTCTTTCTGATATCAAAAAAACAGGTCATGCGGCTGCCTGTGTCGACAAGATCATGCCAGCCAAAGATATCGTAGACGAGGTAAGTCCATCTTCTCGCCCCCATCTCGAATTCGAGAGCCTCATCTCATTCTGTCCCTCTCTTTTTTTTCATTCTCTATCGATAGATGATGACTGACGCTGTCAAAGCCCTCAAGAACGGGACTTCTCATGTGCTCGGTGGCGACTCTAAACTTTAGACGACGTTGCGTTTCGCTGTTTTGATTTCTTGCTTCTCTCGCTGTGCCTACATACGTACCTCTTCTGCTCTGTTTCAAGTTCCATTTCATTCTTCTCCAACCTACGTGATTGCGTTTCGTTCCTTTGACTCAGCTGTGCTGTTCAGGGAGCACTAGAAGTTCCACCGCGAGTTGTGTTCTTCTCTCCGACCACCTCTGCTAAAGCACCTCACTTATCGCTCGCCAGTCCAACTATTCATACATTCATACATTCACAGATCTTTTTTTCTTTTTTTTTTTTGTATAGATATTTGCGTATAGCCTCGGCTCCAAACGCGGTCTCCCTTGAAGACGTAATAAAATAAACCAACCAACCAACCCCGACCACCACCAAAATGGCTTCACCTCCTCGAGTCCTAACAATAGCAGGATCAGACTGCTCAGGAGGGGCAGGAATTCAAGCTGATCTCAAGACTTTCCTATCTTTGAAGTGTTACGGTCTTTCTGTCATCACAGCAATCACAGCTCAAAATTCGAGAGGTGTACTCAAGGAAGATGGAGGAGGAGTCCTCATCACCTCCACCGAATTCGTAGAGAAGCAGATGAGAGCTTGTTGGCAAGATGGAAGAATTGATGGAGTCAAGATTGGGATGTTGGGGGATGAGAACGTGGTCAAAGAGGTAGCTAGTGGTTTGAAGCGGTGGAGGGAAGAGGTACCTGGTGAGTCATGCAGAGCTGGCTGATTGATCTTCTCCTGTTCCATCTATGAATGTGGAGTAACCGATGTCGTTAGATGAAACAGACAGTGAACAACGAAGGCAGGAGGTCACGGAAGGGTATACATTGGCTGCTTGCTAGACAGGCAGATAGGAAGATCTTCTCTCGAAGGTAGTAACCCACAGCTTCCGGACAGGACACCGCACCAGAGACTGTAATCTGAAATTTTGAGCTTAGTGGTCTAGAGTTACACATTGGAGAGGCCAGGCCCGGAAGCTTAGCAGACACAAATGCTGGTTCCAATCTCTAATCTCTCCAAGATCCAACCTGTCTTGAAGGACTCCTCATTCTGTTCCTTTCCATACCTGCCGTCTATTACAGAGCAATCATATGAATAACTGACGCAATTTCGTCTCACTGGCATTCTCTCCCTTGCCTTGTTCCACCTTCCTCAGACCTTCCCATCATCCTCGACCCAGTGATGATCTCGACCTCAGGCTCGCTACTTCTGTCACCTTCTTCAATTTCTTCTCTTCTAGAGCTACTTCTTCCGATGTGCACTGTGCTCACGCCGAACCTTCCAGAGGCTCGAGAGATCCTTCGAGCTTCACGAGAACTTCAGTCCTCCACCTCTCAAAGTCAAGCTGAGAAGAAGGCCTCATCGCTACTAGACGGACATCAAGAGAGTTCGGAAGCTCCTTCAAAGCACACGTTCCAAACTCTTTTAGAATGTGCTAAGCAGCTTTGTGAACTGGGCCCGCAGAAAGTGCTACTCAAGGGCGGTCATCAACCTCTTTCAAGGCAAGAGGTTAATCAAGCTCTGAAGGAATTCGGAATCAACCCGCATTCGATTCTGAAGGAGGAGCTCATGGAAAGAGACGGCTGCTATTCTATCTCAGGATCCACCTCGAGGACCAGATCAGAGGAATTCGAGGTGACACTGGGATTCGATAGGGCTGAGATCTGGAGCAATCGGGCAAGCAGCTCTTCTACTACTTCAAATACTCTACAATCCGCTTCGATCATCACAGCTATCAGAACAGATTCAATTCCAAATGCCGAAATCCTAGGAGGGGGACCATTTGGATCAGAGGAGCCGGATGCTTCTTCATCAACAGATCAGCTATTGGTGATGGACGTTCTCTACGAATCTCCACATTCTCAACAATCAAAAGGCCACTACACGCTCTTCCTCAAACCTTTCATCAAGAGCGACTGCACTCACGGAACTGGATGTACGCTTTCTTCTGCCTTGGCCTCTTTCGTCGCCAGAGCCAATCGAAGCTCACAGCAAGTACCCACTGGAGCTCAACATCAATCCTCTACCGAAAGCAAGGGGGAAATGGAGGAAAGGACTCTAGTTTCAAGATCGACTCAGTTGGCTATCTCCTACGTCGAGGCTTCAATCGTCCGAGGCACACCCTCTCTGATGAAAGTCGGAGCTGGAACTTTAGATCATGGTTGCACGTTATCACCCAGAGGAGTTCTATCTCGCTACGACTCTATACCTCGATTTTCATCAGCTGATTCTCTAACGACATTCATACTGGATTCACATTCAGCGCCTTTATCCGAAAGTCTTATCTCTCACGGCCTCTCCAACTGGAGGCGGTATACTCAGCACTCATTTACTTATCAGATCCTCAATTCCTCAATATCTCAATCGAATACGACACTATCATCATCTATAATTCATTTTCTCATCCAAGATTATCATTTCCTATTCTCCTATTCACGCCTATTCTCTCAAATTTCTTCAATCTCCCCTTCCTTCAAGTTGGTCTCATATTTCTCAAACTTAGCCCTCATAACAGCTCAAGAGGTTCAAATGCACATCAAGCTATGTGAGTCAGTTGGAATTAGTCAGTTAGAGATTGAGAACACACGAGTCTCGGAAGCGACTATCTCTTATACCAGATGGGCTGAAAGCATTGGGAGAGAAGGTGGGATCGTCAGATCTCTAGTCGCTACTCTTCCTTGTCTGCTCGGCTATGCTGAGGTGGGGAAAAGGCTGCTGAGGCTTCTGAAAACAAAGGTAGAAAGAGGCAGAAGTGGGGAAATTAATGTGATGAGAGATTGGATTGAGGAGTATGGAGGAGAGGAATTCCAGGAAATCGCCAAGAAAGGAATAGGTAAGTTAGTGGGAAGCAAAAGAGAAAAAAGAAAACATGGTTTGACTTTGGTCCTACTCTCTGACCTCCGTGTTTCGCCTCTGGGCTTTCCTGTACCAGTCCTTCTCGAGCAGCTCGTCTCAAAAGACCCGCCTTCTCCAGTGGAAAGAGTCGAACTTCAAAGGATCTGGGATGCGTAAGTCAATGGCCCTCACTTTGATTTGTTCTCATTTCGTTTCTGACAGTCAACAACTTCCTGCATCTTTGTTCGCAGTGCGACTCGCCTGGAGATCGGGATGTGGGATGAAGCCATGAGGTTAGAGAAAGATGCGCAATCAGTCAGAGGGATTCTGGATCCTTCGAGAAGAAGTGGGTTGAAGATTTGATTTGCGAATGGGTCGTGAACGAAAGATTAATTTCATTTGTATGAACTTTACTTCGCTGGATCGCATCTTAAGAGTCAAATTTGTGATTCACAGATGAGTAACCTTAGAAGAAAGAGACGAGAGGAGAAGTTTCAAACGAGATGGATCCATAAAGAAGTAACTCCGGAAAGGAGAATGAAAAGACATTGCAGATCTCCTGGTAACAACACTGAATTGGAAGCCAAGCTAAATTCTCACGCAGCTTGAGACCTCAAGACAATTTCATTTCCATTTCTTCTATTCATTCCTAAGCTCAAGACTGACCAGATGCTCTGTCCAGCTCAGAAGCTGGAAACCGAAAGAATAGCAAGAGAAAAGATCAGCAGCCCATCCTTCTTCTCGGTTTCAGACAAAAACGAAATCAAAGGGAAGAGTTCCTTGCTTGCCTCGTCCTTCCAATCAGACTCACGTTCCTCACTTCCCTCCCCTTACTCATCCTCCTCGAACCTCTGGCGTCTTCCAGAAGAAGTGCCATGTCTGCAAGAGAAACTCTGGTTGGGCGAAGAAGGATGGAACGAAAGAGGAACAGACCTGGTCGAGCGCTGAGGTTCAGATCTCTTCAAATCCAAGGTTCCGTCCAGAGAAGCTAGTTCAATGTCTGAACTAGATGCGTCATCCACTTGTGATTGAACCTCAGGCAAGACCAGACCGGTCTCTGTCACTAGAGGCTCGGAGCGAGGCTTCCTTCCTGTGTTAGACGTCGCTTCGTCAGGCTAATGTTCCAGCTTTTGTTTGAGAAGTTGATGAGCCACAGGAAGAGCTTGGCACTGAGACCAGCTAGATTTAGGGTTCCTTGCGCGATTATCAGGATCGTTACGGTGTTGCTCGATTGCTGCTCGCAGATTTCGAAGAACGATTGGAGGGAATCCCTCTTCTGGAGGAGGGCTACCTGGCTTGATGGGGGTGAGTTCCGCTATTTTCTTTACTGAAGAAGTCTGAGCTGCAGACTTACAGCTGATTGGTGACAGGCCTGGAAGAGGCGATTGCGTCATCCAGGCATCGTTTGACCACAGAACGCAGATGGATCGGACTACTTTCACCTGCTTGCCATTAATGATACCACTTCCTTCCAAAGGAAACCTCTCTTCCGGTGTCCGAAGTTCGACGTTGTCGGCCGCTACTCCTTGCCAAGAGCCTATGCGACTGAGAAGTCCGTTCCTATTTGAAGTTCTAGGGAGCTGAAGTGAGACCTTGACCAGGTTTCTCAACGCTCTCAGAGCGGGAGCACTCTTGGATTGAATTGGACCAAGCTCTCCGATCGATTGTCTTCTCCATCCATCTCCTCCTAGTAGCTTCGATATCAGATCCACAACATACAAAGAAGACGAATCAGTGACTACAGCCATCGACTGATCTTCAGAGGAGGAAGACTGTCTTGAACGTTTGCTGGAGGAAGAGGAGCTAGGAGTCGAGAGAGCTGGAGCTGATTCGCTCGTCTCGCGCTTCCTCAGAGAGCGAGAGAAGCCAACTTCTGTAGTGTACGGGAAAAAAAGGAGTGTCAGCAGCGCGTTTGAATGGGGTGAACTATGTCTCGAGATCTCTTGCAGTCTTGCCTTCCTCAGTCAACCAATTTCCCACCTCTCTTCTTTTTTACAAAGCGACCCCAAGCCCATCTAGATCTTCTCCTCAGTTCTCGAGATTTTCATCAAGACACACATGTGCATTTGACAGGAAGAAAGTTCGAGAGCCTGTGATACTCACGAGCTTGCCCTTTCTCTCCCGCTTCAGCTTGCTGCTGTCCCCTTCCCAACGTCCCCTTCTTCCTCAAGAACAGCCCATCTCCCGCTTCGAAGTTCATGAGTTGGGCTCTGTTTCCATCATCTATCAATTCCTCCTTCCCGATCGTCTCCAAATGACCACAGTCGCATCGGCTCAGTACGTAGAGAGGCCAGTCATTTGGGTGTAGATCCAAAGATCTAAGGAGAGCCCTGATCATTTTAGAAACTGAAGTAGACTCTGTCAGATCGTCCAAGTTCCAAGGGTCGTCTCTTGTTACACCACCATGCCTGGGATTGAAGCAGATGGGAATAGAAAAGGTCATGGCTGGAAGTGTTGTTCACTTTGTTCTGGAGGTTTGGCTAGAGGAAGACAGCTCGATTGGAGGTGGGGGAGTTCTGAGCTATGTACGTCGAGAATTGAGGAATAGCTTTCTCGAATGGAGAATAGAAGAATAGAGGATAAGATCTTGATTGGCGGGAGGAGAGTGAGTGGTTTAGTACAAGAGAGAGAAGTTGCCTCTCCCCTTCTTGTCTTCCTTCGTGACATTCATCCAAGAATCAGAATCCTTCTTTCAGGTAGATTGACTTTGCAGAATGACTTTCCTAAATTGCTCATCACACGGTCTACTGACACCCAGGCTCTCCATCATCTCTTCCACTTCTCTTCGTCAGCATGATCTCAATCAACGACGCTCTAGCATCCGAAGCCCTCTTTTCCATCTTCAAATGCCTGGTTTAAAATCAGGTTTCCAGACTCAGAGTTGTTTGCAAGTCTTGGAAGGAGATCATAGACGAGAACAGGCCCTTCTGGCAGCTTCTAGTCACAGGAAGGAAGGAGAGTCTGGAATGGAATCAGTCGGTCCTCAACCTGTTCGATGAGAAGAGCAGCTCAACTCTCAAGGAAGTCTTTTTGTGGCTCAAAACTAGGGAACGAGTCGATTTCCTGATAGAAGAGGAAGGAGTAGACTTCAGTCAGCTCCTTTCAACTCTTCAAAAGTCAAAGAAAACGCCCCAACGTCTCTTCCTCAGTCGATTGAATGTCGATGGAATACGCCTTTCAGAGCGATTCATTCCTCATCTACCTGAATTTGCCAGTCTTATCGACCTACGATTATGCAAATCAATGAATGTTCACCTCTTCAGACTCTCCCAAAGCCCAGAACGAGTCGCTGGTGAACAGAGCTCATCTCCTCTCCGGATCTTATGGACTGCAACTTTGCCTGGTTCTACTCAATTTCAATCGGACATCTGTCAGAACCTCTCATTTCTGGTCTTGGAAAATGCTAGGAGTCATTCAGATTGGAGAAGGATCCTCTCCCGGCCAGCTCAAACTCTGAAGCATCTAAGTCTCGAACTAAGAGGAAGCAGTGAAGGGATAGTTCCACTCCAGTTTCCACAGTTGGAGGCAATGGAAATCAAAGAGGATAACCAAGGCTTCCCAAGCTGGATCTTGGTTCCGCCGACGACGAAGGTGGCGTCAGCTTTTCCCTTTTCTTAGCTCCCATCAATCTCTGAATTAAACATCCATTTTACTTCTGACTGGGAGAACATCTCTGGTGGATGCCCAATTCTACAATCTCTCACGCTTCAATTTGGCTATTTCGTGTTGGAGGACGTTCTTGCTCTGCTTTCAGCAAGGAGAGAGAACATGAAGGCAGGAATGAAGGTCAATGGAATCAAGATGGAACCTCTCAAGAGACTCGTTATCCGGTTTGAAAAGCTAAACGAAGACCGACTAGCGGAACTTGGAGAACTGGTAGATCAGCTGGTAGATTTTGATTCGGAACCTTGGCTCTGGGAAGTTGATATCTATCATCTCGATTGGTAAGTCGATTCTCTCCTGACTTTGAGCATGTTTCGACGTTGTATCTTCTTCTTCTTCCTTCTGACCTTCCTGACTCTCTGTATCCTTCAGATCTGGTCTTCAAATTGTCAGCCTGTAGAGGTGGGAACACTGAGTTGAAGCTGTTCTGCGATATCTACTGGTGAGTCACCACCTTCCAACTCGCAGAACGAAATTTACTTTCTTTCCCTTCGCTATCTTATCTCACCATCCTTCCTCCCTCTCGACAATCCATAGAACTCTTTCACTCTCAGTCTTCCAGATACTGTATGAGAGAGATCCTTCGCAAGAGAACAAATCCAGCGCTCTCCTATTTCCTCTCGTCAGAGTCTTTTTTTCTCTCAAATCAGTTCTTCTGCCTTCCACTTTAATGGCATCTCCGTGATCGGTTCTTTTGAGCTGTGAGAATCCTCGCGAGACTGATTCAGGTGCTTCACTTCCGGCTCGACTCTTGAGAATACAAGAGAGAGCAATGTCAGTAAAGTTTCAAGAAATTCAGACTTTTCTTTATCTCCGAGAAAGTTTGTCCCCCCAATTCTGACGATTCTACAGAAGAATGCCTCTCGTTCCACATCTCAACTATCTCCCGTGAGGCGTTAGTCGTGAAGGCTGATGTTGGGAAAGGATGGTTGAATAGAAGCTCAACAGGTGCTTCAAATCCTCCTCAGTCTCCATTTGAGTTCTACTATCTAAGTACCAGAAGCTTTCTCAAGACCCGTTGAAGAGTCGTAAGAGCTTCGAAGGTCGACTTTCGTGCGATTGCTCAGCTCAAGGTCGACATGGACCTGAACGTGCTCCACCCTTGATCTGTAGCAATGGTACGATCAGATTCTCCGTTGAAATAGGACAAGTTGCAATCGAAGGTTCCACCCAGCTCGATGTCAGCCATCTTGCACCCTTCACTACTCGCGAATCTTTCTTCCAGGGATAAGAAACGTTTCCAGTCTTTCCGATCAACCATGCAGGATTCGGAACGAAAACAGGAACGAAAGATGAAAGGTTGGAAGAAGAAAACTCGTGCATGTACGGAGTGAAACCTCTGCTCACAGAAGAAAGACGAGGCCAGCCGAGAGGGAAATTACGCCCACGAAGATTCGCCACGCAGCCCCTTCTTTCAGCCACCTCAACCAGCAGCACTTCTTTTCTCTTTCTCTTCAAAGATCTGAGATTTGCAAATTCTGAATCCGGCTCGCTGTCAGGAATGAGGGCTGAAATCGGAACCGTCTGTGATGAGGATGAGGTGCGTGGCGAACTGACATCGTCATTTTTGTTGTACCACCCCTCCCTATCTCTGCCGGTCCAGAAGATGGTATAAAAGAGGCTTCTTCCTTCGATGGAAACTGTTTCTCTCTCCATCTTCTCTCCACTTCCTCACACTCTCTTTCTCTTTCTCTCTTCAAACCTAGTTGTCCTTGACGGATCTAGTTTTCTCTATTTTCTCTCTTTCATCTTCTTCCAGACTCTTCAGAAGCCTCTCCCTTTTCTCTTCTCTCTCTGTTCTCTTATTCAAGATGCAAGTCATTCAAATCACCGCTTCTTTTCTAATGTCCGCTTTGGCTGTCTCAGCCGCTGCTGTTCCCTCTTCCAAGCGTTCGAACAACGGAGGAGGTGAGTCGAGGGAGAAAGCTGAAAGACAACAACCTCCTTGATACTAACATTCCTTGAGCACTTCAGCTGACCTGTCCTTGATCGCCCTCTACTCACAGACATGGCCAGCAAGTACAACGACTGCGGAGCCTCGAACGCCTCTTACGACGAGCCAAACGGATCCAAGTACTGGCTGAACTGTGGACTCGACGCTGGGGGCTGGAACCCCGCTTACGTTCAAATCAGTGATCTAGATATCATTCCAGATGATCAAGCCTACTCTGCCCCGACCTTCCAGCCATGTCAGCAATACTTCAGTCAATTCCAATCCGCCTCTCAAAGCAGTGGAATCCCTCTCATCATTCTCATGAGCATCGCTCTGCAAGAGAGTTCCTGCAATGCTAACGTCTATGGACAAAGAGGAGAGGTCGGCCTTATGCAGATCACTCAGTGAGTATGGGGGAGGACTCAGGAGAGGACAAGGGCAAGTGAACTGAAATCGACAGAAAGGCGTCGCCACTGACGCGAACGTTTTCCCTTTCTTTCTTTATTTGTTTTCACTTTTCCACCTTTGCTCCACATTCTCTCTGCTCCACATTCTCTCTTCCACTCTCAAAGAGACAAATGCGAATCTGGAGTGAACTGTGCCGACCCTGCCTACAACATCGGAAAGGGTGCCAGCTACCTTCAAGACCAGATCAACCAACAGGGTGGCAACTTCTTGTTGGTGAGTACAACTCTCTCTCTCTCTCTTCACTGTCTCTAGATATTAGTCCAGAGGGAAAGCAGGGTGCGGACTTGTGGCTGACGTCTCTTTCTCTCTCAACAACCCCTCCCCCCTTTTTTTCCTTCTTCAAAGGCAATGGGTGGCTACAACGGATGGTATCAAGGAATGCAAGGTTCTGGAGCTTGCGGCCCAGATGGTCAGAATTTGAACTACTTGAACGGATTGTTGAACGGATTTGCCCAAGGAAAGGATGGGAACGACATCTCCCAAGCTTGTTAAGAGCTTGTTGACTCCTGTAATCTCACATTTTCTAACCGTCACCTCCAATACAGTAGTTGATACCAGATCTTAATCAATTGACTCTGCCTTGGCTCTTGATTTTCGTCCAGAACCCTCATTCATTAATTCTGATGCCTCGAAGAAGTGAGTGGCGCCCAAGATGACCTCTTCTCACCATGCCGTCTCAGAGATCGCCTCTTGTGTGGCTGTTCAACAAGTAGTTCCTTTCTTAGACATAACCACTCCAAAGACATTCAAGCTGAATTCAACAAAGGCAGACACATTGGTACCCTGCTCGAAACATACGCCATCGAAATGGCTTCAGATCTTCGAAATCGATGAATCGCCCCAGACATGACGACCAAATAAGCGTACACCTCTCAGTCTGAAAGCTAGGAGTGAACACGTAGAGCAAACTTCATGTCCTCGAAGAGTGATGACGGTGAAGTAGAAGAATTGGACTGCTGATGAGATTGGAAACCATAGCTCATAATCGGATTCGTATGAACTTGGGATCCCCAGTTCACATCTCTTTCAGCTCAATCAAAGAAGTAATTCTAAAGATTTCACTCTTTTTGAGTTTGAAGCGAATGAGATACAAGAAGAACTCAAGCAGAACTCAAGCAGAAAGAGAAAGGAGTCTGAAAGGAAATGGACATCATAATGAAAGGAAAGAAATCGAAGAGAAAGAAAGAATTTGAAAGGAGAAGTAAGAATAACGAACAAAGTAAAAGAATATAAGCCCTTAAGAATTGTTTTGATTTTTGGAGAAATTAGAAGTCATAAAAAATGTAGAAAGAAGGGAGAGAGAGATTTGAAGATCCTCTCTCTTGACCTTCTGTCGTGGGTGAAAGCAAAGAGAGAAAGGTTCATGGAAGGTTTTATATCTTTCGAGACTTGATTGTGAAAGGAGCAAAAGGTCTGGTATTTTTGACTTTAGAGGTTCTTTGGATTGTGAGTGATAAGAGAAGATGTTGATTTTCAAAAGATGATAAGGAGAAGAAGAATAATCGGAAAGCTGGTACATTTGAAGTTCTGGAATCTTCAAACCGAATAAGAGTGAAAAATTTTCATTTTCTATTCAGCAGCAGCTACGGCTCCTGAAGGAGTACTGTTGTTCTGAGATTTACCCCTTCCTCTGGTATTCCCTCTTCCACGATTGCCTCCCCTGCCTCCTCTTCCACCTCTTGAAGCCTCTCCGACTGACTTGGAATCTTCAGCAGCACTATTCTCAGCGGCTTCCTTCTTCTCGCTCAAACCTGGAATAGCGCTTCCATTTTCTTTCTCGTTACTAGAATTGGTGTTGGAGTTGACATCTTGAGCCTTCTCTCTGTTCGATTTCTTCTTGTGAGCTGAGTGAATTGGCTTATCACTGATTTCCAATTTAGGTTCGCAAGACTTTCCTTCTTGATCACCTTGAAGAACCTTTCCTTGAGGTAAAGTATTGAACTTAGAAGCTTCGTCTCTGATTTCCTTGGTAGCGAAGTCGATGTAGATCAAAGGTCTTTGACTCTTGGCTCTCTTCTCCTTGAGTGAGTCTTCTTTTCCAGATTCTTTTCCAGATTCGTCTCCTCCGACAGCACGAGGTTGAGGTTTGGCGAAATTCATCTTAACTCCTTTGATGTCCTTCTCGATCTTTGACCCGATTCCAAAGTATTTCCTGACTGAAAGCTCAGACACTGGGAGAGCCTTCTCCAAGTCCCTCATAGCTAGACCAAAGCCGAAAGTCTTCTTGGTAGAAGGACCAGAGGTGGACTCGGTTCCAGAGACTGCTCCTGGACCCTCAATATCGGATCTGGAAGTAGATGTCTCATTTCCAGAGATATTTCCACGTTCAGATGCAGAGATTGATGCCACTGAGCCGGACTTCGAGTTTCTCTTCTTCTTGTTGGCTTGACTGCTTGCAGAAGATGGACCAGTCGGAGGATTGAAGGCTGGAGCGTTGATGGCGGCTGGAGCGGTAGGAGGAGAGATGGCTGCTTTTGGTGCAGTTGGTGGAGCGGGATTGGAAGAGGATCCGTTGAGAGCTGGTACAGGAGCTGAGGCCTTGTTGGTGGGACTCATGGCTGCTGGACCGAGAGGAGCGTTGGCAGCCTTGTTGGTGGCAGGGCCAGAGGAAGTGTTGGGAGGTAGCTGTTGATTGGAGTTAGTCAACGCCATAGGAGTAGATCCAGAAGGTCCTACCGGAGTGATGGCACTGGTGGTGGAGTTTCCTTTCCTATAGGCGAAGTTGAAACCTTGGGACTTCATCTCGGCAGAGACTCTTCCTTCCTTCAGCTCCAAGACCAAGTTTCCATAGGCGGCATCCGGTAAGTTCCAATTCCAAGTGTTCTTCCAAGCTGGTTCTTCACCAGCAGCTCCAGTCGAGGTGGTTAGAGGAGGGACTCTGTTGGTGACAGCGAGAGCGTGATTGAGCAGGACTCTCTGTCTGTCGTCAATGACTGACTCGACTTGGGAGCGGACAGTATCCCAGACGTCTCCGAATGAAGCCTTGGCTTGAACTAGCTTGTTTCTGAAGTTCTCCGAGTCGTGCTGAACTGAGAACTCGTTGTAAGAGACTCCGTAGCGAAAGTGGAGTCCAGCGCTCAGAGTGAGATCCGCTTTCAGGGCTAGAGCTAGTTGGGCCAACAATCCTTCTCGACCAGGGGAAGCATGAGTAACCAAGAGCCTAGTTTCTGTAGAGTCAAAGGTCTGAAGGGAGAGCGAGAACGAGAGAGAGAACGAGAACGAGAGAGAATCATGACGTAGAGTAGAGTGGTCAGCGATTGGAGAAGTAAATCGGCCGCATACATTCATCAAAAAGCATTCTTTCACTCACTTTCTGAGCAGTATCCACCAGTTCACCGATCTGAAGGACGGTAGTCCACATCGTACCTTGACCTCCAGCGATAGTTGCAGCTCCCTCTCCATTGTCGAACAACTTGTGAAGGACGACAGCTCCTCCCAGGCCAAACAATCTGAGTCTGACTCCACCAACTTCGACAGCATAACTTGAGGCTTCATCTAGAATGTGTAGATTCTCGACTTGATATTCTCCAGTTCTGAATCTTTCCAAGATGGCAACATCCTCGCAAGCTCCCCAAACTGTGTACACCGGGACTTTGAATTTCAAAGATCCGGATAAGAGAGATGGAAACTCCGATAGAAGAGGCGTTGGATGAGATAGAAGCTTGGAACGTAGATTCGAAGTTGGCTGATGACCTGGACGAGGAGCCTCGTTGGCTAGCAGCTTGGCACGAAGGGTTGGCGAGATGAGAGTTGAGTATTGGACTAAGTGTCGAAGGGTACTGTTGAAAGAGATAAATAAGGGGTACCAGGAGGGATCAGAAGAGGACGGAGGTATTTGGTGTTGCTCTAGTTGCTTCCATAGACCTAGCTCGATGACGAGTAGGCAGCACCACATCGACTGTCACCGGACCCTTTCCACAAATATTTCCAACTGACCAAGGCTCTATAACGCAGCATGCACTCAATACTCACCGATCGCTGATCCTCTCAAAGCTTTCATTCTCATAGAATCCGAAATCACCAGTGTGAATGATAGCAGAAGCGTTAGCCTCGACTGCCAACTGATTCAAAGTAGATAGATTACCTATCCATGATGAAAGGATTGATAAAGAAAGTGAGAGCGAAGGAGTTAGAGGGAGATGGAGGAAGGAGGAGGAAGATCGAAGAAAGAGATTGGCGGGAGAGGTTAGAGACCATCTTCAGAACCATCAATCGAGGAGACATGACCCCTCAACCCAACTAAGTTTGTAGAAGCTTTCAAAGGAGAGATAGAGAGGGACGAGAAGGATTCTTCATCGCCAAACCCATCTCTCTTCTGCAGCGCTGCGCTTCCTACTGCCCTCATCCCTTATTCGTACACCACTTCCCGTCTCTCTCCTTATAGCTTGCTCGCCAGCACGATGGATTCATAAGACCGGTTCCTTGTTTTCTTTCTGTGCAGACACGTCCCACGTAGCAAGTCTTTCAACAGGACCACAAGAGACTCACCTCTGACATCAGCTACACAAAGGATTCTACCAGAAGGACCATTGATGATTTGAGTTGGAGGGGCAGCATTGCCAACAGCAAAATTAGCAACATTGAACTGATTTCCAGAATTAGATGGAGGAATTGAATTGTTTCTTTGAGGTTGACTATTAGTTAAATTGGAAGTTGATTTTGAACCTGGACCAAAAGTGGCAGAGGTAGAATGAGAAGGAGCTGGAGAGACAGAAGCTCTGGAAGGTAAAGGAGAAGCCATTCTAGTGACTGGAAGTTGAGTTGTTGTTGGAGGTGGAGAAGAAGTTGGAGTTTTAGAAAGATGAGAGTGACTTCTTGAATGAGAAGAAGAAGCAGGTAAAGAAACGTTACTGGCTGTGATTAGATCAAGGTCTGAATTGGAATTGAAGTTGGATGTTGAAGCGATCTCTTGAGGTAGAGATGGGATCGAGGTTGTAGATAAGGAAGGGGAATCGGATTGAAGAAGAGGGAAGGAGGAAGAAGTTACTTCTGAAGAGGTGGGTGCGTTCGCAACTTGAGATTGAGATAAAGTTTCTGAATCTTTCTCTTCTGAATCTTGAGGTTCAGCTTTGGGACTTGTGAGAATTAAGCTAGAAGTCAATGAACTGAAGTCGCTTTGATTTGGGTTGGGTGAGCTAGCAGCAGAATCGGATTGCGATAAGGAGACGGAGACAGAGCTGGTCCTTTCTTTCTTCTTTGCTGGTTTGCTTAATCTTCTAGCCTTGGCTGAAAGTATGGTGAATCGCTGAGGTTGGGTTGAATCAAGAAAAGCGTCAAAGGTTAAGGAGCGAGGAGACAAACAAGATCAGATCCAGGACTCGGACAGGATAGAGTGGCTGAGATGATGGCGTTTAGCTTGTTTTCATTCTTCCCTTTCTAACCTCCCATCCTTTTCCTTAATCTTAGCCAAGCATACTTGAAGATTACTTCAGAAATTGAATGGATCAAAAGGACAGCCTCTCATCTCAAGATGCCATCTCCATTTTATCCAAGTTGCCAGCTTCGATCCTAAGTTCTCTTCCATCTGCTCTGAGCTCTCCCCACCTCGTCATTCGTTCAACTGCTTTAACAGGAGGTCTCACAAACACAAACCATCTAGTTCAAGTCCTTCAAGCCACGTCTTCCTTCAACCAAGCTCCTTCAGACCCAAGTACCCTCCAAGATGATTCTGATTCGAGAACAACACTTCTAAAAGTAGTCCTAAGGCAAATCTCTCAATCTTCTACATTTCATCTGAACATAGATAGGATATCAGAGATCAGGAACAGTCAGCTCGCCTTCGAGTGGGGCCTGGCGCCAAAGGTTCTCTCTGTCATCGAAGAGAATCAAGATGCTGAGAGTGGAAAGTCAGAACTCAAGCCCAAGGCCATGCTGATAGATTATGTGGAAGGTAGAACTCTGTCAAATCAAGACATCCAAGAGCTTTGTTCTTCTAAGGGTGGAGCCGAGAAGATCGTCGACGTGCTGGCAAGATTGCATGGAAGTGGAGATGAAAGTAGGCGCGACGAGTCGATGGACAAGGACAAGGACACTCAAACGTTCGAGAACCGATTTGACATCGTTGAGATTAGAAACGTGTATCTAGAGGTCTGTAAACGAGAAGGCTGGAGCTTGCCACCTGACTATCATGTGAGTGGACTTGGCCTTTATTTCGATGAACTTTCCCCCCTTTTGCCTTTCTCTTTCTGATTGCTCCTTTTGGATTCTCCAATCTCTTGATTGACCTTTCATAATCTTATCGTTCAAAGCAATTGGAAACCTCGCTTCATGAGATCATCTCGATTCTCGATCCTCAATCTGACACTTCGGCCTCAAACTCACGAGAAAAATTGGTACCCTGTCATAACGATCTTCTAGCAGCCAACTTTCTTCAAACTTCTGAAGATCTTACATCTTGTGGGAACGGCATCATCAGCAACGGAGAGGTCACCTCAAAACCTTCCAGTCATCTCTCCACGCTGGCCGATCCTCATCTCAAATCTAGAACGTGCTTGAAGTTGATAGACTTCGAGTATTCAGGCTTAAACTATCCTTCGTTCGATCTAGGAAACTTCTACTCAGAAATTGAATTGAACGAAGAGCAGCTCCGGAATCTGATCTCGGTATACTGGTCGTCGAGAAAAGGTGACATCAACTCAGCCCCCAACTTGGAATCGAAATTTATCAATTCCAAACTTGCTAGAGCCAAACTATGGGCTGGAGTAGCTCAAATGTGTTGGGTAGTTTGGGCGACCATTCAAGCCAATTCTATCCTCGCTGAAAAGGGACCAGAAGGAGTCAAGGAAGCCAAAGACGGAACGGCAAACGGAAAGTTGGAAGTGGAACTCGAAAAAAGGAGTCAAGAATACTTGGAATGGAGAGAAGTGAAATTGAAAAGTGCGAGGGGCCTTCTGGGAGAAGTGGGAAGGGAAAGGAGAGAAATGCTGATCAGGGACGTTGTGAAGGAATGGAGTATGCAGCATAAAGAGCGTAAACATAGGTAGTTAGCTTTTGATAGCGATTTGCTGATCCACGCTTCGAATTTTGGGTTGGAAGAAAAAAAGGGAACCAGTCTGAGACTCAACTTTCCAGAAGTCCTCTCTCGCTTCAAGGTCAAAAGCCTCCAATCTCTTTTCCGTGTTTTTCACTTTGAATTCCATTTCTTGCTTCCTTCCTTCAATTCCCTTGGAATTCAAGTGAACAAGCTTCCAGGGCATCAACATCCAGCCTGTCTCTGAGATCGTAGTCTTCCTTCTCCTAGTGATGTGGTAGAAAAGCGAACATCGATCAAAATCACTCTTGAAGTTCTCTCGCATCTCAAAAGAAGTCTTCACTTTGGAGGCTGAGATGAGAAAAGCTGAAGAGAAAAGCTCAAACGATGGACACGTTCTGTCAGCCCAGAAAAGTTGAAGGATAGTATCAGAGAGCTATTGACTTCGAATTAGAGTGATATTGACAGGGTGAATAGAAACGGGTCAATCAAATCGTTCCAGAAGAGAAGGAGAAAGGCAGCGGTGACGTGACGGAGAGAGGTGACATTGATTGGGGGAACCGAATGAGAGAGCGAGGTCACAGAGAGTAAGGGAATGCTTCTTCAGCCTAGTGTTACGGATCTAGAATCGTCAAAGTTTGTTCCAACCAGCAGAGTGACGGATCTTGTTGAGATCTCCATCTCCGAGTTGGTCTTGTCCGCCGCAGTTGGTCACATCAGAGGTGCCGAAGTGTTTCTTGCTGTATAGAGCGCAGGTCTGTGACATAGGAGGAGAGAAGAGGAAAAATAGTCAGTATCGAGATTCAAAGTCAAGCTGATGATAAGATGACAGTGGGAGCGTCTACTCACGATTCCGTCTTGCTTGGCCGAGTTGAAGTCGACGTAAGTGTTGACGAAGTTGCAACCTGAGACCGAGGCTGTAAGGGTGAAGAAGGAAAGAGATGTACTTGGTTAGAATTAGGTCACAGACGAGATGCAATCTCAACATCGCGACCCCTCTGATACTTCGTCATCAGCACCTCTACTCACAACAGAACTTCCAGCACTCTGCAAGTGAGTCCTTGATGGAATAGGTCATGTAGTCCGGGGCTTGAGTAGCACAAGTCTTCTCAAGGAAGGAAAAGGCGTAGATCCCGGTGCGTTCTTCCAGGGCTGGCGCAGCGGAGACCAAGCTGGAGGAGGTGGCGATCAAGAGGAGAGAGGCGAGGGTGGCGGTGAATTGCATCTTGAGAGTTGTCGATGGTTTGAAGGTTGGTTGAGAGAGAAGAAGAAGGTTGAATAGATTGAATTGAGATGAGAGAAGATGATTGAAGTAAGGAATTTGAAAAGAGTCACAGATTCTGCTCTGCTTTTGTACCATTTCGAGCTTCGAAGGGAGGGGTCGACCGATCCAGAAGCAGAGGAAGAAAAGACGACTCGTGTCTCTAAGACAGAATACAAGATAGAAGGCGATGAGGTAAAATTCGGTTCCTGTAATCACTGAGTGTAGAGGGTCCAGCACCGAAAACGGAGTGAGACGAGGAGGCGAGAGAGTCAAGAAGCCCAGGAACGTCGTCGACTGCCTTTGAAAATCTGCAAGTGGAAAGTCGAGCAAGATACAACTCCTTACTGCTATGTCATGTGTAGTGCACAATCATGATCCAATCTCTCAATGCCTCAGATTCTCTGTACTTGTGACGCTAACTCTGGTTCCTTGCTCCCTCTTTACCAGATGTCTCAAAAAGATTTCTCAAGGCAGCTATAGCGAGCTCTCAATTTCTCTCAATCGATCAAAAACAAAAAAAAATTGCATCTTCAAGACACAACTTCGTGTCCTAATTCAATTCCCGACCTCTGAGTGAGTAATTACAAAGGAAAAAAGAAGGTTCAGAAAGAAAGGGATTTCGTCACAGACGAAGCTTTCTTTCTTCCATCTACAAGGAAAAAGAATCGATGACACGGACATAAAAAGACGAGAAAGAGAGACGAGATATAGAAAACGAGAGTGGCTAGCCAGAAGAGACAGAGAGTTTTGAGAAAAAGAAGAAGGGCAGATAATGAGGATTGAAATAGAAAACAGAACTTGAACGGATTATGTGTCGATTAAAATTTTAAGAGATGAAAAGTTCTTGAGAGGAAGAAAGCACAGCTAAAGAATCTTCCAAAAGTCTTGTTAAATTTACTTGAGAAAAGGTTACCTGAGAAAATTGGCTTTGAAATTAACAACCTCCAGAGTTGTCTCCATAACCGTTCTTTCCTTGGAACCACTTGTTCAAGTTACCGTTGATGTAGTCCAAGTTTTGACCTTGGGGGCCACAGGATCCTGATCCTTGCATACCCTTGGTCCATCCGTTGTATTGACCGAGAGCCTAAAGAATTGGGGAAGAAGAAAATTTGAGAAAGTCAGTGACAACGCTCTTTTGCCGTTCCTTGAGAATGCCTTGGGCTGGGCTTCTTGGAAGCAACTTCCCAGCAGCTCAGTGTGCTTTTGAGAAGCTCAGCTTCTATCGCAGACAACTCACCTCAACGAAGTTACCACCGAAGGAGTCGATGGTGTCAGCCAAGTATTGACCTCCCTTCTTGATGTTGAACTCGGTGTCGTAACAGTTGGAAGCATCTCCACACTTGTCACTAATGAGATGAAGATATGAAGAGAAGAGAAAAGGCAAAGGTGGTTAGCGCTCGTCCCCTCTCACTGCCAACACGACTCCTCCCCAGACTCTACTACTCACGGAGTGATTTGCATCATTCCAATTTCACCTCTACCTCCAGTAACTGAAGGGTTACAAGTAGATTCTTGCATGGCAATGGACATTAAAATGGCGACTGGAATTCCAGTAGATTGATGAGCAGACTTAAATTCGTTAATGTACTTGGCGCAAGGAGCGAAAGTGTCAGATTTAGCAGCTTCATCATCAGAGATGACTTTGATGTCTGACAATTTGATGTTAGCTGGATTCCAACCATTACCACCGTCAAGTCCACAATTGAGCCACCATTTAGCTCCGTTTGGATCGTTGTTAGAAGCTTGAGAATCTCCACAAGAGTTGGTGAAGCCCCATAGACCTGAGAGAATCAGAAATGAGATGTGAGGAGGAAGGAGGTGAGAAAGGGGTGGAAAGGTAGAGGGAGAGGGAGGCGGTGCTGCGAGGATGGTCCATGGATTGTCTACGAAGTTGAAACAATTTCCATAGTGTCTTCTCCCCAACTTTTCCCAATTGAATTTAGTCAGTGGAATCGGGTTGAAAGCAGTGACTCACCCTTTCCGAAACCGGAAGAAGAGCTGGAGGAGGACTTGGAGGAACCAGAGTCGGACTTGGATGAACTGGAGTCCTTGGAAGAGGAAGAGGAAGAAGACTTGGACTTGGAGGATGAAGAGTCTGTTGATTTTTGATTTAAGAGAACGACGAGTTGGAAAGATGGGAGGTCGACCAAAAGAAAGGAGAGAGCATGAGTAAACGAAAGGAAGGTTGGAAGATGGTCCCGTCCTGGCCTCTTCCGACTTCACGAAGGCCAATGAGTTCGCTGGTCGGAACCCTTCACAGCTATTCAAATGACATAGAAATGACATCAGAACCAATGTCAATCTCAATCTCATCCATTTTGAGACCGAACGCATGAACCTTCTCGACTGCATAGGTCTTTGTCCAACCTTCGAATCCCGACCTATCCCAAAGAGGAAATCGACCCAATTCTCTGCGCGCTCTTCACTCACCTTTCGAGGCTTCCTTGTCAGTAGATTTGGAGGAAGAATTTGAACTTGAAGACTTAGATTTGGACTTTGAGGACTTGGCCTTGCATCCACGCTTCTTTGGAGCTAAAGCTTGAGCAGCTTCCTCACGTTCTTCTAAATCAGCATCAATGATAGCTCTTCTGGCAGCTTTTTCAGCGACAGAGTTTGAACGAGCTACCTTTGAGTGATGACCCACTTGACCTGCAGCGCGAGGTTGAATCTCAGCTGAGGTGAAAGAGGCTAGGAGTAGAGCAGAGGTTAGAAGAGTGGTAGTGAACTTCATTATGAATAGAATGAGAATGGGATGGGATGACCGTCAAGGTGGTTGTGAGATGGGAATATGTGAAGGATGAAGGGGAAGATTGCTTGATGAGATACAAGTGAATGTGATTTGCTGTTGAGATGAGATGCGAGTTGAAGAGAGAAGAGAGAAGGAGAGAGAGAGAGAAAGAGAGAGAGGTATGGATGGATAGATAGATAGATGGATAGATGTATGTGTGAAGAACGAAGAAGAATTCAAGTAGAGCCTGTCTGTTTGAAGAATAGGGGGGAATGTGCGTTTGAAGGGATGTGGGAAGAAGGAAGCTCAAGAGGTTTCTGGTCCCTTTGTCCATCCAATTCCGGCCTCTAGCGGCCTGTCGCTTGTTCAGTTGCAGCTCGAACCCCAAGTTTGCCACCCTTTGTCCCCTCTCTTCTTTCCTTTCTTCTTCCTCCTCCTTGTTTCTCTCTTCTTTCTCCAGCGTTGCTTCCAGTTCAATTCATCGCCTCTTCCTTTGTCCGACATCCCCTGAATATCGTGCACGCTGTTGAAAGAGGCGTAGGAGCTTCCGTCCGCCAAGCACAACTCCTCGACCTGTCATTCACTTTCAGCATCTCGAAAAAAGGGAAGGTCTTGAAACATCGATATCGATAGGGGCAAACAATTTGAATTCTGCTTCGAGAATTGAGTATCGAGTATCGACTACAGTAAGGACGCAGCAACTCTCTTGAAAAATAATTCTCGTCTTTGAAAAGTCTTCATACCAATCCATTACTAAAAACCAACATCCAAAGAAACAAATTTAATAGACAAGGCAATAAAATGAAGCAGGATCACATACGTTACTTGGAAACCGCCAACATCTAACAAGCTCCATTGATATCGTTCCCATCTTTGCCTTGTGCGAAACCATTGAGCATTCCGTTTAAGTAGTTCAAGTTCTGTCCTTGAGGTCCGCAAGATCCTGAGCCTCTCATTCCTTTGGTCCATCCGTTGTACTGTCCGAGGGCCTATGTAGAGAGAGCCAAGGGGGTCGAGAAGAAGCAAAATGTCAGACTCTCGAGTCAAATGATGACGGTGCTCCTTCCCTCCAACAGGGTATTGGGTCGACTTTTAGGAATTTAAGCTGAACTCGTGACTCACCTCAATGAAGTTACCTCCAAAGTCGTTGATGGTATTCTTCAAGTAGCTAGCCCCCTTTCCAATGTTGTACTCCGGATCACTGCAATCGACTCCTGATTCACATTTGTCGCTAAGGGAAATCAAAGGAGAAAACGAAAAGGTAAGTAAGTAAAGGTGGAAAGGAGAAAAAACAGAGCAGCTGAACTCAGGAGTGGCGATGCGTTAGAGCATTCATCTGACTTCTCCGTCTTGTTCTCATCTCACAATCGTGACACTCACTCAGTGATTTGCATAAGACCATGCTCTCCTCTAGATCCCATGGCTCCAGCATTACAACTACTTTCTTGTAAAGCGATAGCCATAAGAATAGCAACCGGAATACCACTCTTTTGAGCTGCAGACTTGAATTGTTTGGAATACTTTTGACAAGGAGCGAAAGTAGAAGAGTTTGCTGCATCATTATCTGAAATGATATTTAAATCTTGCAATTTCACGAAAGCTGGTTGCCATCCTCCTGAATCTAGACCGCAGTTCAACCAGGATTTGGAACCGTTTGGATCTTTGGATGAGGCGTTGGATGATCCACAACCGTTGGACTTGCTGTTCATGTCTGTGGAAGTGAGTAAAAGTAAGAGGTGAGTCTTGGATTTATTTTGGGTAAAGAAGTAGCTTTGACTCCGGAACTTACCTCCACCACCTCCAGAGTTTGAATTGCCACCCGAACCAGATTTACCGCCAGAACTAGATCCAGATCCAGAGTCAGAGTCAGAGCCAGAATCGGAATTAGAGTTACCAGAACCAGAATTGCCTTTGGATCCCGATCCCTTTGAACCAGAGTTACCTTTAGACCCAGAACTAGAAGAATCTGAGTCGCTAGAGGAGTTCGAGTCGCTGGAAGAAGAGTCTGAAGAAGAGTCCGAATTGGAAGAACCAGAAGAAGAAGAACCGTTATTTCCTTTTCCTTGACTTTCCAAATAGGTATTGTTCCCTTTGCCAGAAGTCGATCCAGTAGAAGAATTAGAAGAAGAACTACCAGAGCTTGCCTTCTTTTTGGAGCATCGTTTCTTGATTTGAGGAAATTTTTCCTTGTAAGCTTCATGAGCTAAAGCTCTTGCTGCTTTTGAACCGTCACGAGTCATTACTGATGAGTCCAAAGTTGCAGGAGTAGAAGCAGCGATAAGAGAAGCAGCGATTAAGAAAGAAGCAGTGATGGGAATGAGTTGGAGTTGCATGTTTGCGAGATTCTAATAGATTGGAAGACTTGAAGAAAGAGTTGAAGTTGAAGACTAGAGAAGTAAAGCGATCTATGAAACAGTGATTTGAAAAGAGAAGAAGAAACACAGAACCAGTCTGATGTATAGAGGGTGGAAAAGGTGGAGGAGAGAAGTTGAAGTTGAAGTTGAAGAGAAGAAGAAAAGAGAAAACTAAGTTCCGTCGAGGATACTTGAGCTTATTTATAGACAAAAGTTGATAGAAAGGGTGAGGAAAAGAAGAAGAAGGAAAAGGGAAGAGATCGTCAGATGAAAGGCCCTTTTATAGGTTTTTGATACTCAGCCCCTCCTGCTAAGAGGTACACGTTTGATTCTACGCCAAACTTTCCTGCACCGCGTGTAGAGACTCAATAAACCTTTTCAAAATGAGTACGAAATGAACTCTATCATCATGCAACTGCATCGGTTATGGAGACGGCGCAAGGGGTGAAAACCAAAAGAAAATGGTGTGGCGTCGAACGACGCCCTCTTCTCGACGCCCTCTTCCGAACCTCGTTGAAGTGAACTTCTGACGGCATGAGTTGATGCTCGTGTTATCATGTTCTCTTGCGATATTATATTTTAAAGTTCCAATTCTGCAGAATTAGAACCGAGAACGTTCCGAAATACGAGGAGGGGGAGGTAGGGCTAGGAATCGAGTATACTATACACGTAGGGTGGCACCAACTTCTGAGTTGACGCAGAGCTAAAAACACCGACGATGAGGTCATGCAGTCATCCACATTATCCTCAGCAGGTCTTAAATGAGAGGACTTGGAAGTCAAAGAGAATTAAAACGGCGCATTGGAGCAGGCTGGATCATTCAGTCCAAAGGTTTCAACAAGGCAGCTCGACCAGTCCGTTTGATCTTCCTTCATTTCAGAGGTATCTGAGGAACTGTGATGAAGATCTCGTATTTTTCGAGATATTAAAGGTGACAAACGAGTGAAATGATGTAGAACAGTGAGACTGGGAAAGGCGGTGTGATTAACAAGCTCCAGAGATGTCGTTTCCGTCCTTTCCTTGGGCGAATCCGTTTAGCAGTCCGTTCAAGTAGTTCAAGTTCTGACCATCTGGGCGGCGAGCTCCAGAGTCTTGCATTCCTTGGTACCATCCGTTGTAGCCACCCCTTGTCTTTGAAGAAGAAGAAAAAGGGGGAGAGGTTAGAAAGAAAGAGAGGTCAGCCACAAGTCTCTAGCCTGCTTTCTTCTAAACCAACTTGATACAGAGATAATGAAGAGAAAAACATACTCACAAGCTAGAAGTTGCAGCTCTGCTGGTTAATCTGGTCTTGAAGGCAGCTGGCACCCTTTTCGTTGTTGTAGGCAGGGTTGGCTCAGTCCAGACGCGTCCCCCTGGATGGAGCTTGGTGTAATCCTTCGAAGCGTCAACATTCAATCCAGCTCTAGGTTGTATGCTTCTTCCTCTCGTTGACGAAATAGAGATAAAAGTCTGGTCTCCTCTCTCTTCGAAGGTTCTCACATCTCACAAAAGGCATTCTCTCCGTGGGACTGGAGTGATCAGGTGTGGCGAGAAAAGCTCATAGAAAGTCGTGACATTCTTTCATCCAAAACTACCAAAGATTTTGACCGAGAAAAGTTCTTTTCACCTTACTCGATCTAACCGTAGATGGAGAGCTGAGAGGCTTCGGATATAGGCTGATTTCGATTCCAGGGCCGGGTCAAGGATGACAAATCGAACGCGATAATTAAACAAAAACCTCGAATTCGCCGATTTCTGACTAAAAGTGACTGGAAGAGATACGAGTGCCAGAGAAGGTCAGGTTGCCAGGGTGAGAGAAGGAATGAATTGGAGAAATTCGACACAAAATACAAATTTTGGAACAGTAGGCTTCATGAGTTTGACGTCGTTTCCACCTGATCGATTCTTCAAATCTTCTCGCGGTAAGCAGAGACACACCCAAGACAGATCTGGTTCCAAGTAAATATTTGATTCGAAAAACAAAGACACAACGTAGTTGATTGATCAACTAATCGATACCGATGACAGTCTTCAGCTTTTTGATCAGCCTCTTCTCGTCTTGAGAAACCTCCGACCAGAAGTTGTCTTTTAAAGAATCGATAGAAACACGACTGATCATTGAGATGATTTCATCCTTTTCATCGAAGTGTCGACCGAAAATCTTAGATGATTCGTAGACTGCATGCTCGATCTTGACAGCTACACCTCCTCCGACATCCTTCTTTTGAACGATATCTCGAGTCTTGTGATTGATTCTGGGGGAAAGGATGGAGAGGTAGGAGAAGATTAGAGACATAGTCGGTAGGTGAAGGGGTCAAGAGACCCTCCGATAGACTCATTTCTACTCACTCAAGAGAGGTGACCTTTCCAAGATAAACGATAGACTGAGGAGACAGAGAAGAAAAAAGGGAATGAGAATCGGGTTTCTGAAGAGCTCTCAGCGAGTTTTCATTTGTAGATATGAGACTTACCTTCTTCTTGGTAGCCTCATCGACTTTGACTACACAAAGAGGAGTTCCTACTCTCAAAGATCCATCAATAATATCACATCCCAGAATGATAGGATCACGTTTAGCGAAAGCCGCGATAGTAGACAATCTACAAGGCCAAACCGCAGTAGGAGCAGCATCTTTCTTCTTAGCTTCCAGCATTTGAGCTCTATAAGCAGTAAAAGCGTCGAAAAGGTGATAAATGATATCAGCTTTAAAGACTTTAATACCATTAGCATCAGCCAAAGCTTCAGCATCCTTATCAACAGCAACATCGAAACAAAGCATACAAGCCATTTCCTTTGCTTTTTCTAACATCGGCATAATTCTAACAACATCTTTCTTGAAAACAGGTCCGATGTTAACAGTCGAAACTGGGATTTTAGATTGTTTCAAGAATTCTAATAGAGCTTCAAGAGATCCTAAAGTTGAAGCTTGAACTGCAACTCCTCGATCTGATCTTTCGATTGAATTTAATAAACCTTTCAAATCTGACATGACTTCATCCATTAATTCTTCTTCATCATCATCTGGACCACAAACTAACAATCTTGAACCAGCAATTGCTTTCTCTAGATCTGGAGCTGTGATTTTGACTCCCATAGCAGCTTTAATTTGTTTATGATGAACGTAAGAACCTTTGACTCTCATTTCTTTCAATGGTTGAGGAGTGAGTAGAGCTCTGACATTGGTTACTATCGGTCCATTTAATCCACAGACCACGATTCTATCTCCTTCGTTTAGAACACCATTTGAAAGAACTACATCGATCGTTGTTCCTAATCCTTCGATCACCTTCACTTCTAGAACCGTACATTCAAGTTCTGAGAGATACATTAACCTTTCGCTCATTCTGTTTTGAGTTAAAGAGACTAGAAGTTGAAGCATATCTGGAATACCCTCTCCAGTATGGGCGGAAGTTGGAACCAAAGAGACGTTCTTTCCTAGATTCTTGTTCTCGTAGTAGAGGCAGGAGTTCAGACTCTGTTCAGCGAAAGCAACGATGGTTTCCTCGACACGTCGTTCGAATTCCTGTTGAGTAGCTCTGTTTTGCTGGGCCAGAGATTCCTTGAATCCTCCATTCGGAGTAGCTTTCCATCCATAAAGACGATCGATCTTGTTAAGAGCTACGATGAAAGGAGTTTTCTTGTCTCTGAGAAGTCTGATACTTTCTAAAGTCTGAGGTTCAAGACCATGCATGATATCGACTACCAAGATGGCGATGTTACAGAGAGAAGAACCACGAGTTCGAAGATTGGCGAAAGATTCGTGACCTGGAGTATCGATGACCAATAAACCTGGAATCTTGTATTCTAAATCTTTGTAATCTGTGAGGACTTGGGTCTTCTGTTTGATGTTCTCGACTGGGAAGTAAGTAGCTCCGATTTGTTGAGTAATTCCACCAGCCTCACCTTCTTGAACGTTGGTTTGACGAACCTTGTCCAACAATTTCGTCTTTCCAGTATCGACGTGACCTAAAATACAACAGATAGGTGAACGAAGATCATCCTTATTTCTGTTCAACATGGCTTGTTCGGTTCTCTCTTTACGACGCTGAGCGGCTTCTGCTTTACGTTGGGCTGCTTGACGTTGAGTGTTAGTTAGACCATCATCATCTTCTGAACTTTCGTCATCCGAGTCTGAGTCATCGGAATCCGAATCATCGTCTGAATCATCGTCGTCGTCATCAGAGGATTCCTCCTCTGAAGACTCTTCGGCGGCGGCGGCTGGCTTCGAAGATTTGGCGGCAGCTTCCTTCTTGGGAGCTGGAGTAGCTGGAGCTCTTCCGTTTGCTTTGGGAGCTGGAGCGGTTTCTGGCTTCTTGGAGGTAGTTGCTTTTGGAGCTTCCTTGGCTTTCGAGCTCTCCTTTTTCTTCTTCTCGGCTTCTTGAGTCTCAACCTTGACTGGAGCTGGAGTTGGAGCCTTCTTCTCCTCCTCTTCCTCACTCTCAGCGTCCCAGTCGTCCTTGACATCATCATCCTCTTCCTCTTCCTTTTCTGAAGGAGCGTCCCAATCCTCGGCGGCTTCTTCTTCGGCTGGAGTTGCAGTGGTTTCTGGAGTAGCAGATGGAGTTGGTAGATCGACCTTTTCCTCATCAATAGCAGGCGAAGAAGGAGTAGGAGGAGACAAAGGAGGAGGAGCAGGACCTTTAGCAGGAATACCTTTCCCTTTCTTCTTCTTAGAATCATAAACCACTCTCTTCTTTTTCTCTCCACCTTCATCTTCATCTTTCTCTTTCTTTTCCAATCCTTCAACTTTAATCTGACCACTTTGAATCATGGCTTTCATCCTAGCTTCAGCAGCAGCTTTCTCAGCTTTCTGTTTTGGAGTTAAAAGTTTTCCTTCTTTTCTAAGTTGTTCCTTCTTAGCCTTTTCCTTTTCTTTCTTTCTAGCTCTTTCAGCTTCTTTCTTTTCCAATTCTTCCTTTTCAAGTCTTTCTGCTTCTTCTTCTCTACGTAAAGCTTCCTGGTGAGCTGCTTCAGCTTCTTCTTCTGCTTTCTTCTGAGCTGCTAAACGTGCTTGAAGTGCTTGAACTGCTGCTGATGTCTTCTTTGGAGCTGGAGCGGCTGGTTCTGCCTTTTCTCCTTTCTTCTTCTTTTTCTTCTTCTTTTTATCTGCTGCTGTTGTTCCTTCTCCATCTTCAGCTTCTGCATCATCGTCAGCTGGCTCAGCAGATTCTTTTGGTTGATCATTGGTTGTTGAAGTTGAAGCGGCTGGTTTGGAAGCTGCAACTGGAGATGTAGCAGCTTCTTCATTGTCTTCTTTAGGAGCTGCTTTCTTCTTAGCTTCGGCTTGAGCTTTCTTCTTGGCCTGGAAAGAGAATGAAAGAGTGTTGAGAGCACAAAGAAGGTTAGAGGCCAAGTTGGCGCATGAGCTAGAAGAGTCTTTGACTCACCTTTTCTTTTTCCTTCTTGAGCTTCTCCTTCTCCTTCTTAGTCAAAATCTGATGAGCAGAGAGGACGGAAGAGAGGTTTTGATTAGTCTCGGAGTCGCAGCAAGTGATAGACCCTTTCCAATTCAAGGCCTCAATGTCTCGCCTTCGAGCGTACTCACTCTTGGAGCGCCATCGTCTTCTTCGTCTCCCTTTTCAGCATCATCTTCCTTGTCGGTAGCAGCCTTCTGAGGTTTTGAAGCGGCGGCACTATAGTCAGAGAGAGTAGAAGGGGGGAAAGTAGTTAGGTGAGCTGACTGCGCTCAATTGATAATGATGGCGAGCACGGAGAGCATGGAACGAGGGTCGCAAATCGATTCTGAGCTTCAATCCTTTTCCTCCGACAAAGAGTGGGAAGGAGACCAGAGTAGCAGCTGAAAAAAGGCTGAGCTTCCTGTCAATCTCTACCGAAGACCTTCCCTGTTGTGACCTCAATCTTCATCTCCCATGCCCTCGTTCTCAATGGGACCATTTCCTTTCATTGGTTTCACCACATCAGTAAGCTCACCTGTCTTTGTCCTCTCCTTGACCCTGTTCTTCAACCTTGTCCTCCTCTTCCTTCTTCTCTGCATTTCCCTCTACGTCCTCTGCGAATTCATCGAAATCAAAATCGTCATTCTTTTGCTTCTTCTTATCTTTCTTTCCAGATTTCTTTTCCTTGGCAGATTTCTTGCTAGTGTAATTCATAGCACCCATCAAACCCCCGCCGTCGTCTGAAAGGTCTGCTGTTTCTTCAGGTTCATCTGGAATCATGTTGGTGAAGGGAGAAGGTTTGGATTTTGGAATTGAAGGTTCTCCTGATTCTTGCGCTGGAGAAGAAGTTGAAGTTTCGGCTGCTGGTTCACCTGCTTCGTCCCTGCAGTTGCAGTAAAAAGAAAAGAAAGATAGGTGATGGTGAATGAGAGAAGAGATTGCTTACAATGCTTGATTGATATCCAGCACTTACCAGAAATCATCTTCTTGTTTCTTGTTACCTTTCTTTTTACCCATTTTCGATTAATACGGATGAATGGAGAATTGGATTTGGAATGGAATGGAGAAGAGGTGCAACAGCAAGAAGAAGAGCAAAAGTGCTCCCTCCCACTTCTACACCTCTCCTCTCCTCTCCTCTCCTCAACTTTAATCTTCAATCCTTTATTGTTGATTATTGTTGAATCATGGTAAGCTCAATTCAGTAGACTCTACTATACTCAGTCCTTCACAGTCTGACCTCTCCCTCCTCTCTCTCCCTCTCCCTCCCCCTCTCACTTCAGGGAGTTCCAGCTTTATTCAGATGGCTGTCTAAGAAGTATCCAAAGATTGTAACTTCTGTCGCAGAAGAAGAACCAAAGACGCTTCCAGGTCCAAATGGAGAACAGATTGAATTACCTTTAGAGATGAGGAATCCAAATCCAAATGGTGAAGAATTCGATTGCTTGTATCTGGATATGAATGGGATAGTACATCCCTGTACTCATCCAGAAGGAAAGGTCAGTCAGAGATTCAGTTGATTGATAAGGTTGGAAAGCATCAGTCACTGGGAAGCAAAGACCAATCGCGCTGGAAGACCTGGGAAAGATGAGTGGAGTGGGAAGAGATCCACTGAGCTACTGAGCTGAGAAGGAATCTCTGCTAAGAATCTCTTGCTGAGCTTCTGCTGAAACTATGGGAGACATTCTAGAAAACGTAGTTGAAGGAATGCTACACCTTGAGACTGACCTGTCTCTATAACCCCCTCCCTCTTGCTCCGTCTCTCTTCTCCCTCCCCTCCAGGAAGCACCCTCTTCCGAAGAAGAAATGATGCTGGAAGTCTTCAGCTACACAGAGAGAGTCGTCAACATGGTTCGACCCAGAAAGCTACTGATGATGGCGATCGGTGAGTATTGAATTGAATAATTTTTCAAAGTGGCCACTTGCTGTAGAGATGACATCGGGCGACCTTCAGATTCGAGATAGAAGTTTCGTTCTCGAGCCAGACCTGAGCAGAGAAAGGGGTGAACCCGTGAGGTTTCTTCAGAGCAGCGATAGCAGTTGAGATGGTAGGCTTTGAAGTCTCTCTTTCCAGTTCTTGCTTGGACTAGTCCGAGGAGGTCCTTTCTTTTCCATTTGAGTTCTGGAGGAGGTCTCAAAGTTGGCTGGCTCTTGCAGAAATAACGGTAGCATTGGGGGCTTTTGGAAGCCGATTCCTCTCCTTTCGTTCAGAGGCGTTGCCATTCTAGTCCTTGTCTCTTCTTCATTTGCCTCCGACTGCGAGTCACTGTTGGAGTGAGGAGGGTAGACGGGGGAAGTCCAGCTCCGGCTTTGGCTAGCTTAGCTTGTCCGCTTTCTCATTTCCTTCGATCTTGGTATGACCAGGGATCCATTCGATTGAGAGGTGGTGACGAGGATCCGAAATCCAAGTCCTAGCTGTTCTCTCCAGTTCCATGAACTCGTTTTGACTGAAGCAGGCTGGGGAGGCGAAGGCGATCTCTCCTCCTCCTCCTTCTTCTCCTTCTTCTCCTTCTCTCTCTCTCTCTCTCTCTCCAAACGCTGACTTACTTACTATCCCTCTTCCCCTTCAGACGGAGTGGCACCTAGAGCCAAGATGAATCAACAAAGATCTAGACGTTTCAGAGCTGCCCAAGAAGCTACAGAAAAACAAGAAGACAAGATCAAAGCCTTAGCCGAATGGAAAGCCATGGGATTACCGATTTCAGATGAAGCAGCTTCTTTAAAAGAAGCTTGGGATTCAAACAACATTACACCAGGAACACCCTTCATGGATCTATTAGCAGCAAGTCTTCGATATTGGGTAGCCAAAAAAATGTCAGAAGATGAAGGTTGGAAAGATTTAAAAGTCATCATTTCAGATGCTTCTGTTCCAGGAGAAGGAGAACATAAAATCATGGAATTCATTAGAAGACAAAGATCAAACGATTCTCATGATCCAAATACGAAACATGTCATTTATGGTTTAGATGCTGATTTGATCATGTTGAGTTTAGCAACTCATGAACCTTATTTCAAGGTTTTGAGAGAAGACGTTTTCGCTCAAGATTCTAAAAGAGGACCTCCTACTTGTAACAAATGCAGTAAGGAAGGTCACATCGCTGCTAATTGTATCTCTAAAGCTTTACCTCCAAAAGAAGAGAACAAGGTTGAGAAGAAACCTTTCAGTGCACCTGCTGATAAGAAACCCTTTATCTTTTTGGACGTTGGAGTTTTGAGAGAATACTTAGAGGTGGAATTGAATGTTGGAGGTTTACCTTTCGCTTTTGACTTGGAGAGAGCTATTGATGATTGGGTGTTTTTGATCTTCTTCGTTGGAAATGATTTCTTACCTCATTTACCTTCGCTGGAAATCAGAGAAGGGGCTATCGAGACGTTACTGAAGATTTGGAAAGAAGAGTTACCTAGATCTGGTGGTTATCTTACTAAACATGGTAGTGTTGAACTCAAGTCTGCTCAAATCATCATGGAAGGTTTAGCCAGTCATGAAGATGAAATCTTCAAGAGGAGGAAGGAGTTGGAGGAGAAGATGGAGAACAATCAGAAGAGAAGGAAGACTGAAGAAGAGAATAGACAGAGGAGAGAAAATGGTGAAATGGATGGAAATGCTGGAGATAATGAACTTGGTAATACCAATGTCACTGGAGAAGGTTACGTAGAGGTCAAAGTAAAGAATGGTGCTACCCATACTCATTTCCCTGAGGATAATAAGAGTGCGGCTGAATTGTTGAAAGCTCAAATGGGTGGAAAGAAAAAGAAGAAAGAGGATGGAATCGAATCGAAAGATGAGAAAATGGTGGATGTTCAAATCGAGGGAGAGGATTCAACTTCAAGTCGTAAGAGACGTCATTCAGATGAAGAAGAAGATTTAGAACCTTCTTCAAAAATTCAAGCGATAGATTCTGAAGAAGCTGAACTTGAAGCTAAAGCTGAAGATGTTGAAGAAGCTTTGAAAGAAGAAGCTGATGGTGAAGGTGAGACTGAACCTGAACCGATTTCTTCAGATGCTATCAAGACTGGAAGGAAAATCAATGCTGATGGAACTGTTGAGTACGAAGACACTGTCAAATTATGGGAACCAGGTTATCGTCAGAGGTATTATAGACAGAAGTTTGGAATCGAATTGGAAGAGGTTGAAACTAGACAACAGATCGTTAAGTCTTATGTTGAAGGTCTTTGTTGGGTTTTGGCTTATTATTATCAAGGTTGTCCCAGTTGGGAATGGTATTACCCTTATTATTACTCGCCTTTTGCTGCTGATTTCGTGGCGATCGAAGAGATGGAAATCAAGTTTGAATTGGGAAAACCTTTCAGGCCATTCGAACAGCTGATGGGTGTGTTCCCCGCTGCTAGGCGAGTACAACTGCCGATTCAGTTCTCGAACTCTCAATTCATCTCAATCTTACTTCCTTCTCTCTCTCCCTTCCCTCATCTACCCAGTCGATTCTCAATTCCGCCTGCTTTCCGTCCTCTAATGACGGACGAAGAGTCAGCTATCATCGATTACTATCCGGTCGACTTTGAAATCGACATGAATGGAAAGAAGATGGCTTGGCAAGGAGTAGCTCTTCTACCCTTCATCGATCAGACCAGGTTATTGAATGCTCTCAACACCAAGTACGATGAGTTAAATGAAGATGAGAACCGACGAAACTCCTTTGGAAATGACGCCTTGTTCGTTTCAGAAGATTCTGCGGTTTACGATTCTCTTTGCAAATTATACGCTAAAAGGAAGACTTCAGAACCAGTAGCTTTAGATGCAACTCTCACTGGTGGAATTTCTGGCTTCGTCAAACCTGATCCAGAACTCATTCCAGGTTCTTCAATCTCTTCTCCATTAAACAAAGTTGATGCTAAAGACATCACAAACCCTCATTGCATTTCAGTCCTTTTCGATTTCCCAAAACAATTAAGTCCTCATAGAAGTGTTTTGTTACAAGGAGTCAAATTGCCAAAGACAGTCTTAACCGATGGAGATAGAGATTGGACAAGAAGAGGTGGACCTGATCAAAGAGGTAGAGGTAGAGGTGGTGGACATAGAGGATCTGGTAGAGGTCATTCTTATCAGGGTCCAGGAGTTGGAAATCATGGAAACATGAGATTTGGACATGGTCCAGTCAATTCAAACATAAATGGAATTCCAGTTCCTCGTGGTGGTTATGGTGGTTATCAAGGTCAAAGACCTTCAAATCCTTATGCAAATCCTAATCAATCGAATCCTTACGCTCCTCAAAATGGTCAGTATCAACAACCTCAGAGAACTGCATACGGAGGTTCTAATGCTTATGCAGCACAACCTCAACCTCGAGCTGGTGGATCTTATGGCGGATATGGAGGCTCTGGAGGATATGGACAAGCAAATCCAACTCCTCATGCTTCAAGTTACGGTGGTTATGGTGCTTCTTCTTTGCCAGCTAGACCCGCTCAACCTTATCAAGCTCCAGCTCCTCAAGCTCCAGCTCCTGTTGCCAACTACCCTCCTTCTAACTATGGTTCGAGCTATGGAGGATATGGAGGATATGGTGGTGGAGGAGCAGCCAACAACTACGGATACGCAGCAGCTCCTCAAACATCTTACGGATCCTATCCACAGCAACCTCAGCATTCCAATCCATACGGATACGGTCAGGCTCCTCCACCAGCTGGCCCTAGTTATGGATCTAATCTACCTCCAAGACCTCTTGGATTCCATGGAAATGGTGATCCAACCAGAGGAGGAGGGAGAGGGCGTGGGAGAGGAAGAGGTCATTAAAGGTCTTCAATCCACAACTTCTACTTCTTGAATTCTCCGTATCGTGAACAAGTCATCTCTTTAATTTTTCGATTCAAAAATTAACAAGCGTAAATTTCAATCCATCAACCATCATGCTGTTTCTCCTAGTTTGCCTCAGCCATGCTACCGGTCTCTTTCTTGCACCCCTCTCTCTATGTACTTTATTGCTTCACAAGCTTTGTTGTTTCATTTCAAAAGTTCAAAATACTTTTGTAATCTGTAGTTCAAATTCAATTGGTAAAAATCCTCGAGGCTCAGAAGTTTGAGATCGGAGGCGTCGAGGCGTTCAGGCGCGATGCTTTTACTGAGTGGTGTGGCGTCGACTCTCATTTCCTATCCCTTCGTTCTCGTTCCTCCCTACATATATAATTGGCAACTTCACAGTCAAACCACATGTAGAGTACTGAGTATCTAATAGTTCGAGGGCGTTACCGAGTGGCGCCCACTACTCAGTGACTCAAACTGTCGTATAAAGGGATATGCGGATTCGGTGCCCCCCTTCGATTTCCCTCAGATCCACTTCCTTCTCTTCATCTTCTTACTTCTTCTTTTCAATACGAGACCTTCGAAACTATCAACTCACTTCAAGTCCTGAAACAATTTATCATTTATCCCTACGCCTTGAGCATTTCATTCAAATCTTCGCCTTCTTCTTTCCACTCGAGCATTTCGCTCCTTCAAATCATCGAATCGTCAGCTGAAACCCTTACAAGATGAAATACAGATTATCACTCGCTACTCTCACAATCTTCATCATGGTTCTCTCAGTCAGTGAAGCAACTTCAATTCGTAGATCAACACTTTCAGATATTATGACACCTTCATTCAGAAGAGATCACTACAAACGAAATTTAACATCTCCAAATCACACTAGGCCTATGGGAGAGGTAGAGGTGAGAGAAATTTGGAAGAGAGAGACTCCTCAACCTAGGAAACACAATTCTACGGACATCGACCTCGAACAAGGGGAGTGTGATCATCCAGATGAAATGAGAGGGAACTCAGAGGACGGGGATGAAGACGAAGAGTGCGATGAGGACGATGAGAGTGACCAGATGGATGGTACAGATGATGGAGAATGCGAAGATGAAGAGGATGGGACAGAAGACAAGGACGTCGATGAAGGAGAATGTGATGAGATCTTTCTAGACGATGATTCCTCAAGGTCGGCATCTAAATCGGATTCAGTTCCGACTTCTACAAAATCTGCAAGCTGGACTTCAACCTCAACCTTATCTGGAAGAGTCAATGACGCCGAGAAGAACACCAATTTCGCAGCATACATAAGTAACACGTCTAGCTCTGGCTCAGATGGAAAAGGTGAGCACCATTTCAAATGCGCATTCTCATTGCACTCTGAGCTGACTTAAACCTTTACTTCTTTTCACAGGTCTTATCGGAATGACGCTCAAAGGGAAGTGTCCTAACCCAGGTGCTTCGGAAGACGAACCAAATGGAACTCAGGATTTCCTTAATTGTGGAGTGGAATCAGGAGGATGGTCTCCTCCAGATGTCAAACTTTCGGATCTCAAGATGCTTTCTCCAGAACAGGCAGGCGAGAGCAAGCTCTTTGCTCCTTGCAAGAAGCATCTTTGGGCTTTCAAGAACGCAGCAGCGAAGCATAACGTGCCTTTGACGGTCTTACTCTCTTTCGCTTTTCAAGAAAGTAGCTGTGATACAAATCTCGGAGGTAATGGAAGAGAAAACGGTCTTATGCAGTTGACAGATGATAAGTGCGGTGGAGCGCCAAAAGGCGATTGTAAGATGTGGGGTTCAATGTCGACAAAGCAGCATCTTACATTAGTGGACTAATGAAAGACTCGAATGACAACGCCCTGTAAGCCTTCGGGATGTACAATGGGTAAGTAGAAAAGACGAAGTCCAACGTCGATGACGGACGAGTTCGATTCAGGTGCAGTCTTTTCCCCAAAACTGGCGCTCCATTTACGCTCTTTCCAGAGGGCATGTGCTGATCTATCTCCTACCTTGTATCTAACCTCTGATAACTGGAGCCTGGGTATGACTCAGGCCAAAGCTGTGTCGAGCTTGCACGAAGGATGGCCCGATGGATGTCACAGACCAGTGAGTTTCAGAGGTTTAAAAAGTTCGCCTCTCCGCTGCTAGTCCGATGCACTTAAACTCTCTGCTTCTTAACCTCCAGAATAATTTGGACTACCTCTATCAAATGACAGCTGGGTGGCTCCTCGGAAAAGAAGGGTGGGGGTTGGGATCGATTAGGAATCTCGACAAGTGCAGTTAAAGGAAATTGTCGAGTTCGTATAGGTTTCTGCGCTAGATGTTCCGAAAGAGACTCTGTAAATGAATGAAACATCAATTCTAGGCAACACCCTTGCGAAGGCATTTGTGAGGCCAAGGACTGTCCAACCTTCGCTCTGTGTGGTTCAGTGATTCCTCACGTCCAATGCAAATGAAGCAGGAACCCGAGAATGTTCCGCGCTGTACCTGTTCAACTTTGGAAGAGAATTTCTTGAGAATTGAGGTGCTCTTACAGTTGAAGCTGAAGTATCCACCCACTCGATGTCAGCCATCTTGCACCCTTCACTACTCGCGAATCTTTCTTCCAGGGATAAGAAACGTTTCCAGTCTTTCCGATCAACCATGCAGGATTCGGAACGAAAACAGGAACGAAAGATGAAAGGTTGGAAGAAGAAAACTCGTGCATGTACGGAGTGAAACCTCTGCTCACAGAAGAAAGACGAGGCCAGCCGAGAGGGAAATTACGCCCACGAAGATTCGCCACGCAGCCCCTTCTTTCAGCCACCTCAACCAGCAGCACTTCTTTTCTCTTTCTCTTCAAAGATCTGAGATTTGCAAATTCTGAATCCGGCTCGCTGTCAGGAATGAGGGCTGAAATCGGAACCGTCTGTGATGAGGATGAGGTGCGTGGCGAACTGACATCGTCATTTTTGTTGTACCACCCCTCCCTATCTCTGCCGGTCCAGAAGATGGTATAAAAGAGGCTTCTTCCTTCGATGGAAACTGTTTCTCTCTCCATCTTCTCTCCACTTCCTCACACTCTCTTTCTCTTTCTCTCTTCAAACCTAGTTGTCCTTGACGGATCTAGTTTTCTCTATTTTCTCTCTTTCATCTTCTTCCAGACTCTTCAGAAGCCTCTCCCTTTTCTCTTCTCTCTCTGTTCTCTTATTCAAGATGCAAGTCATTCAAATCACCGCTTCTTTTCTAATGTCCGCTTTGGCTGTCTCAGCCGCTGCTGTTCCCTCTTCCAAGCGTTCGAACAACGGAGGAGGTGAGTCGAGGGAGAAAGCTGAAAGACAACAACCTCCTTGATACTAACATTCCTTGAGCACTTCAGCTGACCTGTCCTTGATCGCCCTCTACTCACAGACATGGCCAGCAAGTACAACGACTGCGGAGCCTCGAACGCCTCTTACGACGAGCCAAACGGATCCAAGTACTGGCTGAACTGTGGACTCGACGCTGGGGGCTGGAACCCCGCTTACGTTCAAATCAGTGATCTAGATATCATTCCAGATGATCAAGCCTACTCTGCCCCGACCTTCCAGCCATGTCAGCAATACTTCAGTCAATTCCAATCCGCCTCTCAAAGCAGTGGAATCCCTCTCATCATTCTCATGAGCATCGCTCTGCAAGAGAGTTCCTGCAATGCTAACGTCTATGGACAAAGAGGAGAGGTCGGCCTTATGCAGATCACTCAGTGAGTATGGGGGAGGACTCAGGAGAGGACAAGGGCAAGTGAACTGAAATCGACAGAAAGGCGTCGCCACTGACGCGAACGTTTTCCCTTTCTTTCTTTATTTGTTTTCACTTTTCCACCTTTGCTCCACATTCTCTCTGCTCCACATTCTCTCTTCCACTCTCAAAGAGACAAATGCGAATCTGGAGTGAACTGTGCCGACCCTGCCTACAACATCGGAAAGGGTGCCAGCTACCTTCAAGACCAGATCAACCAACAGGGTGGCAACTTCTTGTTGGTGAGTACAACTCTCTCTCTTCACTGTCTCTAGATATTAGTCCAGAGGGAAAGCAGGGTGCGGACTTGTGGCTGACGTCTCTTTCTCAACAACCCTTTCCCCCTTTTTTTCCTTCTTTAAAGGCAATGGGTGGCTACAACGGATGGTATCAAGGAATGCAAGGTTCTGGAGCTTGTGGTCCAGATGGTCAGAATTTGAACTACTTGAACGGATTGTTGAACGGATTTGCCCAAGGAAAGGATGGAAACGACATCTCCCAAGCCTGTTAAGAGATCGTTACACTCGCCTGCCGAGTTTTGCTCATCTACGCTATCTCAATTACTTCGATATTGATTCCTCATAGAAACCTGGTAGATACTTCTGAAATGAAAGAAGATGATCAAATCACGGTTGATTGAGCTGTCTTGCTTGAAGCTTTTAGTGGACTCCAGATCGCGATCCTTAACGAGAAATTCTAAAGCAGAAGCTCCGATTGATTCACAGACTAGAGACTCTTTTTTAGTGTTTTATTTAAAAGTACAGGAAACGAAAAAGAAAGGGGGTTGTGAGATGTGAGATGGTCGAAACAACGAAGGGGTTGGAGAATTGAAGAAAGCGTCAAGCGAGATTTGGGGGAGTAAATCAACAGAAAGATGTCAGAAACCCAGAGAAGAATCAAGAAAGCCATGATGTCATGGGGGGAGGTAGCGGAAGCTATGTTTGAGGCATGAAAAGTCAGAAATGGGGACAGGGAGCGGGAAGTAGATTCTTGGATTGGGATGTGGAGTTGAAGGAATGGAGGTCATGTTCTTGTAGAGTTGAGGACTTGTGAGTTGAATTTGATGGACAGAGTGGGAGGGGAAGAGAGAGGCGAGGGTAGTCGACGTAAGATTTTTAGAGATTAAAGATTGATCGCTCTTTACTGAAAGTGGCTTGAGGTATGCTTCTCGTTGATGAAAGTTCAAGAAAATATATCATAAGCAATCTAGAACTGTTGGCCTTTAATGACTTTCTTTGTTGAAAGTGAAGATCTCTTGGATTCCCTAAATTCTCCCGTTTGATTCTTTGGATTCTGCTAATGCTATATCGTGATTGATTTTTGATCCTCTACCTGTACGTAGTTCTATCCAAAGGTTTCCACTACAGCTTTCTTCATTCACTCTCCTGCCTCCCTGACCTGATACATAAACCAAACCCAAATTCCTTTTTCAGCCAGTTGCAGCCTCTACATCGAATTATTGAGAGCCTTTCTTGTTTCCCTTCTGCTTTCTCGGAGGAGCTGATGCTCCAGCGCCGTAGTTTTGGAATTTAGGTTTCTTGTCGGCTGTTTGGGAAAAGAAATTGAAAAAAGTTAGCTGTGAAGAACTTCTCCTTCCGTTAGGTCATTGTTTCGCGAAGAAGGGAAGACTCACCTGGCTTCAAGATCTGGAAACTACAAAGCAAACTCTCGTCCACACTCATCATAGCTCCTGCGTTGTCAAACTCTCCACAGTAGTTTGGAGCACTGAACAGAGTTACCAACTGTCTCTTTGCAAAGAACTCGTACCCATCCTCTACTACTTGATGAGCTCTACAGATCAGATCCATATCGTGCTTTTGAAGGAATCTTGAAACCACATCTGGACCAAACGTGAAAGAAATCCCACGATCGTTTTCAGCCCAGCCTGAGATCGAGGTGTCTGGATCGGCCCAGAGAAGATCGGCAAGTAAACCTGTAAGTGAAAAAGAGAAAGTGAATAGATTTGGAAGCGTCAGAAGAAGCAGCAGGATCGGAAGGGGAGGCAAGGCAAGGACTGTTCTGTCGATCTTGTCCTTCGAGTTCCATTGGACTGTATGCGAGCTGAATCTCTCTGTCTCTTGTTTCGATTCAATCTTGAGATCTGATTTTCAATCTGTTGTTTCGAAGCTAGCTGGGGAAGCTTTTGAAAGTCCGATCGAGATGCTAGTCCTTATCTGTCCTCATCCCAAAACATCTCCCTCGCAGCCTTCTCTGCCTCTCTTCTTCTCTGCGACTATCAGATTTCTCCAGATCAAAGGAGTGACCTAGGATCCTGTGTCCTGCGCAGCCTTTGCCCTCTGGGTCGAAATCCTGTTCAAACCTTGCACTACGCTCTCTCGGCTTCTCATCACCTCTGCTGCTGATCCCCTTGTTCACCCTTTTCCTCTATCGCACAATTCAGCTTGCCCCGTTCTGGTAGCCCCCTCTCCCCAATCTCGCTTGCTCCTAGTCCCCATCTTCCCGATCCCTTTCGCTGCTCGCTCATCCTCTGGATTTCCCTCTCTCTGATATCCACCTCGCCTATCTGCCATCCATGCCTCAAACTCACCAGTATCAGGCACATCAGTAGGTCTCATGACCCTTCTAATCTGTTCCATACTCTGAAGATCCGGACTCAAACCGCCATGCATTGTGAAGATCTTCTCATCTATGATAGCAGCTACTGGCAGACAATTGAAGCAATCTGTGAAAGTCTTCCAAAGTTTGATGTTGTATCGACGCTTGCCTTTTGAGGTTGTAGGAGAATTGAGGTTTTGAGATTAAATTGAATGGTTAGAGGGTTCGGGATGATAGGAGAGGGAGAATGGAGTAGAGAAGCGTAGAGGGATGAGCAGATGAAAAAAACGGAATCAGCCAAGTTTAGCGAAAGGAGAAGAAGAGGGAGTCGAGAGGGGAAGACTTGGACATCTATTCCTAGGCTAGAAGAGAAGCCGAGGAGAACCCTTCCACAAATAACCTCTCCTGTCCTCCCTGCCCGCCACTGATCATTCCCCTTTAGATCCACACATCCTTGAACTCACATTCATCATAGAACCCATAGATCCTATTGATACTAGCAGCCTCATGATTCCCTCTCAAGATGAAGAAATTCTCTGGATATTTGATCTTGTATGCCATCAATAAACAGATGGTCTCTAACGACTGCTTTCCTCTATCAACGTAATCTCCTAAGAATAGATAATTCGCTTCAGGAGGGAATCCACCATACTCGAATAGACGAAGAAGATCGTAGTATTGACCATGAATGTCTCCTGGAGAGGGGAGGAGGGAAGGGAGGCGGGGATAAATCGATCAGAGTCAGGAGGGGAATCTCGACTTGATTAGGATGAAGCTAAATAAGCTTGCTAGAAGTTCAAGTTGCATAACGACTCAGAACTGGAGGATGGAGAAACACCCCTTGGGTACCCTCTCCTTCCTTATTTGGACTGCTGCCTCTTGTCCTCCCCTCTTCTCTCGCCTATCGAACTCTGCTTGTCTCGCTCGCATAGCCCTGAATACTAACCGCAAATCTTTAGAGGGGCTTCTAATTCCAACAAGATAGGTTGATTGATTAAAACATCCCTTGCCTTTAAGCACAGAAACCTGATTTCGTATTCTTCCAATTGAACTGGCTTTCCTGGTCTATGTCCCCTGACTGTAAATTGACAAATGGGAAGAGGAGAGGCGTGTCAGATTCAGAAAGATGGAAAGGGTGCCATAAGAGAGGGGAAGACAGGAGTTGCAAGGTGTTGGATGGAAAGTGAAAAGTGAAGAGAATTCGCAGATGAAGGACTGACCTTCTAGTAATCTATCAATGATGTTATCCAGATCCACTTCTGGTTGCTGAGCTTGCTGAGATTGTTGATACGCCATTGAAGAAAGAGTAGATGCTCAATTGAAACGCGTTGAAGAAGAGGGAGGACGAGGAGGAAGAAGAGGGGGGGGGGAGAGCCAAGGACCGGATAGGAATGCGTCCTCTCTCGGAAAGTTGAGGGAGTTGAAAGTGATTTGAGGGACGAATTAGAAGATCAGAACCAAAGAATTAGAAAAAAAGATGAAGGTGAAGATGTTGATGCTGTTACTGGAGGAACCTTCAAGATATCTTTGGTACGCGCTCTTCCTTCTCTCCCTCGCAAATCCAGTTGTACTTCTAATGAGTGAGCTCAAAACTTGAGAACAAGTTGTTACAGACAAAGATGTTGCGAAAGATCTTGAGTTCTCTAGTTCTCCCTCTCAGGAGAGGGGTTGAAGGCTCACAAACAAACAAAGCGTCGAACGAACGAGACAAAGGCCGAGAATTATACCCCTCCGGTCTGTACTTGTAGACAGACTAGTATTTGAGAAAGTTGATAAACGAGAGTCCAAGCATGAGAAAACGGAACAAGTTCATTCTAGAAAATCTGTTGGTGGGAGAATTGGATCTCTGGGCGTGGAAAGCGAGAAACGTCACGACTCCTCTTCTGCTGGAGAAGAAAGGGGTAACAACATTGAGGGGTCAGTGATGATTAGAAGATGAAGCCGATGAATCATTGGTGGAAGGGGTGAAACAACTCACGACTTAAAGGATTTAGCAATTTGGCAAATGTTCGATTCGAGCGATGAGTCTTCTCGAAGGTGATGTAGAGGGAAAGGGATGAAGGGCGGATTAAGATCAAGCAGGTAAAATCAAAGCAAATGAAGGAAGTAATTTGAACCTGACTTGTGAACTCGACTCACAAGTAACAAAAACAGATTCAATCCCGAGTGGCGGATTTTGGAGTAGCAGTCCAGGAACAAGGACTGTAAGAAAAGAGAAGAGATCAGAGAAAGTCAAACCAAAGGCAAAGAAGAAAGATTAGCAGAAGTTTACTCAGAGTTGTGGCAGTGTTCACTCAATCTCACTTTAGATTTGAACTTCCCAGAAATCTGGCTCCGATTTCTGATCCACTACTCTCTCAGCCAATTTCCTGAATCTTTCTTGATCTCGTTGAGTATGTCTGTTGAGCTTGAGAACGAGTCTCTTGAGAGGTTCCATGTTGATTCCATCAACTAGAGTGCCTGCTTTAACCTGATCTCTTCTTGCCTCCAGCAGACGGAGAATGTACCCAGCCTCAACCTCATCGATTCGAAGGGATTACAGTGCCGGACACCTACCCGTAAGATCCTCCCAGTAGAACGCGGGGCCGACTCTTAATTCGGAAATTGATGGGAGATTAGAGTGAAGAAAGGAAGACCCGACCTTCGTCGTCGGCGGAATGATGATCCAGCTTGGGAATCGTTGATTACCGTCGTTGATCTCTAGCACTTCCATCTGTGGAAATCGAAGTGGAGCTATCCCCCCACTACTTCCTGTTAGTCTGAGACTTAAATGCTTGAGATTTTCAGCCGACGGGGAGAGGATCCTTCTCCGATCTGAATGACTCTTGGATCTTCCCAACACCAGAGATGATAGATTCTGAGAGATCTCTGACTGAAGTTGAAGAGAGCCCGGGAGCGACCAAATCCATAAGATCCGAAGAGGAGATGAGCTCTTTTCACCAGCGACTAGTTCTGGACTTTGGGAGAGCCTGGGAAGGCGAACGTTCCTTGATGTCCATCACCGCAGGTCGACGAGATTGGCGAAGCTGTGCAACTGAGGGATCAGTTGGTCTGAAAGTTGGGAAACGTAAACATTCGATAGGCTCAGGTAGAGAGATTGAAGCGTTTCCTTCGACTTTTGAAGAGTTAAAATCAGCTGTTTGACGTCTTTCTGCGCTTGATCCTGTAGTTTCTCAATTCTCCTGGCATAGAAAGAGACTTCCTTGAGAGTGGTGCTACCTCTTTCATCGAATAGATCGAGGATCGATGGGTTCCATTCGAGAGTTTCCCATCTCTCTAGGCCTAGAAACTGCCAGAAGGGCCTGTTCTCGTCTATGATCTCCTTCCAAGACTTGCAAACAACTCTGAGTCTGGAAACCTGATTTTAAACCAGGCATTTGAAGATGGAAAAGAGGGCTTCGGATGGTAGAGCGTCGTTGATTGAGACCATGCTGGCTATGAGGAGAAAGAGAGAGAAGAAGGAGGAAGAGATCATATAGAGTGTCAGTGAAACGAATGATGAGCAAATAGAGGAGATATTCTGGAGGCTCCATCTACCTTTAGGCTCAGAATGAAAGATTGCTGATTTTTGGATGAATGTTACGAAGTCAAGAAGCAGAGCGAGCCAACTTCTCTTTAACCACTCACTCTCGCTCCGGCAATCAAGATCCATTCTCTCTCATCTCTGTCAAATTCAAGGAGATAGCAATTCAATCGTCACTCTGGCTCAGAAATTCTTCCCGTCCGTCCAATCCATCGAGCTGCTATTCTCTCCTCAGCAAGAACAACACCTCTAGGAGAACCTCCTCTATTCCCATCTGCTTCAATCCCAGGCGTGGTGGCATAGCAAGAGAGGATTTCCCGAAACTCAACAACCTCGAGGATCAACTTTGGTTCCCTAATTATAGGTCATCAGAGCTATCCTCAGAACTCTGGATCTGGATCTGGATCCTAATGCTACGATAAAGATGCGACTGTGGTGGCCTGGAGCCCCTGAGCAAGGACAAATTGATAGATGGTGAAAATAAGGTTCAGCCGTGGACCTTATAGAAAGAGCATGGTTGTTCTTGATGGAGAAGGAAGGAGGCGTTGGAATCGGAGCAACAAAGGCTTGGTCAAGAAGGCGAGAAGGAGCATGCTCGTGAGTATCTTACACTCTGTCTCTAAAGTACGAACTTCAAGTGATCTTAATATCCTCAAAGATGAGATTCGAATGGGAATTGGGGCTGCTTGGAGGAGAAGAGGCGCGAGGGACTGGTTGGCGTACCACAACCCCTTATACTCTATCGACTCTTCTTTTTCCTCCATATGCCATAGATGTCGAGGCCTCTCCTCGCACTCCAAGGAAGCGCAAGACTGCAGATCCTTCTCCAGCTCTCTCGACTCCTAGCTCCTCGTCTTCCTCCAACAAGCGTCAGAACTTCTAGCCTCTCTGAAGATCAGTCAATGGGTGCGATCACATGTGGAAATCCCGCTTTAGTCGCTTTCAATTCTCTCTCGAAGGGAGAAGTCAATCGATTGGACAGCTTGGTCCAATTCAGTTCAAGAGCTGTGCAGCTCTCGCAGCACTCAGAGAACTCGTCAAGCTACTCAAGAGAAGAATGAAATGTTTAATGAAGACTTAGTCGAAGCTTTGGTCAGAGCTATTCACCGTCCAGCAAGAACCAGTAACAGAGGAGGACAAAATACTAGCTTGGTCGGACCTGGTTTTGGTGATGCAAGGGAGCTGTTGGAAGCAAAATTGAGGATGGATGGTGAACCGATTGCTGACGAAATCTATTGAAATTGTTTGAATGGTGCTAGACTGATTAGCTCTCGATCTCGCTTCCTTCAATTTTCGCAGGCTCTTGGGAGAAGTCAGCAGTCGAGGTCGTCAAAGTTCAGCCACCGGAAGAGAGGTTTTCTCTTGATGGATTTGGCTTTCCTCGAAAAGTCGCTCTCCCGCGTCAGAGCCATCTTTGTTCTGTGGTCAAACGAAGCCTGGCTGACGCAGTCGCCTCTTCCAGGTCTGTCGCCAATCAGCTACAAGAACGGAGTTCAAACAACTCTTCTACGTCGCATGGCGAATTTCACCCCCGTTAAGCCAGGAAATCCTTCTCTAGACGGAATCCCTTCCATCGTGCTTCGAGCTTTGAGAGCAACAACTGAGTAAAGCCCTGAAGTGCTCATTAGGATCACTGCTTTTGACTGGCCCCAATCGACACTTCTACCTCCCAGCGCTTCAGCTCCTCAAACAAGAACTAGGCGGACCTTTCTCGATCGCCAAGGGAGGAAATAAAGGAAGGAAGTCTCGATCTGAGACCTTCGAGGTAGAAGTTTCAGCTGAAAAGGAGAGTTCAACGGGTTGGGAATTTGAGAAATAATTGGAGTTGGAATAAGAGTGGAATGGGGAAAACAGAAGGAGAATTTAGGTTCTAAAGAAGGAGTTCAACGGGGGAACATTGAAAATAAAAGGGATGCGGTGGGGAACACAAAAGAAGGGGGTGAAAAATAAACGAGACTTGAAACTGGAACATTTGAATTGAACTCAATGGGTTTGTATTTGAACTTGAATTTGATGGGTTAGGTTCTGAACTACTCTTTTCTTCTCTCGCTAAAAACTAAGTTGATGGATGCTATTGCTTTCTGAGACATCTTTGATTCTTTTTTTCTGATCTACCGGGGTAAATTCGTTAGCTTTGAGGAATCTTCTAGGTCTGGCTTCTCTGAAAATAGTGCTAGCATGAACCACTTGAACTACGAAAGGATGGAGAATCAACTTGTTGATTTGGATTTTTGGAAAGAGAACATCCTCAAGCTTAACAATCAGGCAATGAATCTACTATAAAAATACTCTCTGTACAAGGACTAGAGAGAACTGGAGAAGTTTAAAAGAGGATGAAATCAGAGAGGAGCCTAGGGGTAAAGAAGAAGCTATTCTGGTGTTCAAGAAGATCTCCTGCCGAAGCTTAACTCATGAAACTTTCCAAGCTTACTTTTGAGAGCTAGATCGGATGTGGGAGCATAGAAGTGACGCATATTCATCCTCGCTTGAGTCGCATAATGTAAAATGCGCGAGCGTGTAGCCGATTCTTCTTTAAAAGGCTTTGCTTTTTCTTCTTCTTCTTCTTCTTCTTCATCATCCCCTCTTTCTCCCTTCCAAAACTCATCAACAATGGTAAACCTCAGTCTTACTCCTTCAGAATCCGAAGCCAGATCTCAAGCCATGGCTTTTGCCATCAAACTTCTCTCCAAAGCCAAACCTTCTTACATTTCAGTCGCAAATGATGGAATTTCTCGATTCAAATCTATTCGTCCACTTTTCACAGCAGCAGTACAGCTGGGTGTCATCAAAGCCATGATTCCAAAAGCGCTAGGAGGAGACTCTTCAACTCTCTTTCAAAGTTGTCTCAGAACCGAAGAGATGTTTTCAGTCGAACCCTCTTTTTCACTCAACCTAATGACTGACTCTTTAGGATTAATGCCACTTTTCTTTTGTCAAACCAGGTCCAAAAAAGACTTGATTCGGCAAATTATCGATCCTTTCCTAAGCTGCAAAGGTTCACCATTAGCTTCTTTGGTTTCATCCGAACCAACTGGATCTGCAAATCATTTCGAAAGAGGCGGCAAAGGTTTACAAACTTTTCTAGAGAGAGACTCTACTTCTGCAGATTTGATTCTAAGTGGAGAGAAGATTTGGGCAGGTAATTCAGCAGGTTGGGATGAGAAAGGTGCAGATCTTCAAACCTTAACTTGCAAGGAGTTGGAAACTAATGAGTTTATGATTATTCTTTTAACTCGTGAAGTTTTAGATTCCAATCCAGAAGGGTCATTTTCGATCGTAAAACACATAATCACCCCAGGTTTCACTACTAATTCAGGCTCTCACATCAAGTTCGAAAGAGTAAAGATTCCAGAAAAATTTGTCTTGGCTACTGGAGATGAAGCTAAGAAGTTGATTGAGATGAGCTTTACGTCAACCGCAGTAATGGTTGGAGCTATGAGTGTTGGAATCATGAGATCAGCCTTCGATTTCTCTTTGAAGTGGGCCAAAGAAAAAGATATGGGAGGATGTCGTAAAATCATCGAAAGACAGTCAGTAGCAGATTTGTTGATTGGAGTTAAGATTCAAATTGAAACTGCAAGATTGCTAACTTGGAAAGCTGCCAAAGCTATAGATGAAGGTTTGGTCAACGCTGATGAGCTAGCTTACGAAGCTAAGATTTATGGATCAGAAACCGCTCTGAAGGTCATCCCTGAATGTATGAGAGTCGTTGGAATGTAAGTTCTAATTTTCCACCTGAATTCCCTTACAGATCTCTCTGCATCTTCATCTTCTCTAACTCAACTTCAACCTTACTTTGACAGCTCTTCTTACTCCAGCTCTCAACCTTTCGTTCAATTGATGGAAGACGCAATGGCTCTTCCTATTTTTGACGGAGGGAATCAAGGAATACGTCGTCGTCAAATCCAAGCCATCTTTGAAAAGGAGGACTATCATCCTTGGAGTTCTACTTTCAGTACAGACTCCGCTCAGAATGGTAATGGAAGTTGATTTCGTTGTAATTAGTTAAAGTCAGAGAGCTTTCAAAGGAGAGAGTGACAAACTTTACCGAATCCTTTCCGATATTCAAAACGACAGAGACGGATGGTTAGACTTGGTTCGAGTGTAAGGTATGGTGGAAGAAGAGACCCGAAAGAATAAGTAGAAGAGAACGAGAAATGAAAACGAGCTCCAGTTCTGACTTTGGTGAATCCGACTTGTGCCTTTACAAAACGATCATTGGAGGATCTCTACTCCTTTCTACCTTCATTCATCTCGATCCCAAACTTTGATAAGTCTTCGCTCTCGCTCTCTCCCTGCTTTCTCTTGCCCCTCTCCCACCCTTCCAGCTCCTTGCGAGCTTTCTCCCTTCTCCTCCGATCCCAAAATCAGTAAAGCCCACCGAGATCTAGCTTCCCACTTGTTTTCTGGAAGAAAAACTCGAATTCAAAATTAGAGGTTCCAAAATCTGAATGCATGCAACCGTTTCCAAGGAAAAAATGGAATTAGATCTTGCACTTCATGCGGCAGTGTGGTTAGATTTGACTTTGAAGTTTAATGACTAGCTGTGTGAAAGTACTCGGGATGATAGAAGTCTTTAGGATTTGAATGCCTGACAAGGTTGGAGGGGTTATAGAGCATGAAGGTAGATGATGGCAGCGTGAATTCCAATGTAAGAAAAGAGTTGGAACTTGCTGTTGAAGTGAACAATCTAAAGGTCTGTCCTGGACTTGAAGTTCCTGAAGAAGCTCGACATAAAGATTTCGCCGTGCTGAAGTTACGTCAATCTTTGCTCGTCGACCTTCCTTCTGACTTCTCTCTCTAAACAATTTATTTGACGTTGACATTTCAAGAATGAAGAGTTCTGAGTCTGATGGTTCATCTAATTCTTGAAAGGAGGTTCTGCAGAGAGAACCTGACTAAATGCCAACTGATTTCAGAGGAAGAAGCTTGAATCATGTTTTTTCATCTCTTGATTCCTTTGAGGTCTTCACTGACCAGTCTCCTCCTATAGTAGCTCAACCACCTCCAGATATCAAAAGTGCTGCTATTTACCGAAGGAGTTGATCTTGTAGATCTGAATCATGCTGGCAGCCTGGAATACAAAGCTAAAAGTTACACTTCACAATGCTAAAGGTTGACAAAAATGAATTGAGGTTTGAGGTTTTCATTTTGGAAAGTTCAACTTTGGAGTTTTATTTAAAAAGGAGAGTTGGAAGTTTGAAAGAAGAGATTAGAATTATAAAAGCGTCAGAATCGCGACTTTTTAGTGACTTTCTGAGGGTGAAACGCGGTTTTCAATGATTGTTTTCGGATTATCATTTTTTGATTTTTTTTTTAAATTGAGCTTGGGATGATGGAATGCTTTTTACGCACGCGACACCTGATCCGAAGAACAAAGTGAAGCAAGTGTGGGACTCCGATGCAATTGATACATCTGATCCAGCAGCCACGAACCTGCTGGACCCCTCCCCACTAGAACCAAAGCCCAGTGAAAACGATCAGTACTCCGTTGAAGGGTATGATCTACCTAGAAGAAAGAAGGGGCGAGGAAATTCCTTCTAGGTGCTCGAAAAATGAAAGAGGAATGGAAGGGAACATTAGATTGAAGTTCCTTTGTCTAGAAGTTGACGCGTAATCTGGAGGTTCTTAAAGATAGCTCTGACTCTGAGATTGAAGGCTGAAGTGGTTGGTGGGTATTGAGGTTCTGATCTCGATCATCTTCTAGATCTTGCCCATCTGACTACTGAGTGCAACCAGAAAACTAGAAGTCGGAATTTGAAGGTCTTCCATTAGTTTGAACTATTGAGCTTGAAGCAGACGATGTTGGAGTAATGAGGAATTGAACAGTCTGGAAACCTCCTGAAAAGTTGAATTGGACTTTGACATTCCCCTCAGAGATGCTTCCAAGTTTCTTCCTTCTCGTTGCAGAAGACACAGAGTTCCCCTTGATGGAAGAAGGGTTCCTCCGTTTGACCACTCCATCCTCTAGGTCCAGCATGAATGGCTCGATACGAAACTTGATAGACAGTATCGATCTCTTTGGCAAATATCGCTGGAAATCTGGAGAGACATTCCGAGTGCTTTTGCCAATCCTTCTCGGTCTTGGAAAAGTGAGAGCTCCAGTTGGGAACGTGGATTGAAGAGCGAGCAACTGCTATCAACCTACCCATCCTTGATAACAGTAGATCCTCCACCCCTTTGGTACGACCATTCTTTCCAAGAATTGTGAAGAGATTCTCGAAAGAATTGAGGTGGAAATGAGGGCTACTCCAAGGTTTGTTATCGAAGCTGTCGTACCAATTGCTTCTGTTGAGCATGAGAGGGTGAAGTTGAACGAGGTTTCTGAAACTTGCTAGAAAAGATGGATCTTCCTCGTAGCTCCTACAGGAGGAAGAGCTGCCTCCATGTCTAGAACCGAGAATTCGCTGGCTAGGAAGACTTCTTGATGATCCCATTCCTTTCTCCATCCTTCGTCGTAGATTGGAAATCCAAAGAGAGCTGGCCATTGTCTTTGAGGGGAGGTTTGGTCTAGAGTGAGGTGGTTAGAATGGGTCATTTGGAGGCGGTACTCACGTCGCTCAAGATATGGAGGTATTGAGCGTGCTAGGAGTTGGAGGCGAGTTCTCATAGAGACAATCCAGAGAGGGACTCTACTTGTTGGAACTGTCACGAGGAGGTAGACCATCTTGGCTAGATTGGGAATGAGGTCTTGGAGACCCAGACCTCCCAACTTTCTCGGCGTTGTGAGTTGACCAGCGGCTGGATGAGATTTCATTCCTTTGTAGATAGCTTTCTTTGCAGCTTCTTGAATCCTTTTAAAAGTTCCTGGAGGTGGAGGCACGAACCTGAGGAGGAAGAGAATCATTGGAAAGCAGTAGGTGTTGATGACGTGAGCTCTCATGGAGGAAACTAATCCCCAAAATACTATCTGGCTCATCCTAGCGATGACTTCTCTCTCCTTTTCTCTCCAGTAAGTATTCATTTTAGCCTCCGCTCCACCTCCGCTCCATGTCCAGTCATGACTCCTAGATATCTGAAAGGTTTCATCTCAATTCTCCAACCTTCGAGAGTGAGGTTGTTCTCTTGACGTTGATGTCTCCTGATCCAGTACTTGTTTCCTACTGGAGCTAGGAAGCATTTGTTGAGGTTATGATTCGAGTCAGTAGCGAGATTGAAGAGATTGAGCGCTGTCTTCAATATTTTCAGATCTCCCTCAGCAGAGAGTCCAAAGTTGAGATCACCACAGAAGGCAGCTGTTCTGAGATGGGATAGATGCGTGGGAAGAGGTGCTGTGAGTCTAGCTCTCTCTTGGTTTGCTGAAGAGTTTGCTTCACCAACAATAGGAACTCCATTTGCATCTCGAGCTTGGATCGGAGCTTCCACCACTACTGTTGACTCTGAGCACTTGATTCCAGTTAGCACCTTTCTGAGGATCATCAGAAGTGGCTCCAGTTGTAAGGTGAAGAGAATGAATGCATGAGACAGAAGATCCTTGGGGATCTTCAGAGTCGATTGGAATGGATTGAGTTAAGTTTCGGTTGACGACCACATTCGCTCTACCATGTTCTGGTTCTGGATTTGAGGTTTCTCCATCAGCTATTCCTTCTGACCAGATGAGTTGATCCATTCTTTCTTGATGATGCTGAAAGGAAAGATTTCGACTAGATCCTAGCACTGGTGCATAAATGTTAATTAAATTGAGGATTGTTCTATCTCCATCAGTTGAAGGTAGGTGGATTTCGACAGCACTTGTTCTTTCTGGCCAGTTTTAATTTGATTGGTCGACTGAAGGAAATGGTTGCTGAAATATCCATGAAGATTGAACTTGAACTGATTGTTGATCCAGACGGTCCAGCCGCCACGGAACAGCAGTATTGTTTTTGGCTTGGAAGATTGAAGAGAGATTATAAATCGAGGCCAGCTCCGACCATTCTACTGCTTCAGTTTGAGTTTCAAATCTAACCTCAGATAGATAGAAAATTGAGTGGGGTAAAGAGTGTAGATTTTGGAAAAGTTTGAGTCCTTTGTCTTGTGTTTTAATGGATTGTACATTGGCATTCCAGATGTGTAACTTTGTTGTCTCTTGATTACTATAATTGTTACTATTATTCATAAACTTAAGATGAACAAATAAGAAGATTGATAGTGTAGAGAGATCTACAATTGACTGTTGGTTTCAGCCTCCTCTTGAGCCATGTTCTCATCTTCATCATCTGAACGGCTCTTGGAAACTACATCTTGGGCTTGATTTGAAAAAGGATTCACTTGAGCTGAGCTTAGTTGAGAGTTGAGGTTTGATGAGGCCGAAGCATTACCTCTTGGAGTTGGAGCTTGAGCTTGAGCTGGAATTTGAGATTGAATTTGAGGTTGAGCTGCAGAGTGACCAGCTTGGATTTGAGATTGTTGTTGTTGAACTGGAGCAGAAGTTGTGGCTCTGGCTAAATCAGGGAAGTCCGAGTTCGAATTGATGTTGAATTGGTTGGTGGTTCTACCTTGAACGGCTCCAGGAACCGGTCCTCCTCCGCTGCCTCCTTCTCTACCCGCTACCCCACGTTCCTTTCCAGCATCCTTTCGTTCTCCATTTTCATTACGCTTACGACTCTTGCTACCACCTGCAACCTGAAATCCATCTTCATCTTGACCATTCGAACGACATGCTTCATTGACTTTAGGACATCTCCAGCGAGGGTGAGTGATTTCTGAGCAGTGATCGCATTTAGGGGCAGTCTTGCAGTCATAGTGGTTGTGTTCGCTGCTGTCGCAGTAGAAGCAGTGCATCTTGGGTTTAGTGAGGAAATTGACTTTGACAGTTGGAAGGAATTCAGTCTTGTCATTGGAGGTACTTCTTTCGAAGGACTTGGAAGGATAGCAGAAGGATCCTTGAGGGGCCTTAGTCAGCAATAGAAGTACTTGGGTATCATTAGTCATTGGATCTTGAGAGTATCTGAGTATTTCTACAATCTTTCCTTTTTCTAAGTTCTTTTCCAGGGCTTGATTAAGGTACTTGCAGAGTTCTTCTTTGTTCTTGTCATCAGATTTTCCCATTGAGTAGAAACCTGAGATTTTGGCTTCGATGCATTTGGTCGTTGAACTGCATAGTAGAGGTTCGACGGGGAGGTTTGCAGTGTCATCTGATTTTTTGTTCGATGTGGTGTATCCTCTAACCCTTTGCGCTCTTACATGTGGCCTGCTGGCCCAATGGCAAGGCGTTCGACTACGAGTCAGTAACATTCTTCTGAATGTACCCTCATTACATCGAGAGATTGCAGGTTCGAGCCCTGCGTAGGTCAACTCTTTTGTTGCCTTTTCCGGTTCCCACTAAATAGCTATTTTGCCTCATCTCGATCAACATTTTACACCTTATCCCCACCTTTTGAGTTTTTTTTAGGGTTTCACTTTTAATCGATTGATCAAGCAGGACGAAGGGAACGTAGTGGTACGTGGCGTGCGGCAAGCTAGGGAAGGGACCGCACGGTTCTCCTTTGGGTTTCTACTGATTTCAATTCTCAATCACTTCTTCTTCATTCCTACTCATCATGTTCAAACTTAACAGGGAAGAGTATGAGCTTCTTCCGAATCCTTCAGACGAGGACCCTCCAGGCGAAGGATCATTCCCACTGCCCTCTTCAAATCCAAGAAGGCCGGCTTTCCGCAAATTCAAATTCGCTCTTCCAACTCGAAGGCAACTTCTAATCGTTTCGGTTTCCGTCATAATTCTACTCACTCTCTACAGTCTCTTCTTCCCAGCTACACCAATAGATGAAAGCTTGGCCTCAACAAAAACTCCTGCTTCGTTCGAAGGTGAGCTCCCGCCACCTTTATCGAAAGAAGCGCAATTAGACAAATCACTGAGCGAAGAACAGTGCAGGATTGAGTTCCCAGCTTTCTTCCATCAACTGGAGCTAAACAGCAACATTTGGTCAAAGCGAGGTGGAATCAACAAGATGGATTTAGATAGAGCGGAACTTGAAGCAAATAATCACGACAAACATTTTTGGGGCAGTACGAGGGCGAGTTCACTTCCAATTTCACCTTGACTTGTCCATTTTCTACTCTCCTGCTCACTTATCTGTCTTTGTGCCTCCCTTTTGACACTTGCAGATTATCATTCGAGATGGAAAGCTGTATGTGAGTTTCGCACGTTCCCTTTCCAACTTCGGCATCTTTGCTCGACAGATCAAGCTAGAGCTTAGCAATCTGAAAATCTGATCAACATTTGATGATTTGAATTTGAGCACTTTGCTTTTGGAAACATTCTGTCATTCTTTCCTTTCGAGCATGTAGTAGACAAATTTTCACTCTCCTGTGCTCACTCCCACCTTTCTCGAATTCAAACAGATCCGGTCTCTGCACCCAGGTCTCCAATCCAGAATCTATTCAATTCTCTCACTCATCCAGACTGCTTTAGAAACAGCGCCACGATCATACCTTTCGGAGCTCAAGCCCCTGGATCTAGTCTTCGTTTCAGCCGACAGAAGAAGAAATGCTTTTTCTGGTGGATTTTTGGACTTTGCAAAATTTGAATCTCTCTATGGGAAGAGAGGAGTAGGCTGGACATTGAATGAGAGAGTTTCAGATAGTGGGAAAGGGTATTGGCTGATGGTACGTTTGATTTCCCTCAAATCCAAAGCGTTCTCATTCTCTGACCTGTGGTTATTCTTCATTTTCAGGCCGACTTTGGATTTGAGTCTTGGCATGAAGCCGGTGTTCCGTCTTTTGAAGAGTTTAGAAGACTTGTTGAAGAAGTGGAAAGTAAGACGAGTTGGGAAAATAAGGATGAAAGGGTAATGTGGAGAGGCTTTGCTGGAAAATACAAACCTCGGGAAGATTTACTGGATAGAATGAAGAAGAAAGGGGTTGAAAGTTGGAGTGACATTGGGGAAACAACATTCTTCCATGAAAAGGGTGACTTCAAAGATTTGGTGAGTCTTTAAAATTCAGAATCCCAGATGGTGAGAGCAGTTCAGCCAACTCACACCGTTTCGCTCTGTCTTCTTCTATGAACTTCTAGAAATCCATACAAGATCATTGTGCTTACAAGTATTTGGTCGCTACCGAAGGTGCCAGCTATTCAGGGTAGGTTGTTCTCTCGTACTTGTATATTCTCTTCCCCAGTCGCTCAAAGCCAGCTGACCTCGACCCATCTTCCTCTGCAGTCGTTCCAAATACATTCTCTCCTGCCATTCGGTCGTCGTGTCTCATCCTATGGAATACACTCAACACTTCCATGCAGCCTTAAACTCGAATGCTTCTTCAAGTTCTCAAAACTTCGTTGAATTGAAAGGTCCTCTCTTCAAAAGATTAGAAGAAACGATGGCTGAACTTTGGGTCTCTGATACTAGAAGGAACGAGACGTTTGGAATTGAAAGCTTTCAAAAAGCCAAGGAAAAGAAGCTTTGGAAAGAAGGTCTAGAGAGAGATGGGAAGTGGAAAGGTGAATGGCAATGGTTAGACGGAAATGGGGCTGAGAGAATTGCTGATAATGCTGTTAGAACTTTGAGAGATCGTGAGTATCAAAACAGTCGATACAGATCCGTCTAGGAAGAGATGCCTACCGACTAAACTTCTTTGCCACTCTAACAACCAGGCTATTTAACCCCTTCAGCTACTATATGTTACCTTCGTTCGGCTCTCATATCTTACTCGAAAACCTTAAATCAAGATTCTTGGGGTCTTAAGGGAGTAGTGCCGACTCCTAGAAATGGCGTAGTCCCCGAGGGTGGAAGAAATCTTACCGAGCAAGAGTGGAAGGACAAAGGTGTGACTGGAGATATTTCTCATAGGATTTGGCTTGATAGTGGAATGAAACGTTGGCCCATAAGTTGAAGGTCAGCAGAAGTCTAGGAGGATAATGTTCTACAGATTTCTTGTCGCCCCGAGGTCATTTCATCCTTCGTCATAGATACCATCGTTCTTTCGCTTCTACTAGAGTACCTCTAATCTTATTGAGTAACGAATTCATACTCTTCTGTATTCTGTTGCGACTCATATTCAAGAACTTAAACGCGAAGAATGCTATGGTGAGGATTCTCAACATTGCGAATCAACAAGGGATCAAAAGACACTTAGACATCTGAGTTCCTTGAATCGTCGCTTGAAAGTTTGATTGTCATTATCGGAAACAAAAACAAAAATGATACATTGAGAACAAAAACATGAGTGGCAGCGTGGCAGAAAGAAGTGACGTGAGAGGGGAAAAAAATGAATGATAGGCAAAAATTAATGAAATTGGGGTGAAAACTAAGGGGCCAAAACAGAAAAGCAGACGAAACCGAATAAAGAAACAAATAGCTTAGAACAAACATGACCAAAAACTTAATGAAATAGAAAAGATGACTCCTCTCTCTCTCTCTAGACGAAACCATATTTCCTCTCCCCTTCAAAAATCCTAGTATTCAAAATAGGAGAACCTCCTTCCAATTCAACTTGGATTTGATCACCATCATGCAAATTCTCATCATCATTCAAGAATTCCAAATCCATTAATTCTTTATCTTCTTCACTTGCAGGAGTGACAGGAGTATCAGCTAAAGAATTTCCAACATGTTGAGGATGATTTAAAAGAATTTGATCTTGAAATTCTTTAGAACTATTCCTTTCTTCTTTCAAATCAGAAAATGAAAGAACATTAAATTGATCTTGATGATGAATTTCTTCATTGAAATTTGAATGACTTTCTTTTGGACTTAAATTCGAGATTCCGGAAGAAGAAGTGACACTCAAACCTAGACCAGTAACCCCTCCATCTCTCAAATCTTTTTCGTTAGAACCTCTTCTTCCATTTGCTAAAGCCATCGCTAATTGAGGAGAAGGTATCGAATCAAAAGCTAAAGCAGCAGCAGGAGAAATGTTCAAACCAAAAGAAGGTCTTCTCCTATTATTAAGACTTGTAGAACTTTGAACTTGATCCGCAGTTTTAGGTCTTAAGCTTGAAACTTGTCCTTGAACTTGCGGATTTTGAGATCCAGTAACAGCAGCCAAAGAAGCAGCACTTGAAGGAATCATGAAAGTTTTCTCATAAATAGCATCACTAGTTGAAGGTCTTCTATCATTGATGTTAGGAGTAAATGGAGTGGTTTTAGGACTGATAGCACCAGCTCTCGAATACTCGTTAGTGTTAGGAGAGAATTTGGAGTAATGTTGAGGATTGACGTTCAATTGATTAGAATTTGAGAGTTGGGGTGAAGTTAATGAGAAAGCACCATCTTGATCTGAGAAGGCAGAGCATGAACTTGAGATTGGTCTTGAAATACTAATATTAGGAGATTGTGGAACTTTATTACCAGCGACGGAAGTCCAAATAGAAGACCATCTCTTAGAAGTAGAACCAATTGAAGAGGATGAAGAAGGAGGACGTTGAACAGAGATGGAACCAAGAGAAGGTCTTCTATTAGCTAAATGTGGAGATTGTTGAACAAAAGGTAAAGCATCCATTGAAGAATTTCCCAATCTCCTAAGTGGTGCATCTTGAAACCTTTCGTTAGAGGGGATCCTAGCTGAAAGAGATCCAGAGAGATTGTTATGAAAAAATTCTTGTGAAGGAGAGAAATCAGAACTTGTAATTGAAGATCGATTTCTAGAGTCTGAAGTCTGAAGAGTTGACCACCTTTGAGAATGAGCAGAGTTGAAATTGGTAGCTAGAGTGACATTTGGAGAAGAAGAATAAGATGGATTTTCAATGAAATTTCCGTTTCCTTCCATTGAAGAATGTGAACTTTCAGGTCTTGAGTTCTCAAGATTTCTAGAAGGCCTTTCTGGAGATCTTATCCCATGCAAAGAATTGATTGAAGTAGAATGTGAATGAGATGGAGAGATTGGTCTTAAATTTTGAATTCCTCCACTACTTCTCAAGAATTCCAATTGATCTCCATTTAACCTAGTTGGACCTCTTGAGCTATTCCTTCGACTTTCATCATGAGAAATATGTTCAATAACGCTCTGTCTTCTCAAATTCGATCCTTCAACACCAATTGGAAGTCCAGAAGAACTTGAAGGACGAGGACCAAATTTCCTCAAAAGCCCATTCAAACTTTCCATACTAGTCGTCCTAATCCTTCCTTCCGATCTCTGTTGAACATGACTTGATCTTGAATCTCTCTTACTTCCTTTTCCACGTGAAAGATTTGATTGTTGAGGATGTTCATTTGGTTTTCGAAGAGGTTCAGCGCTTGAAGTATTCGAAGGCCGCCTATCTTCTTTTGAAGAGTTGTATTGATTAAAAGGTCGAACCTGTTGTTGAAAGTGTGCTAGCTGGGAGTGTTGTTCCGAGCCTCTCCTCGACGTCCTCCTAAAAGCACCAACCTCCTTGTCTTGAGATGAAGCAGGTATAGCATAAGCTCCAAAAGATGGACCCTCGGTCAAAGGAGATGAAATCCCACTATTCCCACTAGCACCGAAATTAGAAAACGTTGGGATCCCATAAGTTGCATCGTATTCTCCTATGACTTGAATGTCATCTGCAACTTGATTCCTCCTGGTCTGAGTAGGACTTCTTATTCCACTAGATCCATTTTCAAGATTAGCAGAACCCATTCTCTTCTTCGATTCCTTCTTACCAGTTCCTTGATTTGAATTCGTAGGAACGGAACTTGAACTAGTCATTCCACTTGAATTTCCACCAGTCATTAATTTCATGAATCCAGCCTTGATTCCACTTTTCCCTTTTTTGGAAGTTGAATTCGAAGGAATTTTCCCAACTTTCTCTTCTTGAATCATCTCAGAAGGAGGAACGATTGTGAAACCCTCATCACTACTAGTGTGATTAGATTCAGAGATCGAAGTTGACCCTTTCCCTTTCAAATGAGTCATAGATTTCGAACTTGAACTTTTCCTCAGCTTGGATAGTTTAGATAGACCAGAATTAGAAGTTGAAGAAGAGATTGATTTCTGACTAGGTTCTGCGAAAGAGATTTCTGGTGAATTGATTGGAGAAGATCGATAAGAAGGACTGTAAAGCGTGCTGGTTGGAAGAGAAGGCCTTCTATCCCAAGAATGAGCAGGAGGTGGAGGTTGGTTCCTATCTAGAAGAGTTCTGGCTCGATGAAGAGAAGTAGGAGATAGAGGAGTGGATTTTGAGGTGTTGCTTTGTGGAAATTCGGCTAAAGAGGTCGTAGATTGAGGTTGACCTGGATTACTAACTTCTTCTTCTGGGGTACGAGGCAATGATAATCGTAAAGCTTCTAGATCCAAAGGTTTAAATAGGTTTGAATCCTTCTTCTCATCCTTCTCCAAACTACCATTTAGATTCAAACCACTAGGATCTATCGTCGGAAAAGTGACTTCAAACCCACCCATCTTAGGTGATCTACTACTTTCATTCTGATTCCTAGTTGTAAATCTCGCTTTAGAAGATCTTTTGGTACCTCTTCCCATATCCGACAAACCGAGTTCTTGTCCCTCTAAATCGTCTTCTGTATCCATCAAAAGAGTCACAACAGGAGATTGAGGTTGAGAAACCGAAGGATTAAGAATTGGTGAAACTTGAGATCTTAAATTGGTTTCTGGTGGATGAGCAGATGCAGTTCTTCTAATTCCACCTCCAGGTCTATTACTTTCTTTTTCCCTTGCATTAATTGAATTCAATTCTTTTTCTAATTCCATTCTGCTAGAACCAGAACTAGGACTTGGGAAACCATTCAAAGCACTTGAAGAAGTTTCACTTGGACTACTTAAAGTAGCTCCACCTCCAGACAACGTATTTGAAAACAAAGAACTTGAAACTGAAATTGGTCTAGAAGAAGAAGAAGTTCTGCTATTGATATAACCACTTCCATAGGTACTTGAAGTTGAACCTCCAGTATCAGGTCTTCCTCCTGCAACTTTATTTGAATTGGAATTCCTTTTAGAAGGTATAGGAATCTCAAATCCTTCTTCCGCAATAGGTAGAGACGAGCCTAAATGTGATAGCCTTTCTCTCACTGAAAGCACCTCTTCATAAGAAGAGAGAGATAGAGTTGAATCTCTAGAAGATTGGAAAGTGGCCGTTTGAAGTGAAGCGGAATCTTCATCCCTGAGATCTGCTTGGAATTGAGAGTCATTCTGTTTGTGATTAAGAAGCATGAGAGGAGAAAGGAGAAAGAAACGGATGAGAAACCCACTTGTATCATGAGACCCCGAGACAAAACACGGTTGAGAGCGGAGGAATGATTGCAGGATTTGTGAACCTTCCTGCCTGCGAACCCTTGAATGTCAAAAACATCCCCGCTCTCCTCCAGTCTATTCTATTCTGATCTGATGATTTTCATCTACTGGGATCTTTCAAGTACTCACATTGTCCCATAATCCCTGATCTACTTCTTCTTCTTCTTCCACTTGTTCCTTTGAAGTTGCGGGGTTAGCTGCTGCCATGGTTCTGATGAGATTGACTCCCTCTGATAACTTTTGAGTCTGTCTTCTCAATGACCATTTCCGCTGAAGTGGACTTGAATGTAAAACTGGTGAAGATGAAGGTGAAGGGATCGAGGTTTGATTCGTAGCAGTGGAATGGTGAAGTGTGTGTTGCATCTTGAGGGCTGGTTTGCCAGTTGAGTTGCAATCTACTACAACTCTACTAACAACTCTGACTCCACTTTGCTTATGCTTGATGATTCTTTGTTCAAAAAGTACTGGATGAAATTGAGGTGAGGTGCGTATAGATATTGATTTGAGGCAAGATAGGTAGGAGATTCAATCTTCGATGAGTCGATCTTCACTTGTTTTTTCCCTTGAGGCTGCAGTGGTATAATTGTTGGGGAATCGACTTTGGACGTTGAAGTAGATATGTAAAGACTCAGGATTAGATTCTGTTTGCAGGAAATTCAAAGAGAGAAGTGGAAACAGAGGATCAAGAGAGAGAGAGAGGTCAAGACCATCCCGAACCTGAAATTCATTCGATTCCAGGGCCCACCCGCACCCACTTCGGTCCTCGCAAAAGCGCGTCCCACCAACACATCTTCCTCCACATTTCACTCACCAATTCCGATCCTAGCTTCAAACAGTTTACCCTCACAGATGTATGAGAAAGAGAGAGTTGTGTAGAAACGGGAGAGAAAGAGAAGATCTTGTCCATCCTTTCATTTCACATCTTCACCGATTCTACGCCCAGGTTCCTATTTTCAATTTGGACCTTAATCAAGAACTTCTAGAAGGTCCAGACTTGCAGACCTGCGCATGACTTTGACTTGTCGCCGTGGAGATTTCTGAACTGACGAACTCTCCCATGCGTTTCTCTCCTGGTTTCGATTGATTCGAGTTGATTGAACTTCTTTTTTGAAATCAGATTGATCTGGAGAGGAAGGTGGATTTGGGTCAAGGGGGAAAAGATGGATGGAAGAACCACCCACATGCTTTGGATTTTCAGCCCTCGGGTCACCATGTCATTTCTGGGTGGTGTGCTGTCGTCATCTTCATGGCGGTGGCAAAGTGAAATCTATTTAATATGCTGAGCATGAGACATGTTGGAAAACCAGAACTTCTCGTGCGTCTTTTTAGGCCGAACAGGTCTTGTAAGAATGATGTCGCCAACCAGCCCAACTCCTTCTCACCCCTTTCCCTCCGCAGCTCCTCTGCAGGAATCTTCAGAGCCAGGCCAGGTCATTCAAGATTGCCACGTATTTTACTCTAGGCTGACTGGATACACAATTCAAGTCCAAACATCAAGTATCAGGCTCGTGCTTGCTTTCTTCAAGTCTGTAAAAATATGTCTGTTTCGCTTTGATGACTCACGAAGAGCAACGCGAACCACTGAAGAGTGATCAAGAGAGAGTAGTTTGAATGAATTCTTTCCGAAAAGCTCAGGAGGTAGATCCCTTCAAACTGAAATTCTCTCTCTCCCATTCACTCACTCAGTGAAGAGTTCAACAACTCAAAAGCACATCTCATCTTCTTCGGCTCACAAGTTCACACGTCTCAACCGAGTGATTTGGACACTTGTGGCTTATTGCGGAGCTTTTGTGAGGTTTGTGATGATGTACTACAATGAAAGGCATGGATGTTCTCTAAAAAGTTCTAAAAAGTTGCAAGCAAGACGGGAGGGGAGGCGACTATTCAAAGATCTCTTTCGACTCTTCTTTTACGAGAAGTGAGAGAGACCTTCATTTCCTTTCTTTTTTAAGAAGAAGCAGCTCCACGAACGAATTGATTGAGGACTGTAAAAGAAAAGGTAAAACGAGAGGTGAGTCAATCGAGGCTTTGAAAAGGTAAGAGATGCAAACGTCGAGGGCAAGAACATCTCTACTCACTCTTTCCGAAGGCAGCTCCTTGTTGTTTAGCAACGCTCAAATCGTTGGCAGAAGGTTGTCTGGATCCATCACCACCGGCAATAGTTGATGCTCCCCAGGCAGAGCTTCCGATGATCTCTTCGTTGACTGAGAGTTCTTTGAATTGATATCCGATTGGGACGTAGTTGATTCCGTCTGTTAATGATCGGAAAAGAGGAGACAGAAAAGAGAACGAAGAGAGGTGATTAGATGAGGTGACCGACCGACGAAGAGAAGAGGTGGAGATGGGTTGTCGCTTCTGATTACTCACGATGAGCCAAAAATGGAAGAGTGGTCAAGATGGTAGTCTCAATACCTCCGTGTTGAGTACCACAAGAGCTGAGAAGACAAAGACAACAAGATGAAAGGGGTTAGAAGCTTGGAAAAGGGGGAAAACTCTCTGTCGTCTTCGAAAAGACTTACGTGAAAAGACCTGCGAACTTGCCGACTAGCTTTCCTTGACCCCAGAGACCTCCAGTTTGATCGAAGAAGGTGCTCACTTGAGCTGGAGCTCTTCCATATCTGTTGTGATGGGATGAAGGGAGGGTGTCAGCACCCGACTCCTCTCAAAATAGCAACCGTCAATTCAATTCAATCCTGCAAGCTCGTTCAATCTGAATCTCACCTGGTTGGGAAACCCAATAGAAATCCATCGAACTGATCGAAACACCAGAAAGAGTTGTGTCAGGAGAGAGGAGAGTGCATACAGGAAATGCCAGGCGGAAGAAAGATCTTCATCAAGCAGATGACGTAGTTAGTATCCCTCTTCCCCTCTTTTCACCTTCAACTTACCTCAGCTAATTTAGCAGGAGTAATGACTGGGAACTTGGAGATCGGAGCCTTGTTGGCGTGCATCTTACCCAAGACCTCCTCAGACAAGGTCTCTTCGAATTGGAAAACCTCGACTGAAGCTCCAGTAGATTTGACTCCTTCTGCGATTTGCTCCGCTAGAGTGGCGATGTGTCCATAGGTACTGTACTGTAGAACCGCGATCTTGGCTGGAGTGGTGGAAGTCATTTTGGTTTGAGATTGTTCAGATGAGGATGACTGAGGTTGAAGAGAAAAAGGAGAGGTTAGAATGAGAAGAGACCAGAAGATTGTGCGAAGGGAAACTCGATACTCACTTTGGTAGAAGATTTCTTGGTGAGTTTGTTGAGAAGGGAGGACATCTGGTTGGGAGAGAAGGAAAGGAAAGGATGAAGAAAATGAATCGAAGAGTATTAAGTACGAGCATACGGATGTAACGAACGAACCCTCTCACCGAGGTCAACCTGACCGAGGCCCCTTTTCTCTTTCTCTCTTTTCTCCCTCTTGCTTCTAAGTTAATTGGTAAAGTGAGAAAAGAGAAAGGAACTGATGTATGTAATGACCGAGGAAGAGGTGGGCAGGTAGGCGGGAGGGCAGAGGGACTGCATCGAAGGAAGAAGAATCAGAGGGACCTTGGCTTTGATTCCGGGGTATAACTTTTTGAAAATCCTTGGAAATTAGCCACCTACGTAGCCACTTAGCAGTTGACAAAAGGCAACCAGGAGATACTAACGGAGGAAGAGCTAAGCTAGAAAGAAATTTATGACGAACCCCCGTCTCTTCTTTCTCTGCCTACTTCTCTTCCCGAATCTTCCTCAGCTTTCTTCTCCCTTCTTCTATTGAGCTTCCACACCTCATTCCATTCAAATCGAACAACTGGTATGGAAACGAAATTGGAATCACTCAAGACTGTTTGTCAGAACCACAGCATTTGTCATTTCCAAACGATATCTAAAAACGGAACACGGAACACGACGATTCGTAACATTAGAGAGGTTATGTTTCAGCTGATTCATGAGAGTGAAAGTATGGTTTGCTTGTTTCGTGACGATGATCTATCTTTCCTCATGCTTCAGAAGCGACAGTCTGATCTCTTTCTTCCTTTCCTGTGAGCTTGTTGGAGATCGATCTGACACGAGATTTCAATCCGTCTGATGAAGGGGACAGAAATACGATGGAGGGTGAAAGGAAACTAGTCAGAAAAGCGAAGCCAAGGGCGAAGGAGTGAAGAAAGCGATCATCTCCTCTGGTTCTACCATGTCTCATCGAACCTCCCTTTCAGACTTACCTGCTCCCCATTTTGCTGTTCTTGCGCTTTTATGTCCCATGACTCCTCTGTGTCTAGCATGAAGGGCTTCACGCTTAGCCTTGTCGATGGCCTTCTGCTCTCTTTTGTCGATGATCCCATCGTCATTAGCGTGAGCGTTCTTCTCTGCTTGCTTTGGCATGCTGGAGAATATGGAGGGGAGGAAAGGAAAGAGAGATGAAGAAAAAAGAAAGGAAGTCAGTGGGAGAGCTTGGTAGGGGTAGGGAGCTCAGTGGGAGGGGTCTCCTCGATCTGCGACTCACCCTTCGAGACGATTGTAACTGCAAGTACGAAAGCGATGAAACGAAGGAACAAAGAGTCAGTCAAACACCCAATCGAATCCTTTCCACTCCTCCTTCCCCAAAACTCACACTTCGAATTCGTGTCTGTCAGTCTGACCCACAGCGAGAGCTTCATGATCTTCATCCAGTCCGCTATCAACTCTGATCTTGACCCTCAAAGTTCCGATGACTTCGCACTTGTGAGTCTCGAAAGTCTTCTCATTGATGAAGTTCCTTTCCAAGGATCCCAACTTTTCACCTGAAAGGATTTGGATCTCCATGTCTTTGATTTCGTCGTCGACGATGGAGGCGAGAGGTAACACAGCAATAGCATCTAGCTTTCCTCCGAAGGGACCAAATCCTCCACCACCGATTTGGAATACTACGTTGGAGGAGTACCTGCGAGAAGAAGTAGAGAGGTTTTGAAAGTCGAGTCAGAGATCTGGTCTGGAAGAGTCGACGGCAAACAAAGTGAGCGTCTCCAGCGAGAAGATACTACTAACCTATCGTAAACTGGCAATCTCGTAAGTGCATCCAATTGAGGTCCACCTTCTACATCTTCCGGTTGCTCCCTGCCCTTCTTCAACTTTCTGGTCACATCTCCAGTCGAAACAGTTAGCTTTCCGTTGTTAAGCTTCTCACCGATCTCAGGAGTCTTTCCTTCGATGGTGACATTGGACAGAAGCTCGACAGTTGCAGTATCCCAACCTAGCAGCTCTTGTGGAAGTTCCAACTTGACTGGCTTGAAGACGAAAGAAGCGTTAACTCTACCGTATCCAACTCCATCTTGAAGAGGGAAAGATCTAGTGACTTGAGAAGACTTTGAGAAAAGTTCGGTCAACATGATAGAATTTAAACCTAAAATTGGATCGTGTTCACGAATTCTAGCGTCACGAACTACGATACGAGCTTGAGCTTTGGTCCAGTCACGAATGAAGACTTCAGTTCCAGCTTCGAAGAAAGGCATGTTACTGTGGTACTTGGCTCGAGTCTTGTAGACGATGTCGTCATTGACGATCAGCTCACAGTATCCACTTGGAAGATCTGATCCTGTCTGTTGCTCAGCGTCGACGTCTTGACCATGAGCACCTTCACGTTCCTTTCCTTTGACTCCCTTTTCGACATCGCGGTTCTCGAGACCAGTGATGTTGTGGATGTGGAAGCTTAAAATACCAGATTTCCATTTTGGATCTGGAGGACAGTGAAGAGCATCAGCCTCTTCTTTGCTGTCGATGGGAGCCGCTTCACGATCCGTGGCTTGTTCGACTTGGGATTTCTCCTCCTTCTTTCTGGTGTCCATGAGAGCTCTATTGAGCTTCGCCTTCTCGAAGAATCCGACAGACCAGTTGAGAGCTCCTTGCATAGAATCCGCATCTTCGAATCCCATGAGATCGTCGGTACGTTCGGTCATCTGGTTTGGCTTCTCCATTAGAACAGAGAGCTTCTGTTGAACACGTCCGACGATGTCATCGGCGGTTCTCTTGTCTGAATCCCAAAGTTGAACTGAAAGAGACTCGTCTCCACGCACATCGTCCTTTGTGACGAGGAGGAAAGCAGTCTCTTCCCAGACAGGGTTAAGATCTTCGAAGATGATACGAGACGAGTAGAGAGGTCTTCCGAACTTTGCGAAAGATAGAACGACGTAAGGGTCGGAGCTACCTCCAGCGTCTTGGACTGAAAGATCGATACCGCGCTTGATGTTGACGCATAGAACTCCGAGGGCGTCAGTGTCCTTCTTGATACCGTCTCCGCTGAGCATTTCTGTGCAAGAGATGAGGGTAGAAGAGAAGAAGGAGGTAAGACACTGGCTGTCGATCGAAGACGAGGGGAGGACTCTGTGACAACTCACGAGCCATGTTGAGAGTCAATGATTGCGGAGCACAGTAAGCATTAGTAGCGGCAGCGATACTGCTCTGAACGAAACCAGAGATTAGAGGAAGATCCAAAACGTTTGGAAGAGCGCGAGCTGCGGGGACGAGAGTGAAGGGATGGGCGCGAGAAGAGTCAGAAATGCTATTTTGAGATGAACAGCACCATGATGCTATCCTATCCTATCCTGTCTTCATTGACATCTACGTCTGAACTCTAGGAAGACGCTGCGAAAGAGGGGTGAACTCACTCATTGGAATAGCTGAGATTTCGACTTTTGGAACTCCCATCAAAGAGACAGTCAAGTTACGAATGTAAGGAGCTTGAGATACCATCTGAGCTCTCAGACGAACGGTTCCAGAGATGTGATTGATTTGGATCCAGATAGGTAATGGAATTTGGAACAAGTCCCAGCCTCCTAGGAAGAATTCGACTAGCAAATGAATGTTCTTAGCTCTGTCTTTTTCGCTTGCACCAGGTCTTGCTGAGTAAGAGAAAGAGATTTCGTAGTTCTGAAGAAAGAGAGGTTGACAAGAAAGGAAAGAGTTCTGATGAGGAAGAATTCTCGCCGGCGAAACTTTCAACAGCAGCTTCGAGTCGAATCTCACTCACCAAGAAGTCTCCACTTTCATCTTCGTCCGCAACTCCATCTCCGTCAGCGTCGTTATCTTCTTCCTCTTCTCCTTCTTTATCTCCGCCATCCTTCTTCTTTTCTTCAGCTTTCTGTTGAGCGATCTTTTGTCTCTCCTCCTTGTTAGCTATCCATTCCTCTCTAGGATACTCCTTATCTCCCATCATATCAGCAAGTCCTCTCATAGCAACCAATCTGAAGGCAGATTCTCCTTGAGAGATACCAGAGATCTTAACACCATCAATGAAACCAGGTAGAGATTGTTGCATAATGTCTTCGACTTGATCTGCCATTGGAATGAACATGTCTGGATTGATCTGTTTCCAAATGGTAGCGATGGCGGCGTTGAGCCATTCTACACTTTCCGGCATTGGAGGTGAATGCTTTTCTCCACGTTGAGTGTGTTGATGCATACGAACTGCAGAAAGAAAAGAGGAGAAAACCGAGAGTCAGAATCGAAGGTGATACTGTAACTCTTCAAACCTCCGAAACCTGTCTTGGAAAAGGTAGAAACTCACCAGCTTCAAAGTCTTGTTGGATCTTCCTTTTACTTAGATGTAAAGCGCTCCACCCACAAAAGGCAACACCACCAGTAACAGTACTTCTAATCAAGAATCTAAACCAGCCGCTTCCAAAAGCAGTAAAGAACCAGACCAAAGCCATAGCTGCTGCTAAAGCGATTGCAAGTTGATCAAAATGAGCGTTCAACTTTCCCATAGCTTCAGTTTGAATTGGAGGTGGAAATTGTTGTAGTAGAATGGAACTTGGCTCTGAAGGATGAGGTGCAACATGCTTCTGATCGTAGTTGTCTGAATTAGGGACATTGGTTGAATATCCTCCTGGAGTTGAAGAATCTAACTTGTCTGGATCGATCTTTCCAGCATCAGCGTTGTCACGGATGATGACATCTCCTCCTGTGACTGGATCTTTGACGGTACTGTGGAGAGAGAGAAGTACGGATAGGTGAGATATGGAGAGGAAGAGACAGAAAGAAGTGGGTAAGGAAAAGAAAGAGGGCATGGTGGGAAGGAGATGGCGGGAAGGAGAGATAGTCAGCCACTGAATCGTGTTCAGCTCCCTTTGACCAGAGGTTACAATTTAGACCTCTAACTATTGCCCCAAAATTCGGAACAGGAAGTTGCGGAGACCTTCGTTCCTCTATATAAGGTAGTAGTGACACAGCCCTCCACCTTCAGTTCTATCTCTCCAGTCTCTTCCCTCAATATCCCAATTTGGTCTCCATCTTCCTTTCTCCACTTGGCTTGATTCAAACTTACCGTTCACCTTTAGCAGTAAATTGATTTGGTTTGCCTTGAGGACCAGCAGCTTTCTTAATCCTTTCCTTCTCTTCAGCACCTCCTCCTCTTCCAGAATCGACTTCTCCTTCTCTAGGTGGATCTCCACCGCTTCCATTTCCAGAGTCCCCTTTAGAGGTTAAATCTTTTGGAGGTGGAGGTGGAGCAGAGTTTCCAGATGAAGAGACGCTCTGACCTTTTCTTTGACGTAGACCTTCTAAGTCTGCGATGGCTGGAGCTGCTTCAGAAGCTCTGTCTTGAGCTGGGATGGTGGCATTGGCTGCTGCTGCTGCTTCACGTTGAGCTTCGATCTCACGAAATTCCTGAGTGGATGAGTAGAGGAGAGGTGAGTAGGGTTAGAAGAACGAATGAGTGGAAAGATCTGAGATCTGGTATGGATGATTCAAGGCAAGGCTTGCTTCTTGTTACTTACCTGAACTGTTGGAATTGGATTCCTTTCAGAATAGCCTTCACCTACGTAATGTGACATAGTACTGTACGACAAAGTAGGAAAGGATGAAGCAAAGATCAAGAGACAGAGAGAGAGGAATGTCAACTTTTCCCAAGCCAAGTTTCCTCCACTCAGATCAGACCCTGGTTGGAGCTGCGATTTCGTGTCTCGCTATTGTACCACGCCACTCTGTTAATAAGGAATCCGACTCTCATCGTAAAGTAGATGAGAATGGAGATACATGGTTTGAGGTGCAGAGGTAGCGAGGCGAGCGAGCAGTTAAAAGCTTCTATAGAATGGCAAAGCTGCAAAGGACAAGCCAATTCTAAGTGCAAGCGCTCAACCTACAACTACAGTAGCAATCATCAACAGACCAAGAAGCATTCTCATTGAAAACCTAAAAGAGATTCGTAAGAAACGACAGAGAAGAGAAGAGAAGAGAAGAGACAGAGCGACTCACGGCTGTGACTGTGAGCTTGCCTCGTCCTCACACAGCTCTACTTTATCGATGCTTCTTCTGATCTTCCCCTTTGTCAGCGCTTTCATAGATCACATCTTCATTGCCTGGATTCGAAAAGAAGGTCGACGATTGAGCTTGAAAGGAGGTCAAAGTACAGGGGAAGATTCCGAAGAGATCTGAAGTAAAAGAGGGAGATGACTCCCTCAAGAGTCTCTTTGAAGCTCGATGATAGAACTCTTGAAAATATTTTGATGAACCCTGGAGACTAGACCAGAATCCACGAAGAAGCTTGCTTGATTTTGAAGAGCTAGACTGATAAACAGGAGGGATTGACACTTGACGCTCGACTCTTAGACGAAGTCTCCTATGATTCAGATTGATAAGGTCGAGCCTGTGACGTTCGAAAAGCTGCAATACATGTCAGTCCAGTAGCAAGCTCACAGCAATCTCTAGCTCTAGCTACTCACGGATCACCTTCGACTGTTCACATCTATCTCTACCTTTCACCTCCATCGTTCTCCACTGACTTCCCCTCCTTCTGCATCCTGTCTATCCTCCTATCAACGTATTTCTTTAGAGGACAAGAATCCATTTCCAAGTTTGGGTCCTCTTTGTAAACCTTGAGACAGCACCTGTAGAGGTCATCAACCAGGTTTTCACATTTGGCTTGGTTGAAATTGTTCTTCTGTAAGCAGGTCTGAATCTGACAGGCCAGTGGATGGCATGGTTCTCCTACTGTCATGGTTAAAAATAAACTTGAAGATGGAAGAGAGAAGGAAATAAGAAGACGGAAGCCGGAAACGAGGGACTCGGAAGTGGCTTCTTGCTTTCTGTCTGAACCCTTCCCCATCTCATCTGATCTCATCCTTCTTCTTCTTCTTGGCCCTTGGAGAAGTAAGATCGTTAAAATGGCATCTACATCTTCAACACCTTTACCTGGAGGTAACACAACAGCCCCTCTCTTAACGATTCGAACGATTTCACCACTTCCAATCTTCTCAACTTTCCATTCAGTTCCACCTTCAAATGCTTCAATCTCTTCTTTCAAATTATCTCTTTTATTAATCTTAACTGGTGCACATACTTCCTCAAGTTCTTCAAAACCTTTAACTTCAAGTGAACAACTCAAAGAAATGACGATGCAACAATGGAGATTAGATTTGTTACAATTGGAATTGAGACAGAATCAAATCATTGCTCCAGAGACTAGGAACAAGCAAGTAGATGGTGAAGGTGAAGAAATGATTGGGTTCGAATTGATGGACGATCATGAGTGTGCTCTTTTGGAAGAGGGAGATGAGGTGGTGTGAGTACTTGATGAGAGTGGCAGTGGCAGATGGCAGAGACGGGGCAGGAGAAGTCAACATGCAAGCAGAATCCTCATAGAATGCATCACTTTCGCCTCTTGAAAGGATCAGGGATAGAGTTTGAATATGTTCAATTAGCCAAATCTTCTTTTCTTCCAGTCTTTTGGATGAGGGGCTCAAGCCTTGTTTGCTTCCGATCCACCTTCAGAACTTGATCCTCCACCTCCCCTATCTCGCTCATTGGCTTCTTTCGGAGCTCTGCTTCCTGACTCTCTGGCTGAATATCCTCTCCATCCCTATCTTTTCGTTTCTCTTGATCAGCATTCGACTGAAAGCTGGTCACAGTATATCAGAAATGAAACTTCCTCAACTTCCTTCTAACCACAAGTATGCAGCTCCGGCTGGATCCTTGACTCGAGCAGGTACGTCTCTCTGTTCTTCTCATTTCCTTTTTTCTCTTTCCTCGCTCTTATCCCTTATCTCTCATCCTCACTTTGCGACCCTCAGGGACTCTCTCAGCCCCTCCTCCCTACTCAATCTCAGCCCCTCTAGAACCCTCTTCTCACTCGTCTTCAATAGCAGCTCAACCAAACGCAAACTTCCACGCTCACAAGTATCGAGACTACTCTGGAGGTTGGAGGGTCGTTAAAGCTCAGAATGGGGTGACGGGAGTGTCTAATCCGAATGGAGTTCTCAAGACGAAGAAGGCAGCTCCAAAAGAGATAGGTCTCAATGTCGCTTCCGGAAGTGGTACAGGAGGACTAAATTCGAATGGTGGAGGAGGTGGTGGAAGAGCTGCGGCAGCTGCTGCTGCAGAAAAGAGAATCAATTCTTCAAGCAACAACAACTCACCCACTGCGATGCCAGCTCATACTCGTCGGATGAGCGCTTCCAATGCAAACAACCCGACAGTTCAAAGACCTTCAAACTCAAACACTCGTCAAATATCATCCGGTTCAGGTAATAACAGTCGAAGTAGACCTCAATCTGCAGGAGCTAATTTTATGATGAATTCAACCTCTTCTCCAGATCCAAATGCTTCCAATTCAAACCCAGTCACTCCACAATTTAATCAACAATCTCAATTCTCATCTTCTACCTCTCCTTCACCTCAACAAGGTTCATCTGTTCAAGCTTCTTCATCTGCACTTCCAACTTATTCCTACAATCCAACTTCGCCTTCTGGTCAAGCTTCAATGCCTTTAACTGCTTTGGTAATTGGACCTGGAGTTCAAGGACAAGTCGGTAGGAATTCCAATTCTCCGGCTGCCCCTATGGGAACGGCGGGTCAAGGAAGAGTTATGGGAGGAAATGCCAACGCGTTCGTTGGATTCACAGCTGCCAGTGGAGAAGTTCAACCTAGAAGCAAGCCAAGACGTAAAATGAGCAGGAATCAAAGTGTGGATGGTGGAACTATGCTGAATGAAGGTGAAGGTGGGATGGGAAAAGAAGCTGCTTTGAATGCTTTTCCTCCGATCTTCAATGGCAATGGGAACTCAAGTGCTGCTGCAGATGCAGCTGAAAGAAGAGCCGCTCTTGAGAAACAGCAGAGGTTGGAAAATGAATCGAATGAGAACAACAATGAGAATGGAAATAGGAATAGGAAAACTTCAAATTCAAAACCTGATAGACTCAAAAGTCGAACCAATTCTAGTTCTTCAACTTCCAGAGTAGGTTTACCTGCTTTGACTTCTTTACCACCTATCCAGAACTTGGCTCCTTTTCCAGACGAGCAAAACTTTGATAGAGAAAGAAGGGAGCGATTTGGCTTGAGTGCTAAGGAGAACGGTTTACCCGAGATGCCTACTGCCGTTGGTGCTCCCACCGTCGGAGAAGATGGAATGGAAGAGGCTTCTACGACTCATGAAAGAGAAGATAGTCGAGACTCTCTAGGTTCTGGAAGGAGAGAAAGGGAGAAGATTGGTGACAGGAAAGTTTCGGGAACTTCGAGCAGAGAGGGAAACGAGAGGATTGAATTAAATAGGAAAGTTAGCTCTTTAAGTAGAGAATCAAATCTTAATTCCAGTCAGACCAACTTCAATGGAAATACAGATTCAAACGGATCTGCAAGACCTCAACCGGTCAGCAGAATCTCGAGTGGATTAAACTTCTTCAGGAAATCTTCTGGTAAATTAGATGGAGGAGGAAGTAGTGGAGCAGCTACTCCAAATTCAACTGGGTTTGAAGAAAAAGGTGAAGAAGGTTATGGTTTCAATGAACTTAGTCAAGACAATTCGAGCTCAAATTTCAATGTCAATGTTATAGCTTCTTCTTCAAAAGGTAAAGGTAAAGAAGACCCTAAACCTTCTAAAGCTCAGCTGAGATATCTGGAAGTCCAGAGATCTCTACAGAAGGAAAGAGAGAAACAAACTCAAGCTGAAGAATTGAGAAAAGAAGAATTCAAAGCTAAGGAATTGAGGAAGGAGAAAGAAAGAGAAAGGAAGGAGATTGAAGAGAAGAAGAAGAAAGTTGAGGAACAGTGGAAGATTTGGGAAGAGATTAGAAGGCGGGAGAAGGAGTTGGGTCTACCACCCCCCAATGATGGAGGCGACAGGACAAAAGGTAGAGACGGGAGCTAGGATCGGGGGATTAAACCAAAAATTCTTTCAAGCTCTGCCTCCTCTGCTATCTCCTACATCATTTTCTGTTCAAGTTTCGATTCTGGGTGGATTTTCGAAGATCGTCGAAGGGAAACAGTCCATTTTCAAGGCGATGGCCTCTCTGATTCTACTTCCTTCAATCAAGTCCCTCTCTTCTACCACCTATCCCTAATACATTACCTCTACCGCTATGACACTTTCATTTCTACTCTTCGCTACTCTTCGCTACCCTTCATCCTTCATCTACACAGCCTCACTCCAGTCTCTCTAATCGCTCCCCTTCTGACACTTGTAATTAGCATCTGTGCTTCTCATTCCACTCTCTAATTGTCTCTACTTTCGATTGCATCTCATCTTGTCGAACCAATTTCAACTTGTTTTCAAGCTTCTTTATGCAACAAATTCGTGCTTTTTCAACTGCTTTGGACTTCATAACCTGTTGCTTGATCGTCGTGGCTGAGTTATTAAGGCGAGTTTCACTTCCTCAAGCTCGGTTTCTTTCTCTCGGATTTTCTGCATTTCCTGGATTTCATCTCACGGTACATAGACACACAAAAACTTCCAGAAAGAGGCGAGAAGATAGTTTCATCCCTTGATCTCGCTTGTAGTGCGCCACGTGGAATGACAGCTTTGTCTCAGATGATCTCTCAATTTTTCCTTCCTCCTGCTGCCTCCCTATACTCATCATGGCTGTGTATTTTCCGGGTTCCGAAGTCGATCTCACACTTTTCGATGGGCCTGGAAAGGAGACGGGACTGGAGCTTCTAGAAGGTTTTTCGTCCTGTTTGCATTTCAAACACTGCTTTTGCAAACTCTCCTTCCTCCTCTTCTTCTCCTCCATCCGCATTCTCTCACAGATCAGTTCATCTTCTCATCATCAACTTAAATCTTTGGAGACAACTACTGAATGGAGAATCTCCGAGATCAGTCGAGCAAATGGGACAAGCCTCCCCCTATCTCTCTTCTCTCTTCACCTCGTTCTCCAAACTTTCCGCCTTCTGAACCTCCAATCACCCCAAATCGATCTTCTTCAATATCAAAGCGAGCTCGTCCACATGACACTTCAAACAACAAGTCCATCACTCCTCAAGATCTACAGTTTGGTTTAGATTTGGAGCCTCTAATCGCTGCTGGTCCTCATACTTCTACCTCTCCAACCAATTTCTTACCTCCTATACCTTCTCTCAAATCTAAATCCAGTAGAATTAACTTTCAACAGAGTAATTTCAAATCACCTGGAAAAATTAACCAAACGGGAAAGAAATCTTTGACGAAGAAGAGTTCCTCTTCCAAGCTCAGTTTCTTCAAATGTGGATCAAATCCCAAGAGTTACTCTTCTGATAACGAAGAATCAGATCCAGAACCTGAAAGATCCAGACGTCAGCCTATCACTTCACCTAGAATTCCAAACACTCTACAAACCAGTTCTTCCCTTTCAAGTTTGGGTGCTCTGCTGGCATCAAAATCTCCCTCTCCGAAACAAGAGCTCAATTCTCACATCGGAAATGGCTCAAATCTCGAAGTAACATCTCGAACTCAAAAGGAAGAAAATCAGAGCAATGATTCGAAAGACTTCCAGACTACTTCTCCTCTCGCCTCGACTTCGATTCGCAAGGAGGAGCCACCTTCGGAGCTTGTCGAAAGGAGCCAACTGGAACAGGAGATTCAAATCGATCATATCACTTATGAGAAGGCTAGGAATGAAGGGGAAATGGTAAGTGGAAAGGTTTGAAACGGTTGTTAGAAGGGGATGCTCATCTCACAATCGCGATCCAAGGATTCTAACTCTTTCTCCCAATCTCCTTCTGACAGACCCCGACGTCTGCAGCACGCATTCCTACCTGCAGCTCAGAGCTTTATTTAGATAAGACACCGAAGCAGCCATTCTCTGCCCAAGGATCGAATTCAGTCAATCTCTCCACTCCGAAGCGACCACCACGCTCTCGGGACGACGACTTCACTCCTACGACCTCTTCTCAATACTCTGGATACTCAGCCTCAAGTGAATTCAAAGATTCTCCTTCTGGAATCCCATCCTCAAGAAACATCAGTCCTCCGAACGACGCTTTCTATCCTCCTCAGCCTGTCATCTCCAACATCAACTCTTCTGGCGATGAGATGGATCAAGAATCTTTCGGAGAGGTCGCTACTTCCAGAACAATCGAATCAGGTCTCCAGACACTTGAGACCAGAAAGATAGATAGGAGAAACCTCAGACTGGGTAGAGATGAAATTGAGGGAGAGAATGAAATAGGGAACGAAACGGTCATCTCAGGAGACTGTAGACAAAGCTGGTCTTCTTCAGCTTACGAGACTGCTGATGATAGAGGCGCGGCTGAAGTCTTGGAGGTAGGGAAGGATCCAAGAAACTTTTCGGCCCCATCTAGAGAAGAATCATTAGGTTTGGAGTCTCCTTTCGTCTTCGATGATTCTGCCTTCAGCAACAATCCTGGAAAGGAAAGAGGGTCTGGAAGAGACGGGGAAGCGTTCGAATCTACTGGAAATGGTCTCCAAGAATTGGAAACATCTCAGTCAACCTCCAAATTCATCAGAGCAAGACCTAATCTTCAATCTCATTCTCACACCGACTCAGACGCAAGTTCTCAGTCATCCCATCAAACCCAAGGTACTCCAATCGGAAAGATCATCGAGAAGTTCCCATCAAAGGTATCAAGAGCTAATACTGAATTCGAGATGGTTGGTCTAGGAGGGAAAGGAGAGAACGTTGATGGACAGATTGAAAGGAAGTCTGTCTTTGTCTTAACGTCCACAAACGGAAAGGAGACAATGATCCACGAAAGAAAGAAAGAAAGAGAAAATCGATCTAGCAATCAATGTCTTTCTCAGCAATTCCTGTCTCCTACTCTCTCTCCACACGAACCACCGCCCAAATCCAAGCATCGTCAGAACAGCCCCTCCGTCCAAACCTTCACTGGAACTGAGTATTCAGTAGCTCATACCGACGGAAGTGAATGGGGAGAGAACCAGACGGAGAGAAGTAGTTCTGAGGACGAGGAAGATGGCAAGTTCGATCGAGATGGGAAAGGTATCAACAGATCGACCTTTGGGGGTGGATCAATGAGAAGTCAATCGATTGGAAGGAATCCCTCTAGAAAAGGCAGTACCACAAGGAAGAAGAAAAGAGCTGCCGATGGAAGTATCAGCAGTATCTCCAGCTTCAATACTCAAATAACCAGTAGTCCTAATATGAATGCCCAGGAATCGGACTTCAATGGATGCAGAAACACTCTCGGAAGATATGAGGAACCGAACGAGGGAGAAATCTCTAACGAGCCTATCCAAGAAGAAGGAGAAGACATCAATCAAGAACTAAATGTGGACAGAGAGCTGTTCCCGAAGTCTCGACAAAGGTTTCAACGTCGCTTCCAGAGATCTGATCAAATTGGATTCGAGAGATCGGAATCAGAGGCTACCATTCGTCCAGATCAAGATTCCTTTCCTGGAGCTTTTCTTCCTTCTATGTCTTCTAGGAACCGCAATCTAAAGGAGCTGAAGATGACTATCCCAAAAGGTTATTCCAGCGACAGCTCTACTGGAGCCGATTCTCCCTCCAATACGAAAGTTCTCGGTTCCAAATTCAGCTCTCCAGCTAATACACCAATTCAGGAAGGTCAAAGCTCTTCGCACCTGACTCCCAATTCAGCCGCTTCCAGTCGGAAAGGGCTTTCTTACAATCGCAACAGGAACAGTTGGACTGGATATCGATCTCAAGCATCTTCACCTACAGAAATGGCTAGCTCTCAATCGGCTCCTTCCATTCCAGATGGGCTTCAAAGAGAGTTGAGTTCTGGAGGACGCCTCTCCAGACCAATCATTCCTTACAAGTCAAGCGATGCTGAAAATTCGGATGTCTCTCCAAAGCCTCCCGTCAGTGCTCAAGAGAAGAGAGCGAGAAGATTTGGACTCAATTCTCCTTCCAAGCCTGAAGGAAGAGCTTTCATGGACAGTCTCTCGAGTAGCAACTTAGGAGTGAGATCTAGTTCCACCTTCAGCATCGGGGGAAAGGAGTCGGAGGAGACCCAGACTAGGAGGACAAGCGCCTTGAGACAGTTGACCTCAAGTCCTGTGAGAAACAGCACGAGACACAAGTTGCTTCACAGTGCCAGCAGCAACAATCTGGGCCGTCTAGCTTACGCTCATCCTGAACTTCAAGGACTAGCAGAAGAAGAGTCGACTAGGTCTCTCGCTCCCATTCTGAAAAGTTCGAGAAGTGAATCTCAGCTGTATGGACTTGGAGATAGCAGAGTGTCAAGACTTTCAGACCGTTCCAGATCTCAGAATCTAGAGATGGACAAGGAGAATCAGGTTCAGAAGCCTCGTCTGCAGAGCAGAACCAAAGCAACACCTCCCCATTCCTCTGTCTCCGTCGAGTCCATGCCTCCAGATCACTTCTCGCGAGAGTACTATATTCAGCAGCTGGACGAAGCTGAATCTAGGATGCTTCTTCAACGTCACTCCGACCAGAAGACACTCTCAAGATCAAACTCCAACCTTCGCAGCATCAGCAGAAAGGAATCAACAGCCAGCAGCAGCGACACTGGTCCTACCCATCGTCGCCAGGCACCCTCAATCGAAAACTTCTCTGAGAACGTGGTCAGATTAAGTGTTGGAAGTGCTTATAGTCAAAGCACTCATGCCTTCTCCGACTCTGCTGAAGGAAGAAGCCCGATTATCCCTACGTTCTCACCCAAACCCTTCCATCGCACTTCACCTTCAGCATCAACATATCCAACTGTTTCAAATCTGCCATGCAGCTCTCCACAGCACAGAGGAGTTGAATCAGAAGACGCCAGACACAGAGCAAAACCTCAATTCCAAATCGATGACTTCTCTTCCGTTCAACAGGGACTCAAGAACGATTCCTTCAACCAAGACGACCACCTCAATTCTGATGTCAGACAAGATTCTCAATCTAACGAGACTCCTCCCGATCAACTTTCGGCTTCCAACTCTCGACATTCAAGCTACCAAGCGCAAGCCAACGCTTTCAGCAAAGACTACTCAGAATACATTCCTCTAGCTTCGCCATCATGTTCGAATGAGTGCTCAAGCAACCTGGCTCCTCGTCCTTCCCTTGAAGTAGCTCCAAACTCTCCAGCCGAGTCAATCCAATCGGACGGGACTTTCGACTTCAATCTGGAACTGGGAAGGCTAGACAAACCTACTGCAAGCATGTACTATCCCTACTCTAAGGGGTCGTTGAAGTAGTGGGAAGAGTAAAAAAGGAGGGTAGGAAAGGGAGGAAAGGAAGATACTGTATTTTATCGGTCACCTATTTCATCATCATACATCAGTCCACTGCCAGCTATTCCATGTCTTCGTCACCAACAACATCGTTCGATTGCAATCTCAAGTTTTTATTGATTTCAAGGAGAAGCAGAAACTATTGCGCTCAGTGATGGGGCAATCTTGTCGTCGTTGGTTGTTTGTACCGAGCGCGCGAGCATCCACGAAAACGTCGATTATTCGCTATAACAACGTGATCTTCGTCGATTCAAACTAATCACTCTCGACCACAAGAGGTCTAGCTCCCTTTGAATCAGGTCGAAATGGAGACGCAAAGAGATCAAAAGAGTCGATTACGCTTTACAGCGGCTCGGATAAGAAAAGATACAAAGCGGATATAAAAAAGAAGCAGAGCTGTAAGAACGAGTCGCCGAGAGACAGTGAGAGAGACATAAAAGGGAGGCCAAGATGAAAAAGTTAGAAGAAAGAGATAAGCAGTGAGAGTGAGAGAGTGTGAAGGGGAATGCTACTCGCTTAAGCCTGGATGACTTGTACTTCTTCTTCTCCGTCGTCTTCAGCGACTACTGGTTGAGCTAGAGTGAGGTAGTTCTCATTTTGTTGGTTGACCAACTTGAGAGCCTTGGAGTTGGAAGATGAAAGGACAAACCCTGTGGAATGAGATGAGATGAGGTCATAAATCAAGTCGGTTCTCCAAGTAGAAGCCTTTTCCTTCCAGTCCAGATCTGACTTACCGGTAGGGTATTGGTTCTTTTGGTAACGTCCTTGATTGAAGTAGATTGCGTTGTTGTCAGAGTCGTAGATGACGTACTGCTGAATGAGCTTCTTGTCCTCTGCAGAACTGCAGATACCGTTAACGAGAACTTGATCAGCAGTCTTGACTGAACCACTGCTGGTTTGAAGACAGCGCTTAGTTGAAGATTCCAAGGAGAGAAGACCGAACTGGAGGCTGTTGATCTCTTCAGCTGGGGCAGCTAATCTGTTGGTGAAATCCGCGACTGGAAAATTGGCGAAGGCCATGTAGGCTGGTGAGAGAAGAAGGAGAGAAGATGGAGAAGATCGAAGTACGTCAGCAACAGAGACCAAGGACTACGAAAGAAGCTATCGCCGCTACTCACTTGAGTCACATGGAGTGAACATCCAGGTTTGACCATCGACTGGGGCCTTCTTTGGTCCCAGGAGAGAGGTCAAGACAGTGTTTCCATTCTTCTTGATTCCAGCTTTGGTAGAGATGTTGAAGACCTCGCCCTCATCGTCGTTGTTGGTGAAGCCCAAGAAACCAGTGGTGTTGTAAGCTGGATAGCAGGTGATGCTGGAAGCCCTGCTCTCGATTGAGGCAGCGGAGACAGCAGCAGCGGCGAAGGAGAGAGCACTTTTGACAGGAGATAGAGGGGAGGACAAGAGGTCAGAGTCTGAGAGTCGAGGCCGCGATTCACCTTTCGTCCACTTACAGGATGGAAGCAGATAGTTGCATGTTGAAGGAGTTTAAGAGAGTTAGTAGCTGAGAAAGAAGAGGAAGTTAGAGTATGAGAAAGAGTTGAGAGAGACTTGAGGAGATGAGGGAGAGAGGAAACAGATGTCGAGAGAGGCCTCCTTAAGTAGGAGAACGGGACTCGAGAACGGGACTCTACTGGCTGCATGCATCCATGATATATCTACTGAGTAATAGAGTAGAGTGGAAATGAGTCTGAGCTCTTTCAGTTGAATCAGTAGCCTGCTTGTGTCCCGTGAGTAGGAGTTTCAACACCTTAACATCACCATGCAGGCATTCTAGTAACATACCTGGAACACGTTTTGTAGATTCCGTTGATTATTTGAAACTCAAAGTAAGGTTTCCTTCTTTCCTTGGATGATCTGGCCCGATGTGACGGTTCTGTGCGTCGTTTTGCTTTCAAGTGCAAATCGTCCCATTGCTCCCACTTTCGAGAATGCTCCCCCGTTCGAAGGATCGACGTTCAACACTATGTATTTTCAGGGCTGCTTCTATGTATCCCATTTGCTTCATTTTCGTTCGTCTTGTCTCGGATCTCTGAAGACACAACCAGTTATGGCCATCCACCACAAGATCGTCGCCCACTCTATCCATCGTGGTCTCGATTGAATGTCGGAATCAAATGATAAAAGAATGTTGGCTGGAGTGTAGTACATGCTACGTCCCGTCTCTATCCTTCTCGGGACCGTTTCTCATGCCTTTTTTGCCCGTCTTTGCCACCTTCTCGTACGCCAAGGAGTTCAACAGAAGTTTCCCCTCCTTCTCCACGAGTCTGAATCTCAAACAATTCTGAAGATCCGGATATTTGAATCTGAAACCTGAAGGCCGACCCCGCCTCTAAACTGAACACGAGCTACTCCGTGTGAACCCTCGAGTTCAGATCTGCTCAGCAGATGGCTATTTCTATTCCCTGCCACTCACTCTCCAGTTTGATACATCTATTTGACGACGTGAGAGAAGGAGGGAGATCGACTTGTCTTCCGTTAGCAGATTCACATTGAACGAAGTGGACCTTGCTTTTTTGCTCAGAGAGTCAGAGGACTCCCAGCTGCTGCGCCCCAGATTTAAAGTCCGACGGTCCCGTTTCCGGAAGCAGCCAGAATGAACATGATTCCGTTATAAAGTAGTTTAAGATTTCGGTCACAAGGTCAAAGATGGCAGAAGCTTCCCGATCGCCCGCGTCCACACATTGAAGGGAATGAGGGAGTCCCGTGTGGGGAGTACCTTAACGTCCTCAACTTTCGTCAGAGTTCTACTCCCCCCCCCCAGTTGTCCAATTTTTTTCTTCCCCTTCTAAGGCTCGTATAGTACAATCTTCGATGAACTTCTTCTCTAGAAGTTTGTGTGCTCGGGTCAGAAGGAGAACTGGGCTAGGGAGGAAATCAGGGGTGAAGGCGTCTTGCTTGAACCTCTTCCTAAATTTACAACGACTTAGGCTTCGGCTTGTCCATTTTTGCCTCTTTTTAAACCTCTTGGATATGCAGATGCGGTTCCTCCAGCTGCGAGTGGAAGTCTCGAAATCACGGAGTTGAGACATCGAGAGATCAGAAGAGGCTACGTTGGTCTCTACAAAGTTTTCTGCATCTGACTGCTAGAAGCCATTCAGCTCAAGACCTGAAGCCGAATGATAAGGTCAACACATTCTTTCAAAGGACACAGTACTACTCAACTTCTCATTGAAATGTGAAGTTAACGAACTGGCCATGCGCAAAGGCAGAGTGATTTTCTGATCCCCATCCTGTTTCGACCTTCAGCTTTGATAAGTCCATTCTTGTGCAGATCTCAAATCTCATCTAAACACGAAGAGTTTTTCAAATCCGCATCTCACTCGAGATCTGCTCGTCTGAACTTGTGTCTCTAGTCCAGCAGCCAACCTGGTCCTTCTCCCTTTCAAACCTGCTGGTCCCCTGTCTCGCCTGATTTATATCTACTGATTATTTTTTGAGCATTTAACGTATCGGATGGTACAATAATTCTTCTTTACCGGCTTGAATCTTTCTGGTCGACAAAGAGTGGCAGTGATCTAGCTTGATAGGCTCCAAGTTGCAGCGGCAGTGCGGCAAGGCTACCACAAGACCTTGTGATAACACTTTCATATTCAGACTTTCAGTAAAAGTTTCAGGAAGGGAGCGATTCGAGGTGAATTGGTGAACGTTCGCTTCACACTGTGTCAAAATGTCAACGTTCGCTTCGCCGTTCGCTGTTCGCCCAAGTTTCGATTTTCATCCAGCCGAAGATCTCCCACCTTTCGCACACATTCACAAGAAGTCAAAATGGGAAGAGGTAAGCATCAGAAGATTCAAGGATTGAGAAGGATCAACACAGCTGTCGAAAGAACGTGGTGAGATTGAGCTGGAGACAAGAGGAGAGGAGAGGAAGATGGGAGCAAGAAGAAACTTGAAAAATTGGAAAAGAGACCTTCAAGATGAATTCGAACTCAATTCACCTCCTTCAAGAGAGCTGTGAATCTCCAAAATCGCTTTGTAATTCAGTTTCCATGTTGGAAGGATCTGGGCGAGGGCTAGGTTCGGGTGATGGAGATCTGGAGCAAGAATGGGACAACACCAACGCTCAGAAGGAGGTGTACTACTCTCTCTTGACATCAACTTCAACTTCAATTCAACATCAAGAGCAAAACTGAACTTCAATGCAACTCTTCAAGACGTCATCTTCAAACTCACATCAAGCGCTCTCATGCTCCTCTCCGAACCTCTCTGCCAAAAGCTCAAACCATCAATCCATGTCTCACATTCCCTTCTTCTCTTTCCCTTTTCTCACTTTCAGTCACAAGGCCACAAAGAAAGTCCGGAGGAATCTTCACTTCCCACACCAAGCACAACAAGAACCCAGCCAAGCTACGTGCTCTTGATTACGCTGAGAAGTCTGGATACGTCAGAGGTTTAGTCAAGGAGATCATTCACGATGCTGGTCGGTGAGTTTCTAGCTAGTGTAAAAGAAGGTTGGAGGGATGCGAAGTAAGGAGGACGGCAGGTGGAGTTGCAGAGTGGTGATGGGTGGGACAGGGTGGTGCTGCTAGTCGGACGTGGGAAGGCACGAGCTGTTTAGAGGAAGTGAATGAAACAAGACGATATCAGCTGATGACCAAGAGAGGAATTGGGAAGGGCAGATCGGAAGATGCAAGGTTGGGAGATCTTGACTGGAAGTCATGGTCTAAATCTGCCCAGTCACGATCGATGCTTTCTCTCGTCCATTCTCTCAAAGACATCAAAGCCAAGAATTTATATCTCATAACAATTCAAGAGATTTGAGGCAAGTCAATTGACATGAGCGTCTCATCTCCTTCCCCACCTTCCCTCCCTCCTCCAGTGGTGCCCCTCTAGCTCGTATTGCTTTCCGTGACCCATACCGTTACAAGCTACGTACCGAAACCTTCATTGCAACTGAAGGACTATCCACTGGACAATTTGTCTACTGTGGAAAGAAGGCCGTTCTAAACGTCGGAAACGTTCTCCCAATCAACCAAGTTCCAGAAGGAACCATCGTTTGCAACGTTGAAGAGAAAGTTGGAGATCGTGGTACTTTAGCTCGTACCTCAGGAAACTACGCTACCGTTATTGGACACGATGCTGATGGAACCGTCTCTCGTATTCGTCTGCCATCTGGTGCTAAGAAGACTGTCTCTGGACTTTCGAGAGCTACCGTTGGAATCGTTGCTGGTGGTGGAAGAATTGATAAACCTCTACTTAAGGCTGGAAGAGCTCATCACAAATTCAGAGTCAAGAGAAATTCTTGGCCAAGAACTCGTGGTGTTGCTATGAACCCTGTAGACCATTCTCACGGAGGAGGAAATCACCAACATATCGGTCACAGTTCTACCGTCAAGAGATCTTCGGTTCCCGGACAGAAGGTGAGTTTAGAGGGGGAATTCGAAAGACTTTATGTTGGAGAGAACTGTTGTGCTGACTTTCAACTTCTTTCTCACCTTCTCCCAATCAGTCTGGTCTTATCGCTGCCAGAAGATCCGGTCTTATCAGAGGTACCGTCTTCAAGCGCGAGGCTTAAATGTTTCAATCCGTTCAATCAGCTTTGGGAATTCTACTCAAGAGAAAGGTGGTCAAATTGGTTGGAGTGGGGAAGAATTGGGGATCGAGATCAGCGGAAACCTCAAGTCTCTCCTATTTATTCTCAAGTTCTCCCTTTCATCTTCTTTTTTTCCTGTTCTCTCAAGTATCATTTCCTTTGCACAAAATGTTAAATTCAGCTTTCATCTAGAGAATCAAGCCAATCTTTTCCTTAATCTAGAAAGCTATCCCCTTACCTTCCTTCTGTCAGCTCATTTTTCAGGAGATGAGAAGATATGTTCCTCTATGAATCTTCGCCCTTTTGTTTTTTCTAAAACCCAAAATAATTTGTTCTCTCAACTCAACCCCCAACGCACAACCCAAAAATCAAACATTTTTTCTCTTCACTTTCTCTTTCTCTTGTATGCAAATACGCCTTCTCAATTCTCGGTGTGCTATCTGAAAACAAAACAACGTTGAAACCAGTGATGTGATATATGATAGCGAAGGGGGTTCCTCGATTCCCAAACGAGGGCTCAGATTCAATTTGGCTAGAAAGAGAGCACAGAAATGCGAGAATGAGAATCATTGGTTTTCGAATTTGAATTTGATCGTTGATTTGTAGTGTACAGTGAAGGTGAACAAAGGGGACCACGGAAGCATGATAGAGAACAAGGGTTAGTAGAGCAGAAGGTAGAAGAGGGGATCAAGTGACGGGAGGAAATCAAAAGACGATGTTAGGGAAAGCGGAACCGAATGACGCCGAGAGCCCATTACAAGATCTTGAAAAAGCTTGTTCAGCAATTAATGAAATCGAGGAGGAGCGAGAGCATGGTCCAGCGTTGAAGAAGATTGAGTGTGTCGACGACGAACTTGACGCACAGGAGGCTGAAATGGTGTCAGAGAACTTTGAGCACCGTGCTGAAGTTGATGATTGTTTGTCTGATGATCTTGAAGTTGTAAATTGTTTGATTCAAGCTGATCTTGAGGAAGAGGTTGATTTACAGTAGCTGACTGTGCGTCATGCTGCTCGACCATTGGCCGCAGTGAATTGATAGCTTCCAGATAAGAGTTTGTGAAATTGTTCCACACACTTTCTTGAGAGCTCAAAGGCATAGCTTCCCAGAAAGAAGCATCGTGAACTCTAACGAATTCTTGTTCATCGACTTCTCCTTCTAGAGGTTGTGAATTCATGTTGGCTTCAGCTACGGGGTCCAAACCAGTTCCGGCTAGATTGGCATCAATTCCTTGTCCAAGCTGTGAGGAGAAAGAGGGAAAAGTGAAAGGAAAGAAGGATCTCAGTAAGTGATTTTCAGTTCTGATTTTCTTTAGACCATCTACCAATCTAGACTCACATTTTCGAGTATCTTCAAATGGTGACCAGCAGACGGCCAAGTCTCCGAGATGATTGCTAGCCATCTCATGAATTGACGAAGATGACGTTTCGCCGTTTGAGCAACGATGACATCATTGCTTGTCAGATTCGCCAAAGCTACGGTAGAGGCAGTAAAGAGAATGAAGACGAAGGTACTAGAAAGTTTACGAAGACTGAACATGCTTTCGTAGAGATCCAGAATTTGACAGATTCGAGAAACGGCGTGAGTGCACTCTTGATGAGAGGAAGGAAGTTGAGGTAGAGTCGGTTGCTTGAGAATGAAAGGACGATGAAGAATGATTCTAGTGATTTGAAACCAGAGATGGAGGAGTAAGACGTGCGGAAGTTGATTGGCTGGAAACTCCCATCGAAGACCGTCTGGAAGCTCCTTGTCCCATTGTTCTAGAAGAAGTTGATGACGAAGAGCGGGTCCTTCCCAAGTCTCTGCTCTCAGCTCAGGATCGAGCTTCTCCTTGACAGTGTTGTATTGCGAGAGAATACGCTCCACGATAGTAGAAAGCTTAACTGTGGCTACGGAGGCAGAGATGGAGCGAATTGGAGAGAAGCGGAAAGCGAGAGCAGTCTCCGGTCTTAGAACAGCGGCCTTGGAAAACAGCAGTAGAGCGAAATTGAAAGATAAAATGGGAATCAGTAAGTGTCAAAGACAATCAGAGACTGAACCAAGCTTTCAAACTCACAGCTTGTTCACCCCAGTTCTCGAACTCGTCGTGCTCTTCGGTCGAAGGGAATGGACAGTCGGTTTCCACCCAGCGAAGAACAGGAGGTCGACCAAGCATGGCTGGGCGTAAGAAAGGGATGGAAGAGGTCAGAGGTAGGGTGAGCTTAAGAGTGCAAGCGAGAGCTCAAAGGCTTGCTAACTCACCTGCCGAGTGCTTGTCTAGAACATAGCAGCAGTAAAAAGTTCTACGATGAGCTTGATCTTCTTCATGCGAGAGTTCATCTCCCATGGCCTTTGAAACATCAGAGTAACGATGAAGACCTAAATCCAGGCACATTCTACAAGCCAGCGAAGAGAACTGATCAGCAGCGACAGCTCTGCCGATACCATTCTCACATAGAGCCATGAAAATCAGAGATTGAATCACTTCAAGCGTTGGCTCTAACATAGCTCTGAGAAGATAGTACCTGGCTCTGACGAAGAAGACAGTACTAAGTTGAGCTCCGTTGAGCCTCATGATGATTCTTGCGTCCTCCAGATCGTCTGCTTCCTTGTCCGTCATTCCAGCAGGTCGAGTGTTAGAGTTCATCTCGCTAGCCTTTCGAATCTCCGGAGGAGCGTCGATGTTACCTTCCCAGGTAGCTGCTGCGATGGCTCCGATCGAATTGAATAGAAGAGGTTGACGTTCTGGGTCGATTCGATACCGTCCGTCGTGTACTCCGAGGGAAGGTCGATAGAGTACAGGCCAATGGATATGGATGATTGAGCTGGAAGAGGCAAAGGAACGGAAGGAGTTTGGTCAGCGGCAGATCAAAATGAGATTGGAAATTAGGTTTCTACTCACGTGAAGATCTTCCAAAGACTGCAGAAAAGAGTGGGAGGAAGAAGTGAACGAAAGGGAGAAAAAGCTGAGTAAACTCATCGTGACAGAGGACCGAGGTGAGACTCTTACGATAACTCACTGATCTACCACAACTGTCGGGACTCTCGGTTGAGAAGCAGTGATGACAAGAGGACTAATCTCATCAGCAAGAAGACCTCCCATATCCAACAAAGCCAGCGGAGCTTCCTCTTCATCAGGACTATTCTCTCTCCTCCTAACATTAGATCTCCCACCTGTCGTTCTCGTCAATTCTTCATTAGCTTTCTCCTTCCCTTTGGTACTAGTCTGACCAGCCGAAGCCGGGGAATCTTGTTCTCCAGAAGTGAAAGTAGAAGCCTCTTTCCCGAAATTTTCACTGCCAGCTCTAGAATTACTAATTGAACTCTCGGACATGTTAGGAGTTCTTTCAACAAAGTTCTTAACCATATTTCCCATGATTAATTTGCTTGATTCTCTTCTTCTTTCTTGAGCTATAGCACGAAGACAACCATTTCCGAACCGAATGTTTTCTGGAGCATCATAAGATTCCAGAACATTGTCATCTGAGTTGGAGGAGAATCTAGAAGTAGAACCTAGAGGAGAAGGAAGAGAAACTGAACCAGGAGCTCCTCCAAGAATCGGCGGTTTCCAAGAAGAAGAAGGGGATTTGAAAGTGGATGTTGAAGGTCGACTTTCCGAATTCGAATCCCCTAAGATTGGAGCTAGTTGAGGATTTGAATCCAGGGAGACTCCTCCTCCTCGCAGACTTCCTCCAGGAGTTGACTCTCTCTCAAAGTCAAGTGGAGGTAACTGTCTCCTTTTCTTCGCGTTGTCGAAGAATCCTAGACCACTTGTTCCTCCTCGGTAGTGAGAGTAGAGAGGACCTCTGCCAGCAGAAGGTGCCTGAGATGTAGAAGAAGGGCTGTTCGAAGAATTTGAGGAAGCAACTGGAAGAGGTCCAGGCATAGAACGAGTAGCTGGTTGCCAGGTCGAACCAGCAGCGAACGCTCTCTTTGTCTCCACGTTTTCCGCTTCCAGTGATCGATTAAGGAGATGATGGGATGGTTGATGGTTCTCTCCGGATTGTTGTCGGAGGTTCGATTCGTTTCTCGTGGGATGTATGTCGATTGGCCGGGAGAGAGGGAATTGGGCTTGAGGTTGAGTCTGAGGTTGAAGATGAGATGGAGCTTGATGAACTGGATAGGATTGAGCCATACGCTGTTGGACTTCTCCGGAGTTGACCCCGGCGGAGTAGTAGAGCCTGGAAGAACTTTGGTCGATTAGAGGAGCTGTTTGGGTCTGAATAGCCAGAGGAATTGAATTTGAATAACGAGAATCCGTCACAGTTCCTGAGGGATGCATCGTCGAGAACCCACTTCTTGGATCTCTTTCCCTTGGTAGATCAGGAGAAATGTAGGATGGAGGTTGCAGCTGAACTCTATTCCCATCGAATCTACCTGTAGAAAGAGATGCTGGAGATTGGGAGGTTTCCAGAGACAAGTAATCTCTTTGCTGTCCTACTCTTTCCTGTGGCGATCGCCCATGAGCGAATCCATCTACGGCGTTCATAGGACTACTTGAAGTACTTTGAGCGTAATCGGATTGAGAACCTCCACTTTGAGGTCTTAGATGAAGGGGTAGTTGAGAATGAGAATTGAAAGATTGAGAATGAACGTCTGAACTGGATCGCCGTTGGAGTTTCTTAGCATCTTGTTCTTGATCTTGAGTTCCAGAAGCTCGTTTTGAGGAACTATTTCTGACTGAGCCTTTGGCTGGACCTCTGAAAGAAAGAAGCGAGGGATAAGGAGAAGATTGAAAAAAAAGTCAATGGTAGGTGAACTGCATGCAGTGTGAGAGGGAGAAACAGCTGAAAGGAAAAACTCACCTCTTCTTGGGTTCCTTGTAGGTGCAGTCAAAATTGGACCTGACGCAGTTGTTGCAAGGCTGTAATCCATCACACTAGATAGAGGGAAGATCAAAGGGATGAGAAGTGTCAGAAGAGGTAGGAGGCCCACTTCCGGCTTGAGAAGCTACTGATTCCACTATCAGTTCATCCTAGACTTGACCCTGCCATGAAGCAGCCTAGAAACTCTTTCTCCTTTCTCATTACAATATCTAGTCCCTTCGTACTCCATTCCTTCATGCCGTTGATCGAATCGCCTTGCCACAGCCCCAGCCGGCCACTTGAGTACTCAATAGGACTTCCTTCTGAGCTTTCCAAACCACTTAGACTATTCAGAGACCCACCTTAACCCTCCTTGAACCACACATTACACAAGCCTGCTTGATTCTCTGAATGAACTTTCCCTTCTTCTCAACATTAGAGTTCTTGGAAGGTTCATCCTGATGCTGTTGCTGCTGTTGCTGCTGGTCTGAGGAAGTTGTTCGAATGACTTGCTGAGGGATGGAGACTGGAGTTTGGGAGGTCCACTCCATTGAGGAATAGATTGGAGGAATTGATTCTTTTCAATTGTTGAAGTTTCAAGTTTGAAGAGAGAGAGGGTAGGAATCGAGAAGATAGGAGGGTAGAGGATAGGATAGGATACTGTAGTGGATAGCCACAAAGATTGAAAGTGTAAGAGCAAGTTTGAAGAAATGAAAGAGAGGAGAGAGAAGAGAAGATTGCAAATGTCAAGTAAACAGAAAGAATCGGATAAGAATTCAAGGGGAAAGAATAGGGAAGAGGACAGAGACAGAGGTTTACCCTTAAAATTGATTGCTGTTTCAGAATCTCACTATTTACTGTTACGCCTCTTCCTTCAAAGACCTTCCAGAACCTTTGATCCCCTTAATTTGACTTTTTGGGGTCTCGGGAAATCTTTCCCTTCCTCTCCCTACTCATACTCCTATAGACCCTTCATCCTCGCCGAGCATGGAAGAATTAGAGAAGCAAGAGATCAGCAATCATGAAGTACGACCACTTCAACATTCTAGCAGTGCAGCAGAGGAGTTTCCTTATTCTAGGCCAGCTTCTGATCCATTTCACATTCAAGATGTTGATTCTGAAGAGTTAGAACAGTTAGAAGAAGTAGCTGAAGAGGTGACTTAGAACTCATCCTGATCCTCCAAGAGACACCCAATTCAGCACAAACGAATAGGAATCGATGAGCTCATCCTTCCCTTTTTTTTTCTCTCTCTCTCTCTCTCGATCCATTACAATTTCGTCCGGAAGGAGCAAGATGATCAGGAAGGAATGGAAAAGTTAATCCAAGAGGGTGAGCTATCAAAGTGAAGTGGCTTCGGTCCAACGAGAAGTTAACTAACTTTCCTACTCCCAACTTTCTCCAATGCCTTTATAACAGCTGCGGTGGAATATCCTCCGAGCGTGGTCGATCAACTCATCCTGGACTTGAAGAGAGATGGGCTCGTCAACTTTCTGAAGGATCATGTCTTGGGGAAGGAGGTTTCTGTGAGTTAAATGCTACACTTCATTCAGAGGTCTGACCCGATTGATTGAGCCATCTCCTTCACTCTTTTATCTTTTCCTTTTCGACAGATCAAGCATATGTTAACTTCTCTAGGAGTTCTCTTACCCAAATCTTTAAGAGATGATGACTTGCCGGAGATGGCACTGCTTCCAATTCTCAAAACGGCACTCTCAAGAATTCTTCGTCGAAGACCTAAACTAGAACAATACAACACTGTAGAAGATGCTATCTCCTTAATCAAATCTTCAAAAAACATCATAGTCTTATCTGGTGCTGGAATCTCAGTCAGTTGTGGTATTCCAGATTTCAGATCTACAGATGGAATCTATTCCCAACTTCAAAGAGAAGGTCTTTACGATTTAGATGATCCTCAAGATATGTTTGATAAAGAGTACTTTTTGAATAACCCAAGTTGCTTTTATTCTTTTGCTCATTCAATTTATCCTAGTAATTTCATTCCTTCTCCAAGTCATAGATTCATTAAACTTTTGGAAGACAAGGAAATTCTACGGAGGAACTTCACTCAAAATATTGATACTTTGGAACAAGAAGCTGGGATTACAAAGGTTTTACAATGTCATGGAAGTTTTTCTAAGGCTGCTTGTATCAATCCTAAATGTGGGTACACTTGTCATGGTTCTGAAATCAGAGAGGCTATCTTTGAAAGAAGAGTTCCACTTTGTCCTAGATGTAATGCAGTTCCCAACGAAGAAGAATCAAAGACAGCTGAACAGAAGACGAAAAAAAAGAACAAGAAGAATTCAGGGTGGGGACCTGGAGGTGAAAATGATTCAGATGAAGATCAAGTTTTCGATTTACCTCAAGCTCTAAAGGCTCCCTGTCTCAAACCTAGTATCACCTTCTTCGGAGAACCTTTGGCGGACGATTTTGATAAATGTAAGTCTTTATTCCTGAATTCTAGAGTCGCTACGACGTTTGTCTTTTGATGCTTATTGTGTTTGGATCATCTCTTCGCAGATCTATTCGAAGATAGAGAATCAGTAGATCTCTTAATCGTAATGGGAACTTCTTTGAAAGTCGCTCCTGTTTCAGAATTAGTAGCTCATTTACCTCATGATACTCCGGTGGTTCTCATAAATCGAACTCCGATCCTTCACATGTCGATGGATATTCAACTATTGGGAGACGCAGATTTCATCGTTCAATACCTTTGTCACAAGTTAGGATGGAATTTACCTCCTGCCAAGTCGAAAGCCAGGGAAAAAGAATCTGAGACAGAGGGGAAAGCAAGCGAATCTTCAAGTCAGCCACCATCAGGATTGGAATCGGTTTCGGATTGGATACCAGAGAGAGTTGGTGAAAGGTCAGTACTCAAGACTATCCCTTCCTTCACTAGTGGGATCAATTTTTAATGCTTTTCTCTCTCTCTCTTCATTATCACCTCTCTTTCATTTCCATCTATAGTCACGCTTGGCTTTTCCCAGGAGCAGATACCGAAGGTCTTTTGCTTCAAGCAGCCGTCGATGACTTCGAAGAGGAGGAAGAAGAAGGACAGGACGATTTTGGACCTTCTCACGAAGAAGAGAACACAAACGAAAATGAAGAACAGTTTGCTGAGGTCCTACAGACAGACTCTTCTATCGTTCCGCTCTTGCCACCTTCAATTTTTCCAGAGGGCTTTGGTGTGGATGCTGATGACGAAGGAGATGGGGGAGAAGAGAGAGACGAGGAACCGTCAGATGGTCCTCCTAAAGCTTTTAAACGTAGTAGAGTTGAATAGTGAATCGTTCTTTGTATCAATAGTATATCATCATCGTCATTTTTGTTTTGAAACAGTCACACAATGTTTTCTCTTTTTTTAGTTCTCTCGTTTTGTGCTCTTCTGCGTTCTTGGTACGCACTGGATCAACTCATCAAAGTTGAAGAACAGTGGAAGATTCGAGAAGAGAAGTAGGGAGAAAAGGGAGAGACGGGGGAGGGGGTCGAATGAGGAACTCTTTCTACATATTTGTAGTTGTTCCTCCGTTATTAACTCCTAGATACGTTCATCACCTGAGTGGCTGCCTGAGTTTAGATTACGAAAGATTTTCAAAAGAATCAAACCCGGAATCAAAGCCATGGCCCCTCTGATTCTTCTTCCTTCGATGCAGTCCCTCTGCCCTCCCGCCTACCTGCCCACCTCTTCTTCGGTCATTACATACATCAGTTCCTTTCTCTTTTCTCACTTTACCAATTAACTTAGAAGCAAGAGGGAGAAAAGAGAGAAAGAGAAAAGGGGCCTCGGTCAGGTTGACCTCGGTGAGAGGGTTCGTTCGTTACATCCGTATGCTCGTACTTAATACTCTTCGATTCATTTTCTTCATCCTTTCCTTTCCTTCTCTCCCAACCAGATGTCCTCCCTTCTCAACAAACTCACCAAGAAATCTTCTACCAAAGTGAGTATCGAGTTTCCCTTCGCACAATCTTCTGGTCTCTTCTCATTCTAACCTCTCCTTTTTCTCTTCAACCTCAGTCATCCTCATCTGAACAATCTCAAACCAAAATGACTTCCACCACTCCAGCCAAGATCGCGGTTCTACAGTACAGTACCTATGGACACATCGCCACTCTAGCGGAGCAAATCGCAGAAGGAGTCAAATCTACTGGAGCTTCAGTCGAGGTTTTCCAATTCGAAGAGACCTTGTCTGAGGAGGTCTTGGGTAAGATGCACGCCAACAAGGCTCCGATCTCCAAGTTCCCAGTCATTACTCCTGCTAAATTAGCTGAGGTAAGTTGAAGGTGAAAAGAGGGGAAGAGGGATACTAACTACGTCATCTGCTTGATGAAGATCTTTCTTCCGCCTGGCATTTCCTGTATGCACTCTCCTCTCTCCTGACACAACTCTTTCTGGTGTTTCGATCAGTTCGATGGATTTCTATTGGGTTTCCCAACCAGGTGAGATTCAGATTGAACGAGCTTGCAGGATTGAATTGAATTGACGGTTGCTATTTTGAGAGGAGTCGGGTGCTGACACCCTCCCTTCATCCCATCACAACAGATATGGAAGAGCTCCAGCTCAAGTGAGCACCTTCTTCGATCAAACTGGAGGTCTCTGGGGTCAAGGAAAGCTAGTCGGCAAGTTCGCAGGTCTTTTCACGTAAGTCTTTTCGAAGACGACAGAGAGTTTTCCCCCTTTTCCAAGCTTCTAACCCCTTTCATCTTGTTGTCTTTGTCTTCTCAGCTCTTGTGGTACTCAACACGGAGGTATTGAGACTACCATCTTGACCACTCTTCCATTTTTGGCTCATCGTGAGTAATCAGAAGCGACAACCCATCTCCACCTCTTCTCTTCGTCGGTCGGTCACCTCATCTAATCACCTCTCTTCGTTCTCTTTTCTGTCTCCTCTTTTCCGATCATTAACAGACGGAATCAACTACGTCCCAATCGGATATCAATTCAAAGAACTCTCAGTCAACGAAGAGATCATCGGAAGCTCTGCCTGGGGAGCATCAACTATTGCCGGTGGTGATGGATCCAGACAACCTTCTGCCAACGATTTGAGCGTTGCTAAACAACAAGGAGCTGCCTTCGGAAAGAGTGAGTAGAGATGTTCTTGCCCTCGACGTTTGCATCTCTTACCTTTTCAAAGCCTCGATTGACTCACCTCTCGTTTTACCTTTTCTTTTACAGTCCTCAATCAATTCGTTCGTGGAGCTGCTTCTTCTTAAAAAAGAAAGGAAATGAAGGTCTCTCTCACTTCTCGTAAAAGAAGAGTCGAAAGAGATCTTTGAATAGTCGCCTCCCCTCCCGTCTTGCTTGCAACTTTTTAGAACTTTTTAGAGAACATCCATGCCTTTCATTGTAGTACATCATCACAAACCTCACAAAAGCTCCGCAATAAACCACAAGTGTCCAAATCACTCGGTTGAGACGTGTGAACTTGTGAGCCGAAGAAGATGAGATGTGATTTTGAGTGGTTGGACTCATCGCTGAACGAAGGATAGATAGTGAAAGGGATCTTTTGAATGCGAAGTAAAATGGAGTTGGACAGGTCAGAAAATAATCATTCTAGTCCAAATGCTATAGAAGAGAAGGAGAAACGAGATGGCGACTTGATGGAGAAAGGTGACCATCTTTGGGGGACCCGTGAGAATGTGAAGCTACAAAGAGAATACAGAATACAGAGATATAGTAAAAGTTTCTTTACATCAGTTAAGAATCCACATAGATTCCATCAAAACTTGTTCCATCCAGCAGAGTGACGGATCTTGTTGAGGTCTCCATCTCCGAGTTGGTCTTGTCCGCCGCAGTTGGTCACATCAGAGGTGCCGAAGTGTTTCTTGCTGTATAGAGCGCAGGTCTGTGACATAGGAGGAGAGAAGAGGAAAAATAGTCAGTATCGAGATTCAAAGTCAAGCTGATGATAAGATGACAGTGGGAGCGTCTACTCACGATTCCGTCTTGCTTGGCCGAGTTGAAGTCGACGTAAGTGTTGACGAAGTTGCAACCTGAGACCGAGGCTGTAAGGGTGAAGAAGGAAAGAGATGTACTTGGTTAGAATTAGGTCACAGACGAGATGCAATCTCAACATCGCGACCCCTCTGATACTTCGTCATCAGCACCTCTACTCACAACAGAACTTCCAGCACTCTGCAAGTGAGTCCTTGATGGAATAGGTCATGTAGTCCGGGGCTTGAGTAGCACAAGTCTTCTCAAGGAAGGAAAAGGCGTAGATCCCGGTGCGTTCTTCCAGGGCTGGCGCAGCGGAGACCAAGCTGGAGGAGGTGGCGATCAAGAGGAGAGAGGCGAGGGTGGCGGTGAATTGCATCTTGAGAGTTGTCGATGGTTTGAAGGTTGGTTAAGAGAGGAGAGTAGAGGTAAATTGAGATGAGAGAAGATTGTTGGAGTGAGGAAATTGAAAAGAATGGGACATTTGACGCTGCTTTTATACCCTTTCCCGTCGAGAAGGAACTGCTCCCAACGCAGAGTACAGACGACCCAAAAAGGGTTAGTCAAGGTGAGATCTGGCTCCTCCAATCGCTGACTATTGGACATCCAAGACAGGGGAGAGAGTGAGGCGAGGAGGCGAGAGGATCAAGAGGCCCAGGAACGTCGTCGACTGTGAATTGTGAAACCAATCCGCAAGTGGAAGGTGAAGACGACTCGTCTTCCCCCATGCATTTGGGAGAGGACAAATCTATCCACAACAACTCCTTCGAATCAAACACATATCTCTCGGTCACAGAGAGAGTTTCAGGAAGCATGATGATTCACGCATTCGTATTGGCTTATCAAACGGATTCTAAAGACAGGTTTTTCTTTGTCTGGAGAGATCTCGGAGAGAAAGACACTGTCGAGAGGAGAAGTGTCAAAACAGTATTGAGGGAAAAAAGTACAGAAGAAAGGAAAGGTTTCAAAAGTTTGGTGGCTGACGAAGTGTTTCTCTCTCTTTGAGAGGACTGCGTTTCGGAACGTCAGCACGTAGTTTGGAAAGGAAAGAGGAAAGATATGCTTTTGATAGTAGTACATTGAGAGAAATCGAGCGCTTCGACTTCACAAATGAAAAGAAGAGAGTCTAATGAAAAGGACAAAGATCAAACAGAAGGTGGAACCGCATCATTCCCGCTCGTGACGAAATTCACAATTCGCCTTGTGACATCTGCGAGACGTAAAAGAGTCGATGTGGAAGAGAGAGAAGAGTGAGTGAGGATCAAACGACCTATCGAATTCTCGTTCTCGTCGCTTTCTACTCACCCCCTCGTGTTGAAGAATTTGCAGACTTTTCCACGTCCACGGCTTCCACCGCCTCTCCCTCCACCTCTCGCTGCTCTAGTTGGATACGGAGCAATGCCTTGAGGAGCGACGTGCTGTGGAGCAGGAGCGGCAGGAGGGTACCACTGTTGAGGTTGCTCCTGATGCTGTTGCTGTTGCCATCCGGGATTTTGGGGAGGCCATTGATGAGACTCGGCTGGAGGTTGAGGTGAGCTCTGCTGGCCAGAACCTAACAGAGAAGCTAGACCTGCCAGAGCTGTAGAGCTGATTCCCAAAGTCTCAAGAGAGAGACCTCCAGAACCAAAAGCAGCAGTGTTGGAGGTAGTGGCAGAACCTGACGGGTTGGCTGGGTGTGAAGTTGGCAATTGCTGTTGATGTTGATGAGCTCTAATTGAATCTACTTGCTGCTGAATGTTTGGAGACAAGCTGTTCATGAGATTGGTGGCTGCTTCCTGATCTCTGACTGTAGCTGCTGGACCATCAGCAGCACCTAGAACACCGAGGATCCTGGAGATATCTGCGTTTGATGGGGTTTCTCTTGGGTTCTTCATGACTAGATCCTCATCCCTGAAAGCAGCGATACCAAGACCCAAAGGAATTTCGAGAGGTGGAGCATCTTCTTCCGTCTGATAGAGAGACATAGCTTCGTATTCAGGACTTCTTGGTCTCATTGGAATTTGATCGTCCGAGGGATAAGACGCTGCTAAGATTTGAGATTCTCTTTCCTCCTGGATCCTGATCTCGAGACTTTCTTTTCCTCTGGGTGGATTTGGATCGTCTTCGATGATGATTTCTGTGAGACGAAAAGGGAGAGTAGCAGGAGACTGGATCAGTGATCGAGCGCAAAAGATTTGAGGGGACTTGAAATGTCAGTTACTGTACTCACCGATCGGCTCCTCCCAATCTAGCTCTTCCACCATGTCAAATCTAGACTCCTTCAAGAGTTGACCTTCTTTCGATTCCGCTCCACGCAAGCTCCCATGCTCAGCCAAAGCAGCATGCTGAAAAGGAGGAGGGAGAAAAAGAAAAAAAAGGGGGAGAGGAAAGGGGGCTCAGTTTCTTTAGGCACAGTATCTTTCTCTCTCGATGTGAGATGCGGTTCAATTCGGTTTATTTCAGTCTCTTTCGGTGTCGTTTCAGTTTCAGGTTCATTTTCGTTTTCGTTTCAGTTCTGCTCAGAGTTTGTTCAAGTCGATTCGTTAGCTTTCTTTCTGTCCCAACCAACTCACCATATTAGCATCCACATCAATTTCGCTAGTGAAGATCTTGATCATTTCCAATTCATCATCCGATTTCCACCTAACCGACTTCTTCTTCTTCTTCCCATCCGAGACTGGTTTTTTTACTTCAGGTACTGGCACTGGAGCCGGAGATGGCTTACGTTTAGGAGTTTCGTCAAACAAGCTGTCGAGACTGAAGGTTGATTTCTTCGCAGGAGCCACTTTCTTTGAATCAGGTGCTAAACGCTTTGAAGAACTAGCTTTCGAGGTAGCTTTCGAAGTAGAGGCTGATCCAAAGAAGGAGGTATCAGTTTTGACTGTTGCTGGTTTAGCAGTTACTTTAGAAGCTACTTTTGAAGTTCCGACTTTAGGTTTGGTATCTGGAATTGGAGATCCTTTCTTGATGGCAGGTCCTTCGAGGGATGGAGCTTTTGTCAATTTCGGTTTCTTTGATGGAGCTGAGCAGATATGGAATCAGAGGAAGAGATGGGATTTGGAAGAAAGATTAGTCAGTCAACTTTGACCCTTGACTGTATGCCAGAGCTCTCCCTTCGAAGAATCAAAATGGGCGTTCTTACCTTCTTCAACACCAGCTGGTCTTTTTCCAGCTAGATTTTTCTCCTCAGAAGTGTCAACTTCTATTCCGTTCAGCTTTGCCCACTTAGCCATGATCATCTTGGTCAGATTCGAAGCGGCTGGTACGAGAGAAAAGAAGGGTTGAATGATTGAGGAGAAGAAAATGAAGAAGAGAGACGATCAGCACTCAGCTGAGATAACGTGTTTTGGAAATCTCAAGACCCTCTACGACTCGTTATTCGAATTGTACTCACCCTCGTTCTTAGTTGAACGTTGTCCGAAAACCTTGATTTTCCTCCCAAGTTTACCATCCATAATTTGGCCTATAGTGAAGGGAAGAGTATGAAGCAGCTGAAAAATGAGTGATAGAGAGAGAGAGATAGAGAGAGAGTGTGTGTGAGTGTGTGTGTGTGAGTGGAACGAGTAAGAACGAGCAAAATCAACTTTAGTGTCCAATTACTGAGATTCGGAGAAAAGGAGACAAGCTCGACGAAGACTCACTCTCAACAATGGCATCAAAGTTGGTGTCCATTCAGGATTGGTGACTGTATCATCTCCTTTGGGAGGAATGACATCAGTGATCCAACTTGAAAGAAGAGCTATAGCTCTAGGATCATTCAACAAAGCTTTGAAATACGGTTGACTATCTAATTTGTTAAGCTTGTCCAACAGAGCTTTTCTCTCTAAAGGTGTGGTTATATTTAGAGGAGTCGAATCTGTCGATGAAGTCGGAGTTGAGATTTCCAATCTAGACATGAGATCATTAACGTTGTTATGGGGAGAAGGATTGTTCTTTCCAAACTTTGATAGAATGTCGATGGCAGAGAGAGAAGATCTTCTGGAAGTTGAAGTAGTTGAGGTCGTTGTGGGTTTAGGATGAGAAATGGGAATAGTGGGTTGAGTAGTAATTGCTTTTGGTTGATTTGAGGTTAAAGGTTGTTTTTCGACGGGAGTAGGGGCAGTTGAGGTACTTGGAAGAGTATTTGAAGCTGCGCTTGAAGGTTCAGATGGAGTTGAAGTGGAACGAGGAACTAAGTTTGAATTTTCTGGAATGGAAGAATAAAAATTTCTCATGATGGCTTGTTCGAGGTTACCTTCTGAAGATCCATTGGTGGGTGGATCGACGTTCATTGCAACGTCTTGATTTGCTTCCCAAGAACGATGTGGAGACTCCAAAGACCTAAATGAATTGGAGGAATCCAAATCGTTCATCTCTAAATCTTGAATGAAGGAAGCGGTATCTCCAGTCCATGGATCTGAAAGAAAGGGATAAGAAAGGTGGTGGGGAGAGTGGGAGGAGAAAAGCCGAGATCAGTAACAGCCATCATTGAATGAAACCCAGGTTGTTTTTTGTCTCTCAAGTGGTATGTAAGAATATCTGAATGGTCTACAGTAATGAGAGGGAAACTCTATGCAACTGAAGAAGAAGAAGATCCGAGAGGGGAGCAGAGATCTCGGGTAGTCGTCGGAAGGGCGACGACGCCCTTTGAAGGAAAAAGCAACATGATCTCTCCCCTGGGGTCTTCTTCTCCACTACCTTCTTTCTCATTTTTCTAGGAAGTTCAGAAGATTCTGATTCAGTGGTCCAGAAGAGAGGAGAACTCAGTTGTTCTCTTCATTCTACGACCTTTCTCGGAATTCAATGTTTTTCGAAAGAAAAAGGATAGATTGCTTTTTTTTGGACAAGTTCGTACTTTGGAGAAAGGAAGGGGAATCAGTTGGGGTTCGAAACAAGATTGCTTACCTTCTTGATTCATCAAGTTACCATTTTCCATGCCACCAAAGGCTTCCTCGAACTCAGAGTGTTCGATTGAACTAAAAGGGAAGGATCGGGTGGAGGAGGGAGAGGAGGAAGGGGAAGAACAGAGCGCAGGAATGGCACCAGAGAAAGAAGGGATGGGAAAGGAGAGTCAGAATGAAGAAACATGAAGAGAAAGAGAATAGAGATTCATAGGGACTTACCTCATAACGCCGAAGGAGCAGGGGGCTTGATTCTGAGAGAACACGGATTGGCTGAGGAAGCCTGATCCGTCGAGACCCTTCTTGTAGACTTTGCTTCTAAGAGCTATCGAATGTAGGTAAAGACAAGTATCTACTAGACTATTTGCCTACAACACAAGATTGAAGAGAAGACGGAGGTTCGAAGTGACAGGAGCGAGAACTTTGAAGATTCGTGGAAGGTGGTGGAAGAATGTTCAAAAGACAACTAAAAACTATGAGATCCCTCTGACTCTGTTCTGACAAAGAAAGCGCAGACGACAGAAAGATGAGCTCTCACTTCGAGAAGGAGAAAGAAAAAAACGGGGATAAGAAGATCCTTTTTGGATGATGTTTGAAGTCTTCTTTCGACTTTTTTTCGAGCTTGGCAGATGGCTGCGCGCGCTACCTGTTAGAGACTAGGTTGATAGATGAGAGAAGATGCTTTTGACTAAAAGTTAAGATTTCAAAGTCTAGCAGCTTCAGTTGGGGATTGAAGGGAATTCTGTGGTGAGATGCGGAAGAAGGTACGATGGGGTTTGGGAGCAAGAATTGGCGAGCGAAAAGGCTGTTGGGCGAGAGCGCGAGATGGGGTCAACTAACCTTAAGAAGCCTTGAAAGGTGCTAACCAGAATTTTTCAAGGGGCTTTGAAAATTTTGTTATCCTGTCTTTGATTCTTTGTCTAAGCAGCATTAGAAATAGTTGTTAATCCAACAATGTCCAAGGCTAATGGTTCAACTTCAACTCAACAACAACAACAACAGGAAGAAATCATCATGGCTAGAAATCAGGTCAGTCTAAATTAAAGGATTGTATTGGATTCACGCTCAATCTGCTCTGTTGGTTACAGCTACAGTAGCCATCCACCTTCTTCCCATCCATCCACCTTGAGCTCTGTGCTACTCTCTCAGCCTGATCACATACTAATTTATCACTCCTATCTCATATTCGCTTCCCTTCTACTTCCTCATCTCCTCCTTCACCTTCAGATGACCGATTCTTGTTCCCGCCTTGCTTCTCATCTCAGAATGGCAGCAGAAGCCACCGAAAGATACGTTGCTCTAGTAAATGGGGCTGATGCTTCTTCAATCCCAATTCCAACTTCTACTTCAACTTCTAAAGAAAACCCTAAGAAAGAGACCACTAAGAAAGAGAAGAAGATCAAAGATCCAAACGCTCCAAAAAGACCTGCTTCTGCCTATTTGATTTTCCAGAACAAGATTAGAGAAAAGGTTAAAGCTGAGAATCCGGATTCAACTTATCAAGAGATTGTGTCTAAGATCGCTGACATTTGGAAAGAAATGGGAGAGGAGGAGAAGAAGGTGAGTTGTGGAGGGGAGATTGAGGATTGGGAGATAAGGGATTTGAGAAGGTTGGAGCGTGGAGGATAGACTTGCAGGCTCCATTCATTTGGGGGATCGTGATGCCGAATTCGAAGACGAAGATCTTTTTGTAGTTCGTGTTTCAGTGAAGGAGATTTTGGAAGGAGGGTAGGGTATGAAGGAGCTCCTCATTCTCTGGAAGGGATGCCTCCTTTCCATCCAGCCTCTCAGCTTTCGACCCCCCCCCCCAAGAAAGTTCAAGAAATAGGACTACATCAATCTCAAAAGAAGGTTGCAAGACGACAAGTAAGGGGTCAGACGCCGACCTATTCCTTTTCCTCTCCTCTCCCACGCCACCTCCCTCTTCTACAACAAGGGATACCTCGACGAAGTGACCGCCAAGATGGCCGTCTGGAACGAGGAAAAGAAGGTCTACGACGAAGCTTCAGGGGGTCCTGAAGGCAGTAGTTCTACCGCTCAGTGAGTGGAGTGTTTTAGTCTCTCTTGGTTTGACTTTCGCCACCAAGTCAAGGAGCCCAATGAAACTTGCTATCGCAACTGGTTTGATCCTCATCAAAGCTTCAACAAACGGAAAAAAAAATCTACCACGAGAGCATTCAACCTGACCTCTCCCCTCCTACCTCCCTTCCATACCCCTCTTTCCCTCAGAACCCCAGCTCCAGAATCCAAGAAAGAGAAGGCAAGCAAACCAGCTACCAAGAAACCAACTGCCCCTGCCCCTGCTACCACTTCATCAGCTCCAGCTACCAAGGAATCTCCAGAAGAGACTGAAGATTCAGATTCTTCCTCTGATTCTTCCGAAGATTCCTCCAGTGACTCAGATGAAAGTGAAGTAGAATCTGAAACCGATCAAATCGAATCTACACCTCCACCTGTTGCGGCTGCTCCACCTCCTGCTTCTTCTAAGAGTAAGAAATCTTCTACTGAGAATGAAACTATCACTACTGCCACTCCAAAGAAGAAATCAGCTGGTAATACCTCAATTGCTACTCCTGTAGCTGCTGAAACTTCAAAATCGGAGACGAAAAGTAAGAAGAGGAAGGACAAGAAAGACAATGAAGGTAGTTCTGCTAAGAAGGTGAGTTGAAGTGGAGGGGAACTTTTTGGTGGGACGGATGAGATTCTGACTGTTGTCTTTTCTTTTCTCTCTCTCTACTTCTAAATTTCATCAGAGCAAGAAAGAAAAAAACTAAACCACTCACTAGCAAAGTTTTCTTGATACCCATTTTAACAAAATTGAAGATTTCTCTTAACTTGTGCTCCAATTGTTACCTCCTTCGTGCCACCTTTCCCTTTTGCTCTCATCTCATAAGATTCTTTCAACTCAGAACATGTTGATCTTTCCCGCTTCTTTCAATATGCAATACGACTGTTTCCAATGTCAGAGGGAGTGACGTTGACTTCTAATTTGGTTCATGTCGCACTAACAACTTCTTCCTCTTTTGGAACTCCCCCTTCTTCCCTTCCATTGCAACATCTCACAAAACACCTTTACGAACTCTTAAAAAGCCTTCCAGTCGATTGATTCAACTGCTTAAAAACCTTTCTAACTACTTTACATTCATTTTCAGATCTCAATTTCAAGCCACGACGACCACCACCACCCACCATGTTCTCCAAACTGACAACTGTCCTACTGGCTTCCATAGCTCTTACTTCAACTAACGTAGTCGCTCAAGATGCCAATCCTCCCAAATTCGACTTTGGAAAAGCTGATCCAAACGCATTTGGAGTTGTATCGAGGAACAGCAATGGCCCAACCAACCCAGATGGTCCTCAAATGAATACCCCTATCAATCAAACTTCCGACGCTCGTCTTGCGTGAGTTGAAACACAATTGAGAGGGATATTTCAGAGGGAAGGAGAAGCTGGGCCAAGTGGAAGGATGGTTTTCACAGGCGTTTCACTTGGTGGAGAGTGGTGGTGGCGCCTACGGTTTGGAGGAGGGGGCCTACGGTTGGACAGTTCCCATCATTTGAGGTCAGAATGATCTCTGACTCCTCTTTGTTTCCTTTCCTTTACCTTCCTTATCATATCTTCAATAGAACCATCAACTCTGTAAGTGCACACTTGGAGTTGGAGTGGAGCTTGGTCATCTTCAGTGTCTGACTCACACCTTACCTCCCCTCTCCTCTTCTCACCTTTTACAGATCGATGATTGGTGTACCTTCGGACCTAATGTCAAGAACCAACCTATTGGTAACATTGAAGGAGAGACCGTTGCTTGGTGTACTAAGCCAAGGAACAATGCTCGTGTTATTGTGAGTTTGCTTTGTCCTACCCTCACCGTCAAACATTGGTGTCTTGAAGCTCTACTTCTTCGACCAGAGATCGGTTCTCCTCTTCGCCTTTGTCAATGCTAACTTCTCATGTCCTCTTTTCATCCCAAAAGCCCGACGGTACTCTAACTGCTGTTCACTTCGTCAAGTCTCCTCTTTACCTTCAAGTCATGGCTTTGGGAGATTTTACTAAAATTGATGTAATGGCCGGAGACGAAGGGTGAGTTTTGAAACTCTGCTGGAAAGAGTGAGGAAAGAGAAGGATGTTATGGTGAAAAGGACGGGTCTTTCGAAGGCACCGACTCTTGGTTTCTGACTCTACTTCTCCCTCTCTTCTCTCTTTCCCACTCTGAACATTGTTCATTGAATTCATTTCAATCTTTCTCTCCTCCCTTCTTTCAGAGGAGAATTAGATCCTCATGGAGCTACCAACATGGGTAACCCAGTTGGAGGAAATGTCACTTCAAACATTACTGGTGAAGATGTCTTCTATGAAGAATGGATGAATTACATCAGTTATAACCAAGGTGAGTAAACGAAGAGGAAAGAAAGTAATTTTGAAGCGGTAAGATTTGTAGCTCTTCTCTCCTTTTTCCTGACTCTATTTCTCCCCCTCTTTCGCTCTTTAAGTCTGCTTCAGAGTTTGCATTGCTGGATCTGATCTAGCTCCAACTCCTTTGGAATGTCAACACGAGATTGATGAACTAGGATGTAATTGGGTGAGAATAGATGGAAGTGGACGCGATCCCATCGATGTTGGTTGTGACGGACCTCTCTAACACTCTTCTTCTCTGCTTTCGGATTATGCCAGGTTATGCCAGGTAGTTATGTTGATAATGTGTTCGATTCCTGTGACGGTGACTCAGCCTACCCACCTGGAATTTTGTGAGTACCTTTCAGCAAGTGGGTGACGGTGGCCTTCACCCTCGGGCTTACCCCTTGCCCCCTTCCCCCTTTCTTTTCTCCCTCTTCAGCCCACAAGGAGACGGATCCACTTCAACTTTCCACCAAGTAAGTGTTCTTCTTGACCAGCCTCCTCCGAGCTTTCTTCTCTCCAGCAGCCCTCCTCCCCTTCACTAACCCATCCATCTGTTTCCTCTCGACAGTACTTCAGCAGTGTCTACACTGGTGGAGATGGAAACCCAGTCACCTTCGTAAACGGTTCTCCAGATCAAGCTACTCCCTCTGCTGCCTATTCGATCCCAGCCACTAGCAAGTGTACCACCACCAGCTCAATCGGAAACGGAATCGCCTCTTTGGCTCAAACCGCTTCCACTATGAGCAGCTCTGCTACCAAGGAAGCCGCTCACACAGGTTCAGGGGGGTCTTCAGGTTCAAGTTCTGGTTCTTCAAGCGGAGGTGCCTCTGGCGCTTCTTCTCTTCAACTCCCAATCACCTTTTTGGCAATCGCTGGAAGTTTGATTGGTGCCGCTGCTATACTTTAAGAAAATTGAAGAAATAGTAAATTTCATTTGCTTCGTCTCTCAACACATCATTCTCATTTCATAGAATCCCAAGACTTGAAGAACAGTAACCTTCAGTCAGTTCGAAGTCAGCTCATCTCATAAAACTTTCATTATCTTTCTCGGCATCATTTAAAACTTCTGATCCAATTTCATCTCATCTACCTCATCTCATATTCGACGTTTTGATTCCTCATTTTCCTTTAGTCTCTCTCTCTCATTGAGCTTGAACGAACACCTTGTCCTCATCACTATCTATTTCTCATACAATACCTTATTTATTCCAATTCTCTTTCCTGTTTTTGAACTCTTTAGAACACTTTTTTCTTTTACCGCTAGTCGGTGTTCTTTGTTTCTTTGCCCAATGCCAATAATCGATTTCTCTTACTCCTGATTCTGTGGACTTGGACGGGGAGGAAATTTGCTGCATCGAGATGGAGGTGTGTCTGCTCGTTATAGGAAGAGGACTTCTGTTCGGATGAGAAAATTTGATTTCGATTGGATCTTTGAACTGCAAAGGTAGGAAGAATGGACCTTCTTCCGATTTCCACTTGCGGATTGGTTTCACTTTCACAGTCGACGACGTTCCTGGGCTTCTTGATTCTCTCGTCTCCTCGTTTCGCTCCATTTTCCGGGGCTGAACCCTCTTTACTCAGTGATTACAGGAAGCGAATCTCATCTCATCGCCTTCTATCTTGTATTCTGTCTTAGAGACACGAGTCGTCTTTTCTTCCTCTGTTTCTGGATCGGTCGACCCCTCCCTTCGAAGCTCGAAATGGTACAAAAGCAGAGCAGAATCTGTCACTCTTTTCAAATTCCTCACTCCAACAATCTTCTCTCACCTCAATTTACCTCTACTCTCCTCTCTTAACCAACCTTCGAACCATCGACAACTCTCAAGATGCAATTCACCGCCACCCTCGCCTCTCTCCTCTTGATCGCCACCTCCTCCAGCTTGGTCTCCGCTGCGCCAGCCCTGGAAGAACGCACCGGGATCTACGCCTTTTCCTTCCTTGAGAAGACTTGTGCTACTCAAGCCCCGGACTACATGACCTATTCCATCAAGGACTCACTTGCAGAGTGCTGGAAGTTCTGTTGTGAGTAGAGGTGCTGATGACGAAGTATCAGAGGGGTCGCGATGTTGAGATTGCATCTCGTCTGTGACCTAATTCTAACCAAGTACATCTCTTTCCTTCTTCACCCTTACAGCCTCGGTCTCAGGTTGCAACTTCGTCAACACTTACGTCGACTTCAACTCGGCCAAGCAAGACGGAATCGTGAGTAGACGCTCCCACTGTCATCTTATCATCAGCTTGACTTTGAATCTCGATACTGACTATTTTTCCTCTTCTCTCCTCCTATGTCACAGACCTGCGCTCTATACAGCAAGAAACACTTCGGCACCTCTGATGTGACCAACTGCGGCGGACAAGACCAACTCGGAGATGGAGACCTCAACAAGATCCGTCACTCTGCTGGATGGAACAAGCTTTGATGGAATTTAGATCCGTCATCCCTAACACTGGGCAGAAGGAGTATCCCTTTTCTTCCTGTGTCATCTCTGTAGCTACACTTTCTCAATCGGTTCCCCCAATTATTGTCACCTCTCTCCCAAGTCACCGCTTCGTTCTTCCTTCACATTTGTAGCGTTCTACTCCATTTAGATCTTGTCTTCAATTGTGGTTGCATCTCATTTCAACATCAATTTGATACTCTGTCTGAAGAGCGCAACTCAACGCTAGCAAAACCTTGTAGGCCACGACTGCTCGACTTGGAAAAACCACTTTGAGTTACTCTACGTTACCCAAGCTTAGACCCGTAACTGTCATTAAAAGAAGAGATTTCGAGGCTCTAAGTCTATCTACCTCTACGAAGTTCCCAAGAGCCTCGGCCTTGAATGGACCTCCTCCTGTGAATATTGGGTGTTGGGTGCTCACATCTGAGTACTGACATGTGTAACCTGTTACTAGATACTTCGCAGCTAACTGAAGATGGGATTGAAGTAAGGCAAAGATCGTTTCACGGATCAAATTGTCGGAAACGGAAAGCAAAGTGTTCGAGGTCCAGCACCTTCTATCTTGAATTCCTCTTCCCAAGGTCATCCGGTAATAACCGTGAAATTGAATGTCGAATTCTAAGATCGCCGGAGAAGCTTCGGATACTCCATCTTCTTCGTCTTTATCTCCTCCACCTCCTGAACCAAAAGATTCTCCTCAAGATCAGACAGCAGCTACCAACTCTTCAAGTCGGAGCACAGACAATCTACAACAAGACAACTCAATCCAAGAAGATCTTCAACCGGAAGCCGCTGAAGATAAGCAAGAGGATTCTGATGAACAACAGCTGCTGAATGCTGATCAGCAAGAGCAAGGAGTGGGGAAGTTGGAAGAGAATGGAGAGCATCAAGAGGAGGACAAGGATGCTGCGAGTCAGACCAAGGTTGGTGAAGGACACATAGAGGATCGGGCTGGGGATGCAGTCCCTTCTGGTTCGAAAGAAGAGAATGGCGAAAAACAAGTGGAAGACCAATCTAAGGAGGAAGGAGACGCGAATGAGAGGGAAGAAGAAGAAGAGGAAGAGGTGGTAGAGGCCTCTGAGCCTGAGAAGCAAGTAGAAGGTTCCTCCTCAAGTCGAAGTAAGAACGCTCAGGAAGATACTGTGGAAATTACAGAACCTTTAACTGAGCTCCATTCTAAAGAGGAGGACAAAGACGAGAAGGTCGATGAAGACTTGGAGACTCAAGAGAAGGAGCAGCAGGAGGAACCTACCTTCAAGGATGAGACGAAATCTCAGCCAACTCCTGCTGATGATCAGCAAGCGAGGGCTACTTTGAATGAAGAGGAGACAACTCAAGATCAAAAGGACGAAGAGAAAGGAGAGGGGAGCGATGCGAAGTCTGATCCTTCCACCACAACTTCTGGATCAGCCACAATCTCTGGTGATTCGACGGTCGCTGCTACAACACCTTCGAATTTATCGGAACCGATCATTAACCCTGCTTCTAATGAGAGGGTGTCGATGATCTTGAAGTTGAATCAAGAGTTGATTAGGTGAGTTGATGAACTAATGAAGGGTTTAGTTTGAACTGCAGTTTGCTGACTCGCATTTCTGTTGCCTTCTCTCGCTTCCTCTTTAGACTATGCGTCTCTCTTCAGACAGAAGGCAAAGGTGATCAAGCGGTCTTTTCAGAGTGAGTGCGATCTTTCCTCTTTCGCCACTCGATCGACGTCTCGAGTCTGACCCAATACTCCCTGTCTATCTATCCCTAACAGCGTCACTTCCAGATTACAATCCAATCTATCTTATCTAGCAAGCTTAGCCGAACAATTTAACAAGGGTCCCAACCGAAAGGCAATCTCGTCACTACCTCGTCTAGATCCTTTCCCCTCGACCTCACTTCCTCCAGAAAGTCCTCTCATCGAATTATACGCTTCCTTAGCTGATGCTTTCAAGATAGAAGTAGAAAGCAAGAAGTCAGAAACGCAAGCTGCATCTACCGAAAGCAAAAAACGAGAAAGAGAAGACAGCGGCGAGGTTGGAGAAGAAAACAGGAAAAAAGTTGCAATTGAAGATCCTTCAACAACTAGTATAATCTCTAGCTCAAATCCAACAGCCTCTACCCCAGCTTCGGATCCAATAGCGGCTGTCATAGGAAATGGTCTAGTTCAGAATGCACCTTCTTCTTTGAACAGTCTTCTCGCTTCAGCTCCAACTTCTCCAAATTCTGGAACTCCAGCTCCTCAACAGTCAAACTCTGGTCCAGCGTTGAATCCTCAGCAAGCCCAAGCTCTCGTATCTGCTTATGGTTCTAGTGCTGTTGGTCATTTACAGGCCCTTCAAGCCCATGCTCGTGGAGTCCACAATCCCTTCGTTGCTCATATGGAGAACAACGTTCCAGGATTCAGAGGTTCTGGCGTTCAGACTCAGCTTCAACAGATGATCGTGAGTGAGCTTTCACATTGATCCTTACTCATTCCCTCTCCAACCCACTTGCTGACTTTCGTCATCTTCTCCCGTCCTTCTCACAGATGGCTCAAGATGGTGCCAACCGAGCTCGTCAACGTCAAAGTCAAAGTTCAAACTCCCCTCACAACCAATCTCCAATTCAACAACCTAGTCCTATGGGTCCTCATCACCGTTCAGGCTCGATGGGAGGAGGGATTGGAAGTCCAGCTGCTCAAGGCTCTCCAGGGTCTCGAGCTCCAGTTCAATCAGGAAGTGTCAATCCTAGTGAATTGATGGGAGGCTCTGGTTCTGGACCTGGATCTGGATCTGGAAGTCCAGCTTTCTCGAATTTAAACATGAGTAGACCAGCTGGTCTTCATCACGATGGAAGTAGACCTTCAACCCCTGGTATGGCTGGAACTCCTGGAAGCTCTGGTCATCTCACTCCTTCTCTTGGAATGAATATGGGACTTCCGAATGGGATGCAGAGAAATCATGGAAGACAAGGAAGTTCAGATATGATGGGCAATGGGAGTGTTTCAAGTGGAAGTCCAATGATGAATGGAGATCATCAACAGAGTTATCAGCAACAGCAACATCAAGGTTATCAGCCTCAGACTTTCAATCCTCAAGCTATGATGGGAATGAATTTCAACGGAGGTGGAAATGGAAATGGGAATCCAATTTACGCTCAACAGCAACAAAGACAATTCATGAATAACTTTCAATCTCTTCCGCCTTATCTACAGCAGCAAATGGCTCAGCAAATGAACAGTATGAATAACGCTAATTCGAATGGACAGGGAGGAGGCATCGATATGAATGCGATGATGAGAGGTTATCAGCAGCAAGGTTACAGCCAAAATCCAAATCAATGGAATGGTGGAAGATAACCTGAATCTATCACTTTCACTGTCTAACCATCATCGTCGTCTTTTCGGTTTCTTTTCCAGCTCTTCATTCTTCTGCCTTCTCTGCTTCTTTTTTGGTTCAAACTTTTCCTTTCTATGTTGTTTTGCCTTCCGTTGTTCATTCAATCCAATCACTTAAATGTAACATCAGCCGCTCTTTGCAATTGCATTTACTTCAAAAAAAATGCTTCCCCTCGAGATCGACCTGTCGAAGACTGGAGAGAATCGAGCTGCTCTTCTTCTCTCACATCTCACGTCCCATCCAAACCTCGACTTTGATTCAACTCCTCAATCGATTTAGCCTCTGAAGATGGCAGACTACGGGAACTATCACACGAATCTCTATTCGGATGATTCCAACAGCAATTCAGGTGGTGGGAATCAAAATTCTGGATCGAATGGAGGAGGAGGAGGAGGAGGAGGAGGAGGAGGAAGTTACTCCAACCATAATCAAGGCAGCAGCGGATATGGAAAGTCAAACTACAACAACAACAGCGGCTACAATCAAGGAGGAAATTGGAAGAGGGGTGGAGGGGGAAGAAAGTCCTATGGATCAGGAGGAGGAGGAGGATCTTCTAACTATGGTGGTGGTGGAAATAGAGGTTATGGATCTAGCTATGGCTACGATGATTACAACAATACTCAAAGATTAGCTGATAATCCAGAAGAACTTGCTTGGAAACAAGTCAGAGAAGTTCTCTTAAAGATGGGAGAGAATGATCATTTCCACAGTCAATCAGATTTGTTCACTTTGGCCAATTGGGTCCAAGATACTTGGCATGAGAGTGATGCCAGGAAGGAGGCTATCGAGAAAGCTTTCAGAGCCATGTGAGTAACAATCTAGAGATGCGGAGGGCAGGACAACAGCAGCTTGGGGGGATTGAGACTTGAAGGAAGAGGAAGGAGCTGATGCCTGAACCACCCAACCTCCCTCCTTCACATCTAAAATGCTTGGGTTCATCTAATTAGGGTGACTGAACAACCTCAGAAATTACCTCTTACTGCTGCTCTACTCGGATTCCTCGTGATCTCTCCTCACAAAGAGGACACCTACGAAATCAGAACCTCAAATGACGTCGAGATGGATGAAGGAGGAAGCAATTCAGTTGGAGCTCTGCTAGTCAAAGACCTGGTCAAGAGCTTCAAATCGTATCTAGACACTAGGCTATGGAGGAATACAAGGTTGAGTGTGAGTCTAAGCTCCCAGTCGAATCCTCTCTCTCGCCACTCTGATTCTAACCGTCTCATCCTATTCTCCCTCCCTCAGCTCCATCTCTTTGTATCTCTTTTGCCTTTGGGTGTCATATCACCAGCTTCGCTCAGAAAGCTTCTATCTTCCTTTGCCGCTGTTCTAGATGAACCTGGGGTCCCTGTCGCTCGTGGAGATCGAGCTGCGATTTGCATCATCGAGACTCTTTGTAGAGCTGGAACCGATCTTCTAGGCGGGCCTGAAGATGAGCAAGGCAAAGAAGAACTAGATTCGCTAGTTGCTGCTGTTGAAACTTACGAGAAGGGAAGGAAGGTCGAGGTTGATTTGGTCAAACCTTGGGGAGGAATTGCTGAAGAGAGTCAAGAAGAAGACCTCTTGAAAGAAGAGGTAAGGATCAGAAAGCAGCTAGACACATGTCAGTAGTAGCTTCTACCAACTTCCAGCTGAACCTTTTTTCGTTCTCATTCTTTTTTGCAGTCCTTCGAAACAACAGTCGCTGCACTCTCCTCACTTCAGGCGAACTCCTACCAGAGATCCGTTTTCCTTCCATCTCCTTTAGATTTACTCCCTCCAGCGATCGTCAACAAGGCGAAACTCTTGGATCGGTCTCGTTTGATCTCTCTTCCGGACCTTCTGGTACCCCCTGAAGAGGAAGAAGAGGCTTTGGGAGTTGGGATGGGAGTCGCGAGCTCTAGCACCGGTCAGGTGAAGACCGGAAAGGGCGAAGCTGATGCCAAGAGAGCTGGCGCTGGTCCTCTTCGAGTCGGAAGATACGGGAGGTGGTTCTCTGATGTGAGTGCTTCGAGACAGACCAGAACAAACCTCAAGTGCCGCTCAATACTTGTACCCTTCCCTGCTGACACTCTTCAATTACTTTGTTATCTGATCACAGTCGGTTCCATCTGCTCCTTCCCCAGCTGGTGTCGTTCTTCGTTCTCTCTTCGCAGACCTGATCGACATTTACGAAGTCAACAGGAAAGAGTGTGCTAGGATTCTTCTCGACCTCCCTCGTTGGCTAAGACGAGGAACTTTTGCTGGCAGAGTCGCTTTGGAAATCGGTCTCTTTGGAGAAGAAGAGGAGGATTGGACGAATCGCGATGAAGGAGAGCCAGTAGGTGGCTGGTCATTGGACGACATGATCGTTGAGGTGAGTTCCGATTGCTCGTTAGCTGCCTTCGTCGAGGTCTTCTAATCACTTCGTTTCTATCCAATTCGCAGTGCATCGTCTCTACTACCCTTCTGCTTCCTGCTCCACCTCACAAGCCACTTTACTACACCTCTCTACTTCGAGAGATTGTAGCTCTCAGCCCTCAAACCATCGCTCCCTCTCTAGGAAAGACTGTTCGTCGTATTTATGGAGCTATGGGAGTGGGAAAGCCAGATGGAGAGGTCGTTAGAAGATTTGCAGATTGGTTCAGTGTCCATCTTAGTAACTTCAATTTCAGTTGGGGATGGAAAGAGTGGTGAGTTTGACTCTCCGAAGTCGCATTGCTTTGATCTCCAGAGATGCTGAGAATCCCAATCTTTTTCTTCTTACAGGATTCCGGATATGGAACTGCCGATGGCTCATCCACGTCGCGCTTTCGCTCGTCGTATCGTCGAGTTGGAAGTTCGCTTGGCTTACTACGATCGTATCAAAGGAACTCTTCCAGTTGAACTTCAAGAAGGTGCTCTGGTAGCTGAAGAGCCGAATCCGTTCTTTACCTACGAATCCCCAGGTGTGTGTTTCCTCAATCTGCGAGAGGTTTGTTCCTTGCTCCCCATCCTAATCCTTTCTTCGCCTTCTCTATTTTCCTGACAGAACACCCTTATCATGCCAGAGCTGCTCAATTGATCCTCTCTATCCGTGCTAAGGCGTCACCGACCGTACTCATGGCTGAGCTCGAAGGCTTCAAACGTGAAATCATAGCACCAAAAGGTGGAGATGACCTTCCGGATGATGCTGAAGTTCCTGGTCAAGTCCCAGACGAAGCCACTGCTGAACTTGTCATCAGAGATTTCGTCATTCAATGCATGATGCAGGTTGGAAGTAGAAGTTTCTCCCATTTCCTCAACGTAGTGGAGAGGTGAGTGAAGCGCTCCAACGAGCTACCGTTGAGCCAAGGCGCACGGATGCTGAACTCTCTACACTCGCTTTACTGTCCCGTCTTCCAGATACTACGCTCTCCTGCGTCACTTCTCCTCTTCTCCGATCATGCGTGGAGCGATCTTGGCTGGCGCCACTCGTTTCTGGGCCAAGTCTCCTCACTGGGTCATGATCGTCTTCGACAAGCTCCTCCAGTACAAGATTGTGGAGCCGACAGACGTCGTCGACTTCGTCTTCTCGCCTTCTCGTTCTGCTCCTGCAGTCGTCATGATGGGAACCGGAGACGACGCTCTTTCTAGCTTCTCTCGTCTTCGCGATGGAGCTGTGGTCAGAGACTGGAGTGCCTTCACCTGGTGGGATATCATTCGCCTTTGTGTGGAGAAAGTCAATGGACGTGTGGATCAAGTCAGGAGACGTCTAGCAAAGCTTGAGAGAGAAGAAGCTGAAGCAAGAGAAAGGAAGGAAGCACAAGAAGCCGCTGGAGAAAATGATGGCAAGAACGATCAAATCGATGTCGATCCAACTCCAGCTCCAAGTGTCTTTCCAACCAGCGCTTCTCTTCCTTCCAAACCTGCTCCTGCTCCGGAGGATAACGATAATGAGAAGAAGAAAGCTACGAGTGAGGAAACCAAGGTCTCATTGGAAGCCATCAAGCTCGAACAGAGAAAGGTCTTGGTTGGTACTACCTCTGGATTCGTCAAGCTAGTGAGAGATGCTAGAGCTTTTGAATCTATCCCTGTAGAAGATGAGAGAGATGAACTCGCTTGGCAGGCTTGGTGGGCTAGAGCTTGGTATCGTGAATTCGCTAGATTGGTGAGTCTCGAGGCGCTGAAGTGTTGTCTCGAAAAACAAATCGACTTACGCTCTCTGCTGAATCCTTTCCTTCTACAGTTCTCGAAACATCTAGCAGCTCATCAAGTAACAATCGAAGCTAGTGTGTTCCCAGATGAAGGAGAGGGAGATCCAGCTCGCGACATTTTTGTTAGGGCTTGTCAATTCGCTGACGAGTGATAGAAGAATCAACTCAATACCTGTAACGAAATTGAACTACGTTATGTGCAACATAATATACTTTGTTTTCCGGTTCTTCATGTCGTGTGCTTCGATATCTGGCAGCCCTCTCTTCCTCCTTTCTACAGTCAATGGGAATCATCAGCTCGTTTCCAACATGAACTGATGAAGATAAGTCCTGATTGAGAATGGAACAGATTACGCAGAGCAAATACAATGAATCGAATGGAGGAGAGTGACTTGGGGAGAAACCGATGTGACGACAGACTGGGGGCCGATTGAGAACTGAAACTGAGTAATGAGGACAAGCGAGGAATTTGGGTATCTTTTCGATCAAAACTTGTTCCATCCAGCAGAGTGACGGATCTTGTTGAGGTCTCCATCTCCGAGTTGATCTTGTCCGCCGCAGTTGGTCACATCAGAGGTGCCAAAGTGTTTCTTGCTGTATAGAGCGCAGGTCTGTGACATAGGAGGAGAGAAGAGGAAAAATAGTCAGTATCGAGATTCAAAGTCAAGCTGATGATAAGATGACAGTGGGAGCGTCTACTCACGATTCCGTCTTGCTTGGCCGAGTTGAAGTCGACGTAAGTGTTGACGAAGTTGCAACCTGAGACCGAGGCTGTAAGGGTGAAGAAGGAAAGAGATGTACTTGGTTAGAATTAGGTCACAGACGAGATGCAATCTCAACATCGCGACCCCTCTGATACTTCGTCATCAGCACCTCTACTCACAACAGAACTTCCAGCACTCTGCAAGTGAGTCCTTGATGGAATAGGTCATGTAGTCCGGGGCTTGAGTAGCACAAGTCTTCTCAAGGAAGGAAAAGGCGTAGATCCCGGTGCGTTCTTCCAGGGCTGGCGCAGCGGAGACCAAGCTGGAGGAGGTGGCGATCAAGAGGAGAGAGGCGAGGGTGGCGGTGAATTGCATCTTGAGAGTTGTCGATGGTTTGAAGGTTGGTTAAGAGAGGAGAGTAGAGGTAAATTGAGATGAGAGAAGATTGTTGGAGTGAGGAAATTGAAAAGAATGGGACATTTGACGCTGCTTTTATACCCTTTCCCGTCGAGAAGGAACTGCTCCCAACGCAGAGTACAGACGACCCAAAGAAGGTTAGTCAAGGTGAGATCTGGCTCCTCCAATCGCTGACTATTGGACATCCAAGACAGGGGAGAGAGTGAGGCGAGGAGGCGAGAGGATCAAGAAGCCCAGGCACGTCGTCGACTGTGAATTGTGAAACCAATCCGCAAGTGGAAGGTGGAAGGCGAGTCTCTCGCCTGCTTACGTTCTTCGTTTGATCATAAGTCAACAGATCAAAGTGCAACTTTATTTTCCGGCAAAGTTTTTGTTAGAACACATGATTCAAATCTTTCTCTCTCAGCCTCCCTCTTCCCAGCACCATCCCTTCTCAACAGCCGCCCAAATCTCCCTTCAGGGCCAATCAAAGAAGGTGAAGAGAGCAAGACTTCTGTTTCAGTCCCACTCTTCTTCCCTATCTTGCCTTGTTCCTCCTCACTTCTGGATGCGTGTATTCCGAACAAATGTTGACGCTGCTTGTTTGCAGGCTCCACTACGCAAACCGCATCAGGAGGAGACTTCTTCCGCCAAGTGCATAGAATGAATGTCATGCTTCACAATTCAGAAACAAAGGATGGAATACTACAGCCAACGTACTGAGCAGCCAGCTGCCAGGGATCCAGACTTCACAAAATGAAGTTCTCTTCCCCGAAATCTCAAACATGAACTATTTTGTAAGTAAAGCATCTATAGCATTTCGTTTAAAGTTTTTTCGAGGGTAAGTTTAAAATGATTAGTTGAGTCTGTAATGAATCTGGTACCTTTTTTTGGGGGGGGGGGTCTTACAACACGGTGAAAGGGGAGTTTGGGTGATGATTACAAACTTAACGAATTCTACTTCTTCTCTCCCCATCGAATGAAACTTCTCTTCGCTCTCATTCACTCTTCCCTTCTAGCTTAATTCTCTTTAACTATTTGATCTCCCTCAAGCAGTAGTATGAGGAACCCACTCCTTCCACGATCTGACCTCCTCCGGAATTCTACCTTCGTGATAAGGTTCTAAACAACCTTTAGGCATCTTCTTTTCCAAAGCTTCGACGAATAACAGACCACATCTAGCTTCATTAATCAGAGGTAAACCGAAGTCCACAGCATTTCTTCTTGCGACGTAATCTTCATCGACAAGATCTCTACCTCTGAACTTAGCGAGGTTGATGACGAATTGGATTTCATGATCATCGAAGACTTCTCTCAACTTTCTCTTGTCTTTGACTGGGAAGAAGATTCGCTTGGCTGTGACGTATGGGATTTCGTTGAGGAACTTCTCGACCTCCGGCGACGTGCAGTAAAGCTTGAATCCGACTGTTAGGTAGAAGCAGAGGAAAGAGATGATGAGATACAACTTCTCAAATCGCACAGGGCTCAGAAAGACATTAGGAGTCTCTACTCACGATCGTATAGTTTTCTAGCAATCGGCTGGAATTGAGGCTTGGTGATGTCTCCTCCTAGAAGAACTCCCTTTCCAGCTTCAGGAACTCTGAATCCAGTAGTAGAAGCTATCGAGGCCCAATAAGCTTCATGAAGATCCTTTCCGAAAGAAGCAACTTCTCCAGTAGAAGCCATTTCTGTCAACAGGGAAACAAAGTCAAATCAAAGAAGGGTTAGAAACGAGATCACTCTTATCTTTCACTTGATCCTCTTTCCCACCCCCCTTTTCTCATTCTCCTCCTTGGTTTCATATAAAGCTCAGATAATCTTTAAAAAGTTAGGTAGCGGAATGATTCTCGGCATATCAAATCTTACTTTCTATTTCTTACCTCAGAAACGGGTCTGAGCATAGAGCATGAAACATAGAAAATCGTACAGCCAAATGCCTCCGAGCATCACTGCTGAATAATGACCCGTGGAGGACAGGAAATAATCTCGAAGAAGAAAAAGTTACTCACCTACACCTAAGAAAGGATCGGCACCAGCCAGTCTAGTCCAAGAGAATTGTGGAACCTTGATAGCAACGTAATCTCTCTTCTCAAGCATCAAATCGACTGGTTCTGGAACATTCTCTCCGACAATGGCGCAAGTGGCAATGTCGATGAAGCTGAGAGAGCGGAGGTGAAAGAAGAAGATCAGCAAAATGGTGATCGGAATCGCGAGAAATTGAGGCTCAAACTCACTTGGTGCCCAAGACCTTGCTTACGAAAGGGAAAGACCTACTAGCCCTGAGATTACATTCGATAACCTTCAAGCTAGCTTCCTGTTCACCACCTTCAGCTGGTTTCCTAATGATTTGCATGTTGAAAGGTCCAGAAATCTTGAAAGCTTTTGCGACTTTCTGAGCGATGACCTTCAGTCTAGCTAGATCGTTTGGATCGAGTGAGAATGGTGGTAGGACGAGAGTGGCATCACCAGAGTGAACACCAGCGTTCTCGACATGCTCAGAGACGGCGTGAATTAGGAGCTTTCCATCATGAGCGACAGCGTCGATATCAATTTCCTGAGCGTTGTCGATGAACTGGGAGAATGAAAGAAGAGAGGGAGATGAGATAGATAGGGAAAACAGAGCGTCAGAATAGGAATAGAGAAAAAAAAGTAGAGAAGCGACAGAGATTGCCGAGACAAGAAGTCAACTCACTTTGGTTAAAACGACAGGGTAATCAGTGTTAACCTCAGCAGCAGCAGTCAGATGATGTTCAAGAGTACTCTCATCCCAAATGACGTTCATAGCAGCACCAGAAAGAACGTAACTAGGCCTAACTAAAACCGGATAAGAAACCTTGGCAGCGAATTCCTTAGCAGTAGCTACAGAAGTAGCTTCTACCCAAGCTGGTTGATCAACATTAATGTCATCTAAAATCTGAGAGAACTTATGTCTATCTTCAGCAGAATCGATCATAAGAGGATCAGTTCCAAGAACATTGACCTCATTATTCTTCAACCTCAAAGCGATATTCTGAGGTAATTGTCCACCAACTGATACGACCACACCAGAAGCTCCTTCCAATTCATAGATATCCATGACTCTTTCGAATCCTAGTTCTTCGAAGTAAAGTCTATCAGCTTCATCGAAATCAGTTGAAACGGTTTCTGGATTGTAATTGATCATGATTGTCTTGTGTCCCATATCTCTAACTCTTCTAGCACAGGTGACAGCGCACCAATCGAATTCTACCGAAGAACCAATTCTGTAGACTCCGGATCCTAAGACCATAGTTCCATTATCATCGAATTCGACATCGTGAGTTGTAGCATTGTAGGTAGTGTAGAGGTAGTTGGTGTGAGCTGGATATTCAGCTGCGACAGTATCGATTCTCTTGACGAAAGGTGTGATTCCTAGATCTTTACGATGTTTCCTGACGACATCTTCGGTACTTGAAGTCAATTGAGCGATTTGTCTATCAGAAAAACCTCTTTGTTTAGCTAAAAGAATGGTCTCTCTATCGACAGCCTTGATGTCACCGATTTCCCTAAGTTGCTTGTTGATCTGAACGATGTTGTCCAACTTGTATAAGAACCACCTATCGATCTTGGTCAAGTCGTGTAGCTTCTCGACATCGTATCCCTTGTTGAGCATGGCATGAGCGATGGCGAACAGCCTGGTATCTTCTGGAACTGAAAGAGCCTTGTCCAAATCTTCAGGTTCGATATAGGCGGCGAATCCATCGTAGTTTGGAGCTACTTGTCTGATAGCTTTCTGAAGAGATTCTTCAAAGGTCCTTCCGATGGCCATGACTTCTCCTACCGATTTCATCGACGATCCGACTTCCCTGTTGACGTATTGGAACTTAGAGAGATCCCATTTCGGAATCTTGGTGACAATGTAGTCGAGAGCAGGTTCGAAACAAGCGGTGGTAGATTTCGTCACTGCGTTCGGAAGCTCTGGAAGGGTGTGACCAAGGGCTAGCTTGGCGGCAGTGTAGGCTAGAGGGTATCCGGTGGCTTTGGAAGCGAGAGCACTGTAAGTTTGAGTAAGAGGAGGGAAAGATGAGTGAACTTCACTTCGAGACGCTGTTTAGTCAACTCTCCCAAGATCGATACCCACCTAGATCTACTGAGACGAGGGTTCACTTCAATGACTCTGTATTCCCTACTATCCGGAGACAAAGCGTACTGGATGTTACACTCTCCAACGATTCCCAAATGCCTGATGACTTTAAGAGCAGCAGTTCTCAACATATGATAGTTATCATCAGATAGAGTCTGAGAAGGAGCAACGACGATAGAATCTCCAGTGTGAATTCCCAGAGGATCAAAGTTCTCCATATTACCTGTAGTAGGAGGTTGAAAAGGGAAAGCGAAAGCTTTGTTCGGCAAGTTTCTTACAATCCTCGAAGACTACTTCTCGCCTTCAAAAAAGCACTCACAGCAAATAATAGCATTATCTTCCTGATCTCTCAAAACCTCGTATTCACTTTCCTTCCAACCTTTCAAACTTTTCTCGACCAAGATCTGAGGACTCAAACTCAAAGACCTAGCAGAAAGATCTCTCAATTCGTCTTCATTATCAGCGAAACCGGATCCTAAACCTCCAAGAGCGTAAGCAGCTCTAATAATGACTGGATATCCAATGGCTTTAGCCGCTTTAAGAGCCGCTGGGACTGAAGAGACGGCTTCTGAACGAGCTACTGGAATGTTGATTTCTGTTGGGAAGAAGAGGGAGAGAATCAGTGCTGCTTCTTCTCTTGGGGAAACATCTCTTTTGAAACAGAAGCAAATTACTAACCATCCAAAGCCTTGACGAAAAGTTCTCTATCTTCACACATTCTAAGAACATCGACTTGACTTCCTAAAACCTTGACTCCTAATCTATCAAAGACTCCCATTTCATCCAATTTCACTCCAACATTCAAAGCTGATTGACCTCCGAAAGTCAATAGAACTCCATCTGGTCTTTCCTTCTCTAAAACGTAAGCCACGTAATCTGGTGAGATTGGTAGGAAATAGATTTGAGAGGCTAGATGATGAGAGGTTTGAATCGTTGCAATGTTTGGATTGATCTGAAAAGAAGAGAGGACAAATGCGTTAGGAAAATTAAACAGAGATGAGGATCCTGAGCTGGCGAGAGAGAGTAGAGAGACTTACGAGAATTGTTTCAATTCCACTTTCTCTCAGAGCTTTGATGGCTTGAGATCTGGAGGGTGAAGATGGTGGGAAAGGCACGTCAGCTCAAGTTTCCATATGCAGCAGCGAATGTTGATCTGAATTGATTGAATAAGAATCAGCTTCTTCTTGGAGGGATAGAGGGGAGCTTTGAGGGAGGAATCCCCTTATCAGCTACACAGTAAGTGGGGGCAGCGCAAGCCTTCCTCCATCTACGTCCTTCTTCTGAGACGCTCTGTTCAGCTTCTCAATCTTCCGTATCGAGTGCAAGAATCCTCACTCTGATCTTAAGACCACGAGGGAGCTCAGGATAACTCCAGAGCAGAAGCTAATCGGAAGATATCTTTTTTTCCTTCTTCTTTCCATCTGTGTTGCTTAGACCTCTCCCAAGAAGAGATGGCCCTCCTTTTCCCAAGTCCCATTTTGAATCATGCCATGCATGCGAAGAATCAATCCAGATTCCCTAATTCTGTTCATCAAAAGGATGGGAGACTAGACTCACCCAGAGTAATCAAATTCACCAGCTTGACCGATACTCAATCCACCTGAACCAACTAGTAACACCTTTTTCACGTCTGATCTCTCAACCTGATTGAGAATAAGATCACGAGTAGGCAAATGATAGAAACAAAATCAGTAAAATTAGATGTATTGCTCAAAATAGGCTATCAACCAAGATTGGAATGAGAAGAAGCTGGCAGGCAATCTTCTGAATGACTCCCCTTGCCTTCCCTTGGCCTTCTCTCTGCGACTCCACTCACCTTTGGTAAGAAGCTAGTCCATTTCTGTAAACCAGTAGAAACAGGCCTGATCTCTTCAGAATGAGTTGCTAGAATTGGTTTCGATGATTTTGGATTGAGATTTGAGGAACAAGAGTGAAAGTAAGAAGATCGAATGGAATTAGTTGAAGTGAGTCTGGAAGTTGAAGCTGAAGTTGAAGATCTTGATGGGATTGAGCTGAAAGTACGAGAACGCAAGGAGGAAGAGAGGACAGTTCGATGCATCATTGAGATGTGGTTGATTGGATGGAGGTGAGATGAGGGATGAGGAGAGCTCGCTCTTACGACTTGAAACCAGAGAGAGAAGTTGCTATCCTCCTGACTTTGATTGAACTGAAAGCTATGCTTAGAGTTTTAGCTGTGACTGCCAGATTTGAAAGAGAAGAAGATGAAGAAGATGCCTATCAGAGTCACTTCACAACGTCGGAAGAATTCGATCAAGCCGCGAGAAGAAAAAAAAAGACGTTAACGGAGTCAACCGATCTGTTTTCAGGGATGATCTTGACACAGCTCCAAGTATGTAATTAGGAAAGTGTTTACATCTACTATGAACCAGACGATGGACCCACCCACAATTTGTGAACTCAAAGAGAGGAAGAGAAGAACCAGCTTGATATTGACTGGCCCTTCCCTGACTTTGACTCCTCCCCCCCCCCCTTCTGAGCACTCCTTGGATGATAGATACCATACACTCTCAGTGAAGTCTGTTCTCTGTAGATGGAGAGAAGGGCCGTGAGAACAGAAAGAAAAGGTCTCCCAAATTTGTCGATCGAAGCATCTCTGCGGCTCTACTTCTCTACGTAACCCTTTGTATCTTCTTCTTCTTCCCTACCAAGTCTTGATTCCTATGTCTTGTTTCTTCCGTTCTTTGTCTTGGGTTTTCTGTTCTCTATTTCTCGGATAAAGATTAGTTGCTGGAAGAAGAGAGCGACTCACAAGAAGGAAGGGGGGGAAAGGATGGCGTCTCCATCAGAACGTCAGACTCTGTGATGAGCCGTGAATGACACTTAAGTCTTTCATGAAAAAGAGCTCTGAATCCATTTCAACTGAAATCAAGAGGAGAGTGAGATGATCGAACACCAGCCTGAACGAAGTACGCCAAGCTTGGACCTTCTCCACTCTTCCACGTCTCTGCAGATTCTATTTCATTCCATCTGGACCATATCTCCATTTCTACTGTCATGGGTTTTTTAGATAAACTTAGTGGGAAACCTCAATCTCAACAATCCTATCCTCAACAAAATCAGCAATCATCTTACGGAGGAGGCGGCTATGGTGGGGGTGGTTACCCTCAACAGAATCAAGGTTATCCATCCTCACCTAATCCATCCCAATCTCAATCGTACGATGGAAAAACTGGAGACGATAGACCTTTACCTCCAGGTTGGGTAAAACAATGGAATTCAGAGTCAGTTCAATTGTAGAGAGTCGCAGTCACTCACACACAGCCCACTGACTCTTATCTCCACCTCTCCCTCTTTCAGGTACTCACGTCATTTCTACGTAGACACCAACGTAAAACCAGAACGTTCAATTTGGACCCATCCAGCTGATGAACCAGGTAATAACTCAAGTAGTTATGCACCTCCAAGTGGTCCACCACCATCTGACAATCGAGGCAATGACAATGGTTACGGACAACAACAACCTTATCCTCCCCAGAATTATCAACAAGGGCCTTATCCTCCACAACAGCAACAGATGGGAATGGGAGGTTACCCTCAACAGGGAGGGTATGGTCAACAGCCGATGTATCAGCAACAACCTCCTATGATGCAGCAACAGGGTAGAATGGGAGGTGGCATGTTTGGTGGAGGAGGGAGACGACCTGGAGGTGGAATGGGAGCAGGAGGTGGTGCAGCTCTTGGGTTGGGAGGAGGTTTGTTGGGTGGAATGTTGTTGGCTAATGGAATGGGTGAGTTAGAAACAGAGCCATAGGGTAGAGCAGAGAGATGGGCTGGTTTCTTCCTACTTGGCTTGAAGAAAGAATACTAGGAATTTCTCTATCTTTCAGGAAGAAGAACAGAGGTCAAAGGGACGAGAGGGAGTTTGTAGCAGAAAGAAACATTTCATCTCCTCCAGACCTTTTTCATCTCTTCTGGTCGTCCCTCCAGTACTGGCGAGAATGATTTCTGCTTCTTCTCAAATAATTTCGGCCTCTGAAGTAGCTCGGAACACCCGAGAAGCTAGCCAAAAAGTCTCAATCTCTCTTGGAAGGATCTTATAATCGAAAGGGTTCTAAACTTACTCTTTCCTTCCACCCCCTTTTCCCTTTGAATTTCATTTCCCTTCTCTTCTTTCAGACAACATGCAGGATAATGCCTACGAGCAAGGTTACGATGATGGAGGAGGAGGAGATGACTTTGGAGGAGGTGATGATGGAGGAGGAGAGGTGAGTTGTTCTTGTCTTGTTTTTCATCTATAATGCCCTTGGCTTTTGAATCCTTTTTGTCAGAGGTTTTCAAGAGATGTCACCTACCGATGGGAAAGCTGATCTCTCTCTCTCTCTCTCTCTTCCATTTCTTTCTCTTTCATCCAAACCAGTAAATCTCACGCCATACTCCAATTTATAATCCTCAATCACTACGTTCCGACGTCGTCTAGAATTTTATCGTTCCTTGTACTCCTCGAAAATCCGTTAATTCTCGTTGTAATCCGCTCTCTATCAACATAAACCCAAGAACTACTTGCTTCTCTCTTCTCCCTTTTACCCTCTCTTGCCATCTCTTCTTCTCGTCGATTCTACTCCTTTCTTTTCTCTTCTTTGTAAATCATTAGGAAAGTAACCTTCTTTTTCGTTCGTTGGTCTGAGCTTGATGAATGGTGAGTTGGGAAAGTGGTTCTGTGAAAATGAGGGTCCAAGGTTTTTGAACTACATAAATTTGTTTCTCCGATTTGAATGTTAAAGCAGAGATATCTCTCCTCAACTCTCAACTAATCGAACAAGGTCCTCTACTTCGATTTCAAGTTTCATCTCGTCGCCATCTACCTTTCATCACAACCATTCTCTATCACAACAACCCCTCAAGATAGAGCGTTCTAGAATTCAAAATATCAGCAGATTGACCAAAACTCTAGATCTGATTGAAGGAAAGGGAAACGAGGTGATTCAAGAAGGAGAAGCAAGTTGAAGTTAGGGAACGAAGGTGTTTGGGAAAGCTGATCTGAAGAAGTGAAGAGAAAAGTTTGGTGTTTCTGCTTTTGTACTCTTGTTCCATCGACAGTAAAATAAAGGTAAACAAACTCGTGGATGGGCAGTATGTGAAAGCTTTGAGATCTCTGAATTCCCGCCATTAAAGCGATGAAACAGAAAGAGAAGATCTGAAAGCCGACTAAATGCAAGGTCTGAAAACAAAACCGAGATCCTTCGAGCTTTGTCCCGAGGTATTTTCTGGAAAAGACAAAAGAGAAAGGAGGAGGAGGCAAGGTGATAAGTGGGAGATCATCTCAAATAAAGCAGGCAGGGATCCGAGGATCTTTCGACTAGACTCACATTGATACGCAGCAAAGTCACCATCTTCCTAGTTTCGTCTGGTAGCTCTGTTGAAAGAACCTTCTCCGGTCAGAGCCAGAGATTCTCGCAATTTGATCTTGAAAGTGAGAATCCTCGAGGCAGTTGGAGTATTCGAAGATCCAGAAAGATCTATCGGGTAGAAAGTAGCCGATGCCATTTCTGAATCCTCCTCACCTTCAGAGAGAAGAGGCTCATCATCGTCCTCTACATCCGTTCTGGAATAGACTTCTCCTGACGAGCGTAGAATTTGACTTTGACTTGTAGAAGAGCCAGGCCAGTCTTGAGAAGGTGGAGTGCCATTGAAAGGCATTCTGTCTGATCCCAATTCGAAGAAAATCTGAGTTGAGGGTTTTGAGAATCATCACAGGAGCTCTGAACTGCTTCCCTGATCACTCTCAGAGCTACTGAAGGGGACCCTTGTCCATCTGGAATGGAATCGCCAGGTTTGATTTTCGTGATACTTGCTGGGTGACAGATCTTGCTTAGAGTGTTCCTGTTTTTGAGCTTGATTGGGAATAAACCAGGAAGAGGTCTGTAACCAGCCACTCTTCGCTCTTCCAACATCTGGAGATGTGTCTGGCAGCCCGTAGAGCTTCACCAGTGAGACCACTTCTTGCTAGAGGGAACCTCTCTGCGGCAGCTTGCTCTGTAAGATGCATCGAGAAGAGGGAGAAAAGCAGGTCAGCTGTTGGTTTCATCAACTTTGAAGCCCGAAGGAATGTATGCCGATCCGTACGAGCATCACTCATTGTGTTCCCCTGAAAACAACTTGCGAGCGTTGATGTAATCCACTTTCCCAAGGGCAAGATTACGATCCCTCAGGTAGAGACGGCGTTCTTGATAGCTTTGAGTGAGGGCATCTACGAGCCTAGAACTGAAGAGTCCATTTCTTTCATCACTTGGTTTCATCGAAGCATTGACCAATCCTCTCAACACTCGTAAAGCCTTTTCAGGCTTGGTTCGGATTAGACCGAGGTCGCCTGTTGATTGATTTATCCAAGCACTGCCTCCAAGTAAAGCTGAGATAGAGCCGGCCAGGGATTTAGCTCTGTCTGCGAGGTCTACCGAGACTCGTTGTTCGACAGTATAGCGGGGAACTGGAGAAGCGATGCAATCTTCATCTCCTGATTTACGGACATCGAACGACTCGGAAGGTGGAATCCCTGTTATCATCGGAAGGAACAAACAGAGGGGAAACATAGGGTCAAACCGTCAAAGCCTGGTCGAATCATTCTCGAGGGAGCAAAAGAAGCAAGATGCAAAATAGCACAGCTCTTGTTATCTAGTTCTTCTTAATATATAGTTCTTACAAGTAGAACCCAAAGATCTTCCCAAGAGCTCATGCCTTCAATCGAGGACCATCTCCTCTGAGCGCCACTTTCTACTTGCTCTTCAAAGGAGGTCGCCTCTTTAGATCTCTCGCTCTGCATCCCTCCTGACGACAGAGAAAACCACAGAGAAGACTGGTGAAACCCATGATCTCACTCACACTCGCCCATCTTGACTCAACATCTCCCGTTCTCTGCTCTCTTGTCTGCTCTTGCTCCCTCTCCACCATCTCTGTTCTCTTCACGAAGAAAGTGTCGCCTTCCTTCCAACCCAGTTCTTGAATGGCCGAACTCGTAGCAACCACCTTTTGCTCTTGGATAGAGTTGACTTCGTAGCAGTGGCATACTCCCAGCTCAATGGAGGAAGACTCATCTGGATCCAGCTCTAAATCCTGAGGACTGCTCGAATCACTTTGATGACTGGATTCTGCTCGTTCTCTTCGAGGCCATGGATGTCTAGTAGCTCTTGATATTGCTTGAAAGGATCATGAGATGAAGTAAAGATAGAGATTGCTGGGGAAGGGAAGGAAGACCTAGAGTTAGCGTCATAAGAAGGGGTTCATTCGAGCGCGCGCTCTATAAAATGGAGAAAGACCTCCTCTTCTTCTTCCTTCTCGAACCATCAATACAAATTCCCTTCTTTTGCATGTATTCCACCAAAAGCTTAAATGCAAGCAGTTCTCATCAAGAAAAGCTTTCAGAAACACTTTGAAGGTCAGCGACTTGGAGGTGAGTCGAAAGAGTCGATAGGCTTTGGATCTAGCCTCGTGAGTCATGCTGTTGCTGCGACAGCCCTCACTGACTTCCTCTACCTACCCCTCTATCTCTTTCTTAGTTTATCTTTCAAATCAGTCACTTCGTTTCCAGAGATGGAGTCGGGCTGTCGCATAAGAAGGATTCGCCTTGGATCTCTGTTTTTGTTCCGATCGAGGATCGTTCTCTCTCTCTCTTTCTTTCGCTTTCTGAGAGGTGAGTTTGAAGATACGGGATCACAATTCAATCAATCGATTTCCTCCTCTTTATGAATCCTCTGAACTCCGCCTCCCTCCTCTTTCAGTCCATTTCCAGAATGAATTCTCCCACTCAGCCAACCGATAAGATGTGTATCAATATGGTCCTCCCCCCAGAGAATCTTCTCGCTACGTTCAAGAGGCTGGAAGCGAAGGAGATGGTTAAAGCTGGACGGGTCTGCAAGCTTTGGTCGGCGATATCGAATGAGAACGTAAAGTTATGGAAGAACGTCAACCTTGAAAAAAGTACTCTAAAGGCTTTGGTCGAAGCCACGATACGATTCGATGAGAAGAGTGGGTCAGCTTTACAAGAAGTTTCATTCGTGACGGAGTGGGATGAAGAAGTAGAAGGAATTCGGGCGAGCTATCAACTCAATGTCCAAATCTTCAGGTTTTAATGTTCCGAACCTCACCGCAGACAAGGTCACGGAAGGACGATTTACTAACTCTCCTCAGAGCAAGAAGGGAAAATGTGGAAAGTGGACTAGAGGTAGATAACGTCAGGATGGAACCATTAAAGAAGCTGGTGATCCCCTTCAAAGAGTACTCTGCCGAGACGCTGGAGGAGTGCAGGGAATTGGTGGGAGAAGTGGTGGACTGGGATCCCGAACCACAGTTATGGGAAGTTGAGATTTGAGTGAGAGAGATATTGCTCTATTTTAGTAAGTTGGAGTAATAATTTGCAAACTCATCCACCTAAAGTTCGTGTCTCGTGTCTTTGATGTTTTACACTCCCACTGATCAATCCTTCTCATCTGCCTTCTCATCTGCCTTCTCTTCTGCTCTTAGCTGAAAGCGCCAGGGAGTCTCGATTCTAATATCTGAGAATTCTTCTTTAATTTGGAACTTCAAATGTCCGAATCATTCTTCTACTTCTAGTTCAAGCTTTGTCTCCTCTTCTACAGTTCTACTCGATGAAGCTCAATTCGCTTCTCGCTCAACTATCTCTTGCAATCACCCTTCAATTTTCCGACTAAAGTGGCAATTTCATTCCGAAGGCCTTCCTTCGAAATCTCATTTTCCGGATGTCATTTTTATCAAGGAAAAGAGAAAAGGGGTTCTAGTGGGAAGCAAAAGTGAAGTCGATCGGTGACTTCTCGAGCTGAGAGAGTGTTTCCGTCAAGGCTTACCTATCTTTCCACCTCAACTTGTCCTCTTATAGTACAAATTGCAAAATCTGACTCGTTCCCTTCTTTCTCTCCGCGCTCTGAACCTCACACTGTTGCCCTCGACTCTTCCCTCTTTGATTAAGGTATTAAAATGAATTTCAGAACGCTCCCCTCGCTCTCTAAATGAGCTCAATAGATGCAGCTAGAGATTAAGAAGATCAAAGCTTGGTCTACAAATCAGTCAGCGAGGAATTCCAACACCAATCATTCCTCGAGATTCTACGAATTAGAGAATCCGTCTGTCCCCGTCGGCCGACAACACGTATTGAACTGCGTCTTGCTTCCAGCCTCTCCCGCGGTAGGTTTGCAACCCAAACTATCTCAAGTCTGTCAGTACTGAAGCAAGGTCATGAACTCATGATGCATGATGCATGGTGCTTGATGTATGTAAAGATGCGATTTCGGATTTTGCCCTTATTGCCTTATCATCGACATTTGGAAGCAACGTCATACCGTCATGGTCATGATGCATGATGTAAAAAGCCAAGAAGGCACAGATATTGTGCTCCACGAGGGACGGCGTCATTTCCATTGAACCGAAATGAAGCTCATGAAGCCTTGACTCACCATTATCTGTTTTTGCGAAGTTTGCTATCGATCTGGAACACATTGCGACAGTCGTTGGAGACCCGCTCTGTTGGGGTTCGAGCGCAGGAGAAAAGCTTAAAAGAGGGCGGTCGATTTTGCTTCTTCTTCCCTTGTCCTCTCCCATCTTTCCAACATGACGCCTTTTTTCACTCTATCATCTGTCTTAATCTTGGCTACTTTAGCATTCGCGGCCCCTCAACCTCAATTCACCCCAGCTGCGGCTTTAGATGCTCGCAGCCTTGGTAAGTCCATCCGCCCTCCACGACCACTCATTCACTTTTCTGATCCCTCCCTCTCCCTAACTTCTTGCAGTCGATACTGGACTCAGAGTCGGAGGTGCAACAATCTACCTCACTCTCGATCCCATCGGAGAATTGAAGAGCGTTGCCGATGCTGGAGAAGACGTCACCTCGTACGCTTCAAGTCGAGCCTCAGAACAACTCTCTCAACAACTAGCTTCCATCGAGTTCGTGAGCTCATTTGATGCTCAAGAAACTAGCAGCTACATGCAAGAAGGGTACTCTCTTTACTCTGAGTTAGCAAGCATCGCCACTGAGACGTGAGTGAAGATGAACTCCACTCGCTTTCTAGTCCCAACCATTCTCGCTTTCAATTCGATTCACTTCACTGACCTTCACTTCCTTCTTTTTTGCACTTGTCCGCAGTGACTCTGCTGTCTACCAAAGTAAAGGAGCTGCTGCTACCGCTTCAATCGTCTCATCCCTCTCCGCTGCCATCGCAAAGGTCACTTCTGTCGATTCTGTCGATACCGACTCAGCTGCCCACTTTTCCATCCCTAATTTTCTACCACTATCTTTCACCTTGATTGCTGGTGCTTGGGTGGTCTTGGTCTAAAGGATCAGGGGTCTACGATGATGAATAACGATTCTTGGGGATTTCAATGTAATGCTTTTGCAAATTTGATGGAACAGCTTCTTCACGAAGCTGGAGAAATTGAATCACAGAGAAAATAGATGACTGAAGATTCAACTTTCTCGTTCAACTCGAAATCGGGTTGAACGGAATGGGAATTGATGAGGGAGGAAGGGGCGTGCGAGTGAAAGATGAGTCAAGAACTACAATCCCCAAATGGAGGAGAAAGATCAAAGCTTTCGAACCTCTCATTCAATTTCTGAGTTGTTTGGCGGATAGTCTTCAACCTCCAGCAGAGAGGTAGACGGAGTGAAATCGAGAAGTTTCGGCTGTCCACTGCTCACAACTCGAGGTTGCATTGAGTTACAATTGCTGATCGATTGATTATTTCACAGGCTCATTCTCCCTTGACAGTCGATTTTGGATGAATGATTACTTGAGGCTTCTGGAGGACAAAATGGTGCTCCACCTTCCCATTATTCTCTACCTGTCTTTCTTCTCTTCCACCTGATCTTGCCCGCTCGAAGGAGTCTCTGGTTGTGGCATTTGCTGTATCTGAGTAACTGAAGGCGGCAGCTTTGAGAGCTCTTTAAGAAACCTAGAGTACGAAGAGAGCGAAGAAGTCGGTGTCAGATAGAAGCAATTCTAGTACAATCGACTGTGCCGGAGCAAGTTACTCACCAATTTACACTTGCATACAATCCAGCTGTTATAGCTATTAGAGCCCATAAATGAACGTTCCCATTGGTCATGAAGAGCATCGCGAACAGAGTCATGAACAACCCCAAGAACGAGAGATGCATCGCATTCTGCATGGGCGCATTGAGACCGGGCTGCTGAAGGGAGTCTAGGACTGATTGAACTATGGATGCCATTATCAGAAGTTAGAGGGGATAAGATGAGAGCTTGCGATGGTTGGGAAGAGAAAGATTTGCTCTCTTAAAAATCGTCTTCTTTTCGAACCACCACTGCGCTCGACGTTCACCGAAACGTTCTTCGAAAGGGAATGGCTTCTGGCAGTAGCAGTTCATGGTCATCAAAGATTTGTATCGCATGCAATCGGGTGATTGGGAACAGACAATCGAGTCTGGCAGCCTCAAACAGCTGCAGTTCCACCAAGCCAGCAAGCGCAAGAAATCGGCTAATCACTACTCTCTCCCCTGGAACTCGACTACCTCCAGGTATTGGATTAGATGCAATGTCTTCCGAACATCGACACTGCACCAGGTCAATCTCGATGTCGACGAAGGCTTCGAAAAGCAAGACGAACAGAAAAATTCTTCGTTCTTCACCTCCTACTTCTCGACCTTCTCTGCGTCTTCAAGACTCGTCTTCGACTTCGGTTCTACCATCAGGATCCATCAAAGCACTGTTTCAGACTCGCAGAGTCACAGGATCTTGTGGCAAAGAGCCCCAGACACATGGAGAAGTGATCCGGACAGCGGAGACGGAAGAAGACGGAAGCACGACTTTGGCTCCTACGAGAAAGAAACAATCAGAGGTACATTTCAAGAATCGAATCAAGGTAAGATTTGTATCAGAAAGACGAAGGAAGAGATCGAAGAGAATCCAATGCTGACTACCGCAACCTCTCTCCAATCTCTCCCTTTTTTACTTCCTTTCCTCCGGACACTACCTCCCTTGCTTACTTTGTGGACTATGTCGAATTCAATCTGGTTGAACTTTTATGGGATCTAGGTTCTTCCCTTCCCTCACTCGCTTTACAGCTCTCCCAATCAATATGCAAATTCTAGTCGGCAAAGGTTCTTAGCCTCAGCAAGAGCAAGGCAGAAGGAGGAGATGTCAAGTCTCAGTCCTGACAAATCTAGGCGTCGGAAGGAACCAGAAAAGGATGAGAGCAAAAGCAACTTCAACACTCAGAAAGCGACCTCCAACCTGTTCAGCATCGGGTTAAAACCTCTAAGCAGCTATGGCGTATCTTCAGCTCTCGATCCTTTACTTTCTATCAACCTACTAAACTCTCAGGTTAAAGAAGCTGCATCATCTGCTTGGACACCTTACCCCACTTCGATCTCCTCCGCCTGCAAAGTCCAAAATCAACCTCAACCCGAACGTCAAGATTTCGACTCGGAATCAGACCCGCGATTTGGAGATTCCAAAGGATCTGATATCAAAGCCTTTGAGAAGAGACACAGGAACCTGTTTTCCACCAACAGAGTCACAGCACCTTATCTTCCCTTTCCACCTTCAAGAGCAACTCATACCAAAAAGCATTTCTTCTCTCCTCTTTCGCTTCGTTCATCTTTGTCTTCTAATAGCAACCTAATTTCGGACTTAGAAAGAGAAAAGGTGACCAGAATGAGAAACAAGACTCTCTATTTCATAGTCTTTGTGGCCAAAAAGAAGATCTCGAAGCTAGCAAGTGATAGGAATCGAGTCAGAACCAAATTGGTCGATGCGCTAAGGGAGGTGGTCAAAGAGAGGGAACTAGAGATGGATATCTCTGAGGGGGATGGTCAGAAGGGCTGGAAGTTGAGACTGGGTGAGTTTCGGAAATAGTTGAGAGGCGCTCGATCTGAATGAAGGTGGACTTGAGCTAACATCAACTACCTTCGTTCCTTTGCTGCTCTCGCAGACCAACTCCACGTTCTCAGTCCGTCTCCTGCAGTCTACTCGACTTCCAAAGAAGAGATCAAATTGGAGGTCAAGAGAGCTCTCATGGAACTAGGGAATACCGTCGGCAAGCGCGAATCTTCTAGAAGTAGCACCCGGCAGTCGAGATGGAGTTGAAAAGAACTTTCATGTCATTAAAATTTGTCAAGAACGTAAATTACATACATATACATAGCATCAATCAATCATCGTCGCATTAGACCCAATTTCCTACTTCAGATACAACTTCACTGTCTTGATCTCGAATCCTCTGAACTTGAGGGAGATGATGCTCATTTGTTTTCCAGCTTGAGGAGTGCTGACCGATTGGATCTTCAGAACCTGTTCCTCCTGTGGTAGGTCGTCTTCTAGCAGGTTGCAAAGGGAGACGCTCTTGATTGGCAAACTCGTACTCAATTGAGCCGTCGTTACAGCTCCCAGGGATTCGTACAACCTGACGACCACCGTCTTTCCTGAGACAGCTTTGGTGTTATGATAAGGGAAGTCTTGTTCTCCTCTCTTGATAGTATCCAGAATGACAGTGTTGTTCGAAATTCCGTTTCCGTTGGGGTTGGTTCCAGTCTTGAGGGAGATGGGATTCTCGAACTTGTTCAATTGACCCAAAGATCTAGCGGCTTCGGAGAAAGAGTTGGAGTGTTCATCTTGATGAAGTGCATCGAATCCGTGACTCAAGCTTGGATACATTTCGAGGGGGTTGTTGAACAGTCTTGCCGCAGAAACGACGTCGCTTCCCGCTAATCCGTTTGGATGAGGGTAGACCCCAAAACTGAATCGGTGGTTTCCTTCGTCTGTATGAGCATCAGGGTAGGTTGGTGCTTTGAGCAACGAAAGTCTCATCAGGCCTCCTTCAGTACTGTATCCATACTTCGAGTCAGAGAGAATAGAGACCCCATAGTGACCAGATCCTTCTGATAAATCTAAGAAACGATGACCACAGACTTCGAATTTAGCGGCTTCCCAGGAGGTGTTGCGAGAAGTAGGTCTCTGAGTGATTCCGAACTGGGTTTCGTAGGAGGCGAAGTCTGACCTAAGATTGGTCGGCATGGCGAAACGAAGGAATCGATGCTTTTCCTGCAAAAGTCAAGTAGAAATAATTGAATTCAAAAGTGATCGGGGAGAAGGGAGAGAGGAGAGAGTGAGTTGAGCATTCATTTTCAGTCGAGAGTGCTCTCAAAAACTTACCTGCCAGTCGATATTAGCGTCAAACCTGAGATAAGATCTGGCATTCCCTTTAGCAGCATTCAGACTAGCTGGGATAGCGTCCAAGCTGACAGTCATCTCGACTTGACTTTTACCAAACGTGGAGATGAGCGTCAACGAAGATCTCCAAGGTCCACTCTGCGAGATCCTGACTCTATCGAATTTCAATTCCTCCTCAGTCTCCAAAGAGGTCATTTCCACTTCCCACGCATCGAACTGCGGAGGGTAGTCCTCACAGATAGTCAGCCCTGCCGTCTTTCCCTCTTGCAGAATCTCTCTGTTGGACTGTCTGTCGAAGATGGACGTGATCCTTCCATTCGAGACTCTGAAGTGAACCATCGAGTTCTGAAGGGAGAAGACATTGTGACTTTCCTCCGTGACCGAGACAGCTTCCAACTTCCTCATGACCGAGCTTGCTTCGATTGGCTGTACGCATTTGGCGATTCCAGTCGAGAGTGAATCGTCGAAGAGGAGCAGCGCTTTCTTTCCTGAGTCCAGAGTTTGAACAGCTCTTTGTTGAAGTGCGTGTTCTTCGTTGCTACTGATGCCTGCACGATCCAGAGAGACTTCGACCAGCTCTCTACGAGGAATGTCGAGAGTGTTGATGAGAGATAGGGAGGCTAGATCTTGAACTTCGGAACCAGAGGTGGAAGAGCTCATTGCACGAGTAGCTCCAGCTAAAAGCTTCATGCCTCTCTTGGCGATTTCTGAGTAGATTCTCTCAGCGTCTTCGTAGACCTTATGAATCGATGATCCTGGAAGTACGTCGTGGAACTGACACTTCAAGAGAGGTTCCCATAGCTCGTCGATCTCCTTCTTGGGGAACTCATAATCAGGAGTCTGGATCGAAGCGAAAGTTGCTACCCATTCTAGGTTGTGCATTAAGATTTCCAGCTTCCTGTTCCATCTCTTGATGGATCCGTGAGAGGTGAAGACTCCTCTGTGGAACTCAAGGTAGATCTCGCCTTCAAATGAAGTTAGCCTCGACCCATTCTTCGTAATTTTTTTCAGATTCTCGAAGAAGTCGACGACTCTGGAGAGAGGAGAAGTGAGGAAATTTCTGTCAGCGTCGCGAAGTGAATGTGATCGCAAGCGAAGAAAATCGAGTTACTGACGACTTGGTGATTCGCAATTTTGGAATCTCCTTTCCACCATTCTTATTGACAGCTCTAACTCTCCTCAGAGCCTCTAGCATCTGATCAGTTGGACCACCTCCTCCGTCTCCGAATCCGAAAAGATGTAGAGCAGTGGGCTGAACGTCTAGATTGTTGTTGTTCCTCACAGCTCTCAGAATATCATCGATCCCGCATTGAGAGTCGTAGTTGTTAACCGGAGTCATATGGGAAATGATCTGAGTTCCGTCGATTCCAACCCACTGGAAGGAGTGATGAGGGAATCTGTTGATGTTAGACCAGGAGAGCTTTTGAGTGAAGAAGTAATCCATTCCACTTGACCTTGCTAGCTGAGGGATTTGACTGTTATAACCAAAGGTGTCGGGCAGCCAGAAGACCTTGGTTCTCTTCCCGAAGCGAGAGAGGAAGTATCTCTGGCCGTAGAGGAATTGGCGAGTGAAAGCTTCTCCAGAGGGAAGACTGAAAGAAAGAGACACAGCAAAGGTCAGTGCTTCTTAGTTTGTGTGTCAAACCGAACGAGCGCGTCAGAGACGATGGATCTGAAGGATCCCGCGATACGCTCAAAAGGGGCTGGCGCCAAGACTAAGTGCTTCTGCTTGACGGAACTCGCTATCGGAATCATAACTCACTTAGCGTCACACTCGACCCAAGCTCCTCCTGTAACTTCGAACCGTCCCTCCTTCACCTTTGCTTGTACTCTGGCAAAAAGCTCTGGATAGAGCTGCTCCAACCATTGATACTGTTGCGCCGTGGAAGCGACGAACTGGTGTTCTGGATAGCGATCCATCAAAGAAAGTTGAGTGGACCAAGAGCGAGCTACTTTCTGTTGAGTCACAGCTGGAAGGGAGAGAGAGGGACATCTTCGTCAGTATGACTTGGCTTGCTCTAACCTTACTTTCCTGAATAGATACCCACAGAAAGGCCATAACCAAGCGGTATCGATATGAGTATGACCGATACTGTGTACCAAAGTCATTTCTCTATCAGTATCATCATCGATCTCGACATTCTCTTTGATCTCTTTCTCCCAATCTTTCCCGAGAACTTCTTGAGCTAGTTCTCTTCCTTTCTCAACGCTCTCCAAATCATCCTTTCTGAAAACGTTCTGAATTTCATTAGCCACCCAAAGAGCTTTATTCTGAAGGACTGAGTCTTTAGGGAGTTGTTGAACCATTTGAAGGAGTGTACGATAATCATACATTAACCCCCAGACCGAAGGACGTTTGATGACTAGATCACAAGAATTAAGAGAGAAGTATCGGTTTGGATCTGGATCCGAACCATTTCCTGTAGAGTCCACTCCGAACATGCCATTGCAAGAGATTTCTACGTAGAGCAGAATCTCATCTTTCTTCAACCATTCCTTCTTGATGGGTAGATCGACTCTTCTATCTCCTCCAAAACCTCCAGTAATTCCTTGGACGGCTTCTCCTTTCTCGTTGAAGATCAAAGCTTCACAACTTGGATCGAATTCCAACTGTAACCACTCTTTCTTCTTCCAGGCGGGGGGAACTTTGATGTGGAGCTTCATCCAGTGATTGGTCCTATATGAAACGGAAAAAAAGGAGCCGGAGAATTAGTACATACTTGGGAGCTAAGGGAAAGGGGTTCAACCTGACATGTCTTGACCTGCCAATTCCATTATTCTGGGTACCCTATCATATCCCTATAGAACCCTCTGCTTCCACTCTGCTGTTTTTTACAGACCAAGTGATCTTTCAAAAGATTGACCTCTCTCTCTTCATCCCATCTTGCCCCAGCTTGACCAAAACGTTCTCTGCAGCGACCACCCACACACTTTGTTGCTTTTACTTACCAACTAGGACCAAAAGAATCCCCCTTCTTACACTCAACGTATTTCTGATCTTTAGCCTCTTTCCAAATTGGCTTAGCTCCAACAGCAGGACTCCACTTTTCTAGCTTGAAGATGGCTTTGAACTCTTCTTGAGGATAGTTATGAGTCTTCGCTTCAAAGAGCATCGAACCTAAGTTGTAATTGCCATATTGACCTCCTATGAATTCATTCAATCTACGTTCTGAGATAATGGAATGAGGTAGAGCGAGAAGAGAGGCACGGCAGGGGAGGTGAGTAGCGAGATCGAGAGCAGGCTGATAGATAGCGAAGCTTCTTGGAAGATGTTACTTACCTCGTACAGATCTGATAATTAAAGGTCTGACGGGACGAGATTCAGAAGAAGCTAACAATGGATAAGAAGAACAGCTGTTGGCGCTCATGTTGATTGATGAGCAGATGATAACCTTTCTATAGATGTTGGGGTAAGGACCAAAAAGGTTATCGCCCCGAGGGGGGGGGGCTGATTAGCTGATTAGAGGTCACACAGCACTCGACATCGTTCGGTTGAAGTGCAACAGAGAATGCGAGATTAAATGGAAAGTACAAATACAAAAAAAAATTGGCAGCAGGGAGACAATCATAGGGTAACAAAAGTAGGGAGAGAAGAAAGAAGAGAGACACAGCTGAAAGTCGTGGCTCAAGGTTTGGAAGCGCTCGAAAGAGCAATAACGGGAAGACGAATACACGAAAGAATTCTTAAGTGAGCTCTGATTGGTTGAAGAAGCATTGGAAAAGAGATTAGGACCTGTATGGGCGGAACTGGAAGGAAGGATGAACGATCAGAGCTCTCCCTTATGTTGGGTCTTGAATCCGAGTTGATCTTGAATAAAGAATAAGGGAGTAGTAGATCCTTAGACGGAAGATGGAAGATTATCTGGAGATCAGAGGTTCCGATGAAAGTGCTAGTTGCAAGCTCTTCTTCTCAATTGATCACCCTCTATCAACCCTTCCCTTTCACCTTCCAGTTTCCACCTAATTCTATCCAGCTTATTCAGATCTCATTTAATAATACCCACTTGCAGTGCTAAACCTAGCATTCCCTCCTTTGCCTCTCATAGTATCATCTCCATCATCATATCCACCATAACCTCCATTTCCATTTCCATAACCATCCTGATAATCCTGAGCATTCAACCTAGCTTCTTCAGCCAACCTAGCTTCCTCGGCTTCATCTTGTTGTTGTACTACGATAGCCCAAACACTAGCTTTGAACAGAGTTAAGACTAAACCCATCTTCCTTTCGAGGACTCTCAATTGAGAGAGTAGAGCAGAATGAGTTGTTGATGAGGACAAAGGTCGCGATAGGGAGGTGATCTGAGGGGAGAAGGAGAGGATAGGCAGCCATTTAGATAGAGATAGGGAAGTGGGAGGAGTGGGAGAGAAAGTAACGCGACGTTGACATGATACTGACTCTTTTGATAGTGGCAGCTAATCTGGCATATTCACCCAATAAATCTTGTTCTACTGGAGTGAGAGCTCTATGACCTTGATATGGGTTGATGAAGGATTGAGCTGCAGCTGAAGAGGTGGCTAGAGAACTCCCATCTTGCAGTTGATTCTGATGGTCGTTCTTCTCCTTGTTTTCATTAGACCAATTCGTTGAATTCCTATTCTGATTCGAAGTTTCCATTTTGAGATATATTCCGTTTCGATGATGGTGTTGCTTTCAACAGAAGGACGCAGCGTGATTTTCCTTCTTCTTGCCCAACCCACTTCTTTCGTCAAAATGAGTTCTTCCAAGACGACGGTGGTATCTGCGCCTGGAAAGGTACTCATAGCTGGAGGATATCTGGTTTTAGATCCAGCTTATCCCGGCCTAGTCATCGCAACTGATTCAAGGTTCTACACTTTCATCACCGACGAAGAGGATTCGAATCAAGTCCCTCAGTCTACTATCTTGGTGGAATCTCCTCAATTCATTGGTGCAAGATGGCATTACAAAGTGAGAAAGATTGACAGCCGTCAAGAGAAAACAGATTGGTTCGTGGAACAGACACGGTGAGTCGCATAGAAGGAAGGAAGTTCTCTTCGCCTTTGCCTTCTTTTACTGACTCTTTCCATCTCTCTTGCCCTTCTCAGAGAAACATATTCCTCTCCAGAAGCTGGTCAGAACCCTTTCTTATCCTTGGCCATCCTCTACTCTCTTCGATTGATCTCAGAATTGAAAGGATCTTCTCATCTAGAGAACCTTCTACTCAGAAAGGGTCTCAAGATCGTAGTGGTAGGAGATAATGACTTTTATTCGCAAAGAGTCCATGATTCTTCTCAACAGGTAAGTCTAAGATAGGGTAGGGCCTTACAGTCGAACGTCTTCTCATTTCCATCTCACCCTCTTCATCCTCTAGTCTTCCAAACCAGCTCCTGCACCAACAACTTCCTACCTGAAAAGTCTGGACCCTTTCGAATCTCAACAGTGTGCTATCAGGCAGGTTCACAAGACTGGTCTAGGTTCTTCGGCAGCTATGACTACTTCGGTAGTTGGAGCTTTGATGCTGCATCTCGAAGGAGTCTCACCTCAACCTCAAGATTCTACTCCTTCAGCTTCTGGCACTCCGACTCAAACCTCGGCTCTCTCGGAACAAGACTTAGCTCTGATTCACAATCTAGCTCAATTGGCTCACTGTGCTGCTCAGGGGAAAGTTGGATCCGGTTTCGATGTTTCTTCTGCTATTTGGGGAAGTCAACTTTTCAGAAGATTCGATCCTAAAGTCTTGAAAACTCTACTGGAAGATGGAGCAGAAGTTACAGTAGAAGGCGAAGGTCAAAAGCAAGTGAGTCTCGCAATAAACAACAGCTTCGATTTGATTTCTCGCCTGATCTCTGATTCTCCCTTCCTTTGCGGCAGGGCTCGACCACATCTCTCGAGCTCTTGCCTTTCCTAGACCCTTCGAATCCACTCTGGCATCCATCCCCACTCTCTTCTTCAACTTCCACTTCTACTCCAACCGCAGCTGAAGGTCTAGCTGTAATCTCTTCTTCCTCTCCTTCAAACTCTCGTAAGACACCTCGACCTGCACCCTTGGAGCTACCACCCTTTATCAAGCTAGTTCTAGCAGATGTAGACACTGGTAGTAACACCCCGTCTCTAGTCTCCAAAGTCAATGAATGGAAGTCATCAAAGCCAGAATGGTCAAAGCAATTGTTCCACATCCTTTCTATCTCAAATCAGAGTTTGGCGGACAATCTACTGGGACTCTCGATTTCCTTCGTGGAAGACCCTCAAGAGTATAAGGCGATGATCTCTAAGTTTTCGAAAGTCAAGAGCATGAATTGGGATTCCAAACTAAAAGAAGAAGTCAAGACTGAAGTTGGAAGTCTTTTAGTTGATCTTCGAAATTCTTTAAGGTCTATCAGAGCTGGAATGAGAGAACTAGGTCAAAGATCCAAAGCTGAGATCGAACCTGATGAAATGGGTAGGATTTTAAAAGCAAGTATAGAAGGTGAAAACGGAATTCTTGGAGGTGGGGTTCCTGGAGCTGGAGGATTTGATGCTCTCTACTTACTTTATTTAATAGATCCTCACGAAGCTGAAGGCGGGGAAGAAGAGAATAGAATGGGAGTAGAAAACATTTGGAAAGGTTGGAAAGAATTAAGTGTTGGTCCTTTATTGAGTCAAGCTGGAGGTGCTGTTCCTTCAGATTCATACAGCTCTGAGAAGGTTGAATTGGAAAAAGACGGAGAAGAAAAAGAAACCGGTCAGTTGGAAAATCAAGTTAGGAAGGCTATGGAATTGAATTCTAAGAATGATGGAACAAGATTGAAAGCTGGATTATGTATTGAGAAGTTTGAGGAGGTGGAAGGGTTAAAGAAAGCGGTTGAGAGGAGAAGGAGGTGATCAGATAAAAGACTTTGTAACTCAAAAGAAAGGAGAGATTGGGGATGGGCAATCTTAGGAAGCTGAGTGACCCTTTGTTGTCAAGATAATACAGGCTGGATGTCAAATGAGTGAACCCACACCACTCTTTCTTTGCCTGCGAATGGGTCTTCGAACTGGGTTGAGAGATATCAAATGTTTTGCGAAGGTTTGAGGAGATAGCCGATCAGAGTATAATAACACTTTTCAAATGCAGTGCAAGCGATACCCACCCACTTGCGGATTTCAAGGGCAGTCGTCGACGACGTGCCTGGGCTTCTTGATCCTCTCGCCTCCTCGCCTCACTCTCTCCCCTGTCTTGGATGTCCAATAGTCAGCGATTGGAGGAGCCAGATCTCACCTTGACTAACCTTCTTTGGGTCGTCTGTACTCTGCGTTGGGAGCAGTTCCTTCTCGACGGGAAAGGGTATAAAAGCAGCGTCAAATGTCCCATTCTTTTCAATTTCCTCACTCCAACAATCTTCTCTCATCTCAATTTACCTCTACTCTCCTCTCTTAACCAACCTTCAAACCATCGACAACTGTCAAGATGCAATTCACCGCCACCCTCGCCTCTCTCCTCTTGATCGCCACCTCCTCCAGCTTGGTCTCCGCTGCGCCAGCCCTGGAAGAACGCACCGAGATCTACGCCTTTTCCTTCCTTGAGAAGACTTGTGCTACTCAAGCCCCGGACTACTTGACCTATTCCATCAAGGACTCACTTGCAGAGTGCTGGAAGTTCTGTTGTGAGTAGAGGCGGTGACGGCGACAGAGGATCAAAGGAGTCGAGATACTGAGATCCGATCTTATTCTTGATAATCTGCTAACAGAAGTTGTTTGTTCCCTTTCGCGGCCTCCACAGCTTCTGTCTCAGGGTGCCAGTTCGTCAACACCTACCTCGACTTCAACTCGGCCAAGGAAGATGGAATTGTGAGTAGACTGCTTCCTTTCTCAATCTTTTTCTCGACTCAAATTTGAACACCATCACTAACTTCTTTCATCACTTACCATGTCTCAGACCTGCGCTCTCTACAGCAAGAAGCACTTCGGTACTTCTGATGCGACCAACTGCGGTGGACAAGACCAACTCGGAGACGGAGATCTCAACAAGATCCGTCACTCTGCTGGATGGAATAAGTTCTGATTGTATCTCGGTTCGGACCTTTAACGCTGGGCAGAACAAGCAACCCCTTTCTCCCTGCGTCATCTCAGTAGCTTCACTTTTTCGGTTCCCAGTTCGTCGTCATCTTGGTTTCTCTCAATGTCACCATCCATCACCTCATTGTACTTACTCTTCGATACGTGCATTGTTAGCTCAAACTTGTTCTTCACTCTTGACCTTTCAAGGAGAAGTTGAACAACAGCCACTCTGAAAGCGGAAGGAAGGATCAGAGGGCTCCCTTCTTCTCGATCCCCTTTGAGATTCACGACTCCTCTTTCAAAGCAAAGCCCATGAATCCAATCAAACAATCTCCTTCCAGCGTACAACTTCTTTTGACGCCCTCCCAAAGGTGGCGCGAGGTTGCACGGCTGCACCACCTATACTCTATGACACAGTAGCTTTACCCCTAAGAGAAAGAGACACTCACTTTGAGGCAGCATGGTCTGACTCTCTATTAGTTAAATGTCCTCTTACAAAGTTCCTTTTCGAACCCATTCTCTTCCTTCACAGTTTTCCACTCTCTCACCTCAATTCAATCTCGATCGCTCATCATGGGTCTCTTCTCCGCCTCCAAACCTTCCACTGGCCACGCCTTGCCAAACCAAGCTGGTCATCACCAACCTCAAAATTGGCAGTCTCAAGCCATGCACCTAGCTTCTGGGCAAGCTAAGAAAGCTCATGAACGAAAAGAAGCTCAAGATCGTTTTCAACACCAACAACTGCAAGCCAAAATCGAAGCCCAAAGAAGGCAAGAGAAAGCTCAAAAGATGAGTCAGATGAGTCAGCAAGTAGGTGGATGGGCTGGCGATCATAAACAAGAGCTGGAAGGTGGAGCTGCTTTACTTGGAGCTGCTGCTTTACTTGGAGCTGCTGCTTTGATTGGTGAGTACTGATGGTGAGATGGTACTTGCGAAATTTGCCACTCCCCATTGCTCGACTTACACCCTCTCTCTTTCGCGTCCTTTCTTCAGGAGGTGGAATCTACGCTTACAGTAAGTACAAGAACAAAAAAGAAGAAGAGAAAAAGAAAGCAGCTTGGGCTGAAAACAAGAATGAACAGGTGTATCTTCAAGCTGCCGAATCTAGAACCCAAATTTTCAACCAACAGACTCCAGAGCAACGTTCAAATACTGTCACTTGGGTCCTTACCTCTAGTAGAAACATCTTAAGTAACGCTATTTCACTGGGAAGAGATGGAGGAGGGGAACCTCTTTACGCTTGCAGAGCTTTCCACGAGGGAACTGCACAGATTGGAAAAGTTGGTCACCATCTCTATCCTGACGTTGCTGTCATTTCACTCAAAGGTAGAGAGATTGGAATTAGTGGCCAATATGAAGTTCTAGTTGGACCACTTAATGCCGTCAAGTGGATCTTATGTAAACCTCATGGAAACGAAACGAATGGAAACCTAGTCCCTATGGTTGGACTCCTGTTGACGGAGGCAGAGACGAAGAAGGTAACTTCATCTTCGTTTCGGTGATTAGGGTCGATGAAACTATTCATCCTGGTGAGTTCATGAACTTTTTTTTCTGCATTCCAGAACCGAATCGAGACTGACTTCCGTCTTGTTCTTTTCTTTCAGGTGGAGCCGAAGCTGACGAGTCCTTCTCACACGTTGCCTGGGGCGGACAAGAGGTTAGAGAATATAACAATTACTATCTGCTTGCTTACGCTTGATCGTGAAGCTGGAATTCTTTTTTTCTCTTCACCTGTCAAGCTGTCATCTCTGTTCCTTGTCTTCCTGGTCCGACTTCTTTCCAACCATGATCTTTGTTACAAATCGATCGTCAATTTTCTTATCGATGCCTGAGAGCTGATTGCTAATGCTTTGTTTCGTCTTTGATCAGCAGTTCCTTTAAAATGTTCATTCAAACGCTGACGGGTTGCGTTTCAAAACAGTCAGGGTCGAGTCAGAAAGGAGAGGTATATAAGACCAGCCCGACTTGTGTAAAAATCATGCAGGACTCAAACTGAGGTACTGAGGGATGAGCTACTCCAGGAAGTCTCTGCTCCAAGAAGTCTCAAAAGTAAACCTCAACAAATTTTCGATCCCCAGCAAAATGTTTTCTCTCTCCACTCCACCCATCATTCCCTCTACCCCTAACCAAATCCAATACCCTAGCTCTTTCCCATTCGAAAAGTTCGATAACGTTCCCTAAAGTATCTCTGGTGGGAAAGGTTGAGCTGCAAGGCGATACATTTCGAGCTTCAACTTGACTAAGTTCTTGTCCTTCAAAAGCTGTAAGCACCTCGGGGTTGTTAGACACTTGGGTCTGGCCTCCTTGTCTAGCCGTGGGAGCACGACCTCTATTTAGACCTTGAGGCTGACGACTGGAGGCAAGAGACTTGAACAAAATAGAATGAAATTCGGAGTGCCACTCTTCTAGATAAACTCCTGCTTTGACTCCTAAAATATTCTTCTCGTAGTCCTCTGATTCTCCTTGCTCTATAATTCTAGAAGGATTCAGGGATTTGCATCCTTTCAACACCAAAGTTTCCAGTTGATTCCAAACTAAAGCTGGACGATTTTCTTCGCTCAAATTTTTCCCTTCATTCGACCAGTTGACGCCTCCGATAGTTTTAGACTCAACCCAATCACATTCACTAAGGTCTAAAGACTCTAATCTGGGTGTCACCCTTGCTAGTTTCTTGAAGAACAATGCAGGTGGAAGGATGGAACTGGTGCTGAAATTTCGAATTGGAGGTTTAAGACTTGTGTGTGCTAAAGATAGAACTCGTAAATTTGGTAAAGATGAAAGAATCGAGATAGTAGATTCAGACCCTAGGATCAGGTAATTTGTAGAATCAGAGCCAGAAGTGAAAGTAGATTCTAACAGTAGAAAACTTCCAAATCCAGCGAATGAAAGTTTTGCTAAGTTAAAGTTGAGCGTTCCTTTCATGGGAGATAAGTGAATTAGTGAATTGATATTTCTGAAAGTCAGATGGATAAAAGATAGATCTAAGGTTTGTTGAGATGAAGAGGTAGAGAGAGCGTCTTGGGATTCTTTGGAGCTTGAGCTTGAGCTTGAATTCTCCCACTCATCGGAATTTGAGGGTGTACTTGGCCTTTCATAGCCTAAATGATCCTTTTCACTTTCTTTCATCTTTCCCTTCCCTTTTCCCTTCAGATTGGCTGACCCAATCTTCTCTTCCCTCTCAGTCGGAATCCACAAAGCTCTAAAAACCTTCCATGGAATCGGATAATCTGTTCTAGAGTCTCTTCCCGCTAGCTCACTCATTCGAAGTTTGAGATGGGTTGGAAGTAAGTGCATCAAAGATAGTAAAGATGAATAGACTTGAGATTCTTGATCCTCGGGAGTTTGAGAAGGTTGAGATAAGAACGACAGGATTGAAAGTAGAGCGAGGTCCGACAACGAGAGCAGATTAGAACTTGATCTTGATCTTGAAGAGTTGGAAGATAGAGTCATTTTGGAAGGATCGTCTGAGAGTAGGATTCGAGTGTAAGAACAGGCTGACCGTCGTCTGTCTCTTGCAGCTCTCAACCGAGCATCCAACGAGCTCCTTTCGATATCCGAACTTGAAGCAGATAAATCTGAACTTGGTCTCCGGCCATCTCTCAACGTCCCATCTTTCTGAATTCGACGACTTCCTTGAAGATGTGGAGGAGTTTCGTTTCTGACCCTCCTTTGCTCGAATTCCTCCTGCCAACTTGAGGGAGGTATAGGACCAGCAACCTGTCTTTTCAACCGCCTCCTTCTCTCGTTCTCCTGGGCCTCTGCAGAGGAGAGAGAGGTAGAGGAGTAGAAAAGAGAGGCAGCTCTTGAAGAAGCTGACGTATTCACCGTGCTGCTGTTGTTTGAAGAACTTGGACTTCTAGCAGCTAAAGAGGTTCTGTTGAATCTTTCATGTGCTTTCTGGTCATCTTTGGTAGAAAGTGATTTCAATTCCTTTGCCAAAGCGTTGGCTTCTCTTCTTCGTCCTTCGATTCTGGCAAGTTCTAACTTTTGCTTGACTGGGTTTTGACTCTCCTTCTCTCGGGATGCTGATTCGCTGGTGATCCTTTCTCTTTCCCTTTCTCTGGATGGAATGTGATTAGATAGTCTTGAAGAGGAGGAGTATGAAGCCGACTTCATCGTTCTTGTTCTAGTGTTCAGTATAGATGGCGAAGCGGTCGAACAGAAGAAGAGAGACGAAGAATATAGAAGATTCTCTTGCCTCTTGGCCGATTTACATACATCTCACAAACTGAGCGAGCTCTTGGTTCAAATTTCAAGCACTATATAACAATTCATTTAAAGATCTCGAGGAACATAAAGCAGAGACGCAAATAAGCATCTTTGCCTCTGAGTGCCAGAGACGCAGGGGCAGAGATGGAATGGACTAAAAACTTATACTTACCATGTTGACCCCTTCTCGGACACAAACTTTATTTTGATTCTCTCTGGACCTACTTTACCTCTGAATCGCGAGAGCAGCAAGATTGAAGCAATTTCAAGGAGCAGACGTCCTCCCCTCTCCAAACGCCCTCTATTCTCTTTCCGACCAACCATTCCCACAAAAGATGCCTCCCATCTCCTCCATCTCTGGAAAGTCCAAAAGCAGAAGTCCGGAACGTATGTAAGTAGCAAGGTTCTGCGTCGAAGCCGTTTCATCAACTTGAATGCAAACGGGTCGAAGAACAGAGCTTGGTCTGTACTTCCTTCGATTGGGTAGTTCTTTGCAAAAGAAAGAAGACCGCAAATCAGAAGAGAAGCGTTGAAAGTGTTCTTCTTTTCAGAAGAGCGGTATGAGAATGGGTTCGGGATACAGTAAGGGGAAAGGGGGAGCGGTTCTTGGTGTCTTGCCTTGAGCCTTGGAAGAAGTGGGCTTTAGGGTAGAGAAAAGAAATCCTGTAGGAAAAGAGGCTGGATCTGAGGACAGGGGAGAGAGGAGAACAGGAGGGAAGAAACCAAAAGTAGGAGGGAACTGGAGACCGAAAGCGACGATGATCTTGTAAACCAAACTTGAGGAGATTTGAAGTTGTTGCGACTTGAACCTGTGATTTGAGAGAAGGGTGCGAGAGATTGTTCGATGATGTTAAATCGTAGCTTGATGAGGAAAAAATCTAGTGTCTGCAAGAATGAGAGTCAATTTCGAGACGCGATTTGCTCATGTTTGAGAAAAGGGTTTGGACGGATCGAAGAATTGAAGTTTGATCTTTAAGGAAGTGGTTTGACTGGAGACTTGATAGTACGTTGAGCGAAAAGGTAGTTATATGCGTCCATAGAGTTACTGAACAGAGAAAAGAACAAGGGAGCCGTTAGCATCATCTCTCGAACTTTCCCTTCGAATCTCGAGAGAACTCACCTAATAGTATCCAAAACCTCTTGAGGCAATTCTTTCCTCTTCTTCTCAGCTTCACCGGCACTAGTGTCATCAGTAGTAGTAGCATTGTCGTTACTTTTACTAGAAGGCATTCCCTTCTTAGCAGCTCTAATAGCTTCATCACTTGCAGAAGTTTCCTGTCTAAATCCATTTGAATTCTCAGCATCTTTATGATAACCACTCCAATTCTTCCATTCTTCAACTGGTCCTGATTCCCACTTCAACATGTTTGGCGAGAATGGAACCTCTAGAGCTGAACAGAACTCTTTGAGAGTATGTTCTGGATGAGCTAGTAAAACCGAAGCGTCGATTAGAGGTGGGTGAGGAATTTGCTTTTGAGGAGAACCTGGGTAAGAGGTTGAGGATGATAAAGGTTGGTTGAAAGTGGAATTTGGATTTACCAAATACTTGTGAAGGAGACGAAGTTCTTCGTATCCAGCCTTTCGAGAGAATGAAGATGAGGTCCGACGTTAGAAAGCGAATCGGAGACGAAGCTTCCAACGAGGCCACTTGAGGCAAATCTTCCATTCATTTTTTATCAGTTCGTCGAAGCAAAAGATCACATCCCACCAAGTACGCATTTACTCACCTCTCCAGCATCGAAGAATTCGAAACCAGCAGCCTTCTCTTGAACACACTTCCAATAACTTGGAACCGATTTCTGAGGAGTTCTAACTAAGAAAGCATGTTTGAAACAACGTAGTAACTCAGTTGGAATGACAGTTGGATTTTCAATCACCTCTTGATTTGGATCATAAGCCTCTTGAGGACTTCCATCTGAATTGAAACATGGTGAATCAGGATGTAGCTTCTTCAAAATTTCGGAACCAAAGATGAATTGAGCCATATCTTTAATGAAGATGTATTTGCAAGGTTCTGATTTTGAGGTTCCTTCATCATTGGCTGTGACGTCTAAAAGACCCATCATGGCGTCTTTGACAGACACACTATAATGTTCAGTTGAACTACAGGCTGAATCATCATAACGTTGACATGGACGATCTTTTCCGTAGTAGAATGGTTGGGAGAGAGGTTCGTGCCAGACACGCTGTGTAGAGAGGACATAGGTAGAATTGGTTAGTGGAGGTGAAGAAAGAGAGAAAGGGGCCTGTGATGCAAGTTCAGCTTACAGTATCTTGTCTTTGCATCCAACTCCTTTCAAAAGCTGTTGAACAACTTCTAGGCTGTTAAGAGTAGAGAGGAGAGAGAAGGTGAGCTTTGCGGAAGGCAGAAAGTGGGAACGTTGAGTGGAATGATGGATTGAGTCAGAATACTAACACAACACCAAAGAATGATTGGCACTGGAGATGATGGTGATGAAGATGATGTTGAAGAAGACATGATTGGAAATGAATGAGAAAGTCAAGTGGAAAGTTGAAAGTGGTTGGTAGAGAGGAAAGAAGGATTCAACACTCTTCAAAACGTTTTTAGACGTTATTGTTCCACGGGAGTAAAATTTCTTCTCAACCTCATTCCTACGTCACACTCCTAGGCCTCGTCATCAGAAAATGATATCAAACAAGCCTCAAAACAGCCACAACCAAGGAGAACTCCCTCCCAATTGGCCTACAGAGGTCACATTTCTTTCGAGTTCTTCTCTTCCTTCACCTCGTTTGCCTCAATCCTTCTCGACTCAATTCTGCTCTCCCTCACCTTTGGCGCATCCTTCAAATCCATCTCATCCGACCAGAACAGTCTCAATGATTCAAATACAACCAATTACAGCCTCAACTGCTTCAATCAAACCGGCTCAACACCCTGCAAAAGGACAGTTCGGACTTTTTGCAACCAAAGATATCTCTCCAAGAACCTTCATCCTACCTTACCTCGGAATCGTACACTTAGAAGATGAAAGTGACGAGAACAGTGAATACGATCTCAGAGTTTGGGGAGAAGGTGAAAATGGAGAGAAGATCCCTCTTGGAATTGAGGCGACTCAAGCTGGTTCTGCGGCTAGATGTGAGTTCTTTCGATGATTCTACTGTTGGCCCGTTTTGAAAACTAATGTTTCTGCTTTCTACTATTAGTCTGCAACGATTATAGAGGTATTCTACCCAGAGCTAACACCTTCTTCGAGGAGTACTCCATTCCAACTTCGTCTCACACTATCAGAGGTTTAGCCCTAATCTCTGGAGCTCATGTCATCAAAAAAGGAACTGAGCTTTGTGTATCTTACGGAAAGGGATTCTGGGAAGCCAGGAAGAAGAACAAGGTGGAAGGAGATGAAGATTTAGAGACAACAAGTGATGCTTCTCCAAAGAAGGACGGTGCTTCAAACTTTTCTTCAAATAGTTCAGACAGCAAACAGAAAACCTCATCATCAACACCAAGTGAAATCAAAGCTCAACTAGAGAGGCAGAGAGCAAGGTTAGCAATGTTCAAGAAGGCCGCCTAGCTCGTCATTTCCTCACCTACGTAGCTCCACACATCAGTCTGGAAGTGGAACATTAGGACTTGATATATAGATAAAGAAACTACATAAAGTCCGGCTATCATGGTGCTCATGGTTCAGAGAGGGCTGAAAGTCACGGGAGAAATCAAGCCTGAAATCCTCAAGTTCTGAAGTCTCCGTCGCCCCAGATCTCTCTTTGAGAAGAACACTTACAAATGCGGAATCTGATGAAGGAGAGCTGAGAGCTCCGATCCTGGAACGGGGTGTCATGATCGTCAAATCGTCAACTTCAAGTGGCAAACAACATCCTCTCTTCGCTCCCTCTTTCTTTCTTCACTTTCTCCGCTAGATCTCTCTTCTCTATCAACGTTGAACTTCAAGTCTTCAGCCAGCCACACAGTCAATAGTCGAATTTATCACCTCTCGAAGATCCCCCCTCCTGCCCTTCCGGACCTCCTCCCCAACTCCACTACTCTACGTAGCATCTACCTCCTCTACGCCTCCACCCACACGACGCCTGGAATCCTCAATCAAAAACAAAACTCTCTTCGTCTTTTGTTTTTTAATCAAATCTCACGGAGTCAGATGAAAACGCCGCGTGTCGAAAGGCTAAAGAACTTCAAGTCTCGGACCACCGTTGTCGATCTGCCTATTAAAGTGGAGAGCCCCAAAAAAAAACTTCTCTCTCAAAACTTCATCCAAAAACCATCTCAAAAGTACACATTCATCCAAAAAAACAAACATCAACATGCAGTTCTCAAGCTCCATCCTAGTAGCTCTAGTAGCCTCAGCGTTCAGCGTTTCAGCCCAACCCATCGTGGAAAGAATGGCAGTCAGACCATCTTGCGGCAAACATGAGATGTGTCAACCAGCTGCTGGTAGTACTTTGGATCAATCTTTTGATTTCAGATATCATGGAAGTGTGAGTACAAGAGGAGGAGATTCCATCGAGAGATGAGAATTGGATGGACATGTTCCGAGACGGGACTTCGACACTGACCCTCCCTCTTCCCAAACCCCTTTCTCCCTTTCTCCCCCTCTCTTTTTTCACTATCCTTCCATACAGTCCTCCAATTCCGCCTCCTCTCAATTCATCTCCCTATCCTTAGAACCAGTTCCATCTTCAAAATCCCGCATTAACCAAACCAAAAAGAAATCCAACTTGAAAGCAACTCAAACCTCTCCATCTAAATTCTCGTGGAAAGAAGATCATTCTACCTATATGTTTGCCGGAACTGCTGGAATTCCATGTGGAACTGAAGGAGAATTTATGGTTCATCTCGATGATCACGTTAAGGTTAATGGAAAGATGGTTAAGGAAAGTCATGTTTTCGGTCCTTACAATGTTACTACTGAGACTTGTAAAGAAGCCACTCAACCTCAAAAAGCCTAGATGTTGGGAATTCGTAGATCTCCATGGTTTACTCGAATGGTCTCTGTCAAGGTTTGCTCGAAAGGTTTCGTCTATTTTTCTCAAATTTCCGGTCTTTCTTTCTAGATTCATGTCTATACCCCTTTTGATACATTGCTCTTCATCTCATTCAAACGCCATCCAGAAACCTCACTTTCAAGTCTCTTTTTCGAAGCTTTCTTGTGAGCTCTCAATCCCTTGCTCGACTTTCCGACTTTTCTCCAACATCTCCCAAAAAGGACGATCTCTCTTAACGAATCGATGAATTTCTTCTCTCACGATCCGAACTGAATTTTTCATATCTGTACTTATTTATGTATCTCACGAACCCCATTCAATATTCGACACTTTTGTCGCTGACCGAGTTGTGTGCTCGGGTGATGGAGGCACAGCAGATGGCGGGCAATGTATCGCATCCTGACAGTCCTTTCTGTAATGAGAGAGTTGGTAAATCGAGATTCCAGGAGAGATACAAAGAGCAGATTGGTGACATACTCGTACAGGATGTGACAAGAGACGATTACATTTGAGAAAACGGTGTTTGAAGAGCGAGGTTAGTAATGCTGCAATGAGCATGAAGGGACTGGGATTAAGAGCGTTTCTTTGCTCTCAAACCAACGATTCTCCTGAATCTGGTATCTAGAGAAGTTGATGTGAAAGCGTCCAAGATGTGTCCATGCTGAGGGAGCAAGGTGAAGAAAAGGGGCAGAGTCGTAGAGAGGTTGTCAGTAGATGCGTTTCTAGCACTCTTTTCTAAGAGCGGCAGAGTTACTGACGATGATGAGTTGATTTCTAGCATGTTGTCTTCCACCTTTGGAAGTAGATGGATTGTTCAAAGCAGACTGTTGAAGGAGGAGAGATGGATCAGCTTCGAACAGCAAACACACGGAGCTTCTACAAGTACTTGTGTGCTGACCTTCCAGCCAGAGATTCTTCTCCATTTGTCAACTTTCCTCTTGTGAGATCGATATTGAGCCATACTATCCAAGATAGATATAAACTAGGCGGAACGAAGTGATGCTGGGGAGTAATGATGCGATGAAGTGACGCAGTGCCGTGTTGTTCTTTTGATCCAACTAGCCTCAACTCGAACAGAACGATCAAATGGATCATAAGTCATCTGTAGATCCCGTTAGAATTGGGAATCCGAACAATCTTAAGTTCAGATCTCTAGGAGATATGAACCAAGACATTATTCCAATCATCGCTCAAAACATCAGGCAAGAGCTGTGGGAGTTGGCAGTCAAGGAATCTGAAAATGAGCTACATCACGGCGAACGTAAGACGCCAGGGCAAATTGAATTCGATAAAGCAGCCATTAGGTGAGCTCGATGAATTGATGAAGGAGGCGAAGAAGAGGGAGGAAGATTGGATGTCGTGAATAGCCAGGAAAGGACAGCGGGACAGCATGCATGTGATGCTAGCTCTTTCTTTCCATTGGTTGCTGTTGGGATCTTGTTCAAGATCTCTGCTTGAAGCTGTGATCTTTCTTAGTCTTCATATCGACGTCTCAACGTCTCTCGCCTCTTTCCCCTGTTCTGACACTCCTTGACCTTCCACTGATCCACTCGAATCCCATCACCTTTCTTTTGAAGTCCTGGGTCATACACTTTTCTTTCCTTGTGCAGAGTCTCTTATCACTTCGACAGTTTTTGGTTCCCTTCCTACATGGAGAGAGTGACTATCAAATTTAAGCATCTTCTCTCTTTCTTCTGCTTTCTTACGAGACACCCAGAAGCTGGACCTTTAGTCAAGAGCTTAACTTTTGCTGATCCATTCGAAGCTGTTCTTGATACTTTCAACGAGTGGGGACAAGCTAAACAAATGACTTCTTTCGGTCTTCCTTCTTTGCCAAAACATCCAGCATTAGAAGTCAGATCAGGCATCCTCAATCTAGGAAAAGAAGCTCAAGGATTATGCAAGTATTCATTGGGAGTCACTAAATCTTTAATCATTCAAAAATGCCCAATTTTGATCGAATTGAGATTTCGACCATATTCAGGTTTTCCACTTTCAATTTCCATAGATCGTCCCGGAGATCGTAAACCAGTCCTTTCAATTCAAAATGTGGAGATGATGAAAGCGCACGTCTTGGGATCGGTTTGGAAATGTAGTCATGTTTTATCCATTTTATTGAACCTGTCAGATTTAGAGAATGGTACTTTTCAACGTCCAATAGCAATGATTCAATCTTCATCTCCCAGAACTCTCCAAATCAAGATACAGATGGATCTCAAATCAAGAACCTGAAAATTAAGTTTCATTCAAAATTGATCACAGTTGACGAAGAGAAGTTCAACTGTACAGAGACTTTCTGCAATTTCTTTTCGATTTTTCAAAATCTAGAGACTTTGACTCTAACAGTTTCACACGATAACAAAGATGATGAAGATTACACTCAGACATCTTGGTTTCGAGAAGACCATAAACAAGATCTACCAAATTTGGACCTATCAGAAACTTTAAAATCTCATTCTTCTCAAACTTTACGTTCCCTTTCAATCAGAGGTTTGGATGAGTTTAGAGAAAAGAAGAAATCAGAAGTTGAAAAGTCAGCAATAACAATTAGAGTTATGTCAATCATCCCTGAATTTCAAGCCTTGAAGTATTCAGATTTCGAGATTCAATGCATCGCTTTTCTTCTGCAACGTTCTCCTTCAAAGGTTATGGTTTTACCACCTTCTCTACCAGTCTTAAAGATTCCTCACAATACTTATGGATACATGAGAACCAGAGAAGATATTTTAATCGATTTGTTGAAGAAGTTTATCCTTCCAACAGCCTTCAAAACGATTAGAATAATGATGCATATGGAGGATTTTGATTCCGAAGAACGCTACAGTGAAGGAGATGAAGATGACGATGATGATGACGATGATGATGACGATGATAGGACGAATGAAGAACTTGAGGAATTGTTCCAAAAGACTAGATTCTTGTTGAAGGAGACTGCTGAGATGTATGGAGTCGTTTTGGAGCTCTACTAGCAGGTAATCTCTTTCACAGATCTTCTCTTTGCCTGTAAAACATCACATTCTGGCCTATTTTCGCTTCTGCAGAAATTCTGATGACGTTTAAACCGTTCTGATCAGGTGCGGCCTCCAAATCAGGGAGAGCGAGAGGTGCTCGCCCAACCAAGTGCCACAACACAGACCGATCTCAAAGTCGAATCCTCTCCTTTGCTTGTCAAAGACTTTTTCTGATGGCATCCGTACTGAGACAGAGTTTCGCAGACAGATTCGATCATTCAATTGGCGTGATGCGTGATGAGCGGATCTCTTTGTTTGCCAAACGCGAGAAGGTGGTTCTGAAAAGTTGGTCTCTCTTCTTCTTTCCTTCCCACACACACTCAAACGACAAGTTTCATCCGAAATGCCTCCAAAAGGTTAGTCCATTCAAGCCAAAATCAGATTGATAAGAAACAGGCTTAACTAGATGACTCGAGATGAGGATTAGCCATCGAGGCTACTCTTCTTGCAACGTGCTGACTGCTAACCCTTTGTCCTTTCTTTCTCTCCCCATCTCACACCTCCTCTCATCCTCTCAGGTTCTACCAAGAGAGCTCGTTCTCGATCTCCATCCACTTCTAAACCAGCAAGTAAATCAAAGCCAGCTGCACCTTCAAGTCCAGCTCCAACCAGCTCCACTCGTAAATCTTCAAGAGCAAGAGCTTCAACTGCAGAACCACCTGCTTCTTCAGCTTCAAACACCAGAGCAGCAGCAGACAATGAACCTGCAGCTCGTGGTAGAAAGAGGTCCAGAATAGGTGGAACTCCAGGTCCAGGAGGTTCAAGACCAATCACCCTCTCATCTTTAACCAACCAGTTGAAGAACTCTTACGTCCCAAAGATTGGAATGAACCCTTTACCTAAAGCTGTAAGGCCAATCAGATCAATTTATTTTAAGAATTTCAATGAAGCTGAAGTTACTGCTCCTCATTGGAATACGAAGAATGGAAAGACTGATGGAAAATCAAGTGCAGAAGATGAAGAAGATCCAATTCTGACCAGAGAAATGTTCGTCTTTGGCAGTGGTGATATGGGTCAACATGGATTGGGAGAGGATGAAATTGGTGAGATTAAAAGACCCAGACAACATACATGGATTAAGGAAGCTAACCAGAATGGGAAATTGGGAAAAGGTGGTCTTGAAATGGTTGCTGCTGGTGGAATGCATACTTTAGCTATCGACAGTAATGGCAGGGTGAGTACAAGACAATCGAGATTCATCGAAGTTTGAAGAACATTGGGGGAGGCGGTGGGAACAGTTGGGAGAGCAGAGGGAGTGTTTGTTCGAGGGGGGACCATATCTTGAGTGAGCCTCTCGATCCTGGAGTCAGCCAGGTTCCAAACCTTGAACCCCAATTTGAATGCTAGCATCACACCAGATGAAGGTACTCAACTCTTACTAGATCATGGCAGAGTAATTTCGAAGGTTGAGCGACTGATGTTCTTGCCTTTCCCAATCTATCTCCTTCGCGTCCAGGTTTTCTCCTGGGGCATCAACGACAACGCCGCTCTCGGTCGTCGTACCGACAGAGAATATCCTGAGATCGCAGCCGAGGTCTACGAGACCGAGCCAATGCAAGTGGAAGGGTTCTCTCCTTCCGGAGAAGGAATCTTGGGTGGACCCAAGCCAAGCGGTGGAAAGACGGGAGAGGTGGACAAGTTCAGAGCCACTAGAATCGCAGCTGGTGATAGTGTATCTGTGGCTGTCAGTGACGAAGGAGAGGTCAGAGTTTGGGGTAGTTTTAGAGTGAGTTGAGAAGAGGGTTCAACCAGCACGCATACAATCGATGAAAGCTTTAGAAGCAGCGTGGTCCATTCTGACTTGTTTGAATTCACCTCCTTTTATTTTCAGTCTAACGAAGGTCTTCTAGGATTCGATGGGCAGGAAGGTTCAGATCGATTGCAATATCTTCCAGTCGCTTTGCCAGCTCTTCAGAAGCACTCGATAGCTCAAGTAGCTTGTGGAGTTGATCACGTTCTAGCCCTTACTACTGAAGGACAGGTCTTGAGTTGGGGTAATGGTCAACAATGTCAACTTGGAAGACGTATCATCGAACGTCGTAAAATCAATGGACTCACGCCAGAGAAGTTGTCACTCAAGAACATCGTCTTGGTTGGAGCTGGAGGATACCTCTCTTTCGCTGTAGACAAGGATGGAAAGGTCTTCGCTTGGGGATTAAACTCTTTTGATCAGACAGGTTTAGAAACGGACGATGAGTTCATCCCTTTTCCACAAGAAGTCAAAAGTTTACATCCAAAGTTACATGGAGGAAGTAAAGTCATTCAAATACAGGTTGGTGGAGATCATTCGACATTCTTATTTGATAATGGAGAAGTTTGGGTAGTTGGAAGATGTGATGGTCACGAATTAGGTCTTCCAGAAGATCATGAAGAAATGGTTAGGATCGCAAAGACCAGAGATGAATTCATAGAAAGAAGAGCCAGGGAAATGATTATCGAAAACATGGAATACGAAGAAAGAATGGAAGCTAAGAGAAGGGAAAGAGAAGCAAAGAGAAAAGAAACCGGAGCTGCTGCTAGCCAATTTGAAAACGTTATTTCAGAAGGTGACGTTAGACCCAAAGAAGGAGCAAGACCTCAAGAGATTGTTTCGAAGGTAGTTCGTTTACCTTTCTGCAAGCCTATCAATCCTGAAGCCAACTCCAATTGCTTAACTCAAGATGGTCAATTGAGAATCATCGCCCTGGCTACTGGAACTAGACACACCTTAGCTGTCGGTGCTGATGGAACTCTGTTCTCTTGGGGTTATGGAATAAATTGTCAATTAGGTCAAGGTGAAGTGGACGAGGTGACTGTTCCAACTGAAATTAGAAGTAAACAATTTAAGGGTTATAGAGCTGTGGCATCTACTTCTGGAGGTCAACACTCTGTTGTTCTGGCTGTTATGGATCCAGACTATGAACCTGAAGCTGATTCTTCGGTCTGAATCTTCCTCCTCATTTATCCTCTCGAACTGCTAATCATGAACATTAAAGGCCGTTTTTCAATGCTACGCCTCTCGTTTTCTTCCCTGATCGAAATTTCCCTTTCCAATAATTGATCCTCCTGCTATCGTCTCATGACTCTTTTTGAACTGCGAAACTCCTGCTCTCCTTTTGTCATACACACTATCTCTCAACTCGATTTCATGGATCTCTTCCAGCATCTTTCTCTTTCTGCTTAACAAACTTGAGTACGACAGGGCTTTTCCAGGCGAGACAGATTTAATTTTTTTGGTGAGAGGTAGAGTAAACATTGAGCATTATTGATCGGAGAAGCAATGAACAGAAGGTTGTTATCGGATGTGAAAAGAAAGAGACACGGAATGGGGTGAAAGAGTTGTAGGGGAAGGATATCGCAAGGGGTGAGATCTAAAGACAGCGGAAAGAGACGAGATTTTTTTTTATGATTGATTGTTGGGAATTAGAAGAAGCTGGAAGAATTGGGCAGTTATTCAGGTAGTGTTCGAACCTCGAGAGCAAGAAGGAGAGACTCAAAACTTGATTCGGGGCTAAGAGATTTGCAGGCAGACTTGACAAAGATGGGGAAATCGACTGGACCTAAAGCCATTCGGAAAGGAAGACGAGAGAAACCTCTCGCTTCTACGACCTAGAGAGCATTCCTAAGATCTTGAACCAGAGCTTTCTTTTGAAGCAGCAGCGAGAGCTGAAGAATCAGGTCCGGTTAATCTGTAAAGACCGTTTTGAGGAGTTTCTTGGGATTTCGAGGAAGAAAAAACAGGAAGAAGGAGAGTCAGCTCGAAATCTCGAAGACGAATCCTCTTTCGTGAAACGTTTCGAACTTACGATTCAAACGATCTTTTCCATTTCCAAAGCTGAGTTCAGAAGATCTTGAAGGCTGATCATTTTCTTCTTCTTCTAGATCCTTCTCGCTGTCAACATCCTCCCTCTCATCTTCTCCACTAATGTCATCACTTTCTCCGACTTCAGCTCTTTGTCTCTTATGTCCAAGTCTTCTCAGAACTTCAATTTGCTTTCCCACACCATTACCGATCTTCCCAGTAGAAGCAGATCTAGAATGGCTCCCAGAGGTCTCTTCGTTGATTGAATTCTCAGAAGATCCGAAGTTTGGTAAAGACTTCATTGATCTGATGTTAGGTCTTGAAGGGGAACCCAAATTGGAATTCGATCTAGTCATTCTCACAGAGCCTGTACTGTTTCTCTTTGAATTGGATTTGAAGTTCACGTCACCTCCATTGAGTGAAGAATTACGTTTGGGAATTGTGTTGACGTTTGTATCCCATTGTAACTTAGATCTTCCATGGACTGTGATTCTTTCGGACAAGCAACTTGCGACTTTGATTGGAGCTTCGGATCCTGGAAGTCTGCTTCTTCTGAGGTTGGACTTAATGTAGTCCATGTTTGAAGCTGAAGATTTGAGAGTCGCCCAAAGAGTAACCTTGAGAATGTAGTACTGTTGGACCTTGTTTCCATTTCCATTGACTGGAGTTGCTGCTGCTTGCTGGACTTGAGATTGAATCCGTGTTTCACTTGTTGAAGATCTACCGACCGGAGTAGAATACGACCTTCCGTGTCTTCTTCTCGAGATTGGAGCCGAACTCTTTCTATTGGGAATGACGATTGAGGAAGTGGATTCAGGACTACAACGGGGAGACTTTCTACTGCCTGAAGTCGAACTCGATCTCCTGTTTAAAGTTGATGATTCGTCTTGAGAGAGCTCAGGCGTTGAAACTGAACGTTGAAGTTTGTTGAAGGAAGGTCTTTTGGCGGTAGAAGAACGGTCGACATCTTCAAGAACCCCAGTTGAAGCTCCGTTGTTAGCAGTAGACTTTCTAATTTGAATTCTTCTAAAACTGGCTAGATTGCCACTTTCTTCCTTTTCGTCATCATTTTCACCTTCCATTCCAACTTCTTCGTCACTTTCTGAATCTTTGTAGACTGGCTTGATCTTAATCATCTCCACTTCCTTTCTTGGGCCTCTTTCTCTAGCGGTAGAGAACTGAACAATCTCGACTGCCTCTACCAGATCGGTTTCAGCGAATTCTTGAAGATTCAGGTTGGGATCGGTTGAAGATCTTGGATTTACGAAGGCTGAGAACTCGATGGAGAAGTCATAAGATTGAGAGTTGATGACTGGGCAGGGAGAAGAAGGGAAAAGACTAATCAGGAACGTTGTATCGGAGGTTGAGAGCTCATAAGAAAAGGAACGCACCTTTTGAAAAGGTAGCGACAGAACTTTGACCGTTCGATCCAGAATGAGAAGTACGGTCAAAGAAAGCTTGAACATCGACCTTCAGATAGTTTCTACGGTAGCAAGTGAAAACCTCGTTGACTTTCGAGATCGTTCCTAGTTCTTTGCAGAGAAGATGTACCTCGAGAGGTTGTCTGTGAAAAAGGGGAAAAGTAGAATCCAGTAAGAGATAAAGCGATCCGGCTTCTCACATCGTTGCGAGACTAACCCATTCAAAGACAATCCTATAAATTGCTTGGTCCTGGTACCAAAAAGTTCCCCCTTTCCCAAAGATTTCAAACTTCCAGCAGAAGTAGTAAGATGAGCATCTGCTGCCTTTCCTTTTCTTCCGCCACCACCTTCGAGTCCTCCAAGATTGTCTCCTCTTTGAGGTCCAGAAGTAGAACCTCTTACTTCTCTGCTTCTTTCTGGAACAGAACTTGAGCTCGAGACGTTAGCTTGAGATGGCAGAGCTCCAACTGAAATCAGAGAATTGCGTTCAGCATTTCTGACGCTGGTTCTCCTGTTCAAGTCAGGTTGATCCTGAATTGGAGATGAAGATAGATATTCTCGGATCTCGAGCTCTTTCATCAGAGTCGAAGGACTTTTGAGAATTGAAATAGGTGATCTTGTACGGTTCGTACGGTCGGGTTCTTCATCACTTCTGGTTCCTCTATCACCTTGAGAATCCACTTCCATTTGATCAGAAGTTTTGTTCGGATGAGCAGTAATATCACCCTTGGAAGAGTTGGATCTAGTGTCGAGGAGACCAGAAGCACTGTCGATCTCTGGAGTGGTCGATTGAGTGGTCGAGGACGATTGATCATGACCAGAAGTGGATCTCTCTTGACTTGAGGTGGCAGATGGTCTAGATAGACTATGGATAGGGAAGAAGAGAAAGAGACGAGGTCAGAAGTTGAGAGGAAAGAACCAGAAAAAGATGTCAGGACGCGGAGAGATAACGACGAGGCGATGCGTGTCTGTCAATCAAAGAGACTGTCTTCTCAAGAGTTAGTTTGAATAACATGAGCTTATTTGATTGAGTCTTGGGGTCCTTTTCAGATGACTTGGAAGAGAAAGTGAGAAGCAACGGACTAGCGAGGGTCGCCTTCATTTACAAAGGGGTTCGAGCTTCATCATCGTTCTGGCAACTTCTGGAAGGAGAACTCTTGGTTCTGCAACTAGATACTCACGGTTGTTGCTGGGCTGAAGAATTGAAGCTTGTGGAAAGGTCTAGCAGAGCGTAAGAAGCTTCAATTGAGTCTTGATCCATGTTGAAGAAGCGGATCGTGTGAAGTGCAGGTCGTTGAGGTGGAACTGGACGTCGAGAATCGTAAATGCAGCTCTTGAGGTTGATGTGAATTCAAAGGTGTTGTAAGATTGAGCAGGGATGAAATGGACTTGGCGGATGAGAAGTGGGAAAATGGGAGAGGGTGGTAGGGGTAGAGGGAAGGGACGAATTAGATTGAAGCAGTAAAATGAAAAGAAAGGAAGAAGAGAGAAAAGGAGAGTGGGAGAAAGGATTAAAAAGTGCGGGGTAGAGTAGAGAAGAGCGAGACGATGAGAAGGAAAGGGGGTGGAAAGGGGAAAGAGAAAAGGGAAAGAAGACGGTTGAAAGGACAAGTGTCGAAGGAGAGCGTCCTTTTCAAGGTTCTACTGAGCAGTCAGGGCCAAAAATCTGAAGACAGCGCGAGCCGAAAGAAGAGGCATAATCCACGTCACGAGGAGGTCCAAACTCCAAGAAGTCGAAATAAACTTGTTGTCTCAACCTCGAAATTCCTCCCTTACACGCACTTCACTCCAGGAAAGTTCAAAAGCAGATCGGGTTTGGTCCCACCAATTAGTAGCTTGAGTTTCGGGACTATAAGCATTCGCTGTTCAGCTCCAAAAAGGGAGGGAGGGGGTCCTGTGATTGGCCAAAAAGGGGGAGTCAGGGACTCTATCTGCTCCAAAACCCGATAATCGAGTTTGACTCTTTTTGTTCTGATTGGATCTAACCTGGGGATTTACTTCTAACCTCTCCCCTTGTCGCTCACGCCAATAGGGCCCCACTTCCCCTTCCTCTTCGCCCCTTCACTCCTCCTCGCATCGTAAGGATTCTCTTCTCGATTTTTGAGGAACTCCATACTCTCCAAAGTTCGCTTTCCCTTTTCTGGAGATCTAAGACGACTTCACTTGTCTTTGCCACCTCGACTTCGAATCCGACGGACCTGGGGCCACCTCCAAGGTTTCCTCTTTTCTTCATCCTTCTTGCTTCTTCGCCTCACAAGTCAACAACTCAAACCACCCCAAAACTCAAACTCAAAATGGCCGACAACCAAGAAATGAATACTGACGCTCCACAAGACACTACTCAGCAACACAGCTCCAACTTGGGCAACCACGGAGGAGAAGTTCCAGCAGATCAAGCAGCAGCAAACTCTGAGAAGGCTAGGAGAGTCTACGTTGGCAACTTGTCTTATGAAGTCAAGTGGGATTCTTTGAAGGAGTTCATGGCTGGGGGTGCGTAGAAATCTACTCGAAATCTGTTTTGAGAATGGATGGAAGGATGGGAAGGAAGGATATTGAAAGGGGAGGTCTTTTTCTTCGCTCGGGTGTGGATGCTGCAAGGTACAAAGGTAAGATGGTGCAGTGTTGGAGTTGAAAGGCTCCTGTTTGGATTGAGATCAGGATTGGAAAAACAGGAATCAATTGGAGTACTAGGAATGGGAATGGGTAGCTGGATTGATGGGTTGAGGCATGCATGGCCACTTTCTTCCTCCTCCTTATTCAAGTTCAACATTCTGCCCTCCCGCTTCATAGGCTTCAATTCACCCGAGAACCAGCGAATCTATCCAGCTTCCTTTCCCAGCAAGTCTCAATCCTACTCAGAGAGTCCTCAACTCCATCTTGTACCATCTCATCTTTCTTCCTGAGCTCCACTCAGACCCTCACCTCACCAGCAACCCAAGAGGTTCTCTGGAGCCCAATTCTCCAAATCCACTTTCAAGTCCACATCAATAGTCATTACACACCCATCCCTCCACCGCGCCCGTTTCAAACCGTCGCAGCAACCCAACCTGTTGGAAACCTTTGATGGAACTGGGGTCTTTGAGCAGCTGGACGTGGCTCAAAGGCATGGGATGGAATTGGTTTTGGCATGGCTCGGAAAGCTAATCTGGATTTGGATTGGTATAGGACTTGGTTTCGGTTCGGGTTTCTAGTTGTGGGCTAACAGGTTTCGGAAGTGGATAGAATTGGAGCTGGAGAAACTGACGGAATGGGAAACACTCTCTTCTTTCTTCCCTTATTCATTCCCCTTCTCCAATCAATTCATCACGTTTTCTCTCTTACCGTCGTCTACTTTGTGATCGTCCCTTCTGGGTCCTCTCTTCGACCTTCTCTTTCTTCCCTACCTCCATACCATTACTTCCACTCTCTCAATCTGCAACTCCGATCAACCCTTTCGCCCCTCTTCCTTCTCAACCAAATTACTTCAATCTCTGCAGCTGGAAATGTAGTCTTCGCTGAGATCTTGACTCAACCAAATGGAATGTCTAAGGGATGCGGGTGAGTTTTAATGTCTAGTGGGGTTTGGAAGGGCAAAGAAAATACCCACAGGAAGTAAAAGAATGAACTGGAAAGAAGAGATCTGGATGTGTGCGTGGAAAGAAAGCCGGTGGGGTTGAGGAGATGGAGGTGTTCTCTTCTGCAACCAAGTTCGATCGGTTTGAGATCGGCATTCCACTACTCAGACGCACAAAAACGGCTGGGACTTCTCTTTTGAAAAATCTAGGCCTCTTTAAATCTAAAGAGTGTTGTTCTGACGTTTCCTCTGTCTTTTCGCAACCTTCTTCCCATCTTTTCTCTTCTACGCCTTCTTCATGTTTCCCCTACCTACTTCAACAGTATCGTCGAGTACAGTACTTCTGATGAGGCTCAGGCTGCCATCAAGAACCTCTCTGACACTGCCCTCCTCGGAAGACCAGTCTTCATTCGTGAGGTTAGTAGCTCTTTCCTGCGTGCTGACTTATCTCCTTTCAGTTTCGGGTCTAGGTCAAGACAGCCTACAACCGATTCTTCTAAAAGCAAGAACTTTTGAGACCGCTGAGCTGATTAAAACAAACATTCTCTCTCGCACCCCTTTCTCCTCTACCTTTCATCTCTCTCAGGACCGTGAAGAGGAAGCCCGTTACGGAGCTCCTCCTCAAGCTTCTCGTGGACGTGGTGGATTCCGTGGTGGATTCGCTCCTCGTGGTGGTTTCGGTGGAGGATTCCACGGACACGGAGGGTACGCTCCTCCTTCTTTCCCTCCTGGAGCCCCAGGATGCCAGCTGTACATCGGAAACCTTCCTTACCAAGCTGGATGGCAGGAGTTGAAGGATCTTTTCAGAACTGCTGGAAACATCGTCAGGGCTGATATCAACATGGGACCAGACGGAAGACCAAAGGGAAGCGGGATTGTCATCTTCGACAGCCCTCAAGATGCTCAGAATGCTTGTCAGATGTACAACGGATTCGACTGGAACGGAAGAGTCATCGAGGTCAGAGAGGTGAGTTGAAGAGATGAGAGATAGAGCTTCTTCGATTGGAAAGAGATGTGGCAAGCGTGTGTGATCTGACCTCATGGCATTCTCTTGTCCGTTCCACAAACACTGATCTTCTTTTGGCATATCCTCGCCTTCTTTGTATCCGCTCTTTTCAGGATCGTTACGCCAACGCTCAAGGAGGAGGAGGATACGGAGGAGGATTTGCTCCTCGTGGAGGTTTCGGAGGAGGATACGGACGTGGTGGTTTCGCCCCTCGTGGTGGATACGGTGGACGTGGAGGTTATGGAGGAGGATTCCAACAAGGGTACGGAGGTTACCACGGAGCCCCACATCACCCAGGAGGACACCACGGAAACTTCGCTCCAGTCCCACCTGCCGAGCCTTCCATGCAAATTTTCGTCAGAAACCTTCCTTGGTCGACTTCCAATGAAGATTTGGTTGAACTCTTCCAGACTACTGGAACTGTCGATGAAGCTGAGATTCTTCATGAAGGTGGTAGATCTAAGGGAGTCGGTGTCGTTCAATTCGCCAGCGTTGAAGATGCTCAAACCGCTATCACCAAGTTCAGCAAGTGAGTATCTTGCACGCGAAGGCCTTCAAAATTCTGCTTTTTTCTCCCAACTCAAGAACAACTTTGACTCTGACTCTCTTGCCCTCTCCTCGCTACCCTCTTCACCATCGATAGCTATGTCTACGGAGGCCGTGCTCTAGATCTAGAATTCAACCGAGCTTGGCGTGATTTCAACGCTCACCGTGCCGCTGGAGATGCTCAAATGCAATAAGAAAAGACTGCTGAACAGAATTGACGAGAAGAAGTTCATTCATGAGTCTCATTCCTTGTTATAATTATAATCTTATCAAGTTCCATCCTAATCGAAGTTTTGCCTCGAATCCTCTTTTTATTTGTGCTCCAGATTCACCCTCTGCGAGTAGCGAGTTGCCGATAAACGCGCATCAGATATTCATCTCCTTCCTTCTAGAACACGGAAATCTTGAAATCCAACTTTCCTCTGTTCATGCGATTCTGACAGTCACCTTTGAGAAGGGGGACAATCAAGCCTAGCTTGGAACATGGCTGCTGAAGTCAACAAGCTGATTGCAAGAAGCTGAAGTTCTGAGCGACTGGGAACATTCTATTATCCAAACATTTTGGGTTTCTTTCTTACAAAGCCAGCACTTTTCTGACAGCCTCTCTAGAAAGCTTCAAGCCTTCCGGATCTGTTGCAGAACTACCGGACGAATAAGCTCTGTTGAGCAAAAGGTCTGTGACGAGGGAATCGATGGCCTTGAGTTTCGAAGGAGTGAAGTCCAATGAAGATGATCCCGAGGCTGAAGGAGGGTTTGCGAGTAGCTGAGAAGTGCACTGAAATCAAAAGAATGGCCAAGAAAAGGGGAGGGATTAGGAACATGTCAGAAAATAGATCAGCGTTTGTTTCGTTTGGAGACTAGAAGCCTCGTCTTGGATCAATCGAGTCTCTTGTCTCGAGCAGAAGAACATCGCGGTTTCTTCTCTTAACAGAAATCCTGTAAACTCACAGCTTTCAATCCCCAAAGAGATCTGACCCAAGGACCTTCTCTCTTTCCACTCTTCCCATCACTACTTTTCTTATCTCCAGCTTCAGATCCACACATTTCCAAGACTCTTAAGAATCCAGAGTAAGCTCTTGTATATTGACCTGCAGTGTGAGCCGTTTCAGCATGTTGAAGAACGTAGAATGCATCATGAGGTGCTAGAAGAAGTAATTCGTCCAAAGCGAAAAGGGCTGGAATATACCTGAAAGATCCCAGAATCCGAGTTTGAAGTGATCAAAATGGTCATTTTGAGGTCGAGAAGATTGGAAAGGGAAAGTGGAGATGGCCGAGCAGTCAGGTAGAGATAGAGGAAGGCAAAAGTATAAAGAGAAAGAAGCGAGGCAAGGACAGGAGAGACTCACATGTTCAACTCAGAGTAGACATTGGCCAATTCTTGCCAAGCTTCGGGATCAGCATAGAAGACATCTAGATAGGAATTCAAAGCCTCTGCAGCCTTTTCCAATCCACCTTTTGGATCCGAAGGGAGAAGGGAACGAATCACTGCAATCCGACGTTTGGCTACCATCTTTTGGAGAAAGGAATAGGTTCGATGAGGCCAAATTAAAGGGATATAGAGAATTCAGGGATAGAAGGAGAAAGAAGAGTGGAATTAACGGATAAAGGAGAGAGGAGGAGGATGAAAAAAATAACGGTAAGAAATCAGGGCTACTTTCCAATCGTTCTTGATGTTAGTCTGTCAGACGATCTTTGTTTCTCCTAAAAGTCTCACAGTGTTAGTTTCATCCCCGACCAACAGCTCATCGTAGAGCTGCAGGGCCTTGGAGAGTTCTCCGTGGGCTTCCATTAGCATTCCTTGAAGACATCCCACTCGTAGAGATTCTGGGAACCGAGTATGAAGTCTAGCTACGCAAAGCTGTATTTCAAATGAGTAGAGGTTTCATTTGATCGAGGGAGATTGTCGGAACGAGAATGAGACAAGGGTGAAGATGGATTGTAGGCAAGCACGAACGAAAGAAACAGGAAGTCAGCAAGACGTTCAAGAGGCTCTTCTTCTTCTTTTCTTTATCTGGTTGGATATGAGATAAGATATTCCATTCTTTTGAGTGCTCACCTCTGCTAGTTCCCATCTACCCAAATCCAAAGCAGCGATCGCAACTTGTTCAAGAGTTGCCCAAAGATCGTCTCCCAATTTGGAAAGATGACCTCCTTCTATGATGAACTCTCCACAAGAGACTATCAATGCTGATTGTCTTGCTGGTCGCCTAGAGTAAGTCGAAGGAAGAGAAGAGAGAAATCAGGTTAGAGAGAAGAATGCAGGATTTCACCAACGAAGCCTATTGATAGCTCACCTCCTCTGTTCTGCTAAGTAGTGAATAGCGTCGTTGGCATTCTTGATAGGTAGTGAGAGTTTTGTTGCTGTCATCTTTGAAAGAGCGATGTACTAATCACGCTGACGTGTGGAGGTGACTGGTGAAGAGAACCAAGATTCGTTTGCTGGAGCAAAACCACCAAAAGCTCTTGCACGTGGACGCTGTCGCACGAATTTCACACCCAAAAGAAGAATTGATAACAACGATTTATTCTACCTTTTGCGACCAACATGAACAACCAAAACGAAGCAACCTAGGAGATTTGATAAAGGTGAAAGGGGGGGGGCAAATTTGGCCAAACTGTTCTTCGAGCCGAGAGTGATTTTTTTTCGGGTTTTCAGGGATCTATTCTGAGGTTGAAATTCAGGGGTAAGCCCTTAGAATGGAGAGAGGAGAGAGGGATATAACCATAAAGAGACATAGAGACGGAAAGTTGGAGAAAGCCTAACAAGAGAAAGGGTAAACGATGATGGAGGGAGAGACAGTTTTTTTGTTTGAGAATTTAGATTGAGCTAAAGATTTCTTGACAGTCTTTAAAGTTTGAATTTGTAGTCTGGAGAAAGGAGAGATCGGCAATAATTTGCCGATGACGAAGTCTTTGAAGTTCCCAATTAGTTTAGTAGGACCTGAGCCTTGAAGTCCTAAACCTAAAACCAATCCACTTATGATCGTAGTTAACCATCCATTTAATTGACAACTCCTCTAGCATGAATCAGATGTTGACTTTCCCTGAATCTTAGAATGAAGTTCACAACGGTAGCCAAAAGGATTCCCATACAAAGGAAACTTGGTCCCAATTTATCGAAGTAGATGGTTGATGATTCCCTTCTTCTGATCTTGATTGCCCTCCACATGTAAATCACACCTGAATAAGCGATGAAGAATAGAGCAACGATGGTAAAGATTGAAGCAGCGATTAAACCGGTGGTATCTCCTGGAGTTGAGAAGTTGAGAAGTCCAACTGCTAGAGCTGAGATGAAAACTGAAAGTTCGATCCATTTGAGGACTGAAAAGAGGAAGAGAGAAAAAAGATACAGAGAGAGAAGTTAGTACAACGAAAGAGATGAGAATAATGTCCATCGTCTCTCTTACTCACAAGTTCTCTCGTTAGCGAAATAAACCTTTGGTTCAATTCTTACCGGAATAGAAACCTTCTTTCCAGCTTTAGGTTGGAAATGTTTAACATATTCAATTCCAGCATTGTTCAATCTCTGAGGCATTTCCTCTTCATCTCTACCCATAAGAGCCTGTCTAGTCCTTTCTCTTTCTTCTTCTTCTTCCATTCTTTCTCTTAAATCATCAGCATCCAATTCGTCATTTCCATGATCAGCATCGTCATCTCTTTGAGAAGGATGTCTACCACCGCTAATTTCTCTTGAATTCTTAGCTCTCCAGAGTCTTTGAAGATTTGAAGGAGTCAATTTAGAAAAGTAAGTTCTATCGAAATTAGTAGAAGTAGATAAGATTTGATCTCTACCGGCAACGATGGTCTTCTTCTTACCACTAGGATTTCCAGAAGAAATGACTACCATTCCTGAGTGAGAAGCTGGGTTCTCTCTATGAAGTTCTTCCAATTCTTCTCTTCTAGCCTTCATATTCTTTAATCTGTGTTCTCTTGCTTCAGCAATTCTCGGATCATGAGGTTGTAATCCAAGATTTCCAGCTTCGAAACCTTCATCTCCAATCACTTGAGCGCCTCTGTGATCTTCTTGAGCTCCTTCGAATTCATCTTCTGAGACTGGTTCAGTGTATCCTGGTGGATTTGATTCGTTTGGAGTTTCAGGTCTTGATCTACTACCTCCTCCTGAAGAAGTTGGGGTGTGAGAAGACGGAACTGGTCTCTCGATGGCTAGATTGCGAGTTGCTGGTTTGCGAATATCGGTTTCCATCTGTGGTAGCCAGAAGGGTACTAGATCCACTCTGTTGGAGAGTAGAGTAGCACATCCGTGAATGAACTTGGAGAACTTAGGAACGGCCTCGACCTGTCGATGAAAGAGGGGATCGTGGAGAGGGCGTGAGCAAAACAATCCTTTTTGCTCCTGCCTCCTTCTTCGCATTCTCTTACAACTCACCAGATGACTGGAGACTAGTTCTCTGACCCACTCAGGAGGTTCTTGACCCATCTGAGTTTGGAGTTTGACTTCCAGAACACCATAAGGGAATCTCTCGATGTCATCCTCCTTCAATTGATCGAAAGGGAAATCGATTCCAATATCCATTCTCCTCCAGTTATCACCACTCCTCTTCCTACCGTCCCAGTTATCTTCTCTAATCAAACTCAATTCAGTATCCAAAGAGATTCTAACCCTAGCATCCCCAGGTAATTGGAAAGCAGTTCTATTATAGAAACTTCTCATGACTGGATTTAAATCTCTAGTAAGCACTGAATATTGAACTTCACTTGCAAGTTGTAACATGGAATCAATCTCTTTGTCAGATTTCTTTCCTTTTTTCCTTAGAGCTTCGAAAGTCTCATTCATAGTATAAGAACCGTTCATGAAAGCATTGACGTTTTCTTCCTTAATTGGGAATCTAGCTTTTACACTTTTCTCGCCAGTCCAATCTTCTCTATGAGTTTTCCTTTCAACGAAAATTTGTTTATTCTCCATTCCACCATACCATCTCAATCTAACAGCTTCAGCTCCTTCGGTCTTTTCCAATCTACCTAGATAAAGTTCCAAATCTTCATTGTCGTAATAAATTGAAGTGATAGCAGAATCTGAAGGTTGATATTCAGCATCAGGATTGAAGACTAGAACTGGAAGATGTTTGAGAATGACCAATTTTAAAGGAACGATGTTATCAGGATGAACCCAATACTTAGTAGTTTGTCTAACAAAAGCAGATTGACTTCCACCAGCAGAAGAATCTCCAATAATTGGATGTCCTCTAGTTCTAACCAAATCGAAAAGTTTACTTAACTTCACAATCAGTTCATCATAATTCTCTTTATAGAAAGGTCTTTGAGACAAATAATGTTGAACGAATTCCTTTCTCAAAAGTCTGCCAGTTTGTTTGTCATGTTTCTTGACGATTTTATGGAAACCAGTGTAATTCAACTTAGTGAACAAAGCTAAATCATGAACGTCTGCTATAATGACTGCTAACCTTTCTTCTAATTCTATAAATCTTTCTTCATAAATTTCAGCTTCATCTGTATCTGAATCGAATTCATCATCAGATCCAACATCATCTTCAGCGTAAACTACATCTTCATCTTCTCCTCCTGATTCTCTACGACGACGAGATCCATGCTCTCCAGATGCATCGGAGGCGGCTGAGGATTGACGACCGTTCAAAGAGGTAGCGGAGGAGGTTCGAGAAGAAACTAGAAGGCGAACTTCGGCTTGAGCTTTCTTGATTCGTTGAGTGAGTTCATCGACCTAGAAGAAGTTGTGCGAAATAGAAATAGAAGGTGGTTAGCCGAATGAAAGACGAAAGAAAGGTGGATCTCGGTGAGAAGAAGAGACCTTATGCACGTGCCTCTGCCAGTCCTACCGCTTCTCTTCTTTCAAAGCCCGAAGAAGCTTCTGATCCTCTCAAAGAGGTCGTCTACACATAATTCAGCTGAGAAATTCAATCCGGAAGAATTTGTAGGGATGGAGGAGGTGCGAGGGAAAGAGCTAGAGGAGGGGGTATGGTGTGCCAGAGGTGGACCTCCGATTGCTACTGCACCTCCATTCCCTCGCTCTTTGCCAGTGATCGGGCACCGTAAGAGCATCACTTTGTCATCTCTTTTCTTCAGCCAAGCTATTCAACCCCTTCAGACCATCCGGATCGAGGAGCAAAGATTGAGTCTTAGCCCGTTCTTCCTATCTAGAAGCATTCCCATTCCAAGCTCTGCCACTGCCACCCACTCCTTCTAATTCACCTACATCTACTTCTGTTACTCACCTTGTTCTTCTGAAAATCATAAACCTTTTCCAATTCACCTTTCAATTGTTCAACGAACTCATCTTCGTCTTTATCTGTCCAAGTACCATGATCTGCGATCCTCTTCTTAATGTCCTTCTTCAAATCTGAATACCTCAAATACTTTGAAGACCATTCTGCGTAAAGCGACGTCTTAATCGTTTGACCAAACTTCATCTTCTGGAATTGGAATTAGACTGAATAGATAGAATAAGCAGGAGGAAGGAAGGGGGAAGATCTGAGACAGTAGAGAACGGTGTACCTCCTTTCCTGTGAGTTAACGCGTCTAGAGGAGCCAGTATCAGATTCAATTCCAAAATCAAGGAGTTGAGAACACTCCAACGAAAAGAATAGGATTGAGGATCACTGGATGAGTTGCAGAGAGAGAGAAGAACGAAGAATACTTTCTTGTATTAAAACATCCACACTCAGTCCAACTCCCCCTCCTGCTGCTGCTTCCAGAATTTCGGGACGATTGTGTGAAATCGATAGGGCACGTTTACAGTCCATCGCCGAATCGGTCTTCATTTTCTCTTCATCCCTGAATTGTCTTCATTTCTATGTACCATGTTAGCAATGCCTGCTTCTGTGATGTGATCCTCTATGTATGACCATCAGGAGGTAGGGAGAGACAGTTTCTATAGAGAGCCTCTGGATTCAGGAGAGTCAGAGATCACCGAGGGAACCCCTGATTTTCCTCCCTGGATGAAATCTTCCCCACATTAGGATCTAAGATCCTTCTGTTCTCAGTGAGCATTTCCACGTTCAATCAGGGTCGGGGAAGAGGAGTATCCTTTCAATGTGTAGCTGCATTCCCTGGGAAAGAGGGGCAAGAGAGTCAGTCCTGCTGGCCCCACGAAGTCACTTTTCCTCCACTGACAGAACTTTCTCAGAAGTGACTACTACTCCTAGTAGTTGAGATGTAGTCCATTCCAATCGGAGGAGCCTTTCTTTCCCTTGAACATTCCAAACGTTCCAACCGTCGGCTGATTAACGTCTCACCTCATTCATCCCTTGCGCGAAAGACTTCAAAAACGATGCTCTCCCAACATCTTTCTACTCAACTTTATGTATCTTTGATACAGCTTCAAGATCAGCAAAGCAAGTCAAAGAGGCTTCTTTATTCTTGACCGCGATCTAGGGGCGACAAGAGTTGAGTCTAAAGCTCAGGAGTTGATCGTCGGAGTTGCTCTTCTCCCCTTTCGATGTGGTAGAAATTCGATTTATCAAAACCATCATCTGTTCGAACGAAAACTCCTCCTGCTCGAGGTTCCCTAATAGAAGCACCTCGTCGAGCTCGTTCAACCTTCTATCTTTTTGACATGCACTTTTTGTGTTGAGCTTCTAAACCTTCTCTGCTCCTGGTGAGCACGATGAAGAAACAAAGAGAAGAATCCTTGCTTCTTGAGAAAAATAGAAGTCTCGAACCCAACCTAAAGACTTCGAAAGGTGACGAGGTGCTGGCTGTAACCGCGAGCCTCTTTCTGTCCAGATTCTCTTGAACTCTTTATAAGGACGAGTCTTTGATCGAGTACTCTGGAATCAAAGTTCTTGTCAGTCAAAAAGCCAGGGGATTCTTCATGCGGCGCTTTCAGAAAGTAGAACCTGGAAACTCTTCGATGGGGGATCAAACAGAAGAGGGTGTTACCAGAAGACTTGCTTCAATCGCAGGACTTGGAACTTCCTTGTTTATAATTCACAGCAAATCCTCAATTCGTTGAAAACTCAACGAAAGAAGTCACCGCAGAATGATCTGGGTGGAAGAAGGGAGGTAGGGCAGCCAGGGCAGTCTCCTTGCTCGCTCCAATTGAATTATTTGCCCCATCATGAATTCGTTTCGGTATTTCACTAGCTGTATATACCATCCGTCTGAAATAGAATCAATTCAGTTGGTTCTCGTTTCGACACCGATCTGAGCCACGTGGTCGATTCTGGGGATGAGGATTTCTTCAATCGGATTCATCTTCTCCTTCAACCCGGAATTACACTGAGATGGCAACACCTCAAGCATCTTCAGTTGAAATTTTCCCAGATACAAGGTTAGTAATCAGTCACAAGAGACACACAGAGAGAGAGAGAGAGAGAGAGAGAGAGAGAGAGTGCAGTGCAGTACAGCATGTCTATCTTTATCTATCTTTGACTCTTACCTCCTCTTACTCTTACTCTTCTCTTCTCTTCCCTCTGCATCTCTATTTTGCTCACTAATCAACCTTTTATCTCATGGATCCACTCTCCTTGAATTGATTAGGGGAGCTCAAATCATTGAAGATGAAGCCACTCCAGACCAAAGAGACAGCAGAGACATTTATCTTCCGAATCATCAAGAGAGCGTCAGTCACATAGCAGTAGATGTGAGTTCTACTCTTACTTTTTGAAGGATAGAGGATGCCTTGGAAGGGAAGGGAAGAATGGAAAATTGAAAAGGAGATAAGGTCCAGACGCAGACGGAAGCAGCTACCCTCTCTGCATTGCAGCTCCTCTTCCTTCAGAGAGGGCGTAGAAGAGGCAGTCTCTATCAAAGCATAGAATCGTCTGGCTATCGTATTCTAAAGAGAAGGAGTTGAGCAGGCTGCGTAGAAGGGGTGCAACCGGACGAGGGAGAGGAGAACTAGAGAAGAGGGCAGGCAGAAACGGAATTAGCGTTGATGGTTTGATTGGGGCAAGCTCCTCTGCTTTGATGTAGTTTGCGATGGAAGGAAGAGGGAGCTGGTTATGACTCTATGGTAATGAATAGGTATTCTCCAAGTAGTGAAGGACGCTTCTGTCCAGCTTTGAATTGGAGGATAGAGTAAAGGCGGAGGAGGCAAGGGAACAGACCCCTCTCTTCTCTCTCCTCCCTTGAGTCAATCTATCCGCTCATTCAATCTGATATTCGATTGATTTGGCAATCAAGTGTGGCAGCCTATGCGACGTATGAGGAGGCTAAGGCTTACAAGTTCTCTATCCTAACACTTCGAACTCCTCTCCTCAGGTGGGCGGATCTCTAGCCAAAGTCGTCTACTTTGCACGAGCCAGATCCAATTCCGAGTCAAAATCTCAAGTCTCAGACATTCTATCACAACCTCGACCTTCAACCTCCACTTCAACTTCCGCCTCAAATATCAGTAATCCAAATTCTCCAAGACTTTTCGAAGCCGATTTATCCTCTTCTTTCTATTCTCATTATTCCTCCGACCCTTTTAGTTCAGATCCCAGACCTAGGACTCGAACGACTTCCTCAGATGTAGGACCTCTAACACCTTCAGGAACGTTAACTCCCACGACTATCTTGAATTCAACCACCTCTTCCTTAACGAATGTCTATCAACCTTCAAGTGAAACCTCCAACAACACAGCCAATCTCTCTTCGATTTCATCTTCAATCCATTCAACATTTTTTCGTAGAAGATCTTTACCTTCTTCACTTCCAGGTGGTAGACTTTACTTCGTCAAATTCGAAACCTCAAACATCACGTCTTGCATCTCCTTTTTGAACACTCTGATCACGAACTCTGCAACTTCCAATGGGGTTTCGATTGAAGAGATGAGGAAATCTGTTAAACTAATGGCTACTGGAGGTGGGGCTCATTTGTTTTATGAGACCTTTGAAAAGGAATTAGGAGTCTCTGTTCAGAAAGAAGATGAAATGAGTTGTCTGATTACTGGATTGAACTTCTTCACTTTGATCCCTGATGAGGTTTTTTGGTATTCTGACGAATTGGTTGGGAAGCTTCATGATCCTTTACCCTATGTTGATGGAAGGAAGGATTCAAGTTCAAGTTCCGATTCAGTTACTCCAATATCTCCTACTTCTGAAATACCTTCATCACAGCCTCAACCTCAACTTCAATCATCTCAATCTGAACCTCAAGAACTTCCTCGACCTTCCCCTTCTCCTCCTCTTTATAACCCATTATTCGATTCTCATCCTTCTCCAAAACTTCCTTGCTTACTCGTTAACATTGGAAGTGGAGTTTCAATTATCAAAGTGGATGATTTCGGTAAATTTGAAAGAGTTAGTGGTACGAGTTTGGGTGGTGGAACTCTTTGGGGTTTGTTAAGCTTGTTAACTGAAGCTGAAAGTTTTGATGGTGAGTCCTGATCGTCCCTCTCATTCGACTTCTCTCTCCTTCGAGCTCTGTCTAATCGGATTTTTCTAGATAGTACGTGCACTCCTCTTGATCATTTCTGAACTCGACTGTCTCTCTTCTCTCTTTTCGCCCCAATAAAATCCTCCAAAATCGCGCTTCTTTCCCAAAAGAGATGTTATCTCTCTCTGAATCTGGAGATAATTCGACAGTTGATATGCTAGTTGGAGATATTTATGGAGCAGTAGGATTAAATCACTTGGGCTTGAAATCTTCCACTATCGCTTCCAGTTTTGGTAAAGTCTTCAAGAAAAATGGTCCTCGAAAAGTTGAAGATAGAAAGAGAAAATTCAAGAGCAAGGATATCTGTAGAAGTTTGCTGTACGCCATCTCGAACAATATCGGTCAGATAGCGTGAGTTCAAAGAGAAGAAAGAGAGGATGGAGACGTCACTTTCTCAACCACTTCTAGGAATCACTCTTTCCCCCTCTTTCCTTGTCTTCCTCGGCATCTTATTCAGTTACATGAACGCCGAAAAGTACAATCTTGATCGAATCTACTTCGGAGGATGCTTCATTCGAGGACATAAATCTACCATCTCAACCCTTTCCTATGCTATTCGATTCTGGTCTAGAGGAACTAAACGAGCGTTCTTCCTACGACATGAAGGGTACCTTGGTGCTATCGGGGCTTGGTTGAGATGCGTTGGAGGAGATGAAGTCGGAGTGCCGGTAGCCGAGAGTTCAAGTCCAAGCAAAGAAGAAGCGAAGAAACCTGAGGCGAAGAGCGAACCGGTGAAATCGGCCTCTACTTCAAAGGCAAGTTCTCCACCAACAACAACGATTCCGACTCCAAGAGTGAAAACGGAACCTTCTCATCAATTACCTTCACTGCTTCAAGAAGCTTTAGGAGGCAGTCCTCTGGAAGGATTCTCTCCTCATTCCAAACTCAATTCTACTACTTCAACTTCAAACAACTCTGTGCCTCAAGTTCGACCTCAGGTGAATGGACATGCTCGTACTTCCGAACAGAATGGGGTTGCTAGCGAAAGAACCTTAGCAGATCTTCTAGCCTCTCTGTCGGAAAGCGACAAAGGCTTACTCTCTCCTTATCTACCTTCTGAAGTTCTTTCCTCCACCTCAACTTCCAATTCTACGCCGATGACGACATCATCTAATCTCAATTCAATCTCTTCTGCCACGACGCAGACGACGAGAGGTGAATCAGTTGAGGACCAGCAAGAAGACGAGGGCTTGGAAGCGGATGAAGAAGACTTGGAGATGATGGATCCGAATCAATTAATCCAAATCGATGGAGAGACTTTCTCGGTGAAGGACTTGCTAGCGAAGATGGAAATGGCTGAAGGAGCGGCGGATGGCTTGGAGGACAAACTGGACTCATTGTTGGGTCGATTAGATGGCATGTTAGAAGGAATGGGAATCAATGGGAACGATGCAGATGAATCTTTGAGAGGTTAGAGGAGCAGATTCTGAACCATAGCCACCCTTCATGGTCTCTTCCCCATTCTTTCATTTAGTAGACAATTTCACATTCATACATTTTTCAACCAACAATTCGACCTTTGTGATAAGTTTGCCGAAGCGATGGATTTTAATTGTGACTTTGGGGATTGCGAGCACGAAGATTAGACAAAGGCGAGAGAGACAAAGTCAAGCCTAGGATAGAACAGTGATGGATACAAGACAAGAGCTGATAGGATATATAGCCAACGTAGCAGTCAGCGGCAGGATGCAGTGCAGTGCGAGAGGCAGAGGAGTCGGAAATGGGAAAAGGAAACTGAAGAAAGAAGGTGAAAATCTAAGGTACAATCAGTCATTGCAAGGATACAGAGGGAGAAAGAAAGTGAAATGGAGTCGGGTAAAATGGTATAGGAAGTGAAAGAGAAGAAAGAGTAAACTGAAACATGGAGAGAAGCCCTTAGCATAGGAGACCACGAATGCTCATTGATTGCCCGCTCTTGTCACCGTTGGAGATGCCAGACTCTTCGTCCTTGTCATTGACTGCTAGAAGCTGGAGGTCAGCTGTCAATTTAGGGCTCTTGCTTGGTCTTCTGTCATCTTCTTCCTCGTCTTCGTTGGCTCGGGAATTGGAGTTGAAGTTCCTGACCTTGAGATGCGAAGAAGATTGTTGAACAGGTTGAGATGTAAGATGTGACTTGGAGAGAGTAGGAGAATTTCCACCTTGGCTTCTGAATCTCTGCCTAGAGCGAGTCTCTGAAGCATCGTCGAGATCCATTCCAACAGAGTTCTCGAAGTCGAGCTTGCGTTTGCTTGGGCTTGGATGAGCCAGGTGTTGAGGGCGACCTGCTGCGATTTCACCGTTTGAAATGGTGTAGCCCCTAGTTCTACCGGCCAGAGGTCGGACCAGCGATGGAGTCGCTCTGTTGTAGCTCGATTGTTGAGGAGGTAGAACACCGCTTGGAGTGAAAGAAGGGGTGGACGGAGCTCTTAGGACGGAGGGCGCTTCTCTGTCATTCGAGTTCTGGTGAGATGAGATAGGACTTGGTTCAAAGTGACTTCTAGATCTTCTTCTCCCGGAGTTGATCGCACCTTGTTGGCTTCCTCTGAGAGTGGTTGTGCTTGAGCGTTCAACAACGGCTCTCTGACGATCGGATGAGCTGCCATAGCTACCAGAGAATCCATGACCGTTCGCTGAAGTAGGGGCAGATCCGTGTCCAGAGGAGCCTGGGAAAGGCAGAGGGTGAAGAGCGAGTCTTGGACTGGGAGTACCCTCATCGACGCTCATTCCGTCGTCGTTCTCGGATGAGGATCCCGCTCCTGTTCTCCCGTGAAGATCACCTTTGCCATCTCTCATCGCCTCTCCGAGAACCAAAGCAGCAGCGAGGTCGGCAGCTCCAGCTCCTTGACCGGTCACAGCCCTCTGCCTGATGACGTCCCTATCCAGAGTCCAAAGACCACCTTTCCCACCCTTCGTAGAGCCTGACTCGTCTGCAGGACCTTTCCCTGCCTTGACGAAAGCCTTGTTGAGGCTGAGGTTGTGTCTGACGGTGTTCTGCCACCCTTGAGCGTTGGCGCCGTCGAGAGCGTAGTGAGAAGGATGAGCAGCGTGGATCCAGGCGTAAATCTCTCTCAAACTCATTAGTTGAGTTGCAGAAGAAGAGATGGCTTGAGTGATGAGAGAAGCATATGACGCAGGGGGTCTTTTACGACGTCTCGAGTTGGCCAACCTATCCGGAGCTGGTGGAAGTGAAAGAGTTGGTACAGGTGGAGTTGACTGAGCCGATCCAGGAATGCTCTGATAGTTTGCTGAGTAGGCGAAAGGACCCGATGGATGAGAAGGAAGACCAGAAACTTGAGTGATTGGAGACCGAGCAGCCCATCCGTGCGTTGGCAAGGAGTCCATGGGAGAGATCAATCCTCTTGCTACTGCTGGCGAATCTACACTGTAAGCATTCCTGGCTTCGATGCTGAGATTCGGAAGGTGAGGAGGTGGACCTGCTGGAGAGACCAAGCCTCTGAGAGACTCGGCATCCCAAGACCTCCTTGCTGGGGGCTGACCTCCACTACCACGAGCGACCGTGGAGCCTGACCAAGAAGGATTCCTAGGATCATCCATGAAGAGAGGAGAAACCGGAGAAGGAGGGTAGGAGGCAGAAGAGCCAGGCGAGACGAGGGTGCCATTTTCGAGCTGACGAGACCCAGCACCAGATGCTAGAACTGCTGGATGCGATCTTCCTGGAACTTGAAATGTGGGTCCTGTATGATGTCCGTCGACTGGTGATAGCGGTGCGAACAGAAGAGGAGAATTGGTCTTGTAGTTCGATTGTTGATGTCTGGAGTAGAAACCTTCCTTCTGGAATGGATCTTCCTTCTGAAGATGTCCCATTCTGACGTTAGGACTGATTGCACTGACTGAGCTGTTGTTGGTACTCATACTGGCAGAGGAGTCACTCCTGCTTCTGCTTACATCCCACTGAGGACCTTGGCTGCCTCCCGAGCTGGCGAGACTGCTCCTTCCAGTAGCTCCACTGAGGATGGAGTCCCTACTTCCTGGAGCTTGTCTGAGATGAGCCGCTACGTGCGCTTGACTAGAAGGGTGCCCGGGTGGATAGGTAGGAGAGAATCGAGGCGCTGGGACGTATTCCTGAGCGAGGTCGGCTCTTGGAAGGCTCATCGTCGACGCTCTCTCTCTGGATCCAGAGAACCCAGTTGGCACTTGATGTAGGATGTTTGGTTGGTTCTGAGATTGATGCTGACTTGCTAGAGGGGCTCCAAAGGAAGCGAGCTGGCTCGATTGGGTAGGAGGCGAAAAGGAATCCGGGTGACTCTCTACGAAGTGTCTAGGTGAGTTGAGTACACTACCAGCACTTCGATGTTGAGGTTGATTTCCACTGACTTCTGATCCACTGTTACCTCTCCTAGGAGGAGCGACACTAGTCCATTCGTAAGCTTCTCCAACTTCTCCAGGATCCCGAGAGAGTTCGCCATCTCCTAAGACCAGCCCTCCGCTTGTTCGCCGAGGGGAAGCCTCCTGGTATGCAGCGTAAGATGAATCATCTATGCAGAAGGATCATGGAGGTAGAACGAGTGGTTAGAGAAGGACTGTACTATTGCTTTTGCATCTTGCTTTGACCACATTCCTCCTCCCTCTGCCCTTTGCCCCGACGACTAACTACAATATGTACTCACCATCGAATGTGTTGTTGCTACGTCTTCTCTGACTCCTTGTCCAATTCTCCACTGCCTCCTTCGCAGCTCCTGAAGGCTTTCTCCTATCAGCCATTACCTCACTGTCTTTCTCAGCGTATTCATCCAAGGCCATGCTGCTACCCGTGTCATCTGGGCTGCCAGCTTTCGAATGGAGTGTAGACCTCTCTGAGGAGTTCAGTCTCGAGTGGTGACGAGAGAAAGGACGTGATTGAGAAGAGGAGGTGGTGGTGTGCGGAGAGGTGATGGTAGGTTTGGCACTGATTTCTGATAGTAAATCTCTCATAGAAGGGAGCCGAGTGGAAGTTGATCGACCGACTGGAGGTACTGGATGATTAGTTGTAGTTGGAGTTGAAGAAGAGGAGGAAGGATGAGAAGAGGAAGAGGGTTCATTGAGATCTCCTTCATTGGATCTTGGTGGCATGATGGCGTTGAAGTGTGCGTTGGCTGATGGAAGTGGCGGATTGGAGTGAATCAACTTGAGCATGCAATCTTCTCCTCTGAGTGGTATCTTGAAGGTGAACAGTAGAAATCAGAAATTGTTAGAAGAGATAGAATCGAATTTGAAGAAGGGAAAGAGCGAAGAAATAAGGGTCTTGAAATGAGAATGACCTGTTAGAACCTTAGAATTGACACAATAGAAACGGCGGCGACGACGTTGATTCTATAGGTTATGGTGCGAAAAGAACAGGAAAGAGAAGATAAGATGGTGTAAGATCGTGTAAGATCGTGTAAGGATTAGGGGAAAGACAAGCCAAAGAGTACCACTACTCGGAGCGCCCTTCTTAGTTCTTGCCCCCTCCTCTCTCTGTGTTCGAACCTAGATCTCGGTAGACGTCAAACTTTGTTTGTTTTTGGCCTCGGTGAGAGAAAGTTTGCTTGGTGTTGCTTGCGTTTTTGCCTTCGAGTTAAAAAGGTTGTTCAACCTATTGCTGTTGTGAGCGGGAGATCTAAGATGGGACAGAATACCGACAGTTGGCCTGAGCGATTTTGTCCGTTCAACTCCTTCTTGACAGCACCCTCCACCGTCCCACTTTTTCACCAGCGAACAGCAGCAGTATGTAGAGATTCCAAGATGTTTTGAAACAAGGTAGAATTCAGAAAGATTATGAGAAAGAAAAGAGAAAAGCAAACTTCTCGTTCTATTCCTAACCCTTTTCTCTCCGTCCCTCTCCGCCCTTCCGCGACTCAGCTTCAACTTCAGCTTTTCAAGTTTCAAAACAAGCAAATCTCCATCTCAGAAACTGAGATTGAGGGAGATCGTTTTGAAGCAAGAAAAGGAGCATGAAAATGAAGAAAAAAGAATCGAAAGAGGAAGAACAAATGTGAACTGCATGCGTCTGCGTCGACTCCCAAGAACCAATCACCTGGGCAACATCGCAACAGCCTTCTTTCTTCCAACTTGTTATGCAAACTGAGAATCCGAAAACAAAGAAAAAGAACTAGAACTCACCTTTGGTCAGAAATTCGACTGGAGTGAAGTTTGGGGAGGAATGGTAGTGTAGCAGGGATGAGAAACTGAAAGGAATAGAGAGAGTCGAAGTTCAAGGCCCTGAAGAAGGAGCGTACTGGTTTTGTTGCAGATTAGACGATTCGAGAAAGAAGAAAGAGATGTGGCAGGAAAGATTGAAGGCGAAGAAAAAGAATGGAAGAGTTGAGGTAGAAGCTATCGAAACCTCTTCTCCTTTAAACGCAAAGAAGGCTCGCAGAGAGCATGCAGATTTTCTTTGCTTTGTGAGATCAGCAAAACCTTAATTCTCGATCAAAACAAACATGCCATCATCGCATCTCTCCAGATTGTTTGGGGCAGATTTAAAGATTTTGCGGAAGTAGTCATCCAGGAACACACAGAACTCACTGAGCTGTCAATCAACGTCAATGTCACTCCTTTTTCTGAGCAAATCTCCCTTTCCTTCTGTTCCTTCGCCTTGTTTCACCCCAGATCTCCTCTTCAAAATCCCGGCACCTTTAATTTGCGAAGGGTGCGAGCTACTACACATCAAGAAACCAGAAACGAATCTCTGATTCTCTGAGGCTCTGAGGAGAACTATATACCAAAGATTCCAGAATTGCCGAGCTATGTAGAAAAGCCTTGTGTCACATTTTCACAGAGAAGAACCACAACCTTAAAGAACGAGCCGGTCTTAGATGGCAGAAGGGAAAGATAGAGCTCGGGTTAACTTTGATTTAAGGTTGCCAGCAACAACGGTTCAGGTCTTGTCTCACATCGCGTTAAGTTGCGTGTTTTGCCATCTCGAGAGAGACTTCCAACCCGGAGATCTCTTAAGATTCTAGACTCAAGGTGTTTGGTCAAAAAGAAGAAAGGGCCGTCATCAAAGAAGGAATCAAGGAAAATCTACGATACGGTGTCGGAGTTTCGCCGCTATGCACATAGAAAACCTCTGACGCATGCGTCCCCAACAAGTGACTTCTACTCTTCTATCAACTCAAGATGAAATCGGGTCAAAGATTCTTGAGTGAAGTGATCTCGGGCTCACGTTTCGTCGCAGAGAGGCGCTTTAGAATTTTAGAAATCGTGAAAGATACAACAGCTTTAGGAGATCACGATCAAGTCCCAGACTTTGGTCTCTTCTCCGATTTCCCCTTTGGTCAAGCTTCTTAAAGTTTCCTTGACCACTCCTGCCAGTTTTCTCATAGCTTCTTCTTTGAGTGCGCCTTCTCTCCAACCAATCGAGATCGAAACGCCACCGTTTTCTCCATTCGAGTCTTCTGAAAGCCCACATACATCAATTGCAAGAGCATCACCGAAAAATGAAGGTGTCTGACACCAAGCTAATTGTTGAACCTTAGTGGAAGCGGTGTTGGAGGCTGTAGGCTCTTCGAGTTGAAGAGAAGGCATGGCCCCTAGATTCGACAATGAGAATGATCCAGAATATGATTCCTGACTCTTCGAGGCAAAGCACCTTTCCCAGCCAGTCGGAAGCTGCTCGCTAGTTTCTGATTGATCTCCATCGGGGATCTGTAGAAAGGGAGGAGAGGTGAGCAGATGGAGGAGAAGGCGAGAGAGGTCGATTCAACACTGTTGCCATCGGCACCTCCGTTCCAAGGCAACGAAAGTCGAACTCACATAATCCAGCATCCCTATATAGCTCAAGGCACATCTTCTAGACTCATCACTGTTTAAAGCTCGGTCGTAGCTTCTAGTAATGTCCCAGAAGCTACTCTCTCCATTCCAACCTTTGTCCCATTCAAAACCAGAGACAAAATTGCCCGCCACCAAGCCATGTTCTTCTTTCCTGACGTTAATGGGCGTATCTGCCTTGATAACGATGTTCTGATCCTTTTGATCTTTAGGAAATCCAGCCGGTCTACTGCCATCACCGATGATGTTTGAATCTTGATCAAGGGCTAAAGCTAGAATTCCAACAATAATCGTAGAGTTGATAACTGAATGAATAGTTTTTAACCCAAATCTCTTGCTAGCCTCTTTCAAATCATTCATAAACCCTTTCTCCTCAAACTGAAGTAGGAACAGAGCTGGCTTACACTCTTGAATTCTGGCTTCTAACTTATATGGCCAATGTGGCAGTCCCTCCAATCGAATTCTTAAGAAGGAAGGAAGACTTGGGATAATCAGAGATTTGTAAATCGTTCTTAAGAATACGGACCAGCCTGGTTTCATGTTGAAGGCGACGTCTGAAGCCTCTGGGATAGATTTTGCACCTCGAATTGAAGTAATTTGAGATTCAGTGAGATCGTTGGAGAGATTGAAGTTGGGAGAGACGAATAGAAGCCTGAAGAGGTTGAAGCACCCCTTTCCATCAGCTAGAGTGTGATTGACTGCTAAACCAATGAACACTTCCTTTTCGGTAGAAGAATAATGAAGGTCTACTCTCCACATTGGTTCGAGATCAGGCCTCAAAGTTTCCATCCCCAAATCCAATTGATTCTTCAGAACCTTTTCCAGAGTGTTCGCTCCTTCCAAATGGTTGATCTTCAAGATGCCTTCCGGATTGACCTCTCTATCTGATTTGCACCATTTTGGCTCCCTTGTCTTAGAGTCGATCACCTTGGCCGAGAGGAGGGGAACGAACTCGAGGAGCTTCTTGATTCTTCCAGAGAGGATGACTCGAGTTCTCTGTATTTTATCGTCGATAGATGCAGTTTCATCAGATAGTTGAATTGAAGAAACTATAGCCACGACAGGCGGGAATCCTACGTTGGTTCTGGCGACGCTGTATCGGTCATGGAGACCTTTCATCAATCAGAGCGAAGAGAACGAGGAAGAGAGATCTTGGGATCAGTCTCTGCCAGAGGATCTTTCTCTTTCTTTCTTACTTCACTTACCTAGCTTGCGGTAGACCTCGGGCATCGCCTGGAAGGAATAGGAAGGATACGATGAGAAGCAATGGTGAGAATAGGGAGAGAAGATTTCTCTTCCCAAAAAAAAGAAGTTTGGATCCCATGGTCCGTGATCTTCTCATGCCTCGTGGGCGGCAACCTTGTTGTGGTGAGTTTGACTGTCCGCTTTTTTTGCCGCCATAATAAATAAAATTCTCTTCGAGATGGTTGCATCCCTGTATCTTGGATCCATACTTTGCGTCTTTCTCCATCTTGTCATTTTCAACAATCTCCACGAGGCCACTACGATCGTCTCCGTTAACAAGGAACTTTCCGCGCTAGTGGCATTCTCTCCACTTCTTCCTTTCCCATTTTGGGGAAACCTTTCCTCGACCTCGGGATCAAAAAGAGGTACAGATCCTCTTAGCCCGAACACAAGGAACTGGTTAAAAGCCTCGTCCTCTTCCACCTTTTCTTTTCTTCCCTTCCCCCACACATCCTTTAAGTCCTCCTCTTCCTCTTCCCCCCTCTCTCCTATCGACTCGACATCTCCCTCAACATGGTGTTCAAGTCCTCACTTCTACTTCTCACCGCCACCTTGACAGCGCTCTCAGTCTCTTCAAGTCCTTTGACTGGGAGCTCTCTCTCCGACTTCGAGCACTTCGATCACGTCCTTCAAGCAAGACAACACGCGGTCTACACTCCTGGAAAATACACTGGTCCTCTGACTGATGGAGGAGCTTGGACCAAAGGTTTCGAGAAAGCGAAAGCCTTGGTTGATCAAATGACGATCGAAGAAAAGTGAGTCGGAGAAGGAAGATCGCACAAGGATGCTTCGACCTCTTGCTCATCTTTCTTTTCTTCTTTCCCTTTTTCGCCTTTCTCTTCAGAGCCAACGTGACAACTGGATTCGGCGGAAAGTGTGTTGGATTCACTGGAGAGGTGAGAAGACTTGATGGAACGAGGAGCGGCAGGAATTGATGAGCTCACTCCACTCTCCACTCAACCTTTCTGTCTATCATCTCTAGGTTCCTCGTCTAGGTCTCAGAGGTCTATGTCTTCAAGATTCACCCAATGGTGTCAGACCTGCTAAAAGAGTCTCTCAATTTCCAGCTCAATTGACAACAGCTGCTTCATGGGACCGAGAGCTCATCGCTCAGAGGGCAGAGGCTATCGCCGACGAATTCATGAACAAAGGAATCAACATCTGGCTAGGTCCAGTAACAGGTGGACCTCTAGGTAGAGCACCAAGCGGAGGAAGAGGTTGGGAAGGTGAGTCGAAGAGAAAGCATGTTTCATCTCTTTCTGCGCCCCTGAGTATGAAACCTTCCTTTTCCACTTTGACGCTGAAAACTGTTCGATTCGATTCGATTCATTGTTCGATCCAATTCAATTCATCGAACAGGTTATGGACCAGATTCCTACCTGAACGGAGAAGCTTCTTTTCTTACTGTCAAGCATGGACAAAAGAATGGGCTATTGACTTGTTCCAAACACTACATCGCCTATGAGCAGGAGACTTTCAGAAACATATGGAATAAAACTGAACCATATTCGGTTTTCGGAAAGAATGAGGTGAGTTCAATCGTAATGCGACCTTATAGAGTTTTAGACCAAACATTTCGAACGCTCACCTCTGTTTTCTCCTTCGTCTTCTAGCAAGACCCAATCTCCTCCAACTTAGATGATCAGACTCTTCATGAAGTCTATTTATGGCCATTTAGTGAAGCGATTCGGGCAGGTTCGACTACTGTCATGTGTGGATACAATGAAGTCAATGGATCCAACGCTTGTGCCGACGACTACACTTTGAACAAAGTCTTGAAGGAAGAGCTAGGCTTCAAGGGAGCTGTAATCTCAGACTGGGTTCGTATCGTGCTAGTTGGATGTGTTGAGGTCTAAGAAGGACTCACCTCAGACATGTTCGTTGCTGACAAGTTCGTTTTTCCTTTCTTCCATCAGGGAGGTACCCACGAGACTCTCGGATCAGCTCTGAATGGAATGGATGTGAGTAAATTCAAATTAGAAGACATAGACTCGAGCTTCTAGAGAGTGGAGACTCGAAGTTTTCGGAGTGGAACGCCTTTTTTTTCTTTTTTTTTCTTTTTTTGTTCCACTTTTTGACCCCTCGCCCCCCTTTTTGATTAGGTCACCATGCCAGGAGCAGCTTACGGCGGAGTCTACGGAAACTTCTACGGAGAGGAACTTGCAGCTCTAGTTTCAAATGGTACCGTTCCAGAAGAACGCCTAGACGACATGGTTCTCAGAATCCTTACGCCTGCATTCGAGTATCAAGATCTTGACAAGTGGCCACAACCAACCTTCGACGTGAGAGACATGACCCTACCTACCAACAACGTTCGAGGTGACCACTACAAGATCATCCAGAAGATCGCCGAAGAATCAATAACTATGCTGAAGAATGATAGATCAAACGGTGGAGGATTGCCACTCAAGAAAGACCTCCAATCTCTGCTCGTTGCAGGTCAAGATGCCGGACCAAATCCAAAGGGTTGGACAAGTTGTGGAATGGGAGGAAGATGTGAATTAGATGCTAACAACGGAACTCTGACTATGTGAGTTGAGAAGCGGAGAGTGTGGAGAAGTATGGCTGGGAAGTTTCGACTCACTCTTGTTCTATCTACCTTTTCAACTCTTCTTTTACAGGGGAGGTGGAAGTGGTTATGCCATTCCTTCATACACCATCGATCCACTCGCTGCTATCCAACATCACGTTCGATCTTCTGGTCCAGATATCAACATTCATCTTGACAACTGGAACTTGACGAACGCTGTCAACATGGCTCTCATCTCTGAGACTGCTCTAGTCTTCGTCAACGCCTACGCTACTGAATGGCAAGACAGACAGAATTTGACTCTTTGGGGTAACGCAGCTGAATTAGTCAAGAGTGTAGCTTCTGTCAACAATGATACCATCGTCATCATTCACAATCCTGGTCCTGTCATCATGGAGGAATGGATCGACCACGAGAATGTGACTGCCGTTTTAATGGCCTACTACCCAGGTCAAGAAAGCGGTTCTTCTCTACCTCCAATTCTTTTCGGTTCTAAATCTCCTTCTGGAAAGGTGAGTCTTTGACTGTCATGTCGTGTCGCCAACACTTCCTCTAACTGACCTTCTTTCCCCTCTTACCTTTAGCTTCCATTTACTGTTGGAAAGTCTGAAGCAGACTATCCAAATGGAACTATCTACTCGGAGCCAGTCAAAGATCCTCAAGCCGACTTCACAGAACGTCTTCTAATCGACTATAAATGGTTTGACGCCAAAAACATCACTCCACGTTATGAATTCGGTTTCGGATTATCCTATTCAGCTTTCAAATACGGTGATCTTTCAATTCAAAAAGACTACAAAAAGGATTCAACCTCTTTGCAAAAGACCAACGAGAAATTCAATCAAGTTGAAGGAATTCAAGGAGATTCGGTTTATGATCAAGTTTTCGAGGTCACTATTCCAATTACTAATAACGGAACTACTGAGGCTGCTGAAATCGTTCAACTTTATCTTAACTTCCCTGAAGAAGTTAATCAACCACCTTCACTTTTGAGAGGATTCGATAAACTTCTACTAAAGAAAGGTGAAAGTAAAGATGCTAAGTTCAGCTTGAGAAGAAAGGATTTGAGTGTTTGGAATACTTTTAACCAAGAATGGGAAATTCCTGAAGCTATTACAAAGGATGGATTGGAATTCTGGGTTGGAGCTAGTTCAAGAGACGTCAGACAGAGAGGTGTTCTCAAGATTTAATACTTTCCTTCTGTTCCTTTACTCTCATTTTGCTCGGATTACCTCCTTAAGTCTCTATTCTTTGCTTTTATCTGTGCATATATACCACGGCCTTTCTTATTCGAACGTCTAGTCAATCTCTTTCTTTGTCCTTTGTCGACGCGTTAGTGATGGAACCGCCTCTTTCGAATTGCAGGTCAGGAATGACTGAATTGCTAGAAATGGTTCTGGAGACCATCGCTCTTTTCATCATTCTCCACTTTAAAGGAGGGTGGGGTATGAAGCGACTAAGGTACACCCTGCGACTACCTTCTATGTACGACGCCTCTCTCACTCGTGAGCGTCGTCACTTTTGTTCTTAGATTTCTCTTCTCTCTGTGACCCTCGAAATTCTTTTTCTCCCTTCAAGATGGTCCCCGATAAGGCGACTGATCTATTGGCCCGAGGGCAAGTCGAAGCTCAAGGAGTCGAAGAGCGTGGCGGCAGTGGGTGCTCCGCGGTCTTCTCTCTCCATAACTCCCCCTCTTTACAGCCTGAAAGAGATGAGAATGTAAACATCTGTTTAAAATAGAGAGTATCTCTGAGTTCGATACTGGCAAGGTCGGTGCGCGATGAAATCGAAGAAAGTAATAGCCACTCGACTTTTGAGTTGCACCTGGTTGCCAAGAAACCCAGTTCAAACTACCGCTCTTCTGCAGGCGCAGAGGGGGTACAGTATTTAAAAATCGCAAGGCAATGGAATTTTGTTTGTTAGGAGAGGACACCACTTCTTCTAACCCTTCTCCTATCAGCCCTATTCAGCAAGATCAACCTCAATCCACTCCTGATTCCAATCCCACTCCATCATCACCAAGTTCAAGAACGAAATCACGATTTAGTCATCAATTGAATCAATTCAAATCACTACCTTCTTTGAGAAATCGAACATCTTCATCTACCACCTCTATTAACTCTACCCGTACCCCGCCATTCCTGTCTTCTACTGAACCCTCCACTCAATTACTTCAAGGTCCAATCCGTTCAAACTCTAATCTTCCAGTAACATCATCTGAATCTCAATTCAACTTACTTTCACCAAACGATTACGTTGAGAGACGACGTTCTTCTGCACCTTCCATCTCAATCAATCCCGATCCTCCTCTATCTTCAACTTCATTCAATCATCCTTTATCTTCTACTTCTACTGCCACCGAGTCAAGTCTTGAATTCAATTCAACTCAAGCTGTTAGGGCTTATCGGTTTGGAAAAAGTCATCCATCCTCCCCGACTCTACTCTGCCCAATCTACCCGGACCAGCTGGACCAATCTCAATCAAGTAGCAGCTGCTCGAAGGATCCATCAACATCCTCTTCTTCAAGGAAGCTTTTGAGGAGACTTTCTTCTGGAATGTTAAAGTCAAATTCAAATCTAACCAATAGCTCATCCTCAATTCAAATCCCTTCAACTTCAGCTTCTCATAAGCCTAACAGCAACAGCTCTCCATCTCATTCCCCTCCAACTTCTTTCTCTCGAGATCATCCTTCCAACAGCACCTCTAATCCAAATGTGAGCAATCAGAATCAGAATTCAATAACGACAGTCAGTCGAGGGCCAATTGGAGCAGGTGGAATAGCCAGAGCCTTAGCTTTGTCCGCTTCTCAATCAAGCATCGTAGGATTAGGTAGTGCTGCTACCAATCCCACTCTATCTTCAAACCAACCTTCAACTTCTACCTCTACTCCTTCAACATCAACTTCTCTAGCAACTTCTTTATCCAAAAGTGACATTTGGACAATGGGAATGGGAATGGGAATGATTGGAAGTAGTCAATCTAGGAGATTTTCCAATCAATCTTCTTCTCAAGCTTTGATACCAGTTCCTAGGAATTCGATTCTCATGAATTCTCCAAGGCCTAGAACTTCAACTTCGACTGGAGAGAATTTGAATGGGGTCGACTCAAGACCAAGTCTTGGAGATAGGTCTAGGACTGATAGTAGTAACTCAGCTCATGGGAAAAGTCATCTCAAAAGAGGGTTCTCTGAGAACGGAACTGCTTCAACTACTTCTCAGGATCAACCTTTAACTTCTAGTTCAAGTGTCATTGCACCCTCGGTGGAAGGTGGAGTGGTGACTTCAAGACCTTCCCCCATCTCAACGCCTTCTTTATCAGCTATTTCGCCTAATAGTCTCTCGATGGTCTCTCCTGCAAATTCGGAACTCTCAACAACAACTTCTGCATCTCAGTATTTTCAGGATCCTTCTTCCTACCTCAGGCCCGCTCCTGTGGTGACTAGGATTCCAGCAGTTCCCTCTGAGAAGGAAAGGTTAAGAGCTTTAGAGAAAGCCAAAGAGAGGAAAGAAAGAAGAGCAAAGCTTAGAAGAGAAAGGGAGAAAGAAGAGAAAGAAGCGAAGGAGAAGGAAGAAAGAGAAAAAGAGAAAGAAAGAGAAAGGCAGAGAGAAGAGGAGAAGATTTGGGGTATGATCCCAAAGAAAAGTTTCATCTTTGGTCTGGGTGGTTTGGGAGAGGTCAACTTCAACACTCAAATCTCAATGATGGCTGGTTGGGGAAATGGAAGTATGGGTGGAAACACTCCTCACATAGAAAGTCCTAGAAGTGAGAAGAAGAGAATGAGTAGAGACTTTGGAGGACCGGGGAGTGGCAGAGAAAGTAGAGAATTTGGGAATAGAGAAAGAGAACATGAAAGAGGAAGATCTGGGAGAAGGAGAAGTCTTGGTGAGAAGGATAAGAATTCTCTTAAGCATGGGAAGAAGGCTAGCAAGAGGAAGCAGAATGAAGAGGAGAGTAGGGAACGAAGTAGATCTAGAGACGGAGCTTCCAAGCCATCTTCAAGTCGGAGGAAATCTAACGAGTCTACAAGAAATCGGGAAGCTTCTTCTTCGCCTTCACAAACGAGATCTTCAAAGTCCTTTCCTTCGAATTCAACCTCTGGAGATGCGGATCAGGACGCCTCATCAATCAAATCTACCTCATCTTCCGAAGCGGAACCTTTGGATCCAGAGGAGTTGGCTGCTCTGAATGCCATCATCAACACAAGACGAAGTATGGCTGCAGCGGAAGCTCTAGCTAGTGGAGCTGTCAAACCTGGGAATGGAATGGGAATGGGAGTTGGTAGAAGCGCCAGTGAAGTTGGACATGGAGAGAATTGGAATTGGGACAGACGAGGTAGTGGAGCTACCACTGCCTCAAATGTCACTGGGATTACAGCTACTGGAACTATGATCTGTCCAGTTTGCGGTCACTCGAACAATCACAAGCCGTCGCCGCTGGCAACTCCAAGTTCACAAGTCGAAGGAGAAGGGGAGAAGAATCCTCTGGAAGAGGTCGAGGTTTCTCAATCTAGATCTCGACCTGAAGGGGAAGATCCGATGAATCTTAGTACAAGTAGTGTGGATACGATATGCATCAAATCTCAAGATCCGAATTCTCAAGGCGTGGTTGATTCTTCGGATGAGGAAGTGGGTGGAAAGAAGTCGATGCTCAATCCCCTTACAAGCTCTTCTGCTCTTTTAACTCCGACTCTAAAATCCTCAACAATGAGCTCTTTCAACATCAACAAGGAGCCTGATACAGTCCAAGAGATCAATAATCTTCCTCCTCCTTCGATTTCACTCCCGTCCTCCAGTCTCGATCCTTCAGTTGAGAATCCATCTGCTTCAGTCATCTCTGCCGCTGAACCTTCCCCATCTGCTTCAACTCAAACTCAAACGGAAAGTCAATGTCAAAGTTGTGGTTCCAATATGAGACCCAATTGGTCCCCCTCCTTCGGTTTCATCGGAACCCATTCTTTCACTCCAAAGATTCGATTTGCTCCTTTACCTCAACCTTATCCCTTTGGTCACACCAACTCTGGTACCGCTGCTCCAGGTAGTGGAAGAAATTCTCTGGAAGCTTATTCTTTCGGAACTGCTGAGGGAGCTTCAAGTAGTGGACCGAATGGAACTTCAGAATCATCTGACAGTCCAACAAAGCCTTTCGAGAACGATAGGCCTTTGGCTTCTACTTCTAATTCCACTTTGGCTTCTACCCCTACTTCAACTGGTCCTAGCACTTCTGGAGGGACAGAGACTGAATATTTCACTTCAGATCATGAGAGTTCTCAAGGACATGGGAGAGAGATTGATGATGATGATGATGGATTGCTCAGTGACGAGGAGATGATTGAAGCTGAGAAAGGGGAAGAAGAGAGTTGGAAGAAATGGTATGGTGGTGGAAGTGGGGGCAAGAAATGGTGAGTTGATCTTCTTATCAGAGTAAGCAAGGGGCAAATGTATGCTAACCTTTGTTTCTTTTCCACTTATTTGATGCAAGGTATCTCATGGGAATGCCATCATCGGTCTTCAAACCAGCCAAGAAACGTCGTTCATCTGCCAAGAGAGCTTCCATCTCTTCGTTCTCTCGAGGTTCGACTTCAGATGTAGAGGGTTTCCAAGGAGCGTCCAGAGATAGCGTTCTCAGTAGCGGAGGATCTTCTCTGCCAAATAGCGACGCCTCTTCTGGTTCTCAACATCAATTGACGAGAAGGATCAGTACTGGAACTCTCGGCGTAATTGGAAGCTTCGAAGCTGACAGGAAGAACACAACTCAAAAAGATGAGCTCATCAAACACCAGCTGATGCACCGTAACAGCAGTGGCTCTCAACTGGACAATGGCTCTGTCACTCCGACAGGACATTCAAAACCTAGAAGCACGAGTAGTAGACCTGGATCTTCTTCTGGAGCTTCCATTTCTTCTGCAAAACGACGAAAGGCCAACTCTAGAGCTGCTCATGCTCTCTCTTTGGGCTTGTTTGGAGGTCTTAGTGGAGCTGAAAGTGAATCTGAAGGAGATGATGAACCTTTAGATCCAAAGCAAAGAGAGAGGGAAAGAGCTAGGAGGAGTGAATTGATAAGGCTGAGTAGGCCAGGTGGAACTGGACAGGTCACTCTACCGTGAGTATCTGTGTTTTCACTGCTTCTCACATGGCGTGGAGATGAACTGACTTTGATTTGACTCTCTTTTCTTCCTCTGGAATCGCAGAGATGGAACCAAGATCAAAGCCCGAAGAGTCGATGATCCAGGTGCCGTTACGGATTGGGAAAGAGACGAGCTTCACGCAGACGAATGGGGTTTTGCAGCCTTGGCTAGGGAAGCCAGAAGAATCAAAGCTGCCAAAGCTGCCCAAGAAGAGAAGGAGGAAATGGAGAAGGAAAAGAGATCTCAAGATGAGAACGAAGTCGTGCTTCAGCCATCTGAGCCTGGAGTCTCTCATTCATCACCTCTAACGAAAGCAGAACCTCAAGTCGAAAGCCCAGGCTCGATTTCACCTTCCAATTCGCCTTCTCCTCAAGCTTCAGTTGTCGCTTCATCTCCTGCTCCGGTTCCTTCGACAGCTCTACTCCCTGCCGTTCTGCCACCACGCAAACAACCGTCTCGTCAAGGCTCGATGGTCGAGACATCTGGATTGGGTATGAGTGCAAGCAGAGCTGAAGAGGTTAGGAGGCGTCACGAAATGGAAGTTGCTGCTCTGGGTGCTGACGTCCTTGCTTCTATCAAGGCTCAGCAAGCAAAGGACAGGAGGGAGAAGTCTGCCTCTGTGGTCGACTCAGAAGGAAAGTCTAATCCAGCTGCCAATCCGGAAACTCCAAAAGCCAAGCAGAAGAGCTGGTCTTCTTCCGATTCAAAATCAAATCAAACCAACACCTCCACTCCTCTGCTGCGTATCTCCTCAGCTGAAAGCAACGCCTCCAATGTCACTTTCGACAGAAACAAGAAACTTCAAAGCTCTCCTCTCGGATCTCCATCCTCAGAGAAGCACGCAGAGCTTCATCCGTCTTCCATCGAACTCTCAAGATCCACTTCCAGGTCAAGATCCGAGAAAGCTGCGTTGGCAAGATCTACCTCCTCAACGTCGTCTCTCGCTACAAGGAACAGCTCTGTCTCGCCGAGCAGGAGATCAGACAGAGCCTACAGGAATCCAAAGACTGTGCCCGCTCCTTCGCCTTATCTGCCCATTCGTCCAGATGCCAGAGGTTTGACTGTGGTTCCTCTACCTCCGTCTCAGCTAGGCAGACGGCCTGACAGACCAGTCGAAGGCAGAGTCTGGACTTTCGACGTCTCCGACGATAGCGAAAGCACAGAGGAGGAAGAAGGAGATGACAAGTCAGTTGTCAGGTCTACCTCCAAGCTCTCCACTGGAGAAGATGATGACAGTGACAGTGAATCCGAGAACGAGGACGACCTGGATCCTGAAGAGATTGCAGAGGAAGAAAGGCGTACTGAAGCTCAAAAGAAGAGAGCAACTACCATGGCTGCTGGTCAAGAAATCATCAGATCTGGTTCAACAAGTGGTGCGGCAGCGGCTAGGAAGAAACAAGAACGTTCAAACTCAAAGGCAACTACCTCTTCCGAAAACGTTGGTAACGATAATTCTCCTTCGTTGAGCAAATCTTCCAGCCTGAGAGGTTCGACCTCCATCGCCTCTCTTCCTGGCAGTGGTCACTTCAAATCCTCCACCTCGAAATCCAAGTCGCCATCTACTCTCCGAAACACGTCTTCTCTTGCTACAATGAAACCCTCCTCGGATTCAAAGAACAAGAAGACTTCTGTAGGAAGAGGTCGATCAGCGACAACTACAGCCACAGCTTCTCAGGATGAAGCTTTCCTTTTCGACGACGACGAGCTGTGGCCTTCTAGCTACGTTGAAACTTCTCTAGGTTTGGGGGCTGGCAAGAAGCTTAGCAAGGGTGCAAGAGAAGCTAGCATCGCAAGAAGTAGAGCCGCCAGAGATAGAAGAGAGGAGGAACAGCGTAGACTCCAAGCCGAGAAGGAAAGGAAAAGGGCGGAAGATCCAGAAAATCTCGACTATGGATGGCCAAGGTCACTTCAAGGTAGTTCTCTTTATTAGGCTTTCGCCTTCGCTTTTCTCCCCTTCAATTCAATACTCATTTGAGTTCCACTTCACTTCAAAATCAATCTGTAAATAACAAGCCACGTCGATGCTTTCCCCCTTCTGCTCTTTCAAATCGTTTCTAACACCAATTTCTCAAAACACCACTCTATTATTACATTTATCCACTGTGTGCTTGCTGAACCTTTTCAAAATTACCTCAGAACTCTCATTCTACTTCAATGTCCATATGTTCTAATTAGGTGTTTCTGTCACCAAAACAAGCTGTACTTTTTCTTTCTCCAGTTTACCTTCTGTCTTGATCTAATTCAATTGAACCTTTTCACTATATCCTTTCGCCCGTTTTGGTGATGCTGAACTTTACGTATTGAAATTGAAGGGAAGAACTTTTGGTGAAATACATGATGTGATGGGAAAGACTGGACACTCAATTAAGGATTTTTTTAATAAAGGGCAAGAAAGAGAGGAAATTGAATGACAAAGGAAGGGAAGCAATGGGGATCGATCTAGCCCTGTCTCAAAAGAACGTCTGGAACAAGATCGTCTCTTTCAAGTTCTGAAGGCTCTGTCCCCTTCGATTGATCCGAGGTAGACTTGGAAGCTTCTGGCTTAGAATAGTTGCGAAGTTCGGTCGATTCCAGGAAGAGCTCGTCTCTCAACGATTGAGTCCAGCCTTCCATTCTTCGATTGACTTCCAAAGTTAGGCGACAGGCACTGGGGAGAACGAGAGAGAGAGGATCAAGAGAGAAGTTAGCACCCAATAGACTGAAAGAAGTAAAGGTTAAAGACTCAGCACTCACACTGCGGTAGAGGTGATGAAAGAATAAGCTCCGCGAAGCCAGATTTGATCGTACTCGGCAGAACGACCGACCGGTTTGACAATTAACATACCAGCCCAGACAAAGAACGGGGGAGTCAAGAGGAGTAAGAGTAGAGCGCTGACAAAAGGAAGAATCACCTGGCGAGTGGCTTGAGGAATGTCAGGTCTTCGAAATCCATTTGCCCAAATCTGTAATTCGGAGAGAGAGAGGGGGGGAGAGACTCTGTCAGAATTTCTGAACGATGCATCAAATCCAGGATCCAATTGGGAAGAGACAGAGAAAGAACAAGGCGTCTGAGTTGTAACCTACCGGAGTCATTCTTTGTTCCACGAAGCCGCTGGCGCTGAAGCAAATGAGCTGTTGACCAATGACTCCTAGCGCCCAGATTTGACCGAGCGATGCAACAGGGACTCGATAGTTGTTTAGACGGAAAGGCACGATGACGTCTGTAGAGGAGGGCGCGAGAACGGGGTGAGTAAATCAATCTGCGCTACTCTCAACCAGTGGGGCGACACTTACATTGATTCATCGTCAATCCCAGAAGAACTGGGGTGATGATGGCGAAAGAGACGACGAGATAGAAGAGCTTGATCATATGAACCAAAGCCTCCTTCGTCTTGCTGATGACGAGGCCACGACGGCTGCGTTTGACCGTTCGAATGACTGTTCTTCTGACTTTGTTGAGGAGCCAGAGAAGCAGGGCTCCGACTGTGAATGGGTAGGAATCGTGAAGCTCAGGTAGACCGACCAAAGACACGCATAGCCGTCCAACCGCGACTAGCGGAACGAGTTGAGTTGAGAAGAGAAGGTTAGTCGAAACGTTTATGAGAATCGAACAGAAAGTCAGTACTTACGAGGAACTACGATAGCGGAGATAATGCCGATTGAAAGACAGACCCAAAGGAAACCAATCAGAGCGATAATCCGATGTCTCAGATTGGGAGGAACATAGATAGTGGTGTAGCTGGGAGGAGTGGACCTGAAGTTGAGGAGAGAGAGGGGGGGGGGCCAATAAGACAACAAGTAGTAGCAAGGGACGAATCTCACAAGACCGAGGAAGACACGTTCACCTTCTTTCACTCACCTTCCAGCCTTCGCGATAGCCTCCTCCTGCTTTTGGAGAGCTGCTGCGTTCTCCTCGTCGATGGGAATTCCTAGCGAATCGACGTAGATGACGATAGGTCCGAACAGGGTGTTGTGGTCGTCAGCTGGAACTCTAGCCAGAGCTCCATCACTAACGAATCTGCCAGCCGCTATCTCCGAGACGATCTCTTTCTCCACCAAGGCTTCGTCCGCCTGGGAACGAATCTTGGAGCTGAAGCGGCGAAAGGAGATCTTGAAAGAATCCTTCCAAGATTGAGCGATCCAGTGTCCCTGTTCTTCACTTGGGTTTCCTCCGATTAGATAAGAACTCAAACGGAAGAGACGAGCAGCTGAGATCCACCATTTACGAGACAGACTTCTGAAGGCGCGATCCGGTCTTGAGGTCGACACCAACCAAGGAAGAACCATGTGAAGGACGATGAGATCGTAAGGGACGTCAGAGAGAGCCTCGTAGGGTTTCCATCTCAGCGGGAGAATCGTCTTGAAGAGAAGTCTTACTCCGTGGACGTTGACTCCGATCACTGCGAAGCAGATCATGCCGTACATGACAGCGGAAGTGGCGATCTTCCTGAGCTGAAGGAGAGAAGATCTTTCCAGAATCTCCTTGACTGGGTGATAGTTGGGATCCGCTGGGTCTCGGATGAAGCAAAGAGCTCCGGCTCTGAGAGATTTCCGAGTGGTTCCAACGAATTGAGCGAAAAGGAACATGTACAACGTTCCACAGAGCCACAAAGCGAACACTCCGGAGATCGTGATCCAATGACTTAGAATCGGAGCCTCGTTTGAGAAGAGAGGGAAGACGCAGAGGTTGAGGAGATATCCACAGCAGAGAGGGAAGAGAACCAACTCCACGACGATGAAGAAGAGGACCTTGGCGACCAGGTACTGCTGTTTCATCCAGTTCCGAGTCCAGTTCATGTGAGTATATCCTGCCCATTTGACGAGCTTGGTGTGAAGAGTGATGTAGAGGATCAGGAAGAGGTGACCGAGAACGACGGAGAATGCTCTGTCCGACCAGCTCATCCCGAACCTCTTGGAATCCAAGGCTTTGACTTCCGAGATGAGTTTCTCGGGGAGCTCCGAGACTTGATCCAAAGCGGTTTCGTAGTCGAACTTGGAGAAGGTCTTGACGACGGCATCGTGGATTCGGACTGGAAGATGAGCGCTTGCAGCTTCTCCGATACTCTTCGCATGTCCTGCCAGTCCAGATAAAGAGAATGCGCTGAAAGATGTTGAAGAAGCGCTTTCTCCCACAGAAGGAACAAGAGCGCTGGCCTTGGAGGCTAGACTGCTCTTTGCGACCATCTTGAAAATCGGAGTCAAGAGCCACTTCGCCGATCGATAGAGTCCTTCGAACAGAGGGTCGGTGAAGAATCGCAGTAGCTGAATAGGCACTGAGAGACCGTAGAAGACCTCGACAGGACCCATGAGTTTTCCAACGAAGTAGGGAAAGGCGATGAAGACGAGGAGGAATAGAGAGCAGAGAGTACAGATGAGAGCAACGTTTGAGAACAACCCAAGAATGTTCCCTCTCATTCCAATCGCTGAAGGAGACAAGGGCAGGAAGAATCAAGAGTGAACATCAGTTTCGGACAGCCTGGGTGGTGACTTGTCACTCCATCTCTTCTCCTCAGAAAGCTTCACTCACCTTCAAAAACTCCTTCCAATTCCTCTCTTATCCCTTCTCCATCGGCATCAGCCTCAGCAACCGCCGCTTCTGCTTCAGCCCACAGCTCGTGCTCCGCATCGATGACTACCTCTGCTTCGAATTCCCCTAGCTCGTCTTCGTCAGAGTCGCTTTCATCCTCCTCCTCATCGATCCAGGCGTCATCGGAATTCTCATGTTCTTCTTGCTCCTCTTCTTCTCCTTCCTCAATGTTTGAAGAGACAGCCGAGGCAACACATTCCGAAGAGGTTGACTCCAGTCCAGTCCGATCTGGAATGGACTCAGAGAATGGCTGAGAAGAAGATCCCGCTTCCGTCGTAGAAGGTACTGGATCGTCGAGAGCTCTACCTTTACCCTTCTCTTCTGTTGTCAGAGCGGAGCTCGAGGTTGACGCTTCTGGAAGAGTCTTCAGATCAGGTTCCGGAACTTCGGGTACTTCCTTCTCGAAGAATTGAGCTTCTTGATCCCCATCAGCCCCATGACGCTTGTTAACTGGCTGAGATATGGATTCAAGCTGCTGCCAAAAGTCTTGATTCGAGAGTTTTTGAGTTGGCGAAGTGAAGGGAGCAGAGACGTTGGGAGGTGATGGCTGCTTGTTGTCGAATCGGAATGGAGTGGAAGATGACTCTCCTTCCTCAATTGGGACTGAAGAAGCTCTTTCGCTCCTTGATGATTGAGGATCTGCTGAACTTAATACTGGAGGTACTGTGAAATTGAAATTGAAACCTTCCGGAGCGATTTGGCTCTCTTCCTGAGAATCTCTGTTTGAGAGAAGAGGTTCAGAGACAGCTCTTGGTTGTGCTTGCTTCTTTTGATGAGAGCTCTTTCGAATGAATCCGGAAGTTGGCTTTCTGAAAGGTCTACTCGGTGAACGTCTTCCTCCTTCTGAAGGAGAGATTGAAGTTGAGAAGACGTTAGGCTGAGAGGGACCGAAGTTGAAATCCGGTTGCGTGGCTGTAGGGATAGAAGTTGCTGGTAGACTTGAAGGTTTCTCCGGCTGAAGAAACGAGTCGACATCTTCCACGTCTGCTAGGTCAGCGTAGTCTGGCAACTCGTCTCCGAAGTATCCGACTCCATCCATTGCTCTAGCTTTTCCTTTCCCAGACGGATCCGATTGCTTTGGTTCTTGCTCTTGCTCTTGCTCCTTCTCCACCTCGGCCCCTCCAATCGTTGATCCAGAACCTTCTCCGACTTTCCCGAGACTTCCGAAACGAGCCAGCCTTAGCTCTCTCAGTTTCTTGACATCATCCTCTGGCGGGTCGAAAGGATTCGAAGATGCTCCTTCCACACTTTCTCCTGGTACAGCTCTCATCCTGTTAGAGAAGCCTGTAGTTTGAAGAGCTGCGAATGGAGGTCCATCAGGGAGAATACCATTGGTTGCAGCGTCTTGAAGGTCTCGGATTGCGGCGTCCTGAAACTCTTGGACAGTCATCGCCGCAGGTTGAGGCGCTCCAGGTGCTCGGATAGGTCGAATGACTCTGGGAGGAGGAACTGCTGGAGGGGCCTGAGGAGCTGGAGGAGCGACGGGATCTGGTAGAGGTTGATCTTGAGGAGTAGCAGGTATGTTCTGAAGGATCCACTCTCTCAGCAGAAAGATTGAGACGCTGTGGAACCAGAAGAGAACACAGAGAAGTCAGTTGGAAGCTGCAACGCTGGAGTCGAACTATCAAGTCAGTTGAGGAATCAGCTCAAAGACTCACAAAAGCACCACAATTGAGCAAGTCAAAATCTGACCTTCGAAGCAGTCCTTCATCAAGGAGCTGAGCAAGAGAGAGAGGGGTGGAGAAAGAGCACAGGTTAGCAATTGATCTATCTCCCTCCAGAGAACCGTCACTCTAGAGTTCAAAATTCATCGAATAATAGACTCAGCTTCCCGAGGAGTCTCCGAGCCCATGTCCAAAGGTCTGAAGTCATCAGCAGCTGTGCTGGTCTTGGAGAAGTTTTATCCCTTTCCTCCATCTTTTCTGAGAAACGCTTCTAAATTGGCTCACCTCAAGATCTTAGCAGCTCTCCCCGTATCCCAACCCAAACCTCTGATCCTATCAAACCTGGCAAATCCAGAGGTAGCAGCTGCAGTTGGAGCAGAAGAGGAAGAGTTCTTCCCCTCAATTACCATGCGAACAGCAGAAGCAGTGACATTGCTCAGGTTAGATCCTACAGTTGAAGTTGAAATGCTAGCTCTTTTGGGCGGATCACCAGACGAAGATTCATCAAAATTGTAGATCAAAAGGCAGAGCATGTCCACGAACCTAAAATAAGTTCTCCAAACGTAAATGTTGACAGTTGGAAGGATTCCTAACCAACAGAAGCATACCAGGATAGCTCTCAAGAATAGTAAGGTATATTTGATGGTCATTGAGATCATTAATCCCAGGTAATGATGGAATGGAAGATTACCTTTAGGCATGTTCGATTTGTACTTTCTTCGGAATACGAAGGGATGAGAACATAGCTCGCAGTGTTTCTTCTTTGAATGTTTGAGCCATTCTACTAAGCTGAAGGAGGTGAAGGGAATGGGGTAGGGGAGGAGTATTTGAAGCATTTGAAGATTAGAGACCAGCCTTCTGCCTGATTGTACTTGGCTCCTCTCACAGATCTAATTTTTACTGTTCTGTTGCATGTACTCACCAATCTTGATGAGTGTACTGAATTGAACCAGAACATTTACAAGGATGAAAGAGAGGTTGATCATCTTCTGCTCCTGATCTACAGATTCGACACTGCTTCTCTTCCTCCTCTACGATTGGCATCTTGACTTCTTTCTCCCTCGGTCTCTATTCGCTTCCTCTCTCTGTCTTGAAATTGATCCTTTGACTGAAGTGCTAGGAGTCAAGTTGACTTATCTTATTCAACTCAGTCCAACGTCTTGAGCCGATAGTTTGTTCGTGGTGGAGAGAGAGAAAGAGGGTGGACTCAGGAAGAACAAAGTCCGATGCACTGAAGGCCTTAATACCTACAACCGTCTATCCCCTTGCCTTCTTCGAAATCTAGTTTTGAATTGAAAGTCAAGATTCTGAAAACTTTCAACTCGAAAGCACCCCAGACCTTCTTCCCCAGTTCAGTTCCCCTCCCTCCCTCTAGCAGTCGACCCCTGCTTTGCCCCTATCTCTGCTTTCCCTCTCCACCTATGCCTTCCGATATTGATGCTATCAATTCTGATTCCTGTGGACCTACGAGGGGTCGTCAAAGTTTCGCATCTGATTTGTGCTTAGTGTTCAATTTTTCCAACCTTTCTTGGGGTTCTAAGCATTCCTTCTCTCACCTAGCAGTCAGCAACTTGACCTTCTCTGGCACTCGTGTTTCTTCCAGTCACTTTAAGAAAGATACCGGTGGGTCCGAGGGTTTTGTTTCATCATCGCGTTCGATTTATCATCCCTGACCCGCCCCTCGAATCGACATCAGCTATATTATCCGAAGCTTCTCAGCTCTCCATTTACGATTGGATCGAGTAAAGCTAAAAGAACTTCTCTCTGTCAAATTCTTTGTAGTTCTGGATGAAAGAATGTTACGGCTATCTGTGAGCTTTTCTCGCCAGACCTGATCATCCAGTTTGATGGAGGGATGCCTTTTGTGAGATGTGAGAGCCTTCGAAGAGCATCGAGACCACCCTTGAATCTTACTCCCTCAGCAAGAGGAAGAATACACGCAAGGTAGAACTGGATTAAATGTTGACGCTTGGGAAGGATTACACCAGACTCAATCCAAAAGGTCATGCCCTCGGTCAGCTAGTTCAATTGATCCTCAAGTCCAAAGAAACACTTCTGACAATTTCTGTTTGCAATACTTGGAATACTTCCAATGTTTTCGTAGACCGGCTACTCCTGAATTCTCCTAACCTAGTCGAATTCCGAGTCGAAGATTACGGTCGATCTCATTCCGGAACCAGACTTCTAAGCCCAAAACGATTCAAATCTGAACCTCTCCAATTACTCTGGATTCCTCAGCTTGCTTATATTCCTGTGAATTCTTCTACCTTTCTTACTGAGGCTCGACCTGCTCTCTTCAAGAATCTGACGTCTTTGAGAGTTTCGCAAAAACTCGACCACTCCCAGTGGAGGGAAACACTTTCACATTCTGCTCAGTCCCTCAAGGACCCGTCCATTCAACTATCCTCTCAAAAGAATGATGATTATAATCATTCCATTTACATCCAAATTTAGAGGTGCTAAATCTTAGTGAGGAACTCTGTCGGTTCCCAAGCTGGATGCTAGTTCCACCCACCCTGAAGCTGTTTACAGGTTCTGTCTATTCTGGTTTACCAATTCTCTCTAAGCTCTGGAAGAGCTGTGCGTTCGGTTGGGGGGAGCTATCAACTAAATGTCCAAACCTTCAGGTTTTAATGATGTTGGAAGCCTCAACAGATGAAATATCACTGAAGGACGATCTACTAAGTCTCCTCAGAGCAAGAAAGAAAAATGTGGAAAGTAGACTAGAGGTAGATAACGTCAAGATGGAGCCGTTGAAGAAGCTAGTGATTCCCTTCAAGGAGCACTCTGCCCGGGCGCTGGAAAAGTGCAGAGAATTGGTGGGAGAAGTGGTGGACTGGGATCTAGAGCCACAGTTTTTTGAAGTTGAGATTTGAGAGAACAAGATACTGCTCTATTCCAGTAAGTAAGATTTAGAATTTGCAAACTCATCCAACCAAAGTTCTGCTCTCTTATACTTGTACACTCCCTCTGATCAATCCCTCTCTTCTCCCTTTTCCTCCCTCTCAGCTGAAAGCACCAGAGTTGCTCGATTTGAACATCTCCAAAATCCTTCTTCAACTTGGATCTTTAAATGACCGAATCACGCTTCTATCCAATTCAAGCTTTTTTCTACTCTTCTACTCGATCAAGCTCAATTAGCTTCTCGTTCAACTCTCTCTCTTGCCATCAGCCATTATCCGATCACAGATCCATCTTCATTTCAGAATCTCCAAGTTTCGAAACCCCGACCTTTCTGGAAAGTCATCTTTATCGAGGCAAAAGAAAAAAGAGCCCCAGTGGGAAGGAAAAGTGAAGTCGATGGGTGACGTCTTAAGCTGAGAGAGTGGTATTGTCAAGCCTTGCCTCACTTTCCACGTCGAAATGACCCCTGCTAGTGCAACGTTCTCGAAACTCTGTTCTTCTTGTTCTCTCCTTGCGCTCTAACACTCACTCAGTCCCTCTCCCTGGTGTAGTGATCAAATCTCAAAGCCCTCTCTTTCTTCTCGCGATGGGCTCTCAAGATAGAAGCCATCGTTCAAAACAACAGCTTCGAGCGCATTGAGCTCAAAATGTCGTCTCGAAAGAGGCTTTGGCGTTCGTCGACTGAACAGGATTCTAGAACTAGTCCCCTTCGAATTGAAAGCGAGGCACTTTTCAGTAGCGCTTGACCTGAACCATCGCCATCAATCCTCTGTCCCAGACACCTCTGACTTCTTCAATTCTCCTTGCGAGGCAGCGTCCCAGATTGTATACTTATGTGGATGCCTTGAGATGAGTCTTTGGATCTGAGAAAAGGTGAAGTATGTAGCTAGATGGAAGATGGAATTGGGGGGCTTTCTGAAAGGATAGCTTTAAGCTCTGGACAGACTTCACCGAATCATCTTCATCCAATTCTATCCTCTAAGATTAAACAGAACACACATTAAACAGAACATACATAATTATTGAGATTAAAGAAATAGAGTCTATGCGATCCAAGAAAAGAAAGTGAGTTTGGCTAAAGAAAGATTGAGCTTCTGCTAAAACAAAAAGCTGTTGCTTGAGGATTCAGTCCATCTAGATACGTAGGCTAGATGATAATTAGGCGATAGCGTGACCAGCAGCTAACCAAATGTAGACGGCGTGGAGAACAGCGGTGTTGAAGACGATAGTACGGACGAAGGACATTGGCTTGGTCTCGGTAGTGAGGTAGAGGTAGGTGTAAAGAACTCTAGTAACCATGTAGTTGATTGCAAAAGCATTCATAGTTGGAGCTCCTAGACGAGCGAAGTTACCAGCGAGCTGTGAAAGGGGAATGGAGGATGGGAAGATTAGCCGGAAGTGTGGCTGGAGATTGCCATCGACTCCTCAGTCCTCTATTGAACTCCCAACTGTTGACGTGAGCTAGTCAGATTGTTCCATTCATGACTGTGGTTGCCACTCTGCGACGCTCATGGAAGGCGTTCTCTATCACTTCCTTCTGATTCTCCAGCTCCACCTTGCCATCCAATCACTTTCTCTCACTCACCAAGGTTCCAACAAGTAAACCAATGTTCTCAAAAGCATTGGCTTGACAACTCTGACCTCTCAAGATCATAGCCTCCATCTTTGATAGCTTCTCTCCTTTAATCAATTTACCTTGTAGGACAGAGACGTAGGCACGAGGGTTACGGTTATCCCAGCCTCCATTGATGTTGTGCTTCATACATAGAGAGATAGTGTACCAATGAGCTTTTGAGTGGGATGGATTGCTTAAAGTCAGCGATGGAGAGGAAGTGGAATGAACGGATAAGAAGGTCCTACTCACGGATAGCAGCTAGTAGTAGAGCTAAAGGGACAATATGGAAAGAGATGTTGGCACCTGGCTCTAAGATCTTTGCGACGAATGAAGTCATAATTGAATAAAAGTTTTGTTTGAATGAGATGGTTTAAAGGAAGAGAAGATGGACGGTTACTTCTACATGCATCGCAAGAATTCTATCTTGTGAGAGAGACCCCTCATCGTCTCATCCTCACCCAACGGAAGTAGTGATGCCTCTCTATTTGAATCCAAGACCGACTCAACTTTCTGGTTCAGGTTCTGAGACTTACTTCTTAATCTTCTTCTCTAATTCGTGGGAGAAGCCTTGGTGGTGAGTTGCAGAAGGGAATCAATCCCTTGGGCGTCCTCTCGTCTTAACTGGCTTCTTCCATTCTCCTCCTCAGTCCGGATTGCGTTGCAGCTAAAGGTGCGATTGAAAAAGTATTTGGGAGAGGTGCTTCAAAGGATGAAATCTTAAGTAAACCTTCTGCTTATATGATGATGGTGGGAGAGAAGACGGAGTAAGTCTGTCCGAAGGTTCTTCTTCAGAATTTCTTGAAGCTCATGCACTTCTGCGCTCTTTCTTTCATAACAGATGGAGAGATCCTAACAATGTTCATAGGACTCAGTATGGAATCACTTCGGTACCTACCATTCTGAAGTGGGAAAATGGAAAAGAGACGGCACGAATCACGGACCCAGATAATGCTGATGTTGAGAAACTCAAAAGGTTCGTTGGGGTTTGAATGTAGGTCAAAAACGTTGCTAGCAAATTTTTCAAGTAAGCTCCTTTGTGCAGGTCAAGGTTTTGATCAGCTCTATGGAGAATGCGGGTCCCCAGAGTAACTTCTTTGAATCTTCCATTGTCTTTGAAACTTCGACCCGTTCTTCCTTCCTCCCCTCTCCTCTCCCTTTCTTCTTCCAAATGGCTTGCTGCTCAGTTCAGAAGACCGTACTTATAACGGAACTCACTTAGAAAATCCGCCTGGCCCCTGGCCCCTCCTCCTCTCCAGTCCTGACGAGTGGTCTACTTCGAGTTCAGAAGCTGAATTCAATGTCCTGTTCTGTTTCACGAGATCTAGATGCCGAATAAGAGCTGTGCTCATCTTCTCATGAAGACCCTTCTGGTGCGCTTCTTGTTAGCCCCTCGAACATTTGGGGCCTTTCTTCGCTTGATTTCTTTGCCTTCTTTTTTGGCTTTTCGAACTTCGGAGAGGACTCGTCTGTGTTTTTACCCTTTCCCTCAGATGTTCTTGCCTTAACACTTCTCTTTCGGATACACAAAAGAAAGGCGGCGAAGCACTAGAAGTTTTGCAGATGACGATGAAGGTTGAGAAAGTTGAGCACTTGAGCTTCGACTCTTCCTTAAGCCTTTCTTGCCTCTTATGGTCTTCGATCTTCGCTCTTTCTGTGATTCGACAGAATCTCGAATCTACGGCCCACCCAATTGGGAATGAGATAATGAGAGTGGATTTGAAATCTCGCCTCTCTGGGTGCCGCCGATCTCACTCGCGGACGTAACAAGAACTTCCTTCTCTTCCTTCTCCTCCTCCCCACAACCACATCGCAAGTCTCTGGGATGGCTCCTCAAGAAACAACTCGTCTGTTGAATAACACACCGACAAGAGCCAGCCGTTCTTCAAGCACAACGACGCCTCACGAAGAAAACCGAGCACGGAGTTTGGCGAAGAAGTTCAAAGATGAATGGCCAGTCATTCGAATCCTCGTTGCCTTCTTCCTGTGAGTTTGTGGATCAAGTCAAAGCGAAAAGGAACCCTTTGCAGCATAGCAAACAACAATTGACGCCTTCTTCCCTTACAGATGGGCTTTGGCAATCTTCGGACCTCTGGCTTCAAGAATGGATAGATTACGGTCCTTCATCTGCGCTGACTACTACTATGCTCATCCAGATTTGATTCCTTCGAGCTATCAAGACTTCACCACATCTTCCAACAGTTGTTCTCTCAAGGAAATCGAATCCAACGTTTCCAGCTTCAATCTCCTCCTCGACCTAACTCACGCTTGCATGGCTGCACTTGGTCTACTCTTCTACTCATCTTTGCTTTCCACAAAGGGAAGAAAGCCAGTATTTTTGATTGGAACTTTAGCAGGGATCTTTCATTTACTGCCATATGCTGTCCTTCCGCTTGGTTATCCATTCTCTTCTCGCTCCGAAGAACTTCTCTTTAGTCCTAGAACGACCCTCTATCTGATCTATGGATCATCGGTCATGTCGGGGGCTCTCGCGTTCGAGGACCTAGCTTCGTTGGTTTCTAAAGCTCTTGTTGCAGACGTCTCGAGTCCCAACTCAAGGATGAGGAATTTGACTGTGAGTTCAAGTCTCCACTTTCTAGCCAAAATCTCCCGAGCACTCTTTCATTCTATCCCCTGCGATGGTGTCTCACTTGCTGATGATCCTTCTATCCAACCTCGCGTTTCGTCTGCACAGTGGCTAATGCTAGCTATGCTCACTTCAGTCAGCCTTGGACCTGGTCTCTTCTCCCTCATCATCAACATTTTTCCACCTCTGAGCGCCTCCAACCTGACCACTGCGGTTGGGATCTATCTAAGTTATCTCGAGATTGGTGGTCATGGTCCAGCTCCTCCCATCATTACTCCACCTCCCGACCAAGGAGACATGAGCTCTCATAACAACGTCATTACTTTTTTGGTAGGCATCTCTCTTCAACTTGCCTCTGGTCTTTGGTTGACTGTATTCATTCCCGAAACGGTTGGCCTCAGAGACGCTGACAAAGAGATGGCACACAACGGTGAGTCCTATCAACCTTGTAGAGGCATCGACGAGAGTTTCACGAAAAAATGGCAATCTCTTATATAATACCACTTTCTTACTCCAACAGCAACCGAAGGAACTTCCCCTGCTTTCAGTCGTCTTTCAGTCCTCTCGATCCTACTTCCAAAAGAGATCCCTTCCAACGACCCAAGCGCTCCGGTCCAACGAGATTGGCGAATCACACGCTTAACTCTGGTAGGCCAGGCCGCATTGGCTGGTGGCTTGGGTCTACAAACTCTAGTGATGTTCTGTGGATTCTTTCTCCAATGGGGACCAGACCAAGTTGGTGTCTTAATTTCATCGATGGGCACAGTTCGAGCTCTAGTATTATTACTTCTAGTTCCTCTTGTCATTTCTCTTCTCTCTAGAATCGTCAAGAAACCAAGAGAGTTAGAAAATCTAAGTGAAGAAGATATGGAGAGGATCAGCAAGAACCCGTCTCAAGTTGAAGAGGTAGTCGAAAGAGAAGAGGAATTAGAACATGATTTAGAAGTGGATGAAGGAAGAGGATTAGAAGGTCAAATTCAAGCTGAAGAGGAAAGTCATAGGCTTTTAGAAATGCAAGAGAACTTCGAGCGAGATGAGGTTTTGAGAAGTAAATTAAGTCTTTGGAGAGCTAATATCGATCTTTATTTGTTGAAGGGATCTTTTCTGTGAGTGTCAAGGAAGCTGATGGGATTCGTTCTCTTATGGTTCTCACCATTTTTTCTTCTCTTCTGGTTTTCTCATTCTAGCGCTGATATGGTAGGCTGGATCATCACGTTCTTAGGTGCCCAGTCACTTCGAACGCTTCCACTTTACTTCGGATCTTGCGTCGTCAGCTTTGGAGTTGGAGCTGGTGGAGCCATCGTTTCTACTGGGATTGCGATGGTCACAGACATGTATAACCAAGGCATGGAAGTCGGAGGGACAGCTCAACAGGCTACGGACAAGCTTTTAGGAGCTATCACTATCGTGAGTTCCGTCGAAATGTGAGAGAAGGGAAGGGGGAGGGGAAGGAGCGACCTCACTCTCTCTCTGTGATCAAACACGCAAGTCTGATCATCTTTTTTCACTCTCTTCTCATAAACTTGGTTTCCTCAGTGCGATGCAATTGGAAGAGCATGGAGCCCAATTATGAGCTCTCTCATCTATCGAGCTTCACTCTCATCGTTTCCAGGGGCGTCTTTCCTTTACTCTTCTTTGATGTACTTGATCGCTTATCTCCTCCTTCTTGGTATTCGTGCAGAGAGAACTTAGACGCACTTCCTTTCCACCTGATCTAATTATCTTGCCAGCTGTCGCAACTTCCACATTCATTTTGCTTTACTTCTCTCCTTCTAATATCCTCTGATCTTATCTTGTAACTCTACGCTTCTTGAGGCTCGCATCATTTTTCAAGTCTTTGAATCCCATTGCTGTGATCTGTCAATAAGGTGACGCGCATCAGCCGCCTCTTCACTTTTTCCCTCCAACCCCAAGCACTCTCAAATGATCTCACCCGACGGAACTCGCTACTGGGTACAGGATGGTGAAGTAAAACCGTTTCCAGAACATCAGATAGAAATCAAAAACGAGGGACTTTTGACGAAAATGACTTGTTGTGAGTAAACGCAGTCTCCGGATTCAGCTAAGCAGGTCTTGGATCTTATCGAATCAGGTTTGAGTGCTAGCGCCCTGTGTAATCAAAGGATACGAGTAGAATCATTAAAACATTGAAAATGAGGCGCGTAGAGCAACGGAAAGTTGTGCAGTCAAGGCAGGGTAAGAGGTAGCATTGAAGTTGAAGTGGCATCCTGGCATTAGTATCTCTCGAGAAGAGACCGACTCTTCTGGTCAGCAACTAGATGGATATGTTTATCATGGTTGACAGTGATACCTAGATGGTGCTCATATCGAGCCTGGTGGTAATTACCTCTCCCTCGTAAAATGTTCTCTAATCCCTTCATCCTCGCCCACTCACTCCCAGACCCCGAAATTGTGCCCGGTTCAGCCTATAAGGTCTGCTGTGAAATTCCAAACAGCTACTGTGAACCAGCCATTCATGTTTACGCAGATTCAAGTCACATTCACGAATTTATGGCGCCTGCTAATTTTCCCAAAACCGAGGTCATCTCCTCAAAGGCAATTACAGCTACAATTCCAAGTCTCTTATATTCGCCAATCTGGAATTGACTGATGATGATGATAATTGCAATACTAATCAAGATTATCTGTTGAAATTGGTGAGTAGAGTGGAAGAAGGCTGATCAAGATTTTTCTAAAGATCTGAGGGCTGAACTATTTCCTCCTTCTGACTTTGATTGTATGCAGGGTGAACTAGAAATCAAAAGAACTGGAGGTGTACGTGGACTTAGCAGACCTTTCGTTTATCAACCAACTGTTGAACAAGGGAAGATTCACGAGTGAGTATCTCTCCTCGATGTGTCAATCACATCTCTAGCATGGAGCACTGGCTGGCAACAGTTCTTTCTATCTCTTCAACTTATTATCTCAACAGGAGATCGAATAAAGCCACCATCGTAGGAGCCAAAATTGCCTTCGGCAAAGCGATCGCTACCTCCAATTCGGGCAGTAGAGTCGATTTTCACTCGAATCCTTCATTACCTTCTCATATCATCACCTTCAAATATAGAAGTAGACAAGCTCTAGTTTTCGGAAGAATCTCGGAAGAAAAAGAAGAGGTGGTGGTTGAAGGAAAAGAAAATGGGAAGGAGAAAGAGAAGGATATCAAACCTGAGAAAGCGGCTTTGGGACAAGCTGGTGGGAAACGTAAGAATTTGGGAGAAAGTTCTAATGCGAAACATGCAGCAGTAGTGATTATAGATGGGGACGAGGAAGATGTGAAACCTTCTAGGAAGAAGTTGAAGGAAAGTGACGTGGGAGGGAGTAAGGAAACGGCTGTGGATTTGACCGGGTTTTGAGTTCGGTTTTGGTTTCGACTGTTGTATAGTTTCTGTTCTTCTTTATTACTGATAATGTTCTACTCTTAGGTTCTAGAATTCGATCTCAAGGCTGGAAGTGACGAAGGCCTGCGATGAGCATTTCACCAAGTTGCGAGCTTCTTCTCAATCCCCTCGCACCGGTTCTATCCATCCTTCGGTATCAGATGATTTCAGCTCGAGGAGTTAATTCAATCAGCAAATTTCGACTTCAATTTGCAAAATCGACTTCAACTTCTATTCGAAGCATCTCTATTCTATCTAAAGGATCGCCTACTTCTACTACTGTTCGAACCATGACCAAGTCTCCCTCTTCTTCACCTTCTAGCAGACTTGCACAAATCTCATCTCAAATGTCTTCTCCAACAAATTCAAATTCACGCTCTGCTTCAACTTCAACTTCGACCAAGGTTGATGAATTGAACTCCAAGACAGTATTGGAATTGAGTGATGGTGGATTGAGAACCATCATGTTGAATAGACCAAAAGCTCTAAACGCTTTAAATCAAGAAATGGTTGATTTGATTGATAAAGCTTTGGATGTGAGTACTTCAGTAAAGGTTATCTTTCATTTCCACTTGAAGGAGATCTTATTTCTGTTCTCCTGTTGCCCACCTCTCCTCTCCTTCCTCCACCATCTATCCACCCACTCCCCCCACCCCAATCAGAACTTCACTTCCTCTCCATCTTGCTCTATCATAGCTCTTCGAGGAGAAGGTAGAGCTCTATGCTCAGGAGGAGATGTCATGGCTGTAGTAACTTCCGCAGCTTCCGAAGATCCAAGCCAAAGACAGAAAGCTCTAGATTTCTTCCAAGCCGAGTTCGCATTGGATTACAAGATCGCAAAACTCGGTGAAAGCGTTGGTGTCAAGGCTGCTGTAGATGAGGCGAGGGGAAATAGTGCAAGTTCTAAAGGCCAGAAGCAGAGGAAGCACTTTGTGGCTTTCATGGATGGGATTACTAGTGAGTTCTAGGACATAGAAGTGATGGTGTATATGGTTCAATCAAGTGAGCTGAGTTTGTGCTAATCTAGAGCCCTCTGCTTTGCCTCGTCGTCAGTGGGAGGAGGAGTAGGTCTTTCTTTGCATGCACCTTTCAGAATCTCTACTGAGAGGACCATGTTTGCCATGCCAGAGACTGGAATCGGTTATTTCCCAGATGTAGGAGTCACTAGAATTCTAGCTAGATTAGATGGAAAGATTGGAATGTACTTGGGTTTGACTGGGGCCAGAATCAGCGGAGAGGAAGCTTAGTGAGTTTCCAATGCTACCCTCCTTCTCGGAAGTATTCTAATTCTCGCATCTTCTGTCCCAATCTATCTATCTTCTCACAGCCTCACAGGTCTAGCCACTCATTTCATTCAATCCTCTCAAATCCCACAAGTCCTTCAAAGACTAGCAACCTTACCGAGCGCTTCCGCCTCTGATCCAAACGTCGTTTCCTCTGCACTAGAAGAATACAGTTGCGATCCTTTCGGACCAGACAACGAGAAATCATCTTCCATCTTAGCCTCAACTCCTTTCCTTGGACAAAGACGTATCGTTATAGACTACGTTTTTGGTCAACCTTCAGTAGAAGCTTCTTTCTCATGTCTAGAAGAATTAACCTCGCAAAATTATTCTACAACTCAAGCAGCAAACGAACTTCAACAATTGGGAGTCCCATCAATCTCTTCAGAACTCATCTCCTTCTCAAAAGAGACTCTTAAAACATTGAAAAGTAAAAGTCCAAGGAGTTTGAAAGTGACTTTTGAAACCATTAATCAAGCTAGGAAATTCAACGTTGAACAGGCTTTCAGAAACGACATGAGATTAGCCACCGTTTTCTGTGATTTCAGGTTAGGAAAAGATTTTCATATTGGTGTAACTCATACTTTAACTAAAGATCCTGAAACTGGAAAGAGAAGAGAAGGAATCGCTCCTTGGAATCCAAAACAACTTTCGGAAGTAGATGATCAAAAGATGAAAACTTTGTTCTTTGGAAATCTAAAGGATGCTAAGGATGCTGGCTTAAGTATGAATGTTCCAGATTTAAAGTTACCTTCTGAAAGTTTGACTAATGAAAGTAGAAGAGCTAAGGAGAATGAACTGAGAGGGAAAGGTCCTTTAGGTTGGGAACCTAGCTTTAACAGATTCGCTTTACCTTCTGAAGCTGAATTTGTCGCTCTTATGAGTGGTGATCATCCGGCTGCCGGGAATTTGAAATTGGAAGCAAGTGAACTTGAAGGGATTTTACAGAGCAGAAATGGTGGGAAGGTGGGTGGGAATAGGAAAGTCAGAGATTGGTTGAGAAGGGAAAGCAGTAAGAGAGTTTAAATGGTCAAGAAAGAGATATCAAATGAGCGAACTATGTATCTCAGAAACGTATCTTAGAAACGTATCTTTCAATGCTCGGATCTTTTACCACTTGGCACTCATCTTCTTGTGAGCTCGAAAAAGACTTTGTTGAAGCTCATCGAAGCTGTCCTCACACGTCACGCGCTGGTTGAGATGTGAAAGACAGAAGAAAGATTTCTTTTTCAGCTTCTTTTGACTTTGTGCTTTGCAAAGGGATCGTAGGTCCTTTCAAAGTGCCACAAATTAGACTTACTTTGAGCTCCGCATCTTCGTCAAGTCTTTCTGCATTCACTCGCTTTCATGATTTGTAATCGGGAATCCTTTCAAAACTGTATAAGTGTTACAAGTAGAATGAGGAGGTACAAAAGGAGCAGGGGGTATGCCAGAGGATGGAGTGGGAGGGAATCAAAATCAGGGGAAAGGGAGGATACAGAGAAGAGAGGGAGACGAACTTTGCAACTCATGGACCGAGAAACTTGAGCCAGTTCCACCTTCAGAACTAAGAACTGATGTTATGAACACAATTGTTATAAATCTGAGGCATATGATCACTTAACATGCCAGAAACGAATTGAATTTGACCAAAGACATCGTTAAAGTTGGCCTTATCCTTGACTCTAAAGACTCTAAATTGTTCATCTCTACAATTTTTGCTAGCTTCAGTTTGAGTGAGAAACCCATTTTGAGGGAAAGAAACCAGAACAGTTCCAGGAGGGAAAAGTTCAACTCCATTCATATTAGCTTCCAAAGTTTTTCTTAAAGATAAAGCTTCGATTTCGAATTCTTCTTTGACTGATTCATTAAGTTGAGAAGCTTGATGTTTGAAAGCTTTTTGAGTAAAGCTGTTGAGGGTGAATGGAGGTGGAGGAGCCATTGAAGAAATTGGTAGATTGCTATCTTCATTTCTAGGTTTTGGATTTAAACGTGATTGTTCATCTTCGTAACATAACCAAGCGCAGGCATTTCTTACGTCCAAGACACTTCCAAGAGATAATCTAGAGACCAAATCGTAAGAGACTACGAAGGAAGTCACCAGAGTTCGCATTCTCTTTGAAAGATGTTGATTTGAAACGCAAGGAACAGCGAAGCAATAAGCATGGATCTTTCTGTTGATTGGTAAACCTGACTTGGAATGAGTTAAACCGGTCTCTGTTGATCCCCACATTAAAGCTAGAAGTGCGGCACAACCAGCGCCTAAAGAGTGACCACAGATATCCAGAGAATAGGTGGGATTGAGAGTCAGAGCTCTTGAAACCGCTCGATGAACCGGTCGACCAGGAAGCCCAATCTCTTGAGCAGTCAAATAGATTCCCTCTACAAGTCGCAAGAAAGATGGGAGAAAGAGTTCAGCACATTGACCCGAAATCCCAAGGAAACCTTTCAAGTCATACTGAACTTTTCGAAGAACTCACCATGAACCATATCGATTTCTTCTTTCTTTCCCTCAGTCTCTTCTGAACTTCCAGTCTTCAGCTCCGTCAATCTGTTCTCAGTAGAATCTCCAATCTCCCAACCTTTTCTACTCTCCCAATCGGCACTATCTTCTCCAGCATGTTCCCATCTAACACTTTCACAAGTTAAATCAGCAGCAATATCCCCAACAGTTAAACTACCTCTAAGAATCAGACAAATCTTTTCAGCTTCATGATCTGTTACGACATAATACCTAGGTTTTGAAGTTCTAGCAGTTGAATTCGGATCTCTAGTTGGAGGTGGAACGAATTCATCATAAGAACCTTCAGTTGCTGCTCCTTCTTTCAAACCACCAGTCTTATGGAATAGATCATTATCATGTTTTCCAGAGATGAGATCCAAGTAAGAGTAAGCAGTCCCACTACGCTGGGGAGGGATTGTACCAGTGGTTGAATCTGAAGAAGTGGAAGTTGTAGTAGTCGGCATAGAATTTGTATTTGAAGGAGCAGTAGTTGTCGAAATTTCGGGTTCAGTAGTGAAGGTTGATCCAAAAGCGCCTGGCATGACTCCTCCATCGTCATCGAATAAACCAGAACCTCCAGCTGCAACTCCTAGGTTTGGATCAGAGTCAACTTGAAGTTTGGAGGCTGCTCGAGGAAATCCGACTTCATCTGCTGCCCTTGCCTTCTTAGCTTCTTCAGTTTCGACTGGAGCTGGCTGAGGATGAACTCTAGGAGCCTCTCCGTCTACGACTGTAGAGACCTTTTCGACTGGATCGGTTGAAGTGGCATCGAGAGGATCGCTTGTATGAAACCCCTCTGTAGGCAAAGCACCAAGCCAAGCCAAAGCCACTCCTCCATAGACTCCTAAAACTAGACGAGAGTATCTTCTCAGTCCAAGAAGAGCCTCTTGAGTGTCGAGAGGTTCTGGAGGTCCTGAATCAGTAGATTGAGAAGCCGTGTCTCCATGAACGTGACTAGTCCCAATAGTAGCTCCAATGAGTTCTCCTTCCTCTTTAGGTAGAGTCATCTCAGAAGTGATCTTGACGTTGTTAGCTTCTGGTTTCTTTGAAGTCTCTTGAGGAACTGATCCTTTGAATTCAGCCTCCTTCTTTTCCTGTTCTTCTTGAAGTTTCTTCCTTTTCTCCAGCTCTTCTCTACACAATTTCTTCATCACTGTAAGATCTATCTCCTCCATTCCTTTGAGTTGACGACGTTCATAATCTGGTCTAGTGACTAGTTGGATTAGAACCCAAGCTGTTAAAGCTCTCGTGATTCCCAATGCACTGTAAGCTGGTAAACCTCCTGGAGGAAGACATGAAAGATCCGAAGCTGACCACTCTCGTCTGAAAGAAGAAAGTGGGAAATCGAGAAGTTGAAAGTCAGCGAGAGGCACGGAAAGAAGGTTAAAAAGTTGGAACGAGGAATTGTCGCGACTTCTTATACTCACTTGACTAATTTAGAGAAGGCACTCAAACTGCGTAAGACTTCGCTGCCCATGGCCCTGAAATATGATAAGAGATATGGTAAGAGAGAAAGAAAGGAAGAAAGAAAGAAAGGGAAGGAATCAGGACTGACTCCAAGCGCGAAACTCTTATCTGACAGACCCTGATGGACGATACTAACCTTCTAACTCCCTCAACTCCCGCTCCAGCCGCTCCAAGTCCAGCAGAAGTCAAGGCACTTCCCACATCAATCCCACCCAAAGCCAACATAGCGATTCCATCGAAAAGACCTCCTACAGTAGCATGGGCGATAGCGGCAGCGCTAGGTTGGCCATTTCTGTCATTTGAATTGCTTCCAACACCATTTGGAGCGATTCCCATAAAAGCTCCATCAACTGCCATAGCAGGTACAGCCACTAAAACTTGAGTCAAACGTTTTGCAAAGGTTAAACCGAAAGAAGTTGCAGTTCTAGCTGCTGCGAAACCGAAGGAGGTGGCTGTGGTTGCTGCGTCTAAAGTTTGAGAGGAAACTCCTAAGAGAGCTGGCCAATCTATTGGTGTGTTGGCTCCCGATGAGGAGGAGGACGAGGAAAGGATTCCGGAAGAATTGAAGGGGATTAGAGGTTGTGATGATTGTTGTGGAGATGTATTAGCATTAGGAGCTTCTACATCTGGAATCATTAATGCTGCTTCTCGTAAACTATCTACTGAAACTCCATCTGATATTTCTGAGGGCGTTCCTGTAGTTGCTGCTTCTAATTCTGAGAGGGAAACTTCTGATTCCGCGATTGAAGCAGGTGGAGGCGAACTTGGCGAAATGGTGGAAGTTGGAGAGAGAACTTCTCCTTCTGAGTTGGAGTCTAAGATCATCCTGAGATAGTAGACTGCTGTGTTTAGAATGGTAAAGTCCAAGAATAAGAGAGAGAGATGGATGTCTGTTCGGAGGGAAGGAAAAAAAAGCCGAGAAACGAATGAGTAGCGTGTTTTGGAGCTCTTGATAAGCGGGTCAAGGTGTTGAGAAGATGATGAGAAAGCTACCCACCTTTTGTTGATTATGATGCCTTAGTGAAGGAGTGGAGTGGATGAGAAGGAGTCCAGAATGTTGTTTCGTCCAAAAGAGAGTAGAGTGAAGAAGGAGAGAAGAAGGAAGATCTGATTTCTCAATGGACCCTGCGATTAAATAAATTTTCAAAGTGAATGTAACAATGATTCGTGAAAAGAGAAAAAAGCTGAGTGGTGAGATTGAGTGAGCGTTGAGCAACTGCGCTTTGGGGTGCAGAAGAAGGGTGTGATAGACAGCTCTCTCCTTCAATCTCCCCTTCAAGAATGGAAACTTATTCGTTCCCACATTTCCCATCATCAATTAACAGTTTGAACATAGCCTTATTTCATTCGATTCCATCTCCGGATCAACTTTTAGATCAACTTCTGAACTCTTCAACTCCCAATCAAAATGAATTTGCTTTCATTGACTCGAGTCGAATAGTCAGTAGAGATCATTTACTTACCGCTTGTCATCAGGCTATGATAGCTGCTAGTAATCACATCAGCAATCAGAAACAGGTACAGGTACAGGCTATAGAGGGTGAGGGTGAAGTGGCAAGTGGGAATCCAAGTGGGAAAGGCGGAATGAGAGCTAGAAACCTTCATGCTGAAATACTGTGGAAGTTGAGTCCTAGTACCAATGTGAGTAGCTGAACCACTGCTTATGTTTGAGAGAGAGAGAGAGTCTGTTACGAGGGGTGGTGGATGTAGATTGAAGCTAGAGGGTCAGGAAGATCCAGAAGAATGGAACTTCTCTCTGTCTCCAAAGGTAGCTTTTCAAATGGAAATGAGAAGCTTCTTCCAGATTCTATCAGTAACCTATTACGTCATCAGCCTTTAATGTGATTATGAAGGACGACAAGCTGTCAGCTCAAGAACATGGTTCTTCTAGATCAGAACCCTCTCTCTGTCTCTCTCCTTCACTCATCACTTCATTAGTAGATAACTATCTCGACTTCTTTCCCTCAACTCAGATGAATTGCTCCATCCTTTCCCTTCCAAACCTTCAACCCATTTCCTAATCTTCTCTTCTCTTCTCCCCCTCCTCCAGATCTCCGAATCTCTCAAAACTTTCGGTCTCTCACCAACAACTACCTCCTTAATCATAATTTCCATTGGACCATCCCCATCCCCATCCTCTTCTTCAACTTCAAACTCCTCAGGTCTACTTTCAAAAATGATTTCCCTAACTCAAGGTGGAACCCTAATCAAAGAAGGTTCTCAAATTCTAAACAAATCTAATGACTATAGAGTTAAAGCTGGTATGAGATCTTTGGATTGGAGGGAAATTGATAAGATTTATAAGGTTGGGATTGATCTTGAACAAATCCAGATGGAAGAGGTAGATGGGAAGGTAGAGGGAGAAAGAGAAAGAGAAGAAAGGAAAAGAATCAATAGATTGATTACAAGTTTAGTAGCCATGAAGACTGTGATGACTTGAAACAAGAAAGCAGGAAAAGGTGTAATAGTGGAGACAAAAGTTAGGGTCGTCTGTTTCTTCTCTCAATGAGACCTGTATTTTTATATCAAGACCTTTCATAGATTCAAGCAATGCCAAATTCATTTAACAAAAGTGTTATACAAAAGACTGTTCAGTTTCAAAATATTTGAGATCCATATTTTAGACAAAAGGAAGCCTCAGATTCAAAACCAAGACTTTCTTTCCAAAATGAGAGATCCTAGTTCTACCTTTCCTTTAACAAGATCTCACCTAACTTCTCGGCGCTGGCATAGACTAAGCTTTGAGGATGAGTAGAAGGTACGTGTGGAAAGATACTAGCATCACAGACTCTCAATCCATTAACATTTCGAAGTTTAAAATTGGTTGGATCGATTGGATCAGTTGAAGTTCGCCCCATTTGACATGATGATGAAGGATGATAAATCGCTGTGGCTTTCTGACGGATGTAAGAACGGTAGACCTGAAGGAAAGGCGGAAGTCAGAACCGAAGAAGAGAGAAAGACTTGGAAAATTATTTTTGAGACCTTACCTCATCCGGAATTTCATTGAAACCATGAAAGCTTCCTTTTTTCTTTAACTTCTCCATTCCTTCAAACTCATACTCTCCACTTCCCCAATCAAATCCAGGACAATCAGCAGGTTCGATTTCCCATTCCTCTTCTTGATTCAACTTTCCAATCAAAAACATGATCAATTTCACAGCTTTTAACAATTTTTCCAAATCTTCTGGGTTTTCGAAAAAAGAAGGATCTATTAATGGAGGATCGAAAACATCCCTAGAATTTAACTTGACGTAACTTGAGTCTGTTTTGGTTGGACTAGTCAAAATGATGAAGATTCCAAAGACTCCTTTCTTTGGTTTGGTTGTTGTTGCATTTAAACCTGGAAACCTTCTACATTGAAATTCCATCCAGTGAGTCGAGAAAATGATCTCGATATCTGGAATTGTAGTGTATGGATTTGAAAACTTGAGCTTCATCTCTGTCTTGTCTTTATCGATTTCAATTTGGGAACTCTTCAAATAGCTGATGACTTCGACGAAACCTGGAGATGTGAAAAGCCCTTTTCCAAATAGCAGAAAGTCTAAGGAGTTTTTAGCACCTTCATAGAGAGTGGACAGAAATCCGTCTTGAATCTTGAGAGTTGACTCCGAGTATGGTCCAAGGAAATGAAGGATCACTCCTATATGATCAGAGAGACCTTTCCCTATTCGAGGGGAGTCTAGTTGAATGGGGATTGAGAGATCGGAGAGGTCTTTGGAGGGTCCAATGCCGCTTCGAAGGAGGATTGGAGGCGTGTGACTGTCGAGGTAGAAAGTAGGAACATAAGTCAGAGACCAAGAGATCCGTGGCAAACATTCAATCTCTTTCATTCAAAAATACTCACAAGGCTCCAGCTGATAAGATTATTTCTTTTGAGCACCTGACAAAGAAAGAGTGACCTTTCAAATCCTTAATCCAAACACCTTTCGCCACCAACTCTCCTGTTTCATCCCTCTCCAAATGTAATCTGTCAACTCTACATTCCGTACAGACTCTCAAATTACTTCTGTTTCTTAAAACTTCATCTGGAAGGAATGAATTCCCAGCATGAGATTTCCAACCTTTTTTTGAAACTGTAAACCTTGGTTTGAAAGAGCCAATTCCAATTGGACCTTCCTCCGAATTCCAATGGGGATTCTCAAAATTTGTATTTCCAACTCTATCTAAAGCTTTAAGCCATCTTTGAGAGAAAGAGGGAACGTGAGCTGGCATTCCTCTAGTCTCCAAAGGTCCGATTTGATGCTTAGAAGAAGATTGCTCATTTTGTAAAGGTCGGTCTATGAAAGGTTGCATTTCTTCTGGAGACCAAGTCTTACAGCCATGATCAGATACCCAGGATCTCTAGAAGTATGAAGGAAGGGGGAGAGGAAGATAAGTCGTTCGTTGGATTTGTCAGCCTGAGAGAGTTAGACGAGCAACTGACTCTACTTACCAATTCTTCATGACACGATTTTGTGAAAACAGAAGCATTAACAGCACTAGTACCTCCCAAAATCTTTCCAGAGAAAGTTTCGACCCGTCTGTTTTCGAGATTCTTTTGTGGAACTGTCGAGAGTTGAAATCCGAATCGAGGGTCGTAGGCTCTGATGTTTGCGACTGAGGAGTAAGAGATGGGGTCAATGAGTCTTTTGCTATAGTATAAAAGTATTAGATACTCACTTAGAGGAATGGAGACTGCGAAATTGGCTCTTGGACCAGCTTCTAAGACCAAGACTTCGTTCTCTGGATTGGAAGATAAGGAATTGGAGAGTACAGAACCACTCGTGCCTCCTCCGATTACTATGTAATCATATGAAGAAAACTCTGAGGGTGGAGATCGATCACTGTCGTAGTGAGAAACTTGGGTGGCTGATTCGTTCAGAGGTGAGGTTAAATTGAACATTTGGTTTGAAGAATCGGCTTTTTTGGATAGATCCTTCTTCCGAATTCCGGAGTCGGAGAATTTGATCGCCAGTAAATTGAAGAAATATGGAAGTTTTGAATCAAGCGTCGAATGGAGAATGAGGTTCGGGAAGAAGAGAGAAAAGCGTTTTCCTTTAATGGAAACCAGCACATCCCACGTGGCCACTTCCATCGCTTTCACTTTCTTTCGCTACTGGTCTACTCTTTGCATTGAATTACAGAGAGTTTTGAGATATACTCGCGAGACAAAGTGTTGTGATTCAGGAGATTTGAATGTCTCACATGGAAAGGGGTTGGGGCTCGTGCCTACAGTATGCCAATTAGAGCTAGGCTCGCCTTTTCGAGCTCAGTCGAGATCTTTCTCGCCTTTTACTTTTCTTTCCCACCCAAAACCTAAAAAACGAAGAAACTATCAGAATCAAAAGTTGAAGGTGAGTCTCTGATAGAACGACATTCATCTCACCCCATGAATCAGTCCTTATCTTTCTTCCTTCAAAATCACGAGCCCCGTCGCAAATTTGAAAGTGCGGAAGAAGATTTTGAAAGAAACTCCTTCTTTTACCAGACTCTTCTGAATCTACTGTTCAGTTGACTTTTCTCAATCTCTCTGCATCCGCATTCACTCAGAAGATGCTCACTTCCCTTTCCAACGAGATCATCGTCATGATCGCAAATTGCCTGAGTGCACCCAGACTTCATTGCTCTTTCACACAATTAAAAGAACGTGAAGTAGAAGTAGAAGCAAGTAAGAATCTCTCTAACATGTGCATTCTCAATAGAAGATTACAAACCGCCGTCAATCCAGTACTATACGAGAACTTGGTCATTCACGATCATCAACTAGGTCACATGCTAGGTCTACTTCTTTCCCAACCTTTCTTATCATCTTCAGTTCTGACTCTTCGTCTACCAGGTCCAAAGACCTTTGTGACAGGTCGTAAGATGACCGAATCTGCGTCCAAGTGTAAGAAGTATTTAGAAGACACCAAAAGTTTAAAGATTGCTGAAAATTCCTCAGTTCTCTTTGACTTGGCAAAGGCTAAACTCTTAGATGCTTTCCCGAATTTGAGAGTATTGGTTATGAGAACTGAAACTTTAGCAAATGAAACTGAGACTTTAACTCGTGGTTTCATGGCAAGTGGTGGTTTCAAACGTCAATTCAGAAGTATCACTTCTTGTGAATCGATTGTCTTGGAATGTCCTCCATCTCCTCCAGGTTCAAATAATAGAAGAGGTTTGACTCTCAAATTACTAGCTCACCTTTTGATTCTTCCAAATCTCAAATCCTTAGAAGCTCATAACGTTTTGGGAGGAAGTTCTGACTTTTCTCTTCTCTCTAGAAATCAAGGAGTTTCCAAAGTTCAACATTTACGTTTGGAAAACGTTCATGATTCTACTGCTGGACTTCAAGCTTTTTTTAAAATTCCAAGATTTCTTTATACTATGATCTTCATTCCTTCTTCAGCTGAATTTTCTTTCGTCAATTCTGCCGCTCAGTTGGCCCTTGGTTTGATTCCTTCTCGTTCTACCCTTCAGGTGAGTACTTGGAAGGCTCTCTGAGTCCACGAGTCCGTTTTTGATTCTCTTTCTCACTCGTTTCCAATGTTTCTAGACTTTGGTCATTCCTACTGGATTCGTACCCATCCACGATACCGATCAAGAAATCGAAGCTCTCCACAATGGAACTCCAATTCAAGGTGAGTAAAGTAGAACTTGTTTTGTTTGAAGATCAACTTAGAACGTGGAGCCCTTGTTCAAGCTGTTGACAAGGTTCCATCAATCTCCTCCTCCAAAGGTCCAATCGATCTAGGTTTCATCCATTCGTTATCCTCCCTCAAATTTTTGACTCTCATGGATGATCCTGAGCACGCCGAGCTCAGAACTAAGTCCCTCTATGATCTAAGACCTTATGAGATTCTTTGTCATCTACCTAGACCTTGTACTCTTATCGAGATCCGTATCAAAAAGGAGTTCTTCAACGTGTAAGTCGAGCAACCGAAGAGACCCTTCTACCTGTAGGATTTCTCAATCGACTCTCCCTCTCTCTTCGGCCTATCGTTTCTTTCAGTCAGACTTTAGAACTCATCTCTCTCTACTTCAAAATGGGTTGGGTCACCAAGTTGAACGCTCCTCAACAGCTTCACCTCCTCGGCCCAGTACCTGAAAACGCGCTTCACTCTCTTCTAAATCTTCAGGTTGAGATGGCCAAAGTTGGAACTCTTCTTTTCGTCTTCAATCAGCCAGTTTTTGTACATTCGAACCACGAGGAAGAAGATAGTCCATCTCCAGCTGCAAGAACAGAGGGTGCTCAACCCAAAATCGAGAATGGAAATCATTAAAATGCAGGAGAGATGGAAGAGTTGAGCGAAGTAGCGTCAAGAGCTTTGGTTGTTGGTTATCTGTCCTTTCGAGTTCAAATTGATTTTTCTGTGAATCGAAGTAATGAAAAGTATGACTTCTCTTCTTGAACGAGAGAATAGCTCGATGCGGGTGTGATTGCAAAAGTCTGGAAGTTGGATCAAAGGGGAGGTGAAATTAGACGAATCTTATTAATACCGATTCCTCCTTCTAACCCAGTGAGGATGGAGATGAGTTTGAGAAGGAGGCGAATCTTAATCTTCCTTCCACTTGCGGATTCTCAAGGGCAGTCGACGTTCCTGGGCTTCTTGACTCTCTCGCCTCCTCGTCTCACTCTCTTTCTCCGGTCCTGGATCTTCAGTACTCAGTGATTGAAGGAGCCGAATCTTGTCTCACACATCCCTCTTTGGGTTGTCTGTTCTCTGCTTTGGGTGCAGTCGACTCTCTCCCTTCTCGACGGGAAAGGGTATAAAAGCAGCGTCAAATGTCCCATTCTTTTCAATTTCCTCACTCCAACAATCTTCTCTCATCTCAATTTACCTCTACTCTCCTCTCTTAACCAACATCCAACTCATAACCAATTCGCAAGATGCAATTCACCGCCACCCTCGCCTCTCTCCTCTTGATTGCCACCTCCTCCAGCTTGGTCTCTGCTGCGCCAGCCATGGAAGAACGCACTGGGTTCTACGCTTTTTCCTTCCTTGAGAAGACTTGTGCTACTCAAGCCCCGGACTACATGACCTATGCTATCAAGGGCTCACTCGCAGAGTGCTGGAAGTTCTGTTGTGAGTGTGGAGATCGAGTTGTCGACGGAGGATTAGAGGAGTCGTGATGTTGAGATTAGATCTCATTCTTGACGTAATTTTAACCAAGTACATCTCTTTCCTTCTTCGTCCTTGCAGCCTCTGTCTCAGGGTGCCAATTCGTCAACACGTACGTCGACTTCAACTCGGCTAAAGAAGATGGAATTGTGAGTAGACTGCTTCCATTCTGATCTTCTATCAGCTAGACTTTGAAACAAATCTCTTAACACCCTTTCTCTCTTTTTTCTTTTTCGTGTTGCAGACCTGCGCTCTCTACAGCAAAAAACACTTCGGTACTTCTGATGTGACCAACTGCGGTGGACAAGACCAAATGGGAGATGGCGATCTTAACAAGATCCGCCACTCTGCTGGCTGGAACAAATTCTGAACTCTGGATCGAGCTGAACAAGCAATTTACTTCTCTCTGTATTATCTCTGTAGCTCTTTGAAGTCATCTTGGTTTCTCTCAAAGTCACTCTTCACTCATTGTAATTACTCTATGATCATTTCGTTTTAAATCAAGTTTCACCTTCAACGCTTCAGGTCTAGAAGCCAATGAGTCAGGAGAATTATTCTGTCTCATGATTCACATCTCTGAAAATAGAATGTTTTGATTGCAGCAGGCTTGGAGCTGGGTGCTAGCGTACTAGAGAGACGAGAGAATCTGGTTGGCTTTGCAGGAGCGCCATTGCTTGATTTAGTTCTTGCCAGAGAAGGAACAGAAATCGAGAAGAATGATAGGGTAAGTTCAGATTTTGATTGGCGATCTTAGTGAAGAAAGGAGGTCTGCTGTTGAGCTCTAGTATTTCCTTATCTCTCTCCTCTTCCTGTCTCTTCTTCCCATTTTTGGTACTTCTTCTTGTTTCGCTATTGGAACAGCTACAGGAGAAGATAAAAGGGAGAGGATTTGGAGGGAAGTGGAAGGGGAAGGAGAAGGAGAAGGAGAAGGAGAAGAAGAAGGAAGACAGTTGACCTCTTCTCTTATATTGCGAGCTCGGACATAATCCTGAGAGATTTAACGAAGTCAAGGGGGTCTGAGCTCGGTTGAGATAGATGCGTCTATTAGTCCGCATGCAGGCTTGTTCTCCCAAACTTCAGTTATTCACTCCTCAGCACTCTCATCTTAATTCCAGTGGAAATCAAACGTTCTCGAGAATTCACTATTGAAGCTCTATGAATGGTAGCAGATTGGGATTGAGCTTAAACAGAGGGTATGAAGCAGCGATCTACCTTTCTCTAACCTGATTTCCTTCCACCTCCAACTTCCTCAATAGTCTGAGCAAATCTCTCAGGGTCATGAGCGAATCTACCCAAGAACAAACCGTCTACACCATCCTTTAATTTTTCAAAGAGTCCAGGTCCAGCACTTCCACCATAAAGAATCCTAAACATTCTCTTATCTCCTCCTTTACTTTTCTTAACTTTCTCCCTAAGTAATTTGGTAACCTTAACAACATGCTCAGCACTTGCAGGTTCAGATTTTCCAATAGCCCAAACAGGTTCATAAGCCAAGACAATCTCATCAGTTTCTTTAATTTCATCACTTTGTAAAACTCCAGAGATTTGAACCCAACATTCTTCCACTGCTTTTTCGATGTCATCTGATTTAGTTAACTCTCCAACACAGATTAATGGAACTAGGTTGTTTTTACAAGATGCTATTGATTTCTTGATGACTGATTCATCAGTTTCTCCAAAGAGTCGACGTCTTTCTGCATGCCCTATTTCCACAAATTTGGTTCCTGCTTGTGATAGGACTAGAGGTGAGACTTCTCCTGTGAACGCTCCAGAATCTTCTGTCCAAACATCTTGAGCTCCTAAAGATAAACATGAAGGATCTGATGAGGACTTGATTTGATTGGAAACTGAAAGTAAAGAAACAAAATCTGGAATGATGAAAACGTCGGTTGGTTCGTTGAGAGAAGGTAGTAGAGTTGGTAGGGTGGATAGAATTGATGAAGTGTATTGCTCTGTCTTCTTGAGATCAAAGTACATCTTGGTAGAGACTCCTACAAGTCTGCGAGGTTGTGGAGAGGTCATATTTGGACTGCTGGAGAAGAGGTGAGATGAGATGTGGATTGAAAGTGGTTGTCAGAGGCATGGAGAGACGTAGATATTGAACAGCGTAATTCATACTGAATACAACACAGCAGGTTTCGATGGGAGCAGTTGGACAGGTAGAGGAGGGAAGAGCATGGGCACGGGAAGGGTAGGACAAAGCTTCTCTCCTCGACCTCTCCTCAAGTCCCAGCTCACTACCTATCGCAGCAGGAGTATTCCATTCATTTCATCCTCTTCACCCAAGCAGCTGTCTCAGCGCTATTTGATCCTGCAACGTCAGCCTTGTCAACCTGACCATCTTGAGAAGATTTCAGAGATCTCCAATCCTGCTCTCCTATACCAGCTAGTTCGATCTTCTTGACTTTCCAACTGAAACATGAGCTTGAGCTACACTCACTGATCTGTAGGGTAGGTCCTAGAAAAGATTTATGTTAGAAGAAGGTGTGTGGGGAAAGAAGAACTTTCCTTGTGGAGGGTGATTGACATCCTCGGAGAGCAGGTTCGGCATTCTTGATGTGCGAACGCTGGAACCATCCCTGATAACATTGCAGGGCGTCAGAAATCTTCCTTCGCCGAGGCCCCAACTTGACATTAAACCTTTGTTCAATTCACTTTCAATTCCTTCATCCACTCAATTCATTCTCAAAGCTTTTTGATCTCAAGATGGCCAAAGACAACAGAAACAAGCTGGATAACGTTCCTGAGGACGTTCAACTACTCATTTCCAAAGAGGTAGTCTTTTGGTCAGAGAAAGGGAAGCAGAACGAGGACTGGATGGATCGAGATGAGATGGAGAAGCAAAGAAAGTGAGTCTAGAGAATTAAAGTTCCCTTCCCTTTCCCTTCTGTATGGCAAAATCTAATCTTGTTCGATTTTCACTCTCCGCTCACAGATTGAGAGACTTTGTTCTCTATGGTTTGGTGCTTACTGCCAAGTCAACTTGTCAAGCCTTCCTTCCAATCCTCATTCGTAGTGTAACACTCGGGTCCGATCATCATCTTGGAGAGTTTTATCAGCTGCTTCAGAAGAGACCAGATTTAGCACTTCAAGTCAAGGAATTTAGACTAATTCACTCGAAGAAATTATGGGAATCCGAAGGGGTCGTTGATCAAAACAAGATGGGAGAACAGAACATGAAAGAATTGCAGTTGCTAAATGTGCTGCAATTGGACCTGCTGTTCTTCATCAATTGGCACTCGAACGCTCTTCTCATCACTCTAGAGCAGAAATCAGACCTCTCAGCATTAATAAGAGATGGCTGGGTATGGTCCGAAGTCTCATTCTTACTAAGCTTCCCAATTTGACCATCTTCACGCAAACTGGATCTACAGACTGGTGCTTCGACTAATCCCCCGGTAAAGTTCTATTCCCTCGTATCCTTCAAAACCTCAAGATAATTGAGGTGAACCAAGACTACAAGCGTCATATCGGAGAGATTTGAATCCGCAACGCAATTTGGATACTTTAACTTCTTCCTTCTCTTCAACGTGCAACTCTTTATATCTCGCCAGAAAATCTAGATTACGATTACTGCAAGTCTTATTGAGATTTTTTCCGGGGCGATCAAACGTCTTGGAAGTCTTTCTTCAGTTTCGCTTTAGTCAAGACTTCTCGAAGCGTCAACACCCGACGGTCCCGACCCACACCTTTCTGAAGCTGTGTTGATGAGATAGGTCCAGAAGAATCTGGTCCAACGCCTTCTCGAATGACTTCTCTGATCTCACATTTAGAGATAGCGGTTGAGATACGAGACTCCGAACTCCGAAGCGAGAGTAAGAGAGAAAGGGTAGCGAGAGAAATCAGGGGCTAGCTGAGTTGTCTGTTTCGAACTACCACCCAAATAATCAGCTCTGATTGTAATCACTGGATTGATAGATAGATGGGTGGTAGTTGGTTGATAGGTCTCTGGGATGTCTGGGTCAGATTGACGTCGAGAAGAAGCTCTGATTTGGTCGTGGAGAATTTTGAATCGTCCCGTGGCTTTAGCCAAGAGGTGTAAGTCAGTATTTTGGAATAGGTGAATCAGAGATACGCAAGGTCGTAGCAGAATTTGAAACGAGACAGGAGATGAGTTGTGTCACGTCACGACTCACGGGTGTGATAGCGAGACAGATCCTTAAATTGGCTGCGGATCAGCTTTGAGGTAGACGTTTGAAGCTAGGACCAGATTTCAAGTGGAAAACACGAGATCAACACATTCTTGTGCGTTGGAAAATGCAAGAAATGGAGAGTTAGTAGAGGTTAGCTTAATTGGTAGAAAGCGCCTCGCGACTCGCGTTGAGTTGTTTCTTCACCTCCAACCCATTCAATCCTAAACCTCTCCAAACTCGAATTGAATGCCACCCAAAGCAGCAGAATCAGCCGTATTGGCAACAGAAGGTCAAATCTTCAAGGCAAGTCCTCTTCTACCATCCTCCAATCCCATTCCACCATTCGCTAACCTCTCTATATCTACTCTCCCCCTCCCCTCCCCTCCCCTCCCTCCCTCAGGCCACCTACTCTGGAGTACCTGTTTACGAATGTATCATCAAGCAAGTTGCAGTCATGCGTCGTCGCTCTGACAATTGGCTCAACGCCACTCAGATTTTGAAGGTCGTTGGATTGGACAAACCTCAAAGGACTAGAATTTTGGAGAGAGACATCCAGAAGGGTGTTCATGAGAAGGTTCAGGGAGGATACGGGAAATACCAAGGTCAGTAGATGCCAGAGAGAGTGTGTAGATGGCCAGAGGAGAATCGAATCGAGTCGAGTATTACGGGAGAGGAGAGGGATGAGAGGAGGATCTGGGCAAGAAGGGAGGAGAGAGAAGAGATGGAAGTACGACTGTCTCTTTGCTTGAGAAGTGCAGCCAGTCTCTGTGAATCTATCTGTATTCCTAATGAAGTTGATGGGACTTTCATGGGCTGTCTTCATCTAGCAGAGAGTCGAAGGCTTCCACCATCCAAACTTTCGCTCACTCACCCTTCCCTCTACTCCTTCTCTTCACTCAGGAACATGGATTCCTCTAGAGATCGCAGTGAAGCTCGGAGAACAGTACAACATCACACATCTACTGGATCCAATCACAGGCTACGTTCCATCAGCTCAATCTCCACCACCAGCACCTAAGCACATCATGGGAGGAGGAGCTTCCAAACCAAAGAAAGAATCAGCAGCAGCAGCCAAACGTCGTCAAGCATCTATGGATACAGAAGCAGCAGCTGAAGCAGCAGCTCAAGCGGCCATGATGAAAGTAGATCCATCAGAAGGTAGCATGTCACCAACTCCATCCGACATTTCTTCACATTCAAGAACTCCATCTCCAATGGCAAATAGAGGACAAGTACCAGAGTTCTATGACGATGGAACTGGAAATACAAGATATGGTGGAAATGGTGCTTCAAGCAATTTAGACCCTTCTGCCAAATATGCAGAGATTATCTTGGATTATTTCATTTCTGAAAGTACTACTGTACCATCTTTATTGATTAATCCACCAATGGATTTCGATGCTAATATGAGTATAGATGAAGATGAACATACTGCTTTACATTGGGCCTGTGCTATGGGTAGAATTAGAGTCGTCAAGTTACTTCTATCTGCTGGAGCAGATGTTTTTAGAGTTAACAATTCAGGCCAGACTGCTCTCATGAGAGCTTCTATGTTTGCTAACAATTACGATTTAAGGAAGTTTCCAGAATTGTTCGAATTATTACATCGTTCGATTTTAAACATTGATAGAAATGATAGAACTGTCTTTCATCATGTGGTTGATTTGGCTTTGTCTAGAGCTAAACCTCATCCTGCAAGATATTACATGGAAACTATGATTACTAGACTAGCCGAATATGGTTCTCAATTAGCTGATATTTTAAACTTCCAAGATGATGAAGGTGAAACTCCTCTTACAATGGCTGCTAGAGCTAGATCCAAGAGATTGGTTAGATTACTTCTTGAACATGGTGCTGATCCAAAGATCAGGAACAAGGATGGGAAGAATGCTGAAGATTATATTGTTGAAGATGAAAGATTTAGAGCTTCTCCTAAAGCCTCAACAAATACAGCCTTACCTTCAACTTCTGCCAATTCAGATTCTTTAGCTCTACCTGGAAATCATTCATCAATTCACTCTTCAGAATCAGGTCAAAGAGCAGGTGGAAAGGCTTTGAACCTCATGTCTAGTTTGTTGATTAATCTGGCTGAATGTTATGATTCTGAATTGTCAACCGTCGATAAGAAATTAAATCAAGCTCATTCTTTATTAAATCAAATCCAACTTGAAATCAAGGATTCTAGTAAACTTTATGAAGCTTTGATGAAAGAATCAACTGGAAATGAAAACGAAAAGAACAAAGTGAAGGAAATTGAAAAAAGTCTGAAATCTGGAGTTAATAAAAGAGATAGAGAAACTTTAGAAACCGAATGGAAAGAAATTCAAGAAAATGTTAAGAAGTTGAAAACTGATGATAGTAATAAGGGAGTTTTCGATCAAACAACTGGGGTTTTAAAAGAAGGCCAAAGTTTAAGTAATGAATCTTTGGCCAAAAATCGAGGGAATACTAGAGTTGATCCTGCTATTCTATTGATTTCTCAAAATGGAAACCCTACTCTTGCAAGTTTGAAATCTCAAATTCAAGAATTGAAATCTAAAAGATCGAGTCTGTTGGCTAATTTCTTGGAAAAGGAAAAAGAATCTGGGACTGGAAAGAAAATGCAACTTTACAAAAGGATTATTAGTGGTTGTGGTGGAGATATGGGAACTGATAATACTGAAGCTGTAGTCCAGATGGTTTGCGATATTTTGGATCAACAATCTGATGAAGGAAATGGAAATGGTCATAGTCAAGATACTGCCAATCTACTTCAAAGTGCTATACGTCCTGGTGCTTGAACAGAACCAGTCGGTTCTTAACAAAATGATGGACTTATCCTCCTTCTCCCCTCCTTCCATCCGGATTTTTGAATTGATTTTTTTCCAAGTTGTATTGCTATTCTCTTTTCTGCTCGTTTGATCAGCCCTCTCTCACTCAACAACTTTTCCCCGTCACGGTATCTGTTCTTCCCTCGCTCTTGCCCCTTTTTCTGTCTCGATTTGTCCTGGTCTCCTTTATCTTCACGCTGAAATTATGAGATTTCTCCTAAAGACGAAGTGATCTGAAGAAGTTATCGATCTCGATTATCGATTATCTTGTCACTTGTGCGAACTCTTCGCCTCTTCTTCCCTGACTCAATCTCACTTCTCCCTTCCTGTCCACACAACTTGAAATTCTTCTATTCTATTCCCTCAAGTATCTATTTCCTTATTAAGAAATCTATTCAATCTAGCTAACATGGGTCCAAAAGGTGAGACTTCACTTTCAATACAACATGAACAAAATCCCATCTCATCTGAGAATGACTCCTTCATCTTCTCTGATACTTCCAGGCAAAGGAGGAGCCGCCAAAAAAGCTGAGAACGCAGCTAACAAAGCAATTGAAGAAGCTCAGAAGAAAGAAGCTCAAGAAGAAGCCGCTTGGGAAAAGGGTTCCAAAGGAAAAGGTGCTGCAGATAAAAAAGCTGAAAAGGCAGCTGAAGATGCTCGAAAGAAAGCAGAAAAGGAAAGGTTGAAAGCTGAAGATGAAGCTTCTTTACCTGATAAACCTGCAAAGACTGCAAAGAAAGCCGGAGCTGCAAAGAAAGAACCAAAAACACCTGCTTTCAAAGGTCCAGGTGGAGATGGTATCGATGGAGCTATTCAATCCTTCAATGCTGATAACATCGATGATGCTTTGGACGCTTTGGATTTGACTAGTGAAAGAACTGATAAGGCTGCAATGGGTAGTAAGGCTGCGGCTATTGATTCCCATCCCGAGAGGAGATTCAAGGTGAGTAGAGGTTGGCTTTTAGGTAGAGAACGGAGGAGAAGAAGCTGGAGCGAGACTTTGCTGAGTAGAATCGATCAGATCATGGCTTCTGGTCTTTGAGATGACGTCTCTGGGTGGGGAACCAGAGCGAGAGCTCACGGTCAAAGGTATCCCCTTCTCGCCTCTGACTCTGCTGAGCTCCCTTCGTTGAGCCAGTGATACCAGCTCTAGATCAAAGTGAAGCCTTCAATGTTGCTCTGGTAATGCTGCCTTTCAGAAGGCCTTTCTACTGACCCTCCATCTCTCCCCTCTTCCCACCCTTCCTTCTCAATTTCTTCAGGCTGCTTTCGAAGCTTTCAAAGAGCGAGAGATGACACGAGCTCGTCAAGAGGTGAGTCTTTCTTTCTCTTTATTTCGAATATCTGTAACTGCAGGAGGGAGAAGTCGAGGTCCTAAAAATTCTAACTCTAGACTGTCCTCTCGTTCCCCCATCGTCATCTTCCCTCATCTCTTATTCTCTTTCCCTCTTTCCCTTGGCCCCTTTCTTCTCTTCACCTCTATGTCCCTCTCCAGCATCCTGGACTCAGAACAAATCAATACCACGACGTCCTCTACAAAGAATTCCAAAAGCACCCAGACAATCCCTTCAATCAAGTCAGCGTGGCCTACAACGCAGACAAGGAAACCAAGTTGGCAGTCTTGCAACAGCAAAGAGAGGAGAAGGAGAAGCGTCTTCTTGGTTAATTTGGTTCATTTCGGCTTCTTCGAGGAATGTGCAAGTTGAATTGTCGACCTAAACTTTTAAAATAGATTCATGGAGTTCAAGCTCATCTCATCTCACCTCAAATCCAAGATTCTCCGATTGAAATCACCTTGCTTGTTATTTACGTTCTATCCTTTTTTTTTGGATTTATTTGACAACACAAAGTTGGATTTGACTCGAGAGGCGGATGGGGAACGATGATACGCTTCGCTTCTTCGAACGCAGAGAGCGAGCGGACGACTTGTCGATCCTAGTCCAGGATGATCCACAATTCGGCACAATGTGCCATTTATTTGGTTTGTCTTTCGCCGTCTCTCATTGAAGGGGCAGCTGTATTCAGCTCAGTTGCGCTCTCATCACGTCCTCGAAAAAAAACACACTGCTGTTGGGATAGGACAAGGAAGAAACCTCGCGCAAAACGTAGAACTATCTGCAAGAAATTCAAAGCGAGTAAAAGAAGGATCAAAATCAAATTTAGTACATGATTTGACCATCAAAAGCTGTAGCAATACTAATTCTACCGCTCCTCAAACGCTGTTTCTTCTTCCCGCCCCTTACATCTTGCTCCACTTGAATCTTTGACTCTGACTCTTCTCCTTCTTCCCTTCCACTCCGTTGAAAAGATTCTAAATCTCTATCAAATCTGACTCTTTTCATCCTCCGAGGCGTCACCTCATCGTCTGAACTCTTCTCGGACATTACACTTGAGATTGGAGATGTAAGACTTCTCACTGATCTGTTAGATTGGAATAAAGCTGATGAATTGGTTGAACCTTCGCTATCTGGACTGAAACCCCTTTGAGCGTATCTAGACTTGGAGAGAATGCTGCGTAATGGTTGAGTTTGAATTGCTGATGAAGAGGGGGGACTTTTGGAGGATGAGGGTCCGCTTTTGGATGCTAGAGGAGGAAGTTTTTTGCTCTTGTACGAGTGCTTGTTTGGAAAGTCAGAATAATTGCCTAACAATTGAGTCTCGCTGGTTGAGATCATGGACCTTTCTTCACCACTTTCTAACCTTTCTCTGTTAACGTGTTTGTTTGCTTCTTTTCTTGTAACCAAATCCCTACCATTTGAATCACTTTCATTCGTGACATTTCTTGACTTTTTGCCCCAAATTCCAGCGTTGATCAAAGCCTGCACTTTTGGGTCCTTGATGCTGAGAGTTGGGTCTATTAGTGGCGAGAGCATGGTGATTGACGGCAGAAATTCGAGAGGAGTGGCGTAACGATGGATTCTGTTTAACTGAGTATGAATTTTAATAGAGTAGAGAGTGGACGGATCAGTTTATCGGAGGGCGGAAGGTCGAGATGAGATGACGATGGGTCATGGCGATCCAGAAATTTGAAAGGACGGAGAAAGGGTGAACAGCGGCAAAGAAAAGTTTGCTTTAGGGAAGAGAGTGAGTGGAGCATATACTCACAGTTAGAAGTTAGGCTGGGTTTGCGCTTTTGGAATCTGGTCGACTGAAGAAAAGCTCGAGGTGGGTTCCGTTGCAGCTATAGCCGCGAAGGTCTGAAGGAGAGGCTGGAGCGGTTGAGTTGAGGGCAATTGAACTGGATGAGTTGAAAATAGATAGAAAATAGTTCAATTTGATGTTCTCTCCGGTGGATTAAAGATTAGGGAAGCCAAAATGGATGAGGATGAGAAGTCAGGAGGACGTAGTTTTGGCGAGGCGTGATGGAAGGAAATGGAGCACTGGAAGACCGCAAATTTGATGCTCGTCTTCTGGCCAATCATGACAGTTTCTTCAGAATCTCGTAGAACGTATAAGGAAAAGCAGAAAAGAAGTCGATCCAGGCACTCACCGAAGTCTTGACGCACTCGAGTCCATTTTCATCTGACTTGATTCATGAAGTCCTTTCTAATCTGACACTCAGAGGAAGGCTCAAGGTCGCAAGGTCCTGCGCCTGTGATTCGTCGAGCTCTTCTCTCAGACTCTCGTACTCTTATGAGAGGCAATGAGGCATCGAAGATTTGAAGAAGACGGTATAAGCTCCCAACCAGTCTTTCTTCCTCTCTGGTTTCCTATGTTTCCCCATAATTTAATCCATTTCGTATGAAGACGAAGCGACACATGGGCTTGGACTGAGGCAGAGTAATCACCCCTGTTGAGACAGCATTGAGTTTCTAGAGGTCGGTAGAGGTTATAGCAAAGAATTTGAATGATGACGACCCCGGAAGACTTGATATAAGCTTCCAGAAATAGTCATAAGATCCTGAGACCGAACATTCTCTCTCCACATCTGAAACTTTTACTCAGACCTCATGACTCAAATCAGTCTATGATACCTGGTCTGTCAAGGAAGTATAGGAGAAACCGTGCGTTCGACTGAATGAAGGCTGAGATAATGATTTGATTCTTTTGAAAGGGTGCCAACAATGAAAAGGTGACAAAGGAGAACCGCAGAGAAGAGAAAGCTACAGAGATAATACAGAGAGAAGTAAATTGCTTGTTCAGCTCGATCCAGAGTTCAGAATTTGTTCCAGCCAGCAGAGTGGCGGATCTTGTTAAGATCGCCATCTCCCATTTGGTCTTGTCCACCGCAGTTGGTCACATCAGAAGTACCGAAGTGTTTTTTGCTGTAGAGAGCGCAGGTCTGCAACACGAAAAAGAAAAAAGAGAGAAAGGGTGTTAAGAGATTTGTTTCAAAGTCTAGCTGATAGAAGATCAGAATGGAAGCAGTCTACTCACAATTCCATCTTCTTTAGCCGAGTTGAAGTCGACGTACGTGTTGACGAATTGGCACCCTGAGACAGAGGCTGCAAGGACGAAGAAGGAAAGAGATGTACTTGGTTAAAATTACGTCAAGAATGAGATCTAATCTCAACATCACGACTCCTCTAATCCTCCGTCGACAACTCGATCTCCACACTCACAACAGAACTTCCAGCACTCTGCGAGTGAGCCCTTGATAGCATAGGTCATGTAGTCCGGGGCTTGAGTAGCACAAGTCTTCTCAAGGAAGGAAAAAGCGTAGAACCCAGTGCGTTCTTCCATGGCTGGCGCAGCAGAGACCAAGCTGGAGGAGGTGGCAATCAAGAGGAGAGAGGCGAGGGTGGCGGTGAATTGCATCTTGCGAATTGGTTATGAGTTGGATGTTGGTTAAGAGAGGAGAGTAGAGGTAAATTGAGATGAGAGAAGATTGTTGGAGTGAGGAAATTGAAAAGAATGGGACATTTGACGCTGCTTTTATACCCTTTCCCGTCGAGAAGGGAGAGAGTCGACTGCACCCAAAGCAGAGAACAGACAACCCAAAGAGGGATGTGTGAGACAAGATTCGGCTCCTTCAATCACTGAGTACTGAAGATCCAGGACCGGAGAAAGAGAGTGAGACGAGGAGGCGAGAGAGTCAAGAAGCCCAGGAACGTCGACTGCCCTTGAGAATCCGCAAGTGGAAGGAAGATTAAGATTCGCCTCCTTCTCAAACTCATCTTGATCGTTTCTTGATTCAATTCAACTGAAAATTGAATGCGAAATTCAAAGAATTTGGTTCCATGTACTCTGGTCTCCCCCTCAACTCGAGTCCCAGGCCTTATGTCACAGGGGATGAGTGTAGACGAGTCTCCGACCCCTGATCTTCTCTCTTTCTCTCTTGTCTTCTCTCTTGTCTTGGCCTTGTGCCGTCTCCTTTCCAATATAAACTTCGCCTTCTTGTAAATCTGTTTCCCTTTTCCTCATTCGTTAATTTCACCATCTTCCTCTTTCAACCTCCTTTCCGACTTACTTCAGCCCTTCCACACCTCGTGTCTTGACTTCCAACCTTTCGCCCTTTCGACCAGTGTCGCCCTCTAACACCTTACCTTGTTTTGCCATCCTCGTTTTCCTCGCCTTCGCCAGCATTCGCTTTCCTCCCGTTCTTGCTGGTTTTGTGAAAAACCCTGGCTCGCAACTTACTTCTCGAGTTGATCAAACTCAGTTGAATTTTCTCCCACCGCACAAAACCATTACAAAACATCCAATGGTTCTCTGTTAGGTCGGCAGAGAGCCCTAACTCTGACCTGTTGCAGGAATGGTTGAATGTTAACATCTACCTCAGCACTTTCAAGTCTTTCAGGCTCAGAAACAAATACAGAGACCGGTTCTACTTTTGTTTGTTGGCTGAGTTCTGAGTGAGGTCCCTTATTCATATTCAAGCTTCAAGCGCTTCAAGCTTCAAGTTCTCTTTGTCCTTCCCACCCACACACTCATCCTCCTTTCTCATCCGACCTTTCTTCGAACCATGAGCCCATCTTGACCTATCAACGTTATTCACATGATGTCTCATCAGCATCCCTTCTACTCTGATTCAGCTGGCTCAACCTCTCAGCATCCTCAAGCACCTCAACTCGAGGAGGAGGAGGAGGAGCTTCCTCAAGATGAACCTAACAATCCCAAGCTTGCTCAGAATGCAGCTTACAACACTTTCAAGTTTGGAGACATCGGGTCTTACATGAAGAACAAGAGGTTAAAGGTTCAATTGCAACATTCACAATTCTTATCCAACAACTCAAGCACGGATTCAAGCTCTCCGTCCACCTCTGCTACCTCTACCGTCTTCTCATCTTTGGTTTTTCATATCAATGGTCATACCACTCCGCCTCTCGCAGAGCTGACACGTCTCATCCTTCTCAATGGAGGAAAGGTTCTACCTTACCTGGACGGCAAAACTTTAATAACTCATATCGTGGCTGGTAGTCTTACTCCAAAGAAGATAGTCGAATTCAAAGATTACAAGGTAGTCTCAACTGAGTTCGTGTTGGACTCAATCCGGGAGGGAAGACTGCTCGATTGGAAGGCTTATAGAGTTGGTAGAGTTTTGCCTGGCGGGATGGGAGAGCGAGAACGATTGGTGAAGCACGGTGAGCAAGTTTCGACTCGAGAGAAAGACTTCACAGAAGAGAACCACAGATTATGGGGAAACAGCACGAGTCAGAGGAGTCTTATGGACTTCCAAAGGAAGAGAAAGGCGGAAGATGCTCAGTCTTCCTCGACTTCAAAGAGAGCTGCTTCAATCAGAGATTCGAAACCTCCCAAGCCGGCCCCAATGGCTGGGAAACCCAATCTGATGAAGTCTGGACTCCCAACAAGGACTAGTATGGGTCCTCCATCTCTGCCGAAACTTTCCAAGGAGGTAGGGACACCAAGCAAGGCTTCCAATTCTACTCCTTCAACAGCAATTTATGCCTCGAATTCAACCTCCAGATCTTCAACTTCTACCCCACTTTCAAATTCAAGCAGTGCTCCTCTCTCTATTTCAAAGCCGGATTCCATCTCGAAGCCAGGGTCTCTTCCTTCTTTCTCCAACAAGGCTACAACATCACCTCCAGTCGTAGTCACCACAAATGCTCCTCGAACTCCTCCTAAGCAGAGCTACACAACCTCTGCTACCAACTCTCTGGCTTCCAACCTTCTCTCCTCCCCTACGTGGAGATCCAAGCACACAGCGGTCGACTCGAGCTTCCTCGCGAATTACTTTGGAAATTCGAGGTTGCATCATCTGAGTCTTTGGAAAGCTCAGATGAAGGATTTGGTAGGAAACGTCCTAAAGGAAAGTGGGAGAGAAGAGGGTAGCCCGAACCTCAAGAGAGGGATGGTTAGAGTCATTCTACACATTGATGTGAGTACTTTGAAAGACTCACTTGCTTTCCCGCTCTTTTCCGTGCAACTGATACTCATCCTCTCGTTCTTTTCATTTGCCCCTTCTGACGATGTAGTTCGACAGCTACTTTGTTAACGTAGGATTGAGAGACAAACCTCATCTAAGAGACAAACCAGTCGTCGTTTGTCACGTCAAGACGCCTTCTTCCTCAGCCAATCCAACTTCTTCGACCGACAGACCTGCCATCATTAGTCCGCCAAGATCCAAGAACAAAGACAGAGAAGCGGAACGATCAGGTCTGTCATCTACTTCTGAAATCGCAAGTTGCAATTACGTCGCTCGCTCTTTCGGAATCAAGAATGGCATGTCATTAGGTCAAGCTAGAAGGATTCTCTTGGAAAGAGTACATGAAATCGAAAGAGAGAGAGCCCAGCTCAAGGTGCAACTCCGAGGGAAAGAAGCTTCGACAGAGGAAATCTCAGAAGAGGAACCTCTTCCTGCAACAATAGAAACGATACCCTACGATTTCCAATCCTATGAACAGATCAGCATCGAATTTTACAGGATCCTTTTGGAAAACTCAGATGCTATCGAAGCCGTCAGTATTGATGAGGCTTTGATTGACGTCAGTTTTATGTTGAGGGACTTCCAGAAATCGTCTATCGCTTCCTCTTCTAGTCTCGCCTCTACCTCTCGCCAAGGTCAAGATGCAACCAATCAGAACTTGACTCTAGTCATCTCTCCTTCCTCCAAGTCAGGCTCAAGCTTCACTTCAAGCTCAAATACCTCATCCGATGCCCATCCAACTTCCTTACTCTCTCGCTACCTCTCAAAAGTTTCAGAACCCAAAAATGTTACTCCAGAGAAAGTTCTAGCTGAATCGCTAAGAGATGAGATCAGAGATCGAACTGGCTGTGAAGCTTCAATTGGAATAGCTAGCAATGTTCTACTCGCTCGCTTAGCGACGAGGAGAGCGAAACCGGGCGGATCTTTTCATCTACTGGACAGTCAGAAGGAGGAATTCTTGAAAGATCTGGAAGTTGACGATTTACATGGGATTGGGTGGCATTTGAAACAGAAGATTGTGAGTCGAACTGAATTGCCGCTGAGATCTCGAACAGGGAAATCCGAGACTGACTTTGAAACGTCTTCTTTGTTTCCTCTTCCCCGCTCTTAGAAAGAAGCTTACGGTACTTCAATAATAGGTGAGCTCAAGGCAGTTCCTCGATTCAATGAGAGGGGTCTCGCAGCTTTCTTAGGCTCAAAGATCGGGCCTACACTCTGGAACAAATGCCACGGAATAGCTCGCTCGGAGCTGACAGGTCCTCCAGAACGACAATCTGTCGGAGCTTCCATCAACTACGGGATCCGTTTCGAGAACGAAGCTGAGGCCAAGACCTTTGTTTCTAGAGTCTCTTCCGAAGTTTCCACCAGATTAAAGTCGTTAGATCTGAAGGGCCGAAAGATTATCGTAACTTTGATGGTTAGAAGTGCTGGAGCTCCTGTCGAAGCTCCCAAATTCATGGGACATGGAAAATGTGACACTCATCATAAGAGTGCGGAGATTAGTGGGAAGGATGGTACCAAAGAAGCTACAGACGACGAGAAACGAATTCAGAGCTCGGCATGGAAATTGCTTATGAGTATTGGAGCTAAGGTGCAAGACATGAGAGGATTCGGAATCAGTCTACAGCAACTAGAACCTGCAGGCGGCAGAGTGGTTAGAGAAACTCTTCTTCAGGGTCAGCAGTTGCTCAACTTCGCTGTTGCTCCTTCTCCAGCTTTGATTACCAATCCTCATCCTCCTATTCCTCCTCCTCCTCCAGCATCAAAAGAAGCCCCTCACTCACACTCCAATCCTCAACTGGCTCAAATTCAGTCTCGACCTGCTGTCACTACCGTAACCTCCAAAAATGATGGTTCATCTCTGGTCCCCGCCGGTCTCAAGAATCAAGACTCGGAATCCGCCTGGCCATCATCGAAGGAGCTCCGAGCTGGAACCTCTTCTGCCCGTCCTCTACGCCGTTCGCCTAGTCCCATCTCGGAAGACGAGGATGAGGAAGATGCTGGTGAAGAGGAAGCAGTCCTTGTGTCGGCTCCCTCAGCCGTCCGACGACCAGAAGTGGTCCCGGCTCCACCTGCGGATCTCAACCCTTCGAGAGCTTCTATTGCTCAACCTCCAATCCAGCCGTCTCAGTTCCCAAGAGGAACGATGGGTGGTCAACTTCTGCTTCCACCCGAATCTCAGTTCGATCCTTCAGTCTTGGAGGCTCTACCGCCAAGAATTCAAGCTGAATTGAGAGCCGGAATGAAGCGCAGGTCTTCGGAACCTCCTTTAGACGAAAGAGCTCAATCGGAATCGCCAAAGCGAAAGAAGAAGAATCTAGAGAAGAAACAGAGGCAAGGCAGATTAAACTTCAGTCCTGTCCGAGGTGAATTCCGACTGGGCAGAAGCTCAAGATCAGCTTCGATAGATCAAGATCCTGAAAGTGAATCGTCTCCTTTGAGATCCAAGTCGAAATCAAAATCAAAGGTCTCACCCTCAAGAGAAAAGTCACCCTCTCTACCAGAACTGGAAGATTCAGTCCTCTCTTCTTTAGGGATCAGTTTAAGTGTCTTCACAGAACTGCCTTCAGATTTAAGAAGAGACTCGATCGTGGCTGAAGCTCAAAGAGATGAGGCATTTTATGATCTTCTACCTATCGAATGGAAGAAGTTGATCCCAGTCAACAATCTACCTTTGAACAAAAAGAAGAAGTTGATGGAGGAAAGGAAGAGAAAGTTGAACTCGGATAAGAAAGTGGTGGAGGATATTAGCATGGCGGAGATGAGCAGACGTACTACTAAATCTACCTCCTTGCATTATCTGAACAACAAGGTCGGAGTTCTGGGAAACAGAGGTAAGGGGAAGGGAAAAGCGATCGAGCTAGATGGTGACGACTACTCGATCTTAAAAGCTAAAAGATTCGAAATGGACGCGACCTCTTCAGAGCAACAACCTCATCTCAAAGATGTCTCTTCGCTTCCGGAGATGAGATCTCTAATCTCTAATTGGGTGAAATCATTCTCGAAAGAGAAATCGACTTTGGATCCTAAATTGAACAAGAAAGGGCCAAGATCGGGAGACGTTAATCGAATCGTCAACTTTCTGCTTGAAAGTCTTGGAGTCAAGAGTGGAGAAAGAATGGAAGGTGCAAGACTAGGAACACCGAGGATGGATCTGGAAAAAGTTAAGGGAATCCTGAAATGGTGGAGAGAGGTCTTGAGGAAGGATTGGAAAGGTGACGAGATGGACTATCAACAGGAGCACGATGAAATGGATCTCGATGAGGATCTAGAGGTGCTGATTTCAGATTGGGAGGAGCTCGATAGATCTATTTCACTTGGTAGGATTTGGTGGAGCGCTTTCTACCATGCGAAGAGAATGGTAGACCAGAGGGTCGTTGAGATGACTGGCTGTCAACTTTTACTTTAGTTGGCGGTTTGATATCCCAACTTAGGCCGTATTTCTTCTGTTATATTCCACGAATCCCCACTATTAAATTCATTGTACTACTATACCCATTTCAAGATGCTTTCAGACCTCGACACGTAGAGCAGGAGAGTGAAACGAGGACAGGGTTGCTTTCATTTCTTTTGAGAGGAATAGGAACAATTACGAAAGACAATGAGTATAGGATCGAAAGAAGAGATTTGATAAGACAGAGAACCTGGAGAGGGGACAAAAAAGAGTTTGTGATTGGAAATTGACAAATGAGAAAAGTAATTTGATAGTTTATAAGATTGTGAGTCATGTTCAGATTTTTGGTTGGAAGAAAAGAAAAAGGAGAGAATAAGTAGGTTGAAACAAGACGCTACACTGTGATTTGGTTGACTAGAGACCTTCTCTTAAAGGAATAATGATAAACGTTTACGGAGAGATCTTGAAGTTGAAAGGTTGAAAGGCTAGAAAAGTTGTTCTTGAACCTTCTAGCTGCTCATCTATTTGAGCGTCTTCGACTTGAATTCGGCTGAGAGTTTGAGTTGGAAGTTGAACTCGTTATGGACTGGTTCGAAATGGAAGCAGCAAGACTTTTAAAAGAAGAAACCGGAAAGAACAAGGATTCCATTAGTTCCCAGATTCGACTCCGAAATCGTCCTCATAGAAATCAAAACTCACCTTTCTATCCTTTCACTTTCCTCCTTTCGCTTTCCAACTCCTCTTCCCTTTGCATCATCTTCCTCCGATTCATCCTCACTACTAGTTTCAACATCGCTCCTAGTATCTTCAGCTTCATAGCCTTTAATGACTTTCCAAGCAACTCTTATAATCATAACAAACCAAACACAAAGTAGTATTTGTAAACCAATCAAAAGAGAGATGAAAATGACTCTAGTTTCTTTTGACCAATAAATTCCATCTTGACCTAATTGAGACCAAGGAATGTAAGGAGTTAATCTTGGACCTTCGAAAATGATTGAAAGGATTACTAGAGGTAGAAGAATTTGTCGAGTGATGGTCCAGGAGATCAGGAAAAGAACGAAGAAAATGTCACAAGTCACATGAAAACCTATGTATTTTAAAACTTTGGCGGACTGAGAGGAGCAAAGAAGACGAAGTAGAAAAAGAAAGGATGAGCATGAGAATCCAAGTTCGTTCCGATCTCTCCCTTGGATTGCCCTCTTCGTAAAGCTCACCGATAAGAGAATATCAGAAGGATCCATAAGACAAAGAATCGCATTCCCGATTCCAGTGAAATTGGACCAGTAAGAACCAACCACTAAAGCGATAGTGATGAAATGATGACTCAACATTTGATGATGATCTTTCCTTCTAGCTTCAACATTCAAAACTATCACTTGATGAAACCAAAATGCGCATTGAGTTAAATAGTAGAATTTCGTGATCCCAGACATTTCTAGATGAGGATAATTGACCCAAAATCCAGGTGTTGAGAATGGCCAGTAGTCTTGAGCTGAAGCAACGTACTGATAAAGAGGGTAGAAAAGACGGAACAATGATGTGAGACGTCAGAGAGAGAAATAGAAGGCAGAGGAACTTTGATGGGCTTTAGGAGGTATCTTCTTCGAGCCAATTCTCGCAAATCCAAAGAACTCACCAAACCGATAGACCAATAAACGACATAATAAATAACCGACCAAGCTTGTTCAGCAAATCTCAAAACATCCTTCTCTCTAGCTCTTCTAGCTTTTAGTTTCTCAATCCTTTCAATTTCACCAGCTTTATGTGTTGTTTCTTCCATCCCATCCTTTTCAATCCCCATCCCATTTCCATTTGGATATCCATTCTTAAGTTTTCCTTTCTTCTCATCCTTAACTTTATCAGATTCTTCACTAACCACCACTTTTTCACCCAAAGGAATCAACAAGAATTTAATGACCCCAGCTCTTAAAGCAGTAAAGATTAAAATCCAAGTTAAAACATAAAGAGCATCTTTTGGACCTTTTGAATAGAACAATTCACCACCTTCAGAAGAAGTAAAAGAAGAGGAAGGAAGTAGCCATGTCCAACTATCTAACTCTAAATTTCTCAATCCAATTTCTTCATTAATAAGTCCAGTAGCATGATTTGAGTGATCCAAATAAGTTCCAAACCCACCATCATTGAACCTGAAATTCTTATTTACGATCGGATAACTCAATCCTAAACAGGCTCTAGTGAAATTATGAAGAGTAGTTAAAGGATGACCGAAACCTAAAGCTTCTGATCTGAACGGCCAAATTTGATCTCTCGCGAAAGAACTTCCACCTCTATTTGAAGAATTTGGTAAATCAGTTGAGAACCTAGCTAGATTGTTTAATTTCCTACCATGTTTTGACCATAGAGGTAAGAGACCTTGAATCGTATTTGGTAGATGAGAGGAAAGTGTTGAAATCGAATCCGAGAGGGAAAGGGAGAGTGAAGAGGATGATGATAGGAGATGACAAACTGAAAGTGCTAGCAGAATGTAGGTTGGGATCTCTGAGAGAAGATGAGAGGAAAGAAGGTTACGGAAATCAGAGGGGAAATCGTTTAAGGGAGAAACCAAAGCAGATCTTTTCTTCCCTTGGACCATCCCTCCCCTTATGTTCGTCTAGATGATCTCAGATGAATTCTTCAATAGACAAAACAAAAAGTCTTCTTTGGAAGTCTCTCTCAGCTGTCATCTATTCGAGTGCGGAATCTTTCCTTTTGTTAGAAGGAAGCTTAAATTGCAAACCCTTCTTCCCTTTTTGGAGAGTCACTTGCCCAAGATCCAACAGCTTCTCCTAGATTGTAGATGAAGCTGATACGAATCAAAACCTCCCCGTCTCCATCTGTGACCACGAAGAGCGTCTGGTACTATGAGAAGCTCCCAAGAAGTTCGAGCTTGAGTGTTTTCTTCTTAAACTGATTTCGACTTGAGCAAAGAACAAGTTGCGATGTAACAGCATACTGACTCCCTTAGACTGAGGCCGAGAAAGTTGATCGAAAGGGCCAGGCGAGAGAGACTGTGGGTGACAGGAAAGACAGGTCTTGCTAGCTAGCCGGGAAGGTAGAAACAGAACAATGGGAAGAGCCTCAAAGCTCTCTCCACTGAAGCTCATCATATCTTCCAACCTCTCAATTCATCAGATCTTTAGCAGGCCAGAACTTGGCTCAACTCCTCTGTAAGGGATCTTCCTACCTTCTCTCCTGCTCCTCGAGCATGATAAACTTGAATGCCCCTTGGCTTCTCTCTACTTTCTGTAATTCCTTCCTAGACAGATAACAGACATCTGCGAATGACTAAGATTCACTTCGAGAGTGAAAACAAGGATAGGAGCTTCTCCCTTGTCTCGCCAGCTGCTTTCCACCTTCTACCTTCTCTTTCCCTCGTGCGCAACAGCCATACTGATACTCACGAATTTGTCTATTGATCAAAGTATTAGTCCAACTACTTTTCTCCTCTGATTTAGTCTGCCTACCACTTTGACTACGATAACTCGGCTGTTGATGATTCTGATGGTACAACTTCTGCTGTTGCTTGAAATCTAATTCGTTGGGGGAATTGCAATTGGAATTTGAAGATCGAGACTTCTTTGATGATTTGGATTTTCCCATCACCTAGAGAGACTTAAATTTGTGGTCTACTGTGAGATTCAAATCGAGATTTATCAGAATTGAAGGTTGAAGAATTGGTTGAGCAAGGCAAGATAGCGATGTGGATAGGAGAGTAAGAGAAGCATAAGAGAAGCATTATACCAGAGGTTCTCGGTTCTCCTTCTCCTCTTGGGAACACCCACCACCTTGCGTCTTTGACACTTCTTCTTCTTATTCATTCTCATTCTCAAACATTGAATGAGAAAATAGATCTTCCCATCCCACCATATGAGTTCCTCAACGTTTCCAATTGATTCAAATTCCCTTCAAGCCGAAGAGATTGAATCCAATCGAAATTCCTCTAATCAATCCTCTCGATTCTCTCATCCTTCAAGGGATATCTCCAATTCTTCAATCGGTTCCTACAATTACTCAGAAACAGAAACCAATGATGACCCGATCTCAATCTCACGTCCATCTTCACCTGCTTTCCAATCCAATCTTCAACCTCTACATTCTCAGCTACGAAACCTAAAGCAAAGAAAGCCAATTTCAATCTCAACTACCAAAAAGGAATCAAATGAGACGAATCAAGACAAAGGAAAAGGCAAGGAGGTGATTGAGCCTTCAACTGACGTTGGCACTTTGGATCAAAGGATTTATGACGCTTATTTACCTCCATGGGTTGCTAAAATCAGGAGAATCATGATCAGAAGTTTGAAGAGGGAATCTGAATTTCTGGCTTGGCAACAGGTGAGTCTTTTGGTAGTGGGGAGATTGAAATCGTCGAGGAGAAGGGTGAGGGGCTTGAGGGAGTTAGAGAATAGCCATGTCCGCTCTTCTGTTCCTCCATGGTTTCAGAGTAGTGTTAATCAGCTTCAAATTTGTTCATGGGAATGGAATCAGAGTTGGGCGTTAGCTCTCTTCTCAGATGTCACACGAGAGATAAGAAAGAAAAGTCAAGGCCCTCGAAGGCTCACTTCCAGAAGAGTGAATCTTCCAAAGGACCTTTTAATCTGAATTGATCTCTAAGCCTCTTTCTACTGTCAAACCTTCAAGATCCGAGAGTTAGAAGGTCAAAGACGAGGTCCTCTTTCGTTTTCGATTGGCCTCTCTCTCTCTCGGTTTCGATCTCCCCACCTCTCTAAGCCACTCACTATGGCGCTAAAAATTGATCCAATTCAATTCTCATCTCTTCTATCTTTTTCTCCCTCTTCGAACCCCTTTTTGTCTTCATCTACCCAAGCGAAAACTCCGTTCCCCCTTTCTAGACAAATACTTCATCTACACCTCTCTTCTAGGAACTCATTCCTTTTTCTTAATCTTCCTTCCGATGGCCTTTTGGTTAGGAAATGCTTTCATAGGTAGAGGCTTAGTCAACATTTTAGCTTTTGGAGTTTATGGAAGTTCTGCTATCAAGGTGAGCCCTTCTCCTTTCCTCAGAATTTGCTTGCAAGGGTTGACTCTTCAGTTGTGCATAGGGTCTGATCCTTCCGAAAGTTCGGGAAGGAAGAATGTCCCTTTCTGACCTCCGACCTTCTTTTCTTGCTTGGTCCATCTTACTCAACAGGATTTATTATGCGTTCCTAGACCATACTCACCTCCAGTCACCAGAATGACGATAGGAAACCACCACCTCGAGTATGGCTTCCCTTCAACGCATTCTACTAATTCTGTGTCCATTGCTTTTTATGTTTGGCTTTGGGTTTTATCTTTTCGTCAAGGTCAAGATGTCAATACAAACCCTATTACTTCTTCTGCTCCATCACTTTCCTCTCTCCTTTTCAATTCCTCTTCGAATCTCTCTTCGGATGTTTTGTCTGGATCGTTTGGAGGAGGAGGATTTGGAACTGAAGGATTCTCGATGGGATCTTGGTTACTTCACTCATATTTCTATGAAGTGGTTCTGCTTTTCTATAGCTTTAGTGTGGTTTATGGTAGAACCTATGCTGGAATGCATAGTATTGTTGATTGTTTGGCAGGTTGCTTTCTTGGTATTGGGGTTACTGCTTTTCAATGGGTTATGAGTGATTGGATTGAAGGCTTCTTTAGAGTTGAAGGTTTGATTGGTGAGTTGATGAAGGAAACCTTCATTCATTTGAGGAAAACTTTCATGGGCTTTTATCATGGCCTTTCAGAAGAGAAGAGGTCGAATCTTGAGAATATTGGTTTCTGATCTCTCTCCCTTCGCTGTCCCATTTGCACTTCCTCTTTCTACAGTTCCTCTAACTACGATTCCTCTATGTCTCCTAATGGTTTCTGTTCATCCTCAACCATTAGACGATTGTCCATGTTTCGAAGATGCGATCGCCTTCATTGCAGTCTCGATGGGAATTGCAATTGGTAGATGGTCAAACATTAGATGGGGTCTTATAGAAATCGAAGATCATCCTCTAAACTACTCTCAACAGCCTTCAGCTATTTTCAAATCAAGCAAGCAAACTATTTTCGAACCTCTGTTAGAATCGATCACTTCCACCTCTTCCTCAGCAACAAGCTTCCTACCGGATTCTTTGATCTACCTCTTCAAATCGATTACTATGATGGTTCTGGGAATCATCGCCATCTTCTTGGTCAGAATCGTAACGAAGACTCTATGCAAATTGATTTTACCAAAGCTCTTAAGATACGCTTCTTCAACTTTTGGTTTGGTTTTACCTAGAAGGCATTATGTTGAATCGATCAAGTATGAAAAGATTCCGATGGATTTACATGGTATGAGAGATGCAGTTCCAAGTGTTTTGGAATTAGATTTAAATGATTTGAAAACTAGATCAGGAGAAGAAGAAGAACTAGGTGAACCGGAAAACAGAAGAGAAGGTTCAGGAAATGGAAATGGAAATGGATTCTCTACAAATGATTCAAATCCAACTTCTCCAACTTTCAACTTCAACAATTCTTCAAATTTACCAGAATTCTTGAACATTTCACGTCCATCCTCTCCATCTTTTCTTCAAAACCTTTCTCCACCAACTTCAAGACCTACTTCTCCAATCCCAAGAAATCTAAGTCCTTCACCTTCTCAACTTTTAAGAGATTCTCATTCTCATAAAATCAAATTCGCAACTCAATTGACTGGTGGAAGGAATCTTCCTATTCCTTTCACTGCTCCGGATTCATCAACCATGTTTCCAGATCATCAAATGAGTATGAAGCTTGTAGAGAAGCTCTCAAAGGAAGAAGAGCAAAGAAGCAAAGATCCAAATTGGAGTCAAGATGATGGTGTCAAACATTTCGACGCTGATGTTTTGACAAAAGTGGTGGTTTATTCTATGATTGGGTTGTTTGCTAGTAGCTTTTTACCTTATTTGTTCTGCAAGTTGGGGTTGAAAAGCTAGAAGTGGTGCCTGCTCTTTTCCTTACTTTTTGTACTCTACAATGAACACTTTGTCTCTCTGCTTCCCAGTTTGAGCTCATCAGGAGCTTTCTCTCCAGATGAAGGGGAGCAAACTGATGACTCGTGTTTCTTGAGAAACATTGTCTTGAGCTTTCGAAAATATCGTTGGGTCGGAACATGGATTAGGGAGTTGACAGACGCTTTGATCCACCTCTTTGGTATTAGATGCACAGTGGTTGATTTGATGAAACGAGGGTCTAAGAGATTGATGAACCCATCTAGCTGAGAAAAGAACTGATCTGAAAAGGAGGATAGAAAGAGATCGGAGGGTTGCTTTCGACTTCTGAGTTCTGAATGGTTGAAATGAGCTGATTGAAGCTCAAGTCTTCTTCATCTTCTAGATCTACATCGGGACGCTTCAGACCATCGATATCCAGAGAGAATCTGGTCAGTGTCGAGCTGCTTCTTTCATCGAAAAGATCGAGGACTGACTGATCTAGATTTTCTCTCTCTAGAACTAGGACCTGCCAGAAGGATCTATTCTCGACTATTATCGCTTTCCATTGGTGACAGACAACTCTGACTCTGAAGACTTGATTGGGACCGAGCCATTAAAGGGCGAAGAAAACGAGTTCGGATGGTAGAGAGCCGTTGATTGATGAGACCATGCTGGCGGGGATGAAGAATAGAGAGTTGAAAAGATGATTGTCTGTCAGTAGAACGTTCGATCAGCAAGAGATGAGCTATCCTAGGAAGTATACCAATTTTCGAAGTCCTAAATGAAGGAGTTGTATCTTGGATGAAAGTTTAGAAGGCAAGAAGTAGAGCGACGCAACTTCTCCTCTTGTTTTGACCTTGTCGACATCTTCTTCCCTTTTGTTCACACTGGACTAGCATCAAACGTCGAAAGTAAAGAATTTGGAATTGAATTGATCGAGAGGAAACAGTCATTGTGTATGAAAATTTGTTTACGAAACCAGATGCAGAAAAGAAATAGTAACAAGACATTTTCTGGGAATCTTTAGGCTTTAGGGAAGGAAAGCTGGGGGAACAAAGTTGAAAAATCTATTGAGTTTGTTTGTATGAATTGTGAGAAGAATTTGAGAGGAATTGTTTTGTGAAGAAACACTTGGGTGACGATACATTTGGGAAAGGAAAAGAAGGGCGGAGGGATTGGAAGAAAAAGAAAAAGAAAAGACAGAAAGAGAGTTGTGGGAATAGAAGAACAAGAGAAAGAAAGAAGTTTGAATTCTTTTTTTGGTTGTTGAGTCGTGACTTGGGAACAGAGAACTGGAAAAGAAGCTTTTTCGTTTATGAAGGGGAGAGAGAGGAGTCATTTTTTTACATCTATCTATTTAAAGGAGACTTGAAGTGACTCCAAAGTAGCAATCGTGGTTTGTTTGCTGAGATTTTATTGAGTTCCGTTAACTGAAGGAGCTTGCTTTTGTTCTGGGTGTAAGACGGCTTTTTGAAGAGCTGGTAGAGATTTCTCACGGACGAACTTCAAGACGTTGAAGAAACGAGTGGTTGGTGGAACTGATGAGTCACGAGCTTCCTTGGATAGGTTCTCGTAGGCGTCGTTGAAAGTAGCCAAGATTGGTTCGACGCGCTTGTGAGACTCGGCTGGGAGTTGAGAAGCGAATCCACGAACACGGTCGAGCTTAAGAGGAAGGGTGGAGAAGAACGAGAGTCAGAATCGGTCGTTGGGAAGGTGGATTTATGCGTCTGGAATCCCTTGTAGATTGAGAAATCAGAATCTTAACTTCTGATCCTCCACGTGAGTCGTCGTGCTCGAGCCACCTTGTCGGTTCCCGGCTATCTCCTCCCCTTTGAGAATTTTTCACGCCTTCTCTGCTATGACCGCCTCTGCCTTTCCCAAAGTGTCTATTCATGCACTCACCTCAGCGAAGATGGCGTTAGAGTAACCTTGAGCCTTGCGGGAAGCAGAGTCGCCAGCTTCCTTGGTACCTCCAGAGATTCCTTCAACGGTGGCTGCGAGTTGAGCTTGAAGATCCTCCACGACCTTGGCGGCACGAGAGAGGTAGGCGTTCTGGCTCTTGAGATCCTCGAATTGCTTGGAAGCAGAATCGTAAGCACCTTGAGCTGGAGTGACAACGCGTTCACTGTAAGCCTTGGAGGCAGCTTGTTGGTAGGTAGCTAGCAGAGCGGAAGCTTGCTTGGCTGGAGCGGTGGCAGCTTCGTAGAGGTCGTTTGTGGTGGCTGTCGGGAGGCGGAATGAATAACATGTTAGAATTGAATCACGATAGAGTTCAACATAGCATAGTACTCCGTTTGAGAATTGAGTTGCATGTGCTGTGCTGCGCTCTTTGCCTTAGGGCTGATAAGACTGTGACATTCCCAACTTCCCATGCCTTCTCTTCGCTCTCCTTCTCGGCCATTGTATCAGCATTACTCACCAGTGAAAGGGTAAGACCACTTTGATTCAGCGTAGTCAAGACCCTTGACAGCGTATTGATCTAGAAGGGCTAGTTGCGGAGCGATTCTACTAGTGATAGGTTGAGCCAAGTTTAAAGATGAATTGACAACATTCTCACCGAGGTTGTAACCTTGTTGAATGAGAGGATGAGCTTTGATAGTTGAATCGGCATAGTTGATGGATTCAGAGATGTAAGGAACGTTGAGAACCTTTTGGAGAGCAGCAGAGTTTTGGTAGGTTTGCTTGGATGGAGTGGTGGAAGAACCATTGGAAGGAGAAGCGGTGGCAGCTGACATAATTGGGCTGATGGAATTGGTGAAGTTGGTAATGATTTGGATTTGACTATTGGATTGGATGGGGAGATGGAATGAGTGGAGAGGAAAGGAGGGAGGTATCAGCGTTTGAAGATTTCAGCAAACTCTAATAAAAGCCTGGCTCGTGCGCAATCCATCTCTCATCCACCTCTCATCATCTCACAACTTTTCCAATAGACGTGAGATTTGGAAGGATGATTCCAAAGAATCCAGACTATTACCTAGCCTCTCTGCCCTCGATTCCTTCAACCTAGAATATCTCACTGGAGAGCTGATAAGAAAGTCTATAGTCCAAATCCTGTGCACCCTCCACCAATTGCCACCCTACTCGCCTACTCCCACCACCTTTGATCGTCTTCTACTCGCCTCGTAATAGGATTCTTTAATTTTTGTTGAATTTGAAGATAGTTGTGAGTGGGAAGAGAGGAAGAAGCATAAAGACCTTTCCTCTGTTTTATACTGAGCTTTCTCAAAGTTTGAAAAATTTGGGAAAGCTTGTGAAAAAGTGTGTCTCCCCCTTGCTTCACACCGTCTTTCCGCATCCCCTGAAAAAGTTGTTCAGCTGCGCTTTGACAAAAACGCTGGTCAGCGAAATGATTCCCGGGCACTTCCCTGCGAGCCTCTTGCGAAATCGTGAAAGGAGAGAACATCCTTCCTTTCCAGAACGTTCCAAAACTTCGTGACTTGTTCGTCTACTCGTCCCATTCATCTCGAATCGTTTTCTACACGCTGACTATTTCCCAACCTTTTGGAAAGAGGATCAAAAGAAGGAGAAAGAAGGACTTTATAGAAAGATCGGTAGCCGAGAGTTTAGAACCTGTAAGATCTCCCATCTTCTCCATTTCTTCTCTGAACAACACTGCAAAGAGATAAGTCAAGTCATTTCAAAGGATCAAACTTGTGGGCTCAGAACGATTGAAACTGTCACCAGAGGTGCAAGGCTGAAAGTCTCCAAGATGCGGTTGATGGGAAGAAAGATCACCGAACGAGATCTCTGTACTGGTAAGCTTTCTCAGATTTAAGGTCCTCTCCTCCTCTGGATCGCGCATGTGAACTTTCCGAGAGCCTTTCAGATTCCAACCTAGAACTCATCGGATTCAGCTCTTCAGCTTCGCGATCAAGTGGCGTCCCGCTCCTTTCGAGGAGAAATCTGTGTCGTTGAAAGAAAAGGAAGGACTGGAGTACATTGTGGATTTTCTTTTCTTATCGAAGCAATTGCATTCCCGAGACTCAAAAATAAAGTATCACTATGGAATCAAGCATCAAGAGCCAAAAGGAGGAGTCGGGATTCTGAAAACCCGGAAAAAGCAAAAAGATGACCTACGCAGGGCTCGAACCTGCAATCTCTCGATGTAATGAATCCACGTTCCAAAGAACGATGCGTACTCGTAGTCGAACGCCTTGCCATTGGGCCAGCAGGCCGATGTGTACAGGTCAGAATTTTGATATCCTATACTTTGTGGAAAAAATATCAGATTTAAACTTCACTTTGCTCTTCGGATCAGGTGTCGCGTGTGTAAAAAGCATTCCATCATCCCATGCTCAATTAAAAACAAAGATAAATAAAAAGAACACCAAAAATGAGCCGGAAAGGGGAGCTCAATCGCGTGAAAGACGTGAAAAAACAAATCCCAAAAATCGCTAATCAGGTATGGTTGTTCTCCTGTAAGTCTGGTACTTTATTTTGAGCCTTGGGAATGCAATTGCTTCAACAAAGCAAAAAGCTTTTCTTCACCTCACTTATCTCCTTCAATTTCTATCCTACAACTCCAAAATGCAAAATGTCCAAAACACAATTCATATTCATAACCATATTCACATTCATATTCAATTTTGCAATGGTTGTTTTCCTGTAACTTTGATACTTTACTTTTTAGTCTCGGGAATGCAATTGCTTCGATATAAAAAAAACCTCTATCACCTTGGGAGCTCAACTCCCTCGATGGTTGGTCCAGTAAGTTTGAACTTCAGGATACAAGGCGCTCCCATATCCCATCCTTCACAGCAGACATTTTAAGCTCGATGGCCTTGTGGAGAGAACATCAGTTTTAAAATTCTGCTGGGCATCTCTTTGTTTCACACCTAGAATGACGTTTTGATCCGCTGTGGCACGTTCGACCCAGGAGTAGAGCGACAGAGCAAGTTTCAAAGCACGCGCAGAAAGGAGTCAATGAACTGAGATCGAAGTCAAGCTGGGATGAAGAGAACAATTCCTTCTTGGGCAGGATTCTTTCGCCAGCTTGAGACGTCTCCCATTCACTTCGTGTCCCTAACGATTCGAACCTCGGATTCTGAAATCAGATTAGATTACCACTTGTAAGCTATGTACCAACTATTAATTATGAGTCAAAGCAATAAGCAGTTGCGATGAGAAGCAAATTGAGCCTGATTGATCGGAAGAAGAGATGAAGCGATGGAGCTTGAAAGAAGCAAAATGGGTACCCATCGACTTTTGCCACCGCCCCACTCAAAAAGAAAAGGGGAGCAAGGAATCCACTCACGTTCCATCTAATTTGTCCTCTCTGATCATGTTAGAGTATTGGTATGATCTGGGTTAAGATTTCGCCTGAGACTTCTGCATAAGCAGTGAGTTCACCGTGGTTCTCGAGATTCAACAACGTATAGATGCTCTGAGACTACCCGTTGGCAACAGCCGTCAACAGTCTTCAGCCTCCGTTCAATTAGGCCGGTTTAAACTTACGCAGTCCTATCAGAGATTCAGGAAGGATTCGAGATCCTCAAGCTCCTATTCAAGAAACGATTGACCCGCTCTCCGCAGAGCCTTTCAGCACTTTCTTTCTGGCTCTACTTCCTCTGTCTTTCCTCAAATGCCATGGTCCCAAACCTCGATGGGTCTTTGAGCTAACATCCGCGGCTCTGTTACGGAGAACGAAACGAAGATTCTGCTTCAAGTTCCTTTCAAAGTGAGTGGCGAGAGGCAGAGAAGGCAGAAGCGACCGAGCGAAGGCTTTCCAACTGCACTAGATGGCTTAACTTTCTCAAATGAGAATTTAGATCGATTCCATCTGTCGACTTTAACCAGAGGAGAAGATCTCGATTCGAGCTTGTGACTTGGACTTGGTGGAGGATGGATCGAATTTTCTTTCATGTTTGCTCGGTCTTCTATGCGTCAAAGTGAAGGCGAAAACTCCGCTTTTCTTATCTTCTGGTTCTTATTTGGTTCAAGGTCCTTGCCGAAAGTCAAACCCAATTAGCCAACACCCAAACAAACCTTCGTTTCCGAATCTGTTTCATCTTCGCTTCCAAACAGAGCTAATCAAACGTAGCCGCGATCACTCCTCTCCAGACCGTCGGTCTGTGACTTTCGCTTCTTCTTGTGGAAGGTGACAACTTCCATCTATTCCTATTTCGAATCTTCCATTCGCAATAATCTGAGCGTCACAAGGTGCTCGTCTGAGAAGCTGGGCCCTCTTCCAAATCGCTATAAAAGGCCTTTTCTTTCTCTTGTCTTCTCCTTCCCCTCCCCACTCTCTTTTCAATCTCTCTACCCCTTTCACCTGGCAAGAAATCATGAAGAGCTCAATCCTGTCTCTTTCTCTTGCCCTCCTAGCTGGTGTTGGAGCTGGCATTGGAGCCGTGCCAGCTCCAGCAGCTCAAGATGAATACGTCCCAGCACGAGGTAACCTCCGATCTGGACCAGCTGATCCCCTAACTTTGGGTATGCGTGTCGAGGCATCTCGTCAGAAGAAGTATGGAGACAGGAAAAGTTCGAACATTCAATCCAAGATTGCCTCTCCTCAGATCAACGCTGCTTCCAGTGGCTGCGGTAATGCTTGCAACTCTACTCTTTCTTTTGCTGGATCCGGTGAGTTATGCTCTTTCATTCGAGGAAAACCCAAAAGACCTTGAGAAGAGCTTTCCTTTAGTTTCGATGGCTGACGCTATGAATCTTCTCGAATTGCCACCCCGAATCATACCAGCTGCCAAACCTTTCCAGGTCAGTGTTGGCAAATCAATCTTGATTTTGAAGAACTCCAGCTAACTTCTATCACTACGTCTCCAACAGGTTGGCAACCAAATCCCTTCAGTAGGATTCTCGACCAAGACATCTTGGGCCGGAAACATCCCCATCGCAACCTCGAAAGCAAGGGAACTTTTCTTCTGGCTTTGGGGAGCTGAAACTCCTTCGGATGATCTGGTCATCTGGTTGAACGGAGGGTGAGTTGGAATCACTCTAATCTTCTTTCAACTTCCCGATTTCTCTGCGCAATCTACTTCGCTAAGCTCACCCTCGGACCTAATCTTTCACACTTCTCTTTCTTCTCCAAATCGAAACAGACCCGGGTGCTCTTCTCTTTCGTTAGTCGAGTTTTGTTGCCTTTTCTTTCGTTTGGATCTTGGAGTGGAACTAACTCTTCTCGCCCACCTCACTCTCTTCTTGCAGCGGATTCTTACAAGAGAATGGTCCTATCTCTTACCTTCCCGGAACTTCAGCTCCTATCGATTCCTCCAAGACCACTTCGTGGACTCAGGAGGCTAATGTTCTTTATATTGAGCAACCTGTTGGTAAGTATGCTCGAACGTTGAAGAGAGAGTCCCAGAATCTCAGCGACTGATTCATCTTCTCCGTCTCGACGAAACGTTTGCAGGAACTGGATTCACTGTCGGTTCTCCATACGCCAAGAACGAAGATGATGTTGCTGCAGCCGTATCTGGTTTCCTAGACAACTTCTATCAAACTTTCCCAGAAATGCAGAGCAAGAAGTTATGGATCACTGGAGAGTCCTATGCCGGTACCTACATCCCTTACATCGCCAACGCTCTGTACAAGCAAGGAAACAAGCACAACCTTCAAGGAGTTTGGATCATCGACGGAGTGATTGTTGATGAAGATCTACTGAACTACGCAGTTACATCCGACTTCGTTGCCACCAACAATGACAAGTACCTTCATCTTACAGCCAGCCAAGTTAAGAAGATCAACGATGAGGCCGTCAGGTGTGGGTTAGGAATTGGAAAGAACAGTTATGTTTCCAAGAACCTTAATTATCCTCCCAAAGGACCTCTGCCCGCTTTCAGTCACAACTGTAGAACTTTCGATTACTACTACGATGCTGCTCAAACTCAAAACTCAGCTTTCAACATCTATGACATTTCTCAACAAGTCGAACCAAATCCACCAAGTGTACTAGGAGGTAAGCTGTCATTCACTTCTTTGAGTTTAAATCAAATGAGAAGGCTGACCTCGAACCTTCTCACTTTCTTTCTTCTGCAGATCCAAACGATCCAAACCAAGCCAACAAAGCTACCTTCTTCGACAACAAGGATCTTCAAAAGTATATTCACGCTCCCCAAAAGAAATGGAACTTGTGCAACCAAGGTGTCTTCCCCAACGGAGATGGATCGCCAACTCCCGACAAGACTGTCCTGACTTCTGTTATCGACAGTGCTCCATCTAAGAGAAACATCGTCTCTAACGGAAACTTGGATGGTTTAATCATGACTAATGGAACTGCTCTAGGTCTACAGAACATCACTTGGGGTGGAGCTAGAGGATTTACCAAGCCTCCTTTGACCCCACTTATCGACACACAGGGAAATCATGCCGGAGACTTTGTAACTGAGAGAGGGTTAACCTTCAACACCGTCTACCTAGCCGGACACGAGATTCCAGAATATACCCCTTACGCAGGTCTCAAGCTTCTTCAATACCTTCTAGGAAAAACTGCTAACCTAGGAGCTTAAATCCCTTCGTCGCTTTCTTCCAACCATTTCGGCTTCTTCACTTTTCAGCCTCTGAATAGTCCTTTTCTATCTTATTTGCTCTGTTTGCTCCGTGTCATATGTCACTTAACTCACGCTTAGTATTATTCAACGAAACACTATAGCATTTCGCAAAGTATACTCGTGTAAAGATTTCTGTCACACAAAATGAAACTCAACGAATTAGCCAGAATCTCACGACTTTTGATGCTTGATGCGATGAACCGAGCGAATTGTTCCTTTCCTTTGCCGTTCGAAATGATGATTGGAATTCAAGGGACGAATTGCACACGACACAAAGCTTTGCTCCACAAACGCTGCTTCCTCCCTTAATCCCAAAGGCCACTTCCTCAATTTTATGATCAGAACGAAGCTTACATCAATCTTCAAACCAACTCTACTTCAAAGAACCACACTTCAATCCAATCTTCCTCGTCTCAATCGTCAGTTCTCAAGCAGTCCCTCTTCGAAAATGCTAATCATTCCAGTTCCATGTCGTCAAGATAACTACTCTTACATTATCAAAGATACTTCAGTTTCACCTCCATCATTGGTCTTTGTTGATCCATTCGATCCATCAAAGATGAAGTCTGCTATCGAGCAGCACAAGCTTTCAGATTCGAATGTTCTAGGAAACATTTCAACTCATCACCATCAAGACCATACAGGCGGAAATGAAGCTTTCTCTCAGACTTATCCTCAAGCAAAGACTTGGGGTGGTAGTGACATGGTTCCAAAGCTGACAGACAAAATTGGTCATGGAGATCAATTCAAGTTTAGCAAGGAGAGTCAAATCGATGTAACCGGAAATGCTACTCCTTGTCATACTCAGGATAGTGTTTGCTTCTACTTGGAGGATAAGAGAGATTCATTGCCGGAGGGAGAGGTCAGAAGAGCCGTCTTTACTGGGTGAGTTGAGATGGAGGATGCGGAGTGGAGAAGGCGGGGAGTAAGAGCTGTAGGAGAAGGATGGCTGATTCTCTCAGTCGCTTCCTTTCGAGGTGGTGTCTTGAGTAGATGCTGGCTAGATTGAAGAGCAAAGTCGGCGGAAGGGTATTGAGTCTAAGGGGCATCGCAGGAGCTACAACTCAGCTGTGTCTTTTGAGATCATGAGCTGCTGCGTCCCGACCTTCCAAAGACTCTTTTGCTGAACTTGGAAATATGTTGAGGTTCTTGCCTTTAGCTCAAAGGCTGCAGTCGAAGGATATCCAGACACCTGGGTGAAGTTATCTCTGCCGGGCATAAGAAGCAACAGATCTCGGTCGCTCCTATGAAAGCCAGTCAATCAGGGCCGGAGGACAAGAGAAGCATCTTTATGACGAAGAGTAGAAGTTCGAGTCGCATTGCGATGGCCTGCTTTCTGACCTTCCTCGTCTCTACCCTCCTCTCACGTTTCTTATCTCCTTTACTTCCTCCCCCTTTCCCTCCTCCTCATTGCCACAAACTTTCTTAACTTCTTCTTCAGGGATACTCTCTTCATTTCAGGCTGCGGAAGATTCTTTGAGGGGACTCCAGAAGAAATGCATCAAGCTCTAAACGTAGTTCTCTCAGCTCTTCCAAACGACACCGTCACTTACGTCGGTCACGAATATACCAAATCAAACGTAGATTTCTCAGCTTCAGTTCTTCCACAAAGATCTGCCATCGAGAAGCTTCAAACTTTCTGTGCAGAGAAGAAGAATAACGGAGTCACGACTGGTATCTTTAACATTGGAGATGAGAAAGAATGGAATGTCTTCATGATGACCAAAGATTCAGAAGTTCAAAAGAAATGTGGAACGGAAGGGGATGAGATTGCCACTATGAGGGTTTTGAGAGAGGCCAAGAATGGGGGTGGGTTCAAGAGTAAGGTTTAGATACATGGTGTGAAATTCGAGGAATGGCGGTGTCTCTGTATCAGTAAGGAATGCTCTTGACAATTGATGCTTCACTTTTGGGCTAGTCTATGCCTGGAAGCTCAATTAGAGGAGGCTCTGAGCTCTCAGAGAAGAACGCATCGAAGGACTGCGGTGTCGATTAGGAACGTGAGGTGCATCCATTTATTCTCACTTTCACCTCTTCTCCCTCCGATCTCCGTACACAACGGGGCAATCAGTAACCAGCAGCAAATAACTCAAATTTCGTAGTTCTATAAGAAGAGAGCATCTCGTGATCTCATCGCGTGTGAACCACCTCACGTTCTTCAGACTTCTTCTCTTCACCATCAAGGCGAGGCCGAGACGTCACTTTTCGGCTCTTCCCCCCCTGGTTCCTTAAACGTTGAAAATCTCTCAACATCCGGTTCCTTCATCTTGTCGTCATTCCGGAAAGTCCACGCATCATTTTCAGAAACCGCCTTGGAAATTGTTGAACGACAACCCACGTCACGTCTGGGCGAATCGACGTGTAAGAAAGTCAACTTCAACTTCACTCTGTCCTTCGAAGCGGATTTCGAACTTCCCTCGATGATTTCATTTTTCGATTGAAATCTTTCTAACTCCTTTCGGAAACTCAGCCGCTCGAGGCACTCTGACAGAGAGACGAGTTTGATCCATCAAAACTTTCCAGCACCAAAACTCCGACCATGTTTGTCGTCCCTCGAAAAACTCTGAGGCCAAGAGGTTTAAAAAGGACAGCTCACTTCGGTTTCTTTCTTGTTTTCTCTTTTCTTCTCTTCGTCTGCGACCATTTGAACTTCTTTCTACCCATCTTTCTCTCTTCTCTTCTTCTTCTTCTCTTTATTTCTCTTGCCTCTCTTCTTTCAAAACACTCTCTCTTCAAACCCTATTCACATTCTTTCGAAAAATCCAAAACAATAACAAGTTAATCAAATCAAACGCACATCTTGAAGATGATTCCAGGTTCGAATTTCAAAGCTCTTCTCTCCTTCCTTTGGACAGTTTCGTTCTTCGCCCTACTATCATCTCAAGGAGTTGAAGCTCAGCCGGCTGGGTCTTCATTCTCTTTGCTTCCACACAGACGATGTGAGTACTGTTCTCGCCTTTGAGGTTGCGCGCTGCGTCTCTCGTCTCGTCTCTCGTGACCCACCCCCTGATTTCGCCCTCTTCTCCTCCACTATTCCTTCATCTCCTCATCATCCGTTCTACCTGCTCACGTCCCCTCTATCATATTTCGTCTCCTTTCTCTCTTTCTCTCTCTCCCAGACACAACCTCCTTCACAGCTCCAATCCTCTACCGTTACTCATGGGGAATCGATGGTGCCCGAGTCTCCTTCGGACCTGTTGGATCTAATGGAATGTACCTCTCCCGTAAATCTCTAGGAACGGGAACAACGATCGGTCAATCTCAAATCGATGATTGCGCCGCTTTCTGCGAAATGACAAACGATTGTGGTTTCTTCCATGCCATCCAACTCAAAGGTGCAAGCGATACCAACCTCATTTGTGCCACATATGATGGAAAGATGTCAAAGTCAACAGCCACTCTCATCAAAGGTCCAAGTTTCGGTGGAAGTGCGAAGGTGGTTTACTCTTATGGTTTCACAAGAAACTCAGGTCCTGTCTCTAATCCCATCGCTTCTTTAAGTTCAACTGCCGCTACTGGAGTTTGCACTGCTAAGAGCTCTTCCACTTCAACAGGTTCTTCTACCAAAGCTACCACTACCGCTGCTGCTTCAACTAAAGCCACTTCAGCCACTACTTCTTCTTCTACTGCCGCCGTTTCTACTGCAACTTCTCAAGCTCAATTCGCTCTATACCAAGATTACTGGGGAACCTCTTCAACTGGATTACCAGATCCAGCCGATATTCCAGGTGAGTATTCCTACACCAAATCCGATCATCGAATCTCTCTCTTCCTTCTCTCAATCCTTTTGACTGACGACGCTTCCCACCCTTCTCTCTTTAGGTGTCACCATTTACAATCTCGCTTTCTGGCTGTCTGATACTGGTCCGGCCGATACTCTTCTACACTTCACATCTGCTTCTGCTTCCGCTCGTGCTGCCATTCTCAAGAAGTACAAGGCTGCCGGTATCAAAGTTTTAGTTTCAGCTTTCGGATCTACTGATAGACCTCAGACAAATCTCAACGCGACTGCTGCCGCTGCCAGCTTGGCTAAGTTGGTCTTGGACTACAACTTAGATGGAGTTGATATTGATTACGAACAGGTGAGTGAAGGCAAGGAGTGTGAGGGGCAAGGAAGCCTTAGTTAGACTCTCATCCCTGCGAGATCGATCTGACCTCTCTGTCTATTTCTCGCGCCCTATGGTCACCTCATACTCTCCTTACTCCTTCCGGCTGCTCCTTCATCTCTTACTGCAGTTCGACACTTTCGCTGAAGGTCTCTCAGTCTCTTGGTTGATCACTCTTACTAAGGAATTGAGAAAGAGACTTCCAAGCCCTCTTCTCATTACTCATGCCCCTGTTGCTCCTTGGCTAGTCAGAGAACTATACCCAGTAAGTAGAGAACATCACAGCACTACCTTTTCATCTCTAAGAGCCAGCTTCTTTCTCACCTCACCTTATCTCCCACACCTTTCCCTTTCCTTCCCAAAGTCTGACGGAGGATACGCAGAGATCAACAAGCAAGTAGGATCCATGATCGATTACTACTTCACTCAATTCTACAATCAAGACTCTTACACAACCAAGAACGGTCAGCTCTACGATGGTGGAAACATCTTCCCAGGTTCTTCTCTATTCGAAATTATCAACAATCAAGGATTCCCAGCTGAGAAGATGGTTGTTGGAAAGCCAGCTCAAGCGGATGATGCTTCCAATGGTTACATTGCTCCAAAGACTTTAGGTAACATTCTTTTGGAAGCTAAGAACAAGGGTTGGACTGGTGGAATGAGTCTATGGCAGAATAGACTTGATGGAACCGCTGCCAACATGGTCTCCACCGTTAAGAGTATCACTGGGTTCTAAGTTGGTGTGGTTTTTTCATTGTGTATTTAAATAGATGTTGTGGACTTTCATTCTTCGTTACCTTCTCTCTCCAATTGTGCTTACTGTGTGTAAACCATCGCTGTGAATTGAATCTTGTTGACACTATCGACTCGACTTCCCTCAAGTTTCCTACTGAACGTTACCTTCTATGCCTGCCTGCTTCACGCTTCCATCAAGTTCAACACAAGCAATGAAAATTGGGATTAAATGAGATTGAGCGAGAAAAGTATTTACAGATACAAGGAATCATTCTATGGTTCTATAGACGACCTCTAAAGAGCTTTCTTTTCATTCTGTACATAAAGCAGCTAAGGTTAATTCCTAAATCACGAGACCATAGCAGTCAGAATGGAGGAGAGAACCTGAGGTAGATCCTTAGTCTCCCTTGCGATATGAGCTTTCCCAGCCATTTGACGAGCGATGTGTTGAGCTTCCTGTCCTCTATCGATGAAGATGACCTGGTGGAAAAGGATGAAGATGATTCGTTCAGTAAGAGCTGAGGCACCTCGACCGAGGAAGTCTTGAGAATCACCTACTCACAGCACTCTTGACTTTCTCAGAAGTGTTCAAAGATTTGGTCAACATGGCGGAGGTGATTCCATATCTGCTCATCTGGGCATCGGAAAGAGCGATGACGAAGTAATCGTCACCTTCAACTTTCGTTACGTCTCTGACAGCTTTCTCGATTCCACGAAGAGTGTTGTCACCTTAAAAGGAAGTAATGAGAGGAGGAGAGGGGTCAGAATCATCTGACGAAGTAGATACTCAAAGTCAATGATAAGCCTTTACTCACCTGAACCACAGAATTGAGTGTGCGCGTACATGTCCTTCAATACTTTCCAACGTTTACCATCCGAAGTTGGAGGAGCTTCATCTTTGACGAAAGGGATGAAGTCTTCATCTCCCGAGTGACCATAGATGGACCAGGAGTACTTGGAAGGATCAGTCTTACTCATAGCTTCCATGATCATCTGAAGAAAGAGAAAAGAAAAGAGAAAAAGGCAAAGTTCATGAAACGGAGACTTCTCAGAGATCTCAAAATCAAGGTTGATAACTCACTACCACAGTCTTGATCTGCCTGTCCAGTCTTCCATCAAACTGCATTGCGTACATTGATGCCGAGACGTCGACCACAAATCTTAGACGTTTAGGTTTGGTCTGAGGAGCACCTAACTCGGGAGGAGCTTCTTGTCTTCTTTTGAAGATAGATCTTTCACCTGCTAGCCCGTCGGTCAATCGACGTTCGTCAAGTTCTCCTTCTTGTTGACGAGTCAACCAGCTACGTTCCTTAGCATTGGCTTGGAGATCATTGAGGACGTTAAGCAAGTGTTGAGTTTGAGGTAACACTAAAAGAGGAAGAGGGAGAGGGAGAGGGAGAGGGAAAGAGAAGGATGAGTTTCGTTGACTAGAAAATTGAATTGAATAATTTTTTTTAGTGTCAAAGTGGCCTCTTGGTGTAGAGATAATGACGCGACCTTACCTCTCCTCCGAAATCAACTCACTTTCTCTCTTGTAAGCTTGATAAGTAGCTCCTTCATGAGAAGTCATTCCTTCCTCAGCCAACTTCTTAGCCAAAGCTTCTCTTGCCATCTCTCTTGCTTGTTTCTTAATATGATCCGGAACATCTTTCTTCAATTCGTCAGAGATCTGATGAACTTTATTACCGTCCCAAAGTCTTTCAAAACCTCCCCTACCACCCATCCCCGCTGTGTCTCTACCTCCAGTTCCACCTCTCCAGGTATTTCCACCAACATGAGGTTTACCATCTTTATCGATTTTACCCTCTTTCGGTTTATCCAAATCAGTACTTTTACCTTCTTTCTTTGGATCATAAGCCACTTTCAAACCTTCCTTAGCCTTTGTAGAACCTTCTTGAGCAACTTCTCTAACCGATCCTAAATCCAAACCTTTGATTGGTAAACCTCTCTTTTTCAAAATCTCAACAACGAAATTCATACTCTCAGGTTTATGTAAATCGAAACTTAAAACATTAAGAAGTACAGAAGTTAAGTCTTCTTCAGGGAATTGATTCATATGTCTAACGATATGAAGTAATTCTCTCAAAGAATAAGGATAAGAAACCTGTTGAGAATCGAAAGCATCTCTGAGATCGCCAACCGCCAAAACTAATTTCTTGATCATTTCTTCAGGTACTTGAGGAGCAGCTTGACTTAACAATCTAATTTCAGAATGAAGATCTGGGTTTGAAACAGAGAAACAAGAGAAACCTTCACCGATGACTTCTAAGAAAGAGTTTCCCAAGAAAGGGAAACCTGGACGATTTGAAAGCAAGACTAATTTGAAAGATGGATGAACTAAGACATCGTCATCGGCTCCCATACTTCCAGGAGGTCTAACTCTTCTTCCATCAGGTAAGGTCAATTCACCTCTTTCTGCCAGGGATTTGAAAACAGCGGTGACGGCAGCTGAGCATTTGTCAGCTTCATCGACAACTACTACTCTTCCAGTCTTGATTCCCCTTACCAATGGACTATCAATGTATCTCAATTGTCCTTTCTCTAACTGAACTAATTGAAGAATTTGAGCGACAGTTGAATCTCTATGAAGTTGCATGTATTCTCTAGGTCTATTTAAGAGTTCCAAAATTCGATCTATAACCTTATTCTTTCCAGTTCCTTGATTTCCCATCAACAAAACATGTTGATCTAACTTCTCCAAATCCAGAGCGATTTCTCTCATCAGTAGAGATTGGGTTGGATTGTTGTAGAAGGAAGACATGGTTGGAATCAAATCCTTTCCATCTGGGTCATTCTTCTCGACATTGAAGATTGGAATCCTAATTTCAGAAAGACTTGTATCACCTTGAGAGGTTCCCATAGCATTTCGATCGACGAAAACCAATTCATTTCCAATCTTTTCTGGATCGGCGATGAAAGCTGAGAGAGGGAGAAGGGAGAAGGGGAGAGGTGGCAGCTCGTAAGTCCCATGCCGGATCAAATCGTCTCTCTTCCTTCTTATCAACTCGCCTGGAGATTTGTAAGTGAAAGCACCTTCGGCTCCAGGTTTTTGAATTCCACATTGAGACAAAAGATCTCTGATTAATTCCTTAGTAGTTAGAGGTAAGAATTCTGTTAAAAGAGCTCTTGAAAGTAAACCATGAAGGTCAGAACCTCCGGAACCGTTTGAAGATCCGGTAGGAGACAAAGCCATTCTACTTGCGATTCTAATCAAAGATCTAGTACCCAATCTTCTAGATTTCTGTAAATTAGAAGAAGAGTCACCACCCAAAGTTCTATACTTTCTAGCAAATTCCCAGAGACAAGACCATTCTTCATCCGAGAATTGAGGTTTATAACCACCTTGAGATTGAGTTTTTGATAAAGTTCTAGAAGCCGAAGCCAAAGCATGAAGTTTGACGACTCTCATTTCTTCTTCTTCAGACATTGGACTTGGAGCGATGAAACCGAAAAGAGTTGAAGCTTCTTCAGTTAACCAATCCGCTTTGATTCCACCAGATGAATTTTGACTGACGTTTGAAACCGAGGTGGCAATCAATCTGAAAGAAGGTGAAATTGGAAGTAAAGCGAACGGTGGATAATCGTTTGGATTTTGAGGACCTTCGGAGATTTCGTTGGTTGAATGATTGATTGATAAAGTTCCTCTTCTACCACCCCAAAGTTCTGTCTCTCGATCTTGTGTCAATCGACTTAAAGAACCCAAAGTTGGTCCAAGAGTGTCAATTCCGTTAAGATGAACCATCTTTCCATTCAAATCTAGAAGACCTTTGAGCAGAGGACTGGATTCCCAAGTAGTTGACCCATCAGGAGAAGTAGCTCTACGAGCGATCAATTCTTGACCAGAGATATCCTTGTAAAGATGAACTGATTCTAAAGGATAACCTAGGAGAGAAGCTAGTAAAGAGATGCAAGTGGAAGTTGAAGAAGAAGCAGAACTTTGAGCGATACTAGAAGAACTTGTGCTTGCAGAAGAGTTTGGGCCGGATCCAGTTGCTAATGAAGAGGGAAGTAAACAGATATCTCTACCCAAACAATGAAGTTGTAACATCGAAGACAACATAGACATCAACCTTGGAGTGATCAAAATCGGAGTGGAACCATCCTTGTCAAATTCAACGCCTTCTTGATCTGAGATCGTATCGACTTCGGAAGCTGAGCTTAAAGGAGGGAGATTTGCAAAAGGTAATTTCCCACAAGGAGATTTCATAGAGACTTGCTTTCCATTTTCAGTATTCTCAAAAGTGACTTTAGCTTCATTATCACTTAATCTTTCAATGTTGAGAATTCTATAACCCATAAGACCTGAACCTTTAGCTTTGGAATCCTTTTCCATCTCTTTCCCTTCTGGAAGACTCAAGAGCAATTCCTCTCTATCATTAATCCCAATCCCTTTGTCCAATCCCAACGCACTCAACAATTCCGACAACAATTTCCCTCTTTCTCTTTCCAAAAGATGCATCATAGGATAAGCTGACCCAAGCAGAGCTCTAGTAGAAGGAGCTACCAAACTAGCAATTGGAGTTCTCTTAATCCTTTCATACCAAAGCGCTTCAGTTTTGGAAACCTTTTCTCTGACATGATTTGCGACTTGTAAAGCACCATCTTGAGGAGGAGGTCTGAGATAAGGATCAGTAGAAGGTATGTTACTAGGATTGAAACCTTCTCCTTGAAAAGCTTTTGGTCCAGCTTCTTCTTGTTCTTTCAGTTTCTTTTCTGCTCTACCTTGTAAAGAAGAAGCTAAATTCTCTCCTTCTTCAGCTCTTTCACTTAAAGGTAAAATTGGCGGGAAATTCCTTGAAATGTCTGATAACAATGTTAAAGCAGTTCCAGGAATGTTTGGTAATCTAGAAGTTGGTGGTAAGACTTCTCCTCCTTGAGCTGCATGTCCATGTAATCTTAAAAGTGACGAAAACTCAAAGAATCTGGTTGATAATTCACGCGAGAGATTTGAATGTTCTGATGAGACTACATCTTCTGTGATTGGTGTGATTGAAGAAGGTTCTGGCTGTTGAACTTCAGAAGAAGAAGAAGAAGGAATCGAAGGGTTTAAAGTTCCTTCAACCCATCTGGCTTGGAATCTAGATCTAAAAGGTGGATCTAAAGCATGACCTTTGTAAGGCGGAGTTGGAACTCCAATGGCAATGACTCTGAAATTAGGATGAACTCCAACAAATCTTGAATGTCCTTGATTGAGATTGGATTCTTCAGCTCTTGCAGCAGCTAAACGATGTTGAGGTATCAATTGAGTTCCGTCTGCTAAATTTTGTTCTCTGTTCTCTAGAATGTTACTGTGAAATGATGAAAAGGGTTCGACTTGAATCAGAATCACGGAACACGAAAAACAAGTCGACGTCAGATCAAAGGAAGGGGAACCATGACTACTCACTTCAATAAAGGCATAACGTTCCTTTCAGCTCTTTCAGTTCCTTCGATGATTAGAATTCTACCTTCTTTCATAGCTCTGACTACTGGTCCATCTTCATATCGAAGACTTCCACCGGCTAATAAAGATCTGGTTTGTAAGAGTTCAGCTTCTCCTACATCTCTATGAAGAGAGACGTATTCGTAAGGTAGACGTAACATTGCACAGAAAGTCAAAGCTAATCTACGGGCATAAGGTGAAGGTGGGGAGAGAAGGCTGGAGAGAGAGAGAGAGAGTGTGGCGGAGATAATGGGTAGAGGTTAGGATGGTGACCTTCAACACTTCAAAGATCATTCCATCACGACTTCATTCCGTTCTACTACTATAGAGTTGACACCATTGAGAAGCTATTGAAAGAAGTTACCCAAAGGAACTACATAGGCAGCTCATCAGCTCGCCCTCCATTTCGGCATGTCTTCTTCCTACTGTCCGTCCACCCTCTCCCTCTCCGGCTACTCACAAGACGTCTTCTTCCAAACTCCATTTTTTACCCAGCCATTCTAAATTCTCTAAAACAGCTACGTCGTCTAAATCCAAGAGCAATCTGTTCGCAGGTAATCTGTTAAGAGAATCTTGTTTCGGATTGGAGATTGGAATTCTGACATGAGGACCGATAGTTAAATGACCTACAACTTCTTGTACTTCAGATTCGGTGCTTGTTATAGCTGATTGAGATTCAGATTGATTAGTTGAAGTTGAAGGGGTGATAAGTGGACGGGAAGGAAGTAATTGTCGAGTTAGAGAGGCTAATCGAGAGATTGAAGAAATTGAATTGGAAGAACTGGAGGAGTTATCGTCAGAAGACATTCTTGAAATTGATTTGTAGCTTGACAGAGATGGTTTGAGAGTGGAATTGGAATGGGATAGTAAATGAGAGAAACGATTGAGTTGAGGCTGATTTGATAAGTTGAATCTTCTGAGAATTCGACTTTGAGCTAATAGCATACCCTATCCCTCAAAGGACAATAAGTTCACAGAGTCAATGAATTTGATGAAATGGAATAAAAGATGAAAGGAAGAGAAAGAAGGGGAAGGATGAAGACGGGGATGGTCAACGGACCGGAGAAAGAGTTACCGAGTTCCGCCAGACGAGAACATAATCGCCACGTGGTTTTCGAGGCTTCGATGGGAACTTTCAACTCACTCGAAGAAAAGACAAAAGAAAAGAACTAACCACAGAACTTGTACTTCTACGTAGCATTCAACAGTCATGTCAGATTCTTCATCAGATTTAGATTTGCAAGATGAAGCTAAGCCTTCTTCGATTCCCTCAACTGAGTACAGAGCGATTAAACCTCTTCCGACCAAATCTGCATCTGCGTCTCCAGCTCCAGAAGCTTCAGCTCAACAAGCTTCAACTTCAACTTCCACTTCAATTTCACCAAACGCAGCCAACGCAGCAGTTTTCAATCCAAAATCCACCTCCAGTTCAACTTCCAATTCAATGAATTCAATGAGACATGCTTTACCTGCCAAACCTTTTTTCCCTGCTGCTTCTTCTTCTTCCACTTCCAATCCTTCCACTTCCACTTCCAATCAAACCTCTCCACCAAAACGTTCTCGAGTTGATTCATCATTAATCCCACAAGTACCGAAAGTACCAAAGACAGCCACAGAAAAGGATGCAACTCCAAGATTGATAGTCGTATTGGAACAAGCTTGTTTAGAAACTTATAAGATTAGTAGTGGAAGTAGTCATAGTCATTCTGGTCCTTCAAATGGTGGTGGCGGTAGAGGTGGTTATGGTGGAAATTCAAACGGTAGAGGAAAGAAAGATGATGGAGGTGATAAATATGCTTTGTTGAATTGTGATGATCATCAGAGAGTTTTGGCAAAGATGAATAGAGATATCGCTGAAGCTAGACCTGATATCACTCATCAGGTGAGTTGAATGCAATTATGCTTCACTGGACGTTTTTGAGTGGTTTTTTGAACTCATTTGGAAGGTGGGACAGAGGAAGAGGCACGGAAGGGATTGAGGAAAATGGATGCCATACCAAAAGGATTCGGCTCTTCTTTCCTTCTTCTCTCTTTCATCTGTCCTCTTTCTCTGTCCAATTCTTTGGTTTATGAATAGACATCTTGATCCAATCCATTCCACCTTCCCTCCATCTCAACTAACCTTTCCCCCTCCTCTTCTCAGTGTCTCCTAACTCTCCTAGATTCCCCTCTAAACAAAGCCGGTCTCCTCCAAGTCTACATCCATACCGCCAGAGGAGTCTTAATAGAAATAAACCCCCACGTTCGTATCCCCCGTACATTCAAACGTTTCTCAGGCTTAATGGTTCAACTCCTTCACAAACTTTCAATCCGTTCTGTCAAAGGTTCTGAGAAATTACTCAGAGTGATTAAAAATCCAGTGACGGATCATTTCCCACCTAACACTCACAAGATTACTTTATCTCATAATGCTCCTATTCAGAGATTGAGTAGTTATCTTCCTACTGTACCTGAAACTCATAGTTTGGCGGTTTTCGTAGGTGCAATGGCTCATGGTCAAGATAGCTTTGCTGATGGGATTGTTGATGAAAAAATTAGTGTTAGTGAATATAGTTTGAGTGCTAGTGTAGCTTGTGGGAAGGTGAGTACACACATATTTTCTCTGTTGAGGGGTTTTTGAGGAGTGTCTTTGGATTCTCCTTTTTCTATTCTATATGCTACCTTGAGAGGGAACATTAACCTCTGATCCTTTCTCTATATTCCCTCTTATAATTTTTTATCGATCACAGTTCTGCTGTGCATTGGAAGATTTCTGGGGTGTCGTCTAGAAAGATAGAAAAGTTTCTCTCTTCCTCTATTATTCTTCAAGCTCTTTAATCCCTTCTGCTCCAATCAAAATCGCTCTTCAATCTTAAAATCTGTTTCATTCAGTTTCAAAAAATCCTCAATCCAAAACCTCAAAACGCAAACATTCTTCGCAACTCCCATCAATGAGAAACCAAATACATCCTCGAAGAAGGAAGAATGATAGAAATGATTTTCCTTTCTTTTTGCTTTCAAGTTAGATTCCTCAGAGAACTTAATTTCACAGGCAAGCTCTAAAAACCCAAAAGTCTTTAGAAGATCAAAATTTCAGACCACCTAACAGAAAAAAAGAGAACAAAAACAGAAATGAAGCTTCAACGTTCAACTCTCCTCCTCCCCTGACTTCCAAGTTCAACTGCCCCTTTTTTCGATAATTCCTTCCTTTCCCTAATTCTGTTCTACAATTCTTTGCCCCTAATGAAGTTCCATTCTTTCCATTCTCTTCTGGTGTTCAACACGCTTGGAAGCTTATTCCCTTTTCTCTCGTATCATGCCTCGACTTTTCTTTTCGTCTTCGAGGATTTAGACTCTGTTTCTTCGAAGACTTTATAGACGAAGAGAAAGCAGAGGACTTTATGAGAGAAAAGATGAAATAGCTCGCGTAGATCTGGAAGCTCTTGGCTACTAATTCTCTCTCCCTAATCCTTCTCAAACTTCAAAACCTCATCAAATCTTCATCGCATAACGTCATCTTTCAAATCTCATCAACAAATTTTCTGGCATTCTATAATCTCTCATACTGGTTCTTGTGCAATTTCAATGACTTTCACTTTCGTTTTCAAATTTGAGCCTGGGTTGCCATTCTGCTTTGGAATCAGACCGCAGAGCACCTCTGCGCCTCACTTACAACGCGAAAGGAAGGATTGATCAGGCACAACTTGGTTGGCCTCTCAACGTCTCAACGATGTCACGGAACTGGGATAGATTCAATCCACAAAATACGAAGTAGATAAAGTTCTCTTCCCCACAAAGGTATCGCCCTGTCTCAGTTCTCCCAAATTCAAATCTTACACCTTGACAGGGTCGACCATGGTGACTTTGAGAGGAAGACCGTGACGTGGCTGTTGCAGAAATGAGAGAGAGGAAGTGTCAGAAAACCGAAATCGAACAGGATCAGCGAACCGTGACTCTCTTCCATCAAGACCGAATGATAAAGAGACTCGCCTTCATTGTGATAGCCGAATCAGCTGGAATCTCTTGACCAGGTTCGGAGTAATCGAATTTGAAGTTTCCAATCAGCATCAAAATGACTGTCTTCATCTCGATGATCGACATTTGTCTTCCGATGCAATGATGAGGACCAGCGATAAAAGTCATCAAGCTAAAGGTTGGATCGTAGTCCTTTGGCAAATTAAACCATCTTTCTGGTTTGACTGAAATCAGAAGGGAGTAGTGGGAGAAGAGAAGAGTGAGAACGGGAGGAATGGGGAAAGAGGAAGCGGGAAAGAAAGTGACAAGAGAAGGAATAAGAAGAGTCGCGAGCCACAAAACAGACTACTCACATTCGGCAGCATCTTCTCCCCATAGATGAATGTCAGTGTTGATGACTCTCGAGGCGATGTAGAGGTGAGTTCCCTTTGGAACAAATGTTCCGTCAATAACGTCATCTTTGGTCGATTTTCTGAGGGTAGCCGGAACGGGAGGTCTTACACGAAGAGATTCGTGAATGACAGCATCTAAGTACTTCAAGTTCTTGACTTGTTGATAGTCTGGGTTCTTGTTGATGGCAAGGATCTCTGAGACCTCTTGACGAAGCTTCTCTTGAACCTCTGGATTTTGTACGAGCAACCAAAGTGTCCCTGGGGAAGGAACAGGGGGGAAGGAATTCAAATCAGTCCATACTCATCGTGAATTTTCGACAGACTGTCCCACTGTAGGGAGTGTTTCAACGGGAAGAAGTTTGGAAGCCTCGCAAGATGGGTCCGAACCCCTTCCGAGGTCTCCAAACGATCCCCACAACTCACAAGCTACTCCAGAGGCAGTCGTCTCATGTCCAGCTCCAAGGCTTTCGTAGAAAATATAAGAAGGCGAGAGTACAGGAAAAGAAGGGTGTTGTCAGCTCGGGATCGGACCGAATCCCCCCGCCCCTCTCCCTTCTCTCGATCTCTTCACTCACAAAGTCAAGATTTGATATTCCATCATCTTTGCATCCATCCTGTAGGAAGCGTTCTCTCCCATAGATGATTTGACTAGAAGAGACAGGATATCGATCCTCCCACTCTCTGGATCTTGACCAGCCGCCTTCAGCTTTCGAGCTTCTTCCAATTTCTCTTGCAGTAGATTCTTGGAAATTTCTTGAATTGTATACATCGAAGAGCAGAAGACGCTGAACAGTTCGAGTCTTTGACGTCCAGTTCGCTTAGCTAGCTTAGCAAGCATTGGTCCACCCCAGGGTTTTGAACTGAGATAGGAGCCCAATCGAGTACCTAAGCCGAAAGGAAGGGAGACTATGGCAATCAAAGTGGCTAGATTGGAACCGTTCTGAAGGTCTGAGGAGAAACAATCCAATCAGGGTCAGATGAAAGGGGATCTTCAGCAAGGAAACCGAACGAAAGTACTCACTGACGAGGTTGTGATAAGCTACGCTGAGAGGGGAGTCCGCGTTTCTGACACAATCTACATCTAGTCCGAAAGCGCTACTTCCGATGATGTCGAGTAAGCATCTACCACTCCATTCGTACAAGTCGATGACCTTACCTCCTTCTGGTTTCTCTTGCTCGTTGATTTGTTTCCTGAACTCATCAACCAGTCTATTGATGGCTTCATAGTAGAATTGTTCGTGTTGAGCTTTCAAATGTTGAACTCCAAAAGCTGGGTTTATGAATCTTCTTAGAGATCTGTGTTCATTTCCCTCGAGCGTGAGAAGACCATATCCAGTGACTTGACCTAGAACCTGGAGGAGATAAAGGAACGAGGTGTGAGAAGGAGCTCCTGACAAGTGATGCTACTCAATAACACGACTCATACCTTGGCTGCAAACGATGGTTTGGTGTAATCGTAACCTCTGAAGATGTGGGCCAACGCTTTAGGTTTAGTGAAGATCAAACGTTCGAGACCGAAAGGCCCCACCGCTCTGATGACACCAGACTCCCCATACTTCTCGTTCCATTCGGCTGAGAGTTTGCGAAAGAACAAGGGAATCAGAGCGAGGCGAACAAAGAGATTTTGACTTGACGAAGAGAGCAAGCTCCAAGACCTCGCTCTGCTTGCAGTCTCCCACCGCACTCACCTTGGATCACACCTGCTTCACTCTTGATAATCGCAGGCATTTGTCCATACAACCAATGCCCACGTGGAGGTCCGGGAACGTTTCTCAATGGAGAGAGATAGAATGGGTAGATCCAAATTTTGTAGGCGGCATAGGCAAGGAAGGCAGAGATAAAAGAGATGACTCCGAGTAGGACTAGCACTGGAGTTGAGGTAGTCTCGAGAAATTTGGAAATTGGTTCAGAGATTGAAGGAGGAAGGTGCGATAGAAGTTTGTTGAAGTAACTTGGAGATGAAGTAGGTCCGGAGTTTAGTAACTGTTGGTAGACCTTCGACTCTCTTAGGAAGTTGTACGCCATGGTTGCTGGTTTACTGGGGCAAATTTGTTACAAGTGGATGGTAAGTGAGGAGAAAGGTTCAAAAGAGAGAAAGGGAAAGGAGGTTTGAGGTATTTGAATCAGCGCGCCCGCGGAGAGCAGCTCGGTAGCGATGGATTGCTCCGTCTGTGTGAAAGAGGAAGAAATGAAGAAGACTTTTTATCGACTGCGCTTCATTGCTTGGGCTCAGTCAACCTGTCATTTAGCCACTTCCACCAGTCCACTTGACCATGTTTGATTGGCATCTTGATGGGAGAGTCTGCGTGAAAGAGACTTAGAAAGAGGAAAGTATAGTCAAGCAGGCATTGGAGCTTGCTAACCTGACAAAACCGGAGCATTCGTCATTTTAACACTCCGGTGAAGCGTAAAGATAGAGAAATTAGAAAATGCGACTGGCAAATATGATTAGAACGGATAAATAGAGGAACAAGATGTGGATTTTGGTGGGTTGTGAAAAGATAGAAACGATGCGACTTGTGTGCGAGTGGAACAAAGACAAGTAAGTTAGTAAAAAGGACAGAAAAGACGAAAACGTGAAAAGAGAGAGAAGAGCGAAGAGAGGGTGTACAACACTGGAGCTTTCCGAACGACTTATTCGTTATCCAGTTTCTCGATTTCCCTATCTTATTCGTTATCCAGTTTCTCGATTTCCCTATCGAGATCCTTTTGTTTCCAACTTTTGTTCAACATGCTATTGACTCTATTCATAGCTTCCTTTCTTTCTCTTTCCTTGCCGGCTGGAGATTTGATTCCCCTGGAAGCAGAAGTAGAGCTTCTGGCGTTTGAGTTTGGACTTGACATCCCATAAGACTTTCCAATTGAAGTCGGAGATCCAGCGGTCTGAGAAGGAGATCGACCAGAAGATGAAAGACCCGAAGATAGCGAAGCTTGGTATTTTCTAGGAGGTCTTGTGGCGATAGCAGCCCTTCTTTTTGGGGAAGAAGGTCCACCGGCGCTACTGATGGAGTCTCCATTCAAAGGTTCGATTCCCTCGTATCCACCATCCTCAGAGCTGGTTCCACTAGAAACACTGCCTCTCTTGAGCTCGTTTGCAGTCTTGACAGAGAGAGCTGCGGCTCCGAAAGCTGAGAAGCTCGCTCCCTGATTGAGATCGGAGGCTCTCTTGAATCTGGAAGGAGATGGATTCTTAGTGGAGGAGTTGAGAGAGGCAGTGTGTAGAGGAGATCCGACTGGTGGGGAGAATGCGGTAGTAGCGAAGGAGTAGACTGAAGGTGGAGAAGCGAAGATATCTTCTCCTCTTATCCCTGATGGAGAGGCCATACCATTGAGACTGCTTGATGAAAGATTGAAAGCTTGAAGTTTCCCGGGAGTCAATGCGACGGGAGAAGATATTTGAAGTGACTTTGGAAGTTCAGAGGGAGGAAGAGGTAGAGAAGGTGGAGTACCTGAGAGTAATCTCTTGTCCTTGCCTTTCATCGAAGCTCTCTTTCCGAATCCGGGACCGCTGTGACCAGTCATCGGAGACACGAAATCCTTTTCCGGTCTAGGAGAGTCGGTGTCGTAAATTGAAGAGGGAGACCAAGCCTCATTCTCGATCATTTCTTTTCCGTCGACCCCTTTCGAGATTACGCTTCCATCTTCTGCTATCCTGAACCATCTTCCATTCTTCTGCTGCCAAGTTCTCTTTCGAGTAAGAGGAGTGCCTCCGTTTTGACTCGAAACGCTTGGAGAATGCATTGGAGGAGTGCTGGTTGAAGAAGCCTGAGCTTTACGAACGCTTCTGGGAGTCGAGCAAGTACTGTCGTCTCCAATGACGTAACTTGGTACGGATTTGGTTGGAGTAGAGTGCTCGTTTTCCTTCGTCTTGGTCTTGAGAGTGCTAGGAGTAGATTTCTTAGGTGTTTGAGAAGTGGACTTCTTAGGTGAACTAGAGACAGCTGGGGTTGTCGTCTTCTTCGAAATTTGGGTGGAAGAACCTAACTCTGCTAGAACTTCGTTGATAGCATCCGTTCCTTCACTCAACCTAGCGACAGCGCACATGAACTCGTCCTCTCCAGCAGGGTTCCCAGAGGGCAGATCGACTCGACTCCTCAAGCTCTTGGAGGACTTGAAAGTCTTGATGCCAGTCGATTTTTCGATTCCTCCATGTTCGCTTGAAACAGAGATCTGTCCCAAGCTGAGATCATTTCTGAGATCGTTGAAGCTCCTCTCTTGCTGATCTTGATCCTCTTCTTGTTGATTCTCGTCTCCAAATGAGACTCCTCCGACGAGAGACAGGGAGATATCGTCTTCTCTGTCGATGACAGTCTTGATGCTCCTCTCGGAATCTCCCGAGCTTGAAGCTCCACTGGATAGAGAAGGAGCATCTTCGAAGTCGGAAGGTTCCGTCTCACTTTCTCTGCGACTTTGAAGAGCGGACGTGTTGACTGGGGCTAAAACCGGACGAGAGCCAGACTTGGCGAGATTCTTGGAAGAAGACTTGGTCCTTGGGATTCCTTCGACCTTGGAGGGTGATTCAATTACTTCTCTGGAGAACGAGAAATTTGAATTTTCCACATCCTCTTCGTCATCTTCTGCGAAACTGAGGAGGTCAGCGCAAGAAGGAGGAGGAGCCTTCGGCAGTCGACAGGGCGTAGAGTTGTTGCTACCAGGCATGGTTTGAGACCTAGGAACTCCTCTCTTCGATGACCTGGTTGGAGTGCGAGGAGTGCTACTTTGAGGATCTTCTTCTTGATCAGGACTGTACACTGAAGGAGAGACCGTCGAGGTGGAGCGCTTGAGAGGAGATCCAAGTTTTGCAGTGAAAGAGTCGGCACCAGCGGTCTTTGATCTTGAGAGCATCCCTTTGCTTGGGTTGACCTCCTTCATCGGATTACTGCTGGAGGAGCCAGCAAATATCAACCTTTCGCCCTCGGAGTCGTAGCTAGCCATTCTGCCAGCTGGAGACGCTTTGAAATCTTGGCGAACTCCTCTCTTGACCGGAGAACCATTCGGGTCGCCTCTGATGCGATTTCCTGGACCAGAAGAAGCTGCCGTTTGAACCTTCGTTAGCCTCGTTGGAGAAGTAGGTGGTCTTGCGGAGGTTGGAGAGATTGGAGGAGAAATTGCACCTCTTGAAGTAGAGGAGATCTGCTTGGCTTTCCAGACCTTTGGAGCCTTTTCCATTTCCCTTGTAGGCTGCTTGGAATGCCTTTTGCTGCTTCCACGTCTGACTGGACTCTCAGAAGTTGGAGAGACCAGATCGTCGTCGAAGGTATCTGGCCAGTAGGAAGTTCCAGGTCTTGACGAAGCCAACACTTTGGTAGGTGACATCTTTGGTGGACTTCCGAAGAGGATAGCACCTTGATGAGTGGAAGTAGAAGAGTTCTTGCTGTGCTTGGATCTGCTAGAGTTGCCACGACGGAGTGGAATCTCGATGACTTCCTCCACGTCTTCCAGATTGATCTCAGAATTCCTTCGACTAAGACTGATGACACTGGCAGGAGGTAGATGCTGAGGACCATCCCAGCCACAGGACTCTCCGGGTGGATGCTGATGCATTGACAGATCTTGCTCCGAATCTGAACTCCTAATTCTCTCGTGTCTTCCACCGGAGACGCGCCTGTTTCCACTGCTGTTCATCATTTGACCTCTCGAAGACGACGAGGTGACGGCTTTCCAAGCTGCGTTGATGACGTTGCCTCCAGTGGCGAAGAGATCTCTCAAAGAGGTGGATCTGAGTTCGTTCAGATTTGCGACAGTGTTGACCGGAGTCCTGGTTGGAAGAGCAGAGTCTTCGAGAAGCGGAATGGAGTCGTCTCCGTCTTCGCTGTGTCTTGGATTCGGAGATTCTGGTTGCGGTCGAGCTAGTTTGGGTGGGTAGAAGAGTCCGTTTGAGGTGTGAGGAAGTTGTCCACCCCAATGTCCTCCTGGATTGGTTCCGTTCGATGGAGGGTTTCTCATAAGCTTCCGACGTGTGTTGATTCCAGGAGAAGCTCCGGTGTAGCCCCAGCCGACGTTCCACTGAACAAGGGAAGTAAGGGAGGGCAAGGTCAGGGGGAGGTCGAATGGAGTCGGTCTCTCGTTCTTCGCTACTTATCGTCACTCACAGCTATGCTCTTCTTGATTCGATTCCAAGTCCCTCTCAAACTGGCTCTCAACGTAGGTTTCCTCTGCAGACCGTCTGCTCCACCCACGCCGACTCTTCCCTCTTCAGTTGGATTTGTGTAATCACCCCTATCATCATCATCATCTCCTAGATTGTGAATTCCCATCTTGAATCTACTCATCCAACCGTTGGACTGAATTGAATTCTCCCATTTCCCATTCCTTGTCCTGGTAGTAGCATATTTATTCTTCTGTTTCTTGCTTCTCCCACCTAAACCAAGTTTCAAAGTCAAATGATTACTGCCTCTGTTCCTCTCATTTCCATCTTCATCAGAACTGTGATCATCAGAATCACTTCCATTTCCAAACACACCCTGATACCTTTCTCCATTGACACCGTTTCCATTATAATTTCCAGCGCTACCATCTACGTTTCCATTATACCTGTCCACCTCATCCTTTAACCAATTCTCAGCAGAAGATCTTCTCTCACCATGACCACCATCTATCCAGCCTTGTTTGATTCTGTTCATTTCATCAATCTTCTCTTTGTTTGCAGCTCTTCTAGCTCTCTTCTCTGCCCTCCGGATTTCCTTTTCCCTCTTGTGCCAGATCTTTCCCCAGATCTTTCCACCGACTGAGAAGAGTAAGAAGATGCCCATGAGGACGAACAGTGGAGTCAGATAGACTAATTTGAAAGATGAATGATGTGAAGGATCGGAAGAGGTAGTAGAAGGTGAAGCAGTTGAGGAGGATTGAGAAGCGAGACTCTGTGTTGTTTCTGAAGGAAGAGTTGAAGTAGGTGTCTCTGAAGGCAGTTGATCTTGAACCGTATGAGTAGTTGGATCATCGTATCCACCATCTGAAGCAGCTAAAGTAGATGGATCGTCCAAGGGGAGGTTGTTTGGATCTGAATCATCAGGTATTCCTCCCAAGTTGATGGGTTCTACAGAGCCATCTGCGAGAGACGGAGCAGATCCCACTGGAAAGGTTTGAGGAACTGGAGTAGGTCTAGGAGACCGTTGAACCAAATCTGATAGAGGCGGTTTGACGTACATGGCTAGCTAAGCCAGTCGGTGTTGTTGTGTTGTTCTTCGAGGAAGTTGAGGAGCGTCGAGGTAAACTTGAATGAGGCAATGAGCGTGAGTTGAAGCAGATGGATATAGAGACTTGAAGATGGGAAAGGGATAATAGGGAGAGGGAGCGGGTAGGACAGAGGAGAAGAGAGAGAGAGAGAGTGAAAAGGTGAAGCCAAGCCAAAGGTTGAGTTGGTTTCTACTTTCTGTAGATCCCGTTCGGTCTCCTGACTTTTGGGTCTAGCTGCAGGTCCCAGAGAACCAAAATAGCCTACCAGCATCATCGATCCGGGGGTTGCTTGTCAAGTGGGGAGGGGAGGGAGGGAAGAGAGACAGGAATGTTTCGTAGCGTGGGTGAGCTCATTGGGTTGACACGTGGCGAAGCTTTGCCACACTCCAAAAGATTTGGAAGTTTTCAAGTTGGATTTCCATTCTTTTGTAAAGATTTGAAAGTGTAGATATTGGGAAGAGCGGAACAAAACGTGGGGTGAATTTCTGTGTGGACGCTTCTAACTCTTACCCCTTGTCCTCCCTTCCCCTTTCTTGCATTTGAACCACCCCTTCACAGTCGCGATCTTCTTTGAAACTACATCCCCTTTTCTTAATCGGAGAAGCCACAAGCTCGTCAGCTTCAAGGAAAGCTCTTCTAATAAATCATTACTCCAAGCCCTCTCCCTCCTCCTTCTCCTTCTCCCCATCTCCATCCCACGTATCCCATCTGTCCCACCCTTGCACTTTCACTTTCAAGTCTCTACTGAACTCCACGGATTAATCCCTTAGAACCTAGATCTCAGTTTAGATAGCAAGTTCCTATCATGTGATTTCAAGGGCTCGACCTGAGGATAGCAATGCCAAACGTTGGAAACCAAACATTCGAAACAAAGATAGGCCGCGAGGGCAAAAATTCTAAAAAGCTTCTTGTTCATTGTTCCAACCTCACTTCATCTATCAATCCAGTTCACCATCTCAAAAGATGTTCTACAATTCTGACATATTATCCAAACGTAAAGGTGGTTTGGGAACAATCTGGTGAATTCAACGTCTTCAAGGCAACGACAGACAGCTCGTCCAGAGGTCCGGCTCTAACAATCAAAATCTTCATCTGCTCTTCTCTCCCTCAGGCTAGCCGCTACCATTGGTGGAAAGAATCTCAATCGTAAACTCAGTCGTCGTGATCTGATCTCTGTCAACTTAGTCGAAGCTTGGTAGGTAGACCGATGCAGATGGCGATAGAAGAGAGGTGTGCTCTGACCTCTTTTCTTCTTATCCTTCCTCTTTCAAAGCCGTAACATCTCCGCTCCAACTGAACCTATGGCGCTACGTCTTAGTAGTCAACTGCTATACGGAGTAGTTAGAATCCATATGCAACAGGTGATTAGCTCGCAGCTTGTCACGCTTACAGCCTAGACCCTCCTCTCATTCTGATCTCTCTCTTTCCTTAAATAGGCCGAACTGTGGATGACTGACGTAGCTCACGTTCACACTTCTATCAAGAAGATCATTCTAGACATCGCCAACAGCAAGGGAACTGGAACTTCTGACATCGATTTAAGGTCTGGAGGTCCTGCTTCTTCTTTGACCCTTCAATCTAAAGGTGGAGGTGGAATATGGTTGGGTGACTTTGACTACGATTTCACTTGGGATCTACTACCGGGTGGAGCTGGTGGCGACCAGAGTCAGAGTGGAATTGATTCTGCAGCGCTTGGTAAGATCTCTCTTCGACAGTCGACTCATTCCAACCTATTACTCACCCGTGCTCTATTTCACCTTTTCCGATCCAGCTTCTGGTTCGATCACTTCTCCAAGACATACTGCTGCCAAACAATCAATCACCTTAGCTCAACCTCCAGCTTATGACGATGAAGACATTGGAGTCGGTAGAGAGGGAGCTGCGGAAGATCCCTTTGGAGGAATGTATCTGCAAGACGACCCTCAACCTGGTTTAGATCTCAACCTAGATGAGATTGACAGACCAGAAGGACTAGACGAACTCTTTCAAGACGGTGGAGCTATGGCTAATTTAGGACCTGGAAGAAGTTCTTCTCAACTCGGTCACGATCAGTTCGATTTCAATGACGACAACTTCCAGTTCCCTGAAGATGACCCAATCCCTCAGTGAGTATTCAAAGGAGCTTTCTGAGCTGAAGTCAATCACTTGTTTTCAGGGTCTTCTTATGAGTTTGAAGGTAATATCTAGCGCATACATTCAACATTGACTCCTACTCTTTCGCCCTCAGGTTCGATGCCGATGGTAACGAGATCATCCCCGGCTTTGATGTTGAGATGGCAGATGTGAGTTGAACTCTCAAATGACCTTCTCTTTTTTCTTGTGCTCTTTGGTTTCATTTAGCTAACGTGAAACTCTACATAGGCTATCCCTGGGGCTGAAGTCGACAAGGCCAGAAGTCCTTCCAAGCGCAGTAGCTCTTCTTTAGACTTGATTGCTACCAGCAACAAGCCATCCAAGAAGAAAAAAATCGCCTTCTCAAACGTCGGTAAGTTCATATAGTCGAGTCGATCTTCCGTCTTGGCGACTCGTCGTTTTGTCATCTCCCCAAGCTCACCATCAACTCTTTCCCTCCTCACAGATCCTCGTACCGAATTGAGTGATGATGAATTGCGTCAAGCCCGTGGAAACTATGTCACCGAAATGGCTCGTCAAAGACTACAAATCGAACAAAAGGGGGCCGAAAAGAAGTCTCAAGAAATCGCACGTCAATTGCTCTTCGGTCCTCCCCTAGAACTCTCTGAAGCTCCAGTTCTAATCCAATTCTGGGACGATAGCGTTGGAGCTCATCTCAGAGATCTTGAAAACGTCTTCGCTGAGAAACGCAAGCGTGCCATCCGTGGAAGTGTCACTCCAGCTCTCAGAGATGGTAGTCCAGGAATGGGACGCATGGATCTAGATGCAGAGATTGCGGCTGGACTTGGAAGACCTACTCACGGACTTGAAGATCTTGGAGCCGACGACATGGACATGCCTCAATTGGACGATTTCCCTCTTGGAGATAACGCTTTCGGTCAAGGTCTTGGAGATGGAAATGATAGTTTCTCAACTGAAAGAGGTCGTGCTGCAAGTGTTGGAAATGACACACGTCTATCTCAACGCAGCAATCTTCCTTGGAACGTTCAAGCTGCTCAACGTCAAGTCGAAGCTGGAGATGAGACTCGTGCTTCTGGAAGTCTCGAGAAGAGTCACTCTCGTTCTTTCTCGGTCGTAGAGCCAGCTTTGTGAGTCCAGGTGGCGAAAATAGTGTCAAAGAAGATGATGGGGGAGAACAGCTTCTTTTTGAAGTCTCGCTTCTGTCTTTTCTTCATTCTTTTCATCGTTCTCTTCACCAACAGAGGCCCTCGTGCTTCCGATGCTTCTTCCGCTCGTCGAGCTGGATCTGTTCGTGGAGAATCGATCTCTGGAATGATCGACGAGGGCGATCAATTCCCAGGATTTGAAGGTGAGTCTTCTTCTTTTCCGAAATCTCCTATCCAGTCTCCGATTGACCTGATCTGTTCCCTCGATTTGACAGACGAAGCTGAGGATCCAAGTGCAAGTCAACTCCCAACCGAAAGTCAAGTCCGTAACACCGAGTTGGAGCAAGAAGCTCAAAACTTCTTAGAGTGAGTCCGAAGCAGTTTCCTTTCATTCAGCTCGATCTGTGAAATCTGACTCTATCCATCCATCTTCTACTTCCGACAGGTACGCCAAAACTGTCTCCTCCGAACTACCAGCTGGTCAACAATTCATGTTTTCTGACTTAGCCCCCGAAGCTGACACCATCCCTGGCGTGGCTGCTCTTGCTTGTAAGTGGTTTGATGAGATGGACAGATCCTCAAACAGCAGCCAGCAGCTGAACCCTTTTTGTACCCCTTTCTTTCCCCAGTCTACCACGTTTTGGCTCTCACCAGCTCTCGTCGCATGAAAGTCTCTCAAGCAGAGCCTTACGGATACATCAATTTGACCGTTTGATTCTGGGGGGTTGGCGTAAAGGGGTAGATAGAAGGTCAGAAAGATCAAAGGGTGAAAAGAAAGAAAGAGAAAGATTCCAAGATAGAAAGAAAAGAATGTAAACATACATACCTCTCAAGCACAAGCCAAAGAAATACATGCAACAAGGATTCAGATTTATAAACAGAAAACTGACCCGAAGCGAGTCTTTTGCAACGGTAGTAGAAGAGCAGTAAAGTTGAAATGATCGTTCCCACAACGAGTCGTAAAGATTACAGTCTACTCGAGATCCTATTCCTTTTCTCCTCCATCCCTTCATCAAACCTATCAATTTCACCTCTAATCAATCTACCAATCCCATCCTGATATCCCTTGACGACTCCATTTTCATCTCTCCCACCATTTTCACCTCTCTGATTCAGCGGTTCTTTCTTCATCCAATCCACAAACCTTTCGTAAGCTCTTCCATCTCTACTTCCCAAAGGACTTGCTAAATATTCATCATCCAAATCACAAGCCTCAGCTAAAAGCAAAGCATCAGGTCTTATCTGAGTAAGAAGTCTGGCAGAGATTTTTCTGAGAATCGAAATTTGAGAACCATCTAGAATGGAATAGGTTAGGAGATCAGAAAGAGATGAACTTAAGAGACAAGTTTCTACACATAAAATTGATCGGAGGTTTTGAAGTGACGAGAGATGGTTTTGGAAAATTGATGAAGAAGTTGAAGTGAAAGATTTAGAAAAGGTAGATGGATTTGAGATTAATTTTGAGATGTAGGAGTTGAAGGCGAATAGGATCAGATAATTTCCATAAGTTAGAGAAGCTCGCACGGAAATCGAATTGTCTAAATGATCTCGGACTTTCTGATCTTCTTCAGAAAGCTCTTCCTTGCTGGACCTTCGTAGAGAAGACAGTTCTTCGATCAACTTCCTCACCACAGATCCTAAGATTTCTAGCTGACATTCTCCATTTAGAAAATCGGACTCCTTGAGTCCAGAAAATGAAGTCTTCGTCGAAGTGAAGAACTTTAGCTCTGGAAGAACTGGAGTAGATGACTTGGATTGGGTGAATTGTTTGACCAAGAAGTTTGCAGCAGGTTGAGAAAGTAGGAGATACGTATCTCCTTCGTACGTCAATCCAGCTGTCAGAATGAAAAGAGAAAAAGGAAGGGTGAGCTGGCGAGATTCAATAGAGACCAACTTCCTCTTTCTTCTCTTTTCTGCTACGAACCCATTGGCTGATCAGTAGCATACTCAAACCCAGCACTTTTACTATAACCATGACCTCCCATACTTCTTCTGCACCTTTCAATCCCTTCAACACTAAGTAAAGTAGTAGTAGGTTTCAAAACCGAAGTGAAACCATGAACCACAGGAAGTAAATTCGATTTCCCAGTTTTTGTCAACTCCTCAGTCATGACATTATAAATCCCTCTAAGATGTCTTCCCAAAATAGTCAAAGCCCAACTAGTAGCCAAAGCAGTAAACAGTCTTTGTTGAACACTCGGATAATCAATGATCTTGGGCTCCATAATCACTTTCTCACCTCTCTCATTGAGAGTTAGAATAGCTTTACCCTGTCTTCTAATACAAGCATATCTAATTGCTATTAAGGTACCCCTAGATAAATGTAAAGCTGCGATCTCACATAATCCAACTCTTACTAATGTCATAGTTCCTCTTGTTAAAATCTTTGATTCTTGATTTAAAAGCTTATATTCTCCTGAAGATGAAACTGATTGGAATTTTCCTAGTAGATTGGTTCTTGGAATTGAAACTGAAATGAACCAAAGACAACCATTATCCATTGATGGAACTCCTAATTTTGGTCCCATGTCAATGATTATTACACCTGGAAGTAGAGTGTGATCTTGAAGAGAACGAAGAGGGACTAGGAAAGGGTGCATTCCATGAGATTTGTCTTTGATGACCAGGTTGGCCAGAACCACGGCGTGCTGTCGGAGGTGGAGAGAGGGCAGAGGGAGAGGGAGAGAGAGGCGGGAAGGCCTGAAGGTGAGCTACCTACTTCTCCTCGTTTGTCACTGGCGTCTGATTCCTCCTAGCAAATCCAATTCCTAGATCTGTAATTCTTTCTACTCTTATGTAGCCAAAGAAAAGGATAAACAGCACTCACGGTAGCAGATAAACCCGATCCTCCGATCCACGCTTTACCAGCACTCATTTCTGGAGTGTTGATAATCCAGCTCTGTCCATCCTTTGCCAAAGTAGCAGTAGTTCTAAGTCCACTCAAGTTACTTCCATGAGCTATCTCAGTTTGAGCATATGAAACTATCCATTTACCATTGATGACATTGTCCTTCCACTGGTTCCACTGATTCTCATCCGATTGGTTCATAAGGGTTGGATGACCCATAGATTCATGAACTTGAACACTTAAATAAACATCTGTGAATAATCTTAACTTATCTCTATCTGGTTTGGATAAACCTTGTTGATTGCGAAGTTCAAGATAGGCTACAGATGTTTTTTGACCTGATTGAAATCTCTCCATTCTGGATTGAAAGGGGAGTAAATCTTTTGAGAAAGGTGAAGGTGAAGGAGAAGAAGTTGAGATACTGGAATTGAGAGTTGAATCTGATTTTATGAGAGAGAAGAGGAATCTTTGATTATCTCTGGCTTGTTTTGATCCAGAGAATAAGCATGATAGAGAATCTGGGGATAAACTAGATCTCTGCCTTTCGAATGCCATGTCCAGTGGTTGCCGTGATTCTGGTTTCATTTGATTATCCATGATTGAAATGAGATGATGTTTTTCGAGAGGAGTAAAGAGGAAAAAGGTGTGGTGTGGCAAATATCTCTTTCGGCAGTAGCTCCATTTATAGCCGGGATCCGCCAGTCTGAAGCGCTGAAGCAAGCCAACCCAACGTTCGTCAGTCACTCGCCCTCCCTTTCCTTTCTTGGTCTTCTTCTTATCTTTTCTTTCTGTTTTATCTCAATCTACATAAGCTGGACCTTTCTAGTCATCACTTCACCCCGCTTGGATTCGATTCTTGGCTTCCGATCTTGATTCTTCGTTCTTCGTTCTTCGTCCTTCATCGGTTCATTGAGATCCTTTCGATTGTTCAATAACCTCAATCCAAATCTCCGATCCTCAGCTTTTTCTCTCTCTTTTCGCCCTTCAGCCTTCAACTGAACGATGAGCAACATCAACGACGCCTTACCTTAAGAGACACTCATCTCTGTAATCAAATTTCTTGAATCTTCCAAAGGAGTCTTCAGAGCAAGAGAGGTCTGCAAGTTATGGTTAAAGCTGGCGAATCAAAATCGATCGTTCTGGAGAATTGTGGAGCTCAGGGTGAACTTTTTTTAACCGATTCCAATCGTTTATCGAACAATTTGATGAGAATAGTGGTTTAACTCTAGAGAGGGTCTCTTTGAATTTCACCAGGCTTTCAATTCGAGAAAGGAAGGAATTGAGCAGACTGATCAAACCTCTTCACAAGTCAAATCAAACTCTTCAAACCATCGAGCTCCTATACGACGGCCCCGCTGATTCGACCTACCTGAGCTTTCTACAGTCAATTGTCCTGAAGTCCCCCAAATCAGTTGAATTTAGAGCGACAAGGCCGGAGTGTTTCAATCGTACGATGTTTCATCTTGTCAGGAAATCTGAACTTGGACCTGGGTCTCTTCAAGTTCTTCATCTAGACCGATTTATCAGGAATCCCTCTAAGCAAATCCAGATTTACAAAAACATTACGTCCCCCTCAGTGGGAGGGTGGATGAGCCATTCGGTATGGAGAAACCTCCTCGTCAATTCTCGAACTTCCATATAGCATCTCCGATTGATGCTAGCAAACGAGGACGGTCAACTCTCTCCATTGTATCTACTTAACTTGGAGGTTTTGGAACTGAACGAGTCCATGGCTCGGCTTCCTGCCTGGCTGAGAGCTCCTTCCGCTTTGAAGCTTTACTTGGAGCAGTGTGACTTCCGATTACCTCAGATCTCTATGCTCTGGATCCAATAAAGTGGAAGGCTTGAACGTTGGGACGGTCAATGTGCTGATCTCACAGTTTTCAGATGCGATGGATCCCTCATGTTTGACGACGCTAGGGAGGAACTTCTAGACTACCTGAAGTTAAGGAGGGAAAACGTAGATGCTGGATTGGAAGTGGAAGGGATCAAGTTTCAGTCTCTCAACAAGTTAATCATAAAGTTTGAACATCTATCTACTGAATATACAGAAGAATGTAGGGGCTTAGTTGGAGAGCTTGCTAATGGGAATCTAGAGCCAGCATGGGAAGTTGAGGTTTGAAGGTTTGTTTCTCAATAACTTTGGTGAGCGCTGACATTCCTGGCTTGGAATTCTTTTTGAAAGTCTCTTTGCTTTTCTGTATTCCTAGTCTCTAAACTTCAAATCCTCTCTTTTGCCTGTCACATTTCTCTCTTCTTGCAACCAAGAGTTCGTATGTCTCTCTTAATTTCTTCAATTGCGACGAGAAAGAATTAAGAAAAAACTGCTTCATTGAACTCATGGAAAAGGAACAAACTACGATGGAGATTGAGTGTCAAGGAGGTCAGGAACTTCGTCGTCGTCGACTTCTTTTGGAATCGGAAAGTGGAAAGCGAAGACATCTCTTCTTCCCCTTTTGAAGGTTTGAATTGACCAGATATCTTGAATTTTAGCATGCTTATTCGCTCCACTGCTCTTTCATGGGGGCAAAAGCTATCCTACCCGATGCGGGTCTGAGAAACGGGACCTAGAAACCAGCAGCGTCAACATCTCGTCGGATGCAGCTTGCAAACACTCATCTATCCTCCATCTCACACTTTGAGGCTGGATGCATCCAACTCGAGTTTCTGTTCCGGGAAGAAAGAACTTTTCGTGCTTGCAAAGTCTTGAGGGCGCTTGTCGTCGACGTTCCTGAAGACGTGTCTCACCCCTTGTTTGTTGTGAAGCTCTACCCGCATACTATCTCCACGATAACGAGAAGCGAAAATTGATTGAACCTCCTTATTTCCAGTCCCTGAGGTCAGGTTTCACACAAAGAGTCTCACTGCTTTGAGTGCAGTCGATTCGATCGACTCCTTTCCTTGATGCTTGACGGAAAGGTATAAAAGTAGCGTCAAATGTCCCATTCTTTTCAGCTTCCTCAGTCCAACAAACTTTTCTCATCTTCAATCAACTCATCAGCTCATCTCCAGTCTCTCAAACCCTCCATCAACCCTTCATTCAACTCTCAAGATGCAATTCACCGCCACCCTCGCCTCTCTTCTTCTCATCGCCACCTCTTGCAGCTTGGTCTCTGCTGCGCCAGCCCTGGAGGAACGCACCGTATTCTACATCGGCTCATTCTTTGAGAAGACTTGCTCTACTCAAGCTCCTGACTACATGACCTATGCTATCAAAGGCTCACTCGCTGAATGCTGGAAATTCTGTTGTAAGTAGAGGTGGTGATGACGAAGGATCAGAGGGTTCGCGATGTAGAGATTAGATCTCATTCTTGGCCTGATTCTAATCAAGTCCATCTCTTTCCTGATCTCTACAGCCTCAGTCTCAGGGTGCCAGTTTGTCAACACCTACGTCGACTTCAACTCGGCCAAGGAAGATGGGATAGTGAGTATACTTCTTCCACCACCATCTTATCATCAGCTTGACTCTGAATCACAATACTAATCACTTTTTCTCGTACCTCCTCCTATGTCACAGACCTGCGCTCTCTACAGCAAGAAGCACTTCGGCACCTCTGATGTAACCAACTGCGGTGGACAAGACCAACTCGGAAATGGAGACCTTAACAAGATCCGTCACTCTGCTGGTTATAACAAATTCTGAACTCTGGAATTTTTGATTGTGTAGATTAAGCTGAAGAAGCAACTCATTTCTCTCTGTATCATCTCTGTGGCTCTATTTTCTGTACGGTTCTCCTTTGTCACCTTTTCGTTGTCAACGATCTTCATCAATCAAACATCCGTCAGGCCTTACTTTCAATTACTTTCAAAGTTCTTGCCTGCTCCTTGGGTCACTGAGGCTGATAGAATCAAGCCGACGCAGCCTTACATCCGCCAGTGTTGTTACACTCAAAAGCTTTGATAAGATGGAGAATGGAGGTTGTCAACTTATGTTCTCCAACGTCAATTCCAGCTCTGATCTCGCGCAAGACCCTATTGGACCAAGGTCGAGCGGTTGCAAACTATAGCCATCTCAGCCCACGAAATGAGAAATTTGAGGAGAGAAACGATAGAGAATCAGGCAAACGAAAATGACTTGGAATTATTCTGTTTCAGGTAGAAAGATCTTACCTCTGATTGTTCTTGATGTAGATGCTTACGTTCAAGTCGGCTCGAAGAATGCAAGAAAGCTTGTTGTGCGATAAGGAGAAAACTTCATTGCGAGCTGCTGTTACCAAACCCACACACCCCTCTGGATTTCAGAAAAGCGAAGTCTTCAAAAGCCAACCCTTAATTGTCAAAGCTATCTAGTTCTATTCGAAATTGATACGTTGAGGGTAGACCAAGTCAAGTTGAATCTACCCTAACGTACGGTCCTACCCTAATCCCTCAGGATGTCTTCAAGATCTGGATCTCCTTCTCCGTACTCACTTCCCTCAAATTCCACAGTTTCAACAGAAGGGAAGTTAATAGATTATGAATCAAGAGGAGAAGCTTCAGCTCTACCAGATTCCTTAGCTCCTTTAAACCCAAACAAACGTAATGGTTCCATAGATGGAACTCCTATCAGCAGACCAGGAAGTGCTGCTTCAATGAGGGTGAGAGTTGATAAACCTAGTTTAGAAGCTATCAGTGGTAGTAGCTTGTACTCAAAAGTTGGAACTGGCTTCGAACGTGAGTTGTCTCTATAGCAGGGCGGTGGCATCTATGGTGGAGGAGAGAGAGGGGGCTGATAGATAGCAAAGCAGAGTGCATCATTAGAAGAAAGAGCTCATGAATTCTCTTTTCACTCTAAAAACAGAGCCATCTCAAACCGATTCCACTCAATCGATAGCCTCCATCTTCGCTATCAGAGGAGGTTTTGGTCAAGCCTATGGATCTCCAACCATCATCTCAAGAACTCGTTTACTCTTCTCTCAGACTTTAGCCAATGCTCTTTCTTCCTTCTTTTTGATCTTGGTGGTCATTTGGGCTCTATCAGTTAGACTCTTGGCTAGTCTACCTAGTATGTTGGGTTTGGGTCCAAAGACCAACTCGGAAGATCAGTATGAATGGGATGATCCAAAGAAATGGAAGAAGGAGAAGCTGCTGAAAGATGTTAGGTATTATGCTAGTAGTTGTGGGTTTGAGATCGTTAACGAGACTGCCAAGACTAAGGATGGGTATCATTTGAGAGTGAATAGAGTGATTGATCCGAAGAGGAAGGGAGAGAAACATTCAGATGGGAGAGGTGAGTTTGAGATTGCTGCTCTCTCTTTTCTGCGTTGACTCATAATTGTATTGATAATGGTCATTTTCTGTTTAACTAACTTTCCCTCCAGGTGGATTTCCTGTCTTGATCATGCACGGATTGTTCCAGTCTTCAGGATCTTTTGTCACTTCTGAGGACAGATCGTTGGCTTTCTGGTTAGCTAGACAGGGAGGATATCAAGTCTTCCTGGGAAACAATAGAGGAGTCTTTGATATGGGTCACGAGACATTGAGCAGGAAAGATCCAAGATTCTGGGGTGAGTAGATGCATTCAAATTCGAGAAGGCGATCCGTCTAGGGTTTGCTAACTCTGAAATCTCACTTTCACTTCTTCAAATTGATTCCCAGACTACAACATTCGAGAATTGGCGATCTATGATCTTCCAGCTTTGGTGGACTTCGTGTGCAAGACCACCGGATATGAGAAGGTAAGAATCGTAACGAAACCCTCGATGCATCTCTTCCACACCTTTCTCATTTGCAGCTCTCATTTACTCAACTCCACTGCTCTCGCTCCCTCTTAGATCGCATTCATTGGTCATTCCCAAGGAAATGGTACAGCTTTTATCTCCCTCTCTCGAGGAATGGTTCCAGAAATGGGAGAGAAATTAACCTTTTTTGGAGCTCTGGCTCCAGCAGTTTACGCCGGGCCTTTGACTTCTTGTTTCCCTTTCACTACTCTACGACATCTGGAATGGAAAACTTGGAAGAGATTCTTTGGGGTTTTGGATTTCATTCCCTTGATGAAATATTCTTATGATTATACTCCAGCTTTACCTTACGCTCTTTTGGGTTATCAAATGTTCGCTTTCCTCTTTGCTTGGACAGATGCAAATTGGTTAATGAGGAGGAAATCGAAAATGTTTAGATTCACTCCTCAACCTGTTTCTTCCGCTTGTATTTATTGGTGGTGAGTTTCTTCCTCCGTCGTTCCCTCTGACTCATCCAAACTTCAAGGGTCAGCTCACCTTCTCTTTCTCCGATGTTTGAAATCTCCCTTCGGTCCCTTTCCTTCCAGGGCTGGAAAGAATGGATTCGCAACAAGAGGTTGCATTCTAGATCCTTCTCAAGAGAAATGGTTCGATCATAGGTTCCCACCTCTATCTATCTTCAGTGGAGGAATGGATTTCCTAGTTTTAACTGATCCATTGCTGGACAGACTCGAAAATCAAGAGACAGACGTTAAGTTGATCAGAGCCAAGAGGCAGGAAGAAGCTGAGGTGAGTTGGTACCAAAGACTCTGACTAGATCTTAAAGACTCGTTTTTCTGACCCGAATTTCTTCTACTTACGACCTCTCTACTACGCCATAGCACTGCGATCATTTCTGGGCGGCAGACGCTGTGGAATGGTGCTTCTTGGATCTACTGGAAGACATCGAGAAGACTAGACCTCGTTATCCAGAAGAATTGGAAGCCGAGGCCTCTGGATCTAACCTCAAATCTCAGAAAGCAAACGGAAACGGTCACCTCAAGGAAGAGAATGGAAATGGAAAAGCGGTAGAAGGAGAGCTAGTCTCTATATGATTGAATAACATGACTTCACAACGAAATCTTGAACGAATTTGTACTGGGTCCGATCTAGACTTGGGTAGAGAAGATGGAAAGCCAGAAGTGCAGCGAAATCCAGCTGGTTTGCTTCCGCTCTCTCTCTCATTTTCGAATAAATTGTAAATCGTTCATACCAGCAGCTTTAGAAATCCTTCTCCATTCCGAATTTTGTTCAGCCGCTCGGACTTTGGCACCCTGGCAACTTCAGACACTCCATCGTCTCTACTCGTTTTCAAAAAGGAACGAAATTGCAAACAAAACAAAGAAACAGAAACTAACAAGAGAGTCCACAATTGGTTTTCATCATCTGATCAATCCATTTCTGCTTCCCAGCCTTCCCTTCCCTTCATTTCTGTTCTATCCACTTCTCAATCAATCTTCTTTTCTGATCTTGACATCATCGTCTTCTGCCGGCGCTTCAACGACTTTAGCAGCATGAGGAGAAGGAGCTGGTTTCCCATCAGCTCCAACATCTGACCTGACTTTTTCTTCCTTCCCACTTAAATCAGCTTTAGCAGTTCCTTGGAGAATAGCAGCTTCAAATTGTTCAGCATCCAAACCTTCTGGAACTACAGCTTCAGGATCCACAGATCTAGTAGGTTCAGCTTTCTCTTTTCCTTCTCCGGCTTGAACCAAATTCTCAGCCTCTTCAACATCGATTTGATGAACCTGTTGAGCGTGTTCGATTCCATCAGATTGATAGGCTTTTGCAGGTGCGTTTTCGAAAGCATGACGACCTGGTTCTGGAACGTCATTGGTTGGAGCAGAAGTTGCATTGGCTTTTGAGTCTTCTCCGATCTTGACATGAGGGACGGTATGAATGGCTGGAGGGAAATGCTTCTCGATGTAATCTTTTCTATCTTGAGGGAAAGATCTGCAATCGAAATCCCAAGTCTTCAACCATCTTGCTGATTCACATTCTGAGACTGTCCAATCTCCTGCGTAAGCTAGAGGAGCGAATCGTGAGAAACTCAGGATTGAAATCAGAATGACGACTAAAGCTGCTCCTAGACGGAATCTTGGTCTCAAGGTTGAAGTAATAAAGTCGAAGATGACGGACATTAGCAAGATCGAGAAGTAGAGGGCTGGAAGGTAATGATGGATAAAGAGTTGACGATTCATGGCGTGGAAGGGAAGGTAGTGCATGGCCCAACCGAGAGTGAGGAATCCGCAAGTCTGATCGTAGAATACGACAGTAGCTGCAGAGGGTGGAAGAGGAGAAGGAGATGAGTCAGAATCAGATCCAGAAGAGTAAAATCCAGAATCGGTGATCAAGAAGGCGAATCGCACTCACAGTCGTAGAAATCCTTTTTCCCTCTTTGAGCTCTTAGCATCAAGATGGCTCTAGCACCCAAATAAGCCATGATCGAGGCGGTAGCTCCCCACCAGATCAGAGGGTTACCCATGAGATAGACTTGACGATGTTCCTTGTTCCAGAAGTTGATCCCCCTTCTCAAGACAGGCCAGCTCTTTGGTCTAGAATCGTAGGCATGCCTGTCGGTCAATCCAGCATTGGTAGCCCACATGACTCCTTGAAGTTCCCAGAACTTATCGAAGAATCCAGGTCTTCTGTAGTTGACCATTTGAGCTTTTTTCTTGTTTCCTTCGACAGCAGCTTCAAGTTGAGGATGAGTGTTGGTCTCGATAAACCATAAGGAGTTAGGTCTTGAAGGATTCTTGTTACAGGTGACTTCTTGTTGACCAAATCCCCAATCCGGAAGAGCAATCTTGTGAGAGAAGAGGTAGCATCCAGTTAAAGTATGTCTCAATCTGAAGGTAGTTCTAAGAGCTTTGACTCTCGAAGAACTTTCCCTGTCACCAGAATCTCCCTTGTCGATTTCCACCATGAAGTTGTCGTTGTTGTCTCCTGCAAAACCAGGGAATCCATACCCGGTGACTTCATTCTGGTAATCGGCTTCTGTGACTGGAGGTCGGTTGCTCTCGTGAGAGTGCAATCTCTTGTCCGACTTTCTGTGAATCAACCTGATTTCCATCCCATGCTTCAAGTACTCCACTGGAACGTTCATGTACTTTTCTATCTCGTGAGGTCCTTCAGTTGGGAGTGGGACCCCTTGATCGTCGGTTGGTGGAGGAGGCTCGTCTGGACCTGGAGCTTTGATGACGTACCATTCGTTGTTCTCATCTCGATGAGGGTAGAGAGTGATTTGCTGTTGGCCAGATCCGGTGGGGTAATTATGAAGATGAGAATGTAAGTATCCACCTTGGGTGTTCCTGTGCTTGATAGTGATCGTGGAACCGAGAGAGACGTCTGCGTAGGTGTCCTGCATTCCATGACCCCTCAAGGTGTGCTGGAATTCAGGAGACATGAATCCATCTCCTTCTCCAGATCTTCCTAGAACTCCAAGATGAATTGCAAAGGCAGTGAGGTAGACGAAGATTGGAAGACCGATTAAGCAAATGGATCTTGCGATGAAATGCTTTCCCAAAGTCGACATTGGTTGTTTGACGTCTCCTAGATGACCCCAGAGTTGAATGATGACACAGATTCCGATAGTTGAGATAGTGAAGAGTCCAACCCATTTGACAGAAGCGACGGCTCCTAAACTTAGTCCAGTGAGAGATAACCATCCCCACCACCTTCTAGAGAACGGAGCTCTTTTTTCCTCGTTGCAGAAAGAGACCCAACCATAGATAGTAAAGGCAGTGAAGAAAATTAAAGGAGAATCCAGAAGAATGTGTCTCGATTGAGTCATCAGAGCGTTGTCGAAAGTGACTAGCAAAGCTCCTACCAGAGCTGTAGTGGCTCTTAATGAAAGTGCTCTCAACGTAAGGTAAGCGATCGGGACTGTGAGCGTTCCTAAGAGAGCACACATGGATCTTATGGCTACGTATGGGACTGGAGTATTGTCTCCGATGAGATACTCTCTGAGAGGCACGCAAAGAGAAGGTGGGAGGAAGGACAAAGAGATAAAGGAAGAAATATAAGTCAGCCTTCCGAAGCTGATTTTCTGGATTGATTGCCCAGTAACCATGAGCCTTTCTGCGATTGAGATCAGATCGACAACTCACTTCGAGATATCCTTGAAGTCAAATTTTCCATCGAAGCCAGCTAGATAAGCAGTTCCTGCTATCATGAGCTTGGCCAAAGGAGGGTGTACGTCCATGAAGAACTTCTGATTGATGTATTTGGAAGCAAATCCTCCAAAGTGAACTTCATCGAATCTGAGGTCGGAGAGCAAGAGAAGGTGGCGAAGATAGAAGTGCAGAAGGTCAGTTGAGAGACTGGAAAACAGCTCTCGCTTCCAGTAGCTCAACACATGTCTGAGCCAAATTTTTTGACTTGAATGGCATTGGGGAGGAAGGGAACAATTTGGAGCTGTCTGCGTTCCACTCTGAGCCCGACCTCACTTAGCAGCAGAAGGAATAACTCGAGACTCCTCCATCTAGACGCTGAGATGACGACCCTTGGGCTACGCTATTTAACATGTAATTCTAATTGAAAATCGATCTTCCTGAGAGTAGCAGCTTCGATCTAGAGAGATGGACCGCCCACGCTGGCTCCCAGCCTGCCTTGCCGTCCGGTCCTACGTGCTCCACAGGGTAGAGATGACTACGTAGCCCTCAAATAACAGAGAACATAATCATTCATACTTTTCTTTCAAGCACATTCCCACGTTCAGAGGAGTTGCCTCGCTCCAGCTTTCGTTCTACCATTCCTCCTCAATCTTTATACTCACACTACACTACTTGGCTGACCGATCTTCCAAAACCTGACTACTGCCGCAAGTAGAGCTATGAGAACCAGCAAAGCTTTCTCAGCCGGAGGTAGCAAAGCAGGAGAAGTGTTTGAAACACCACCATGCTTCCCACCTTTCTGTTTTGCCAATCCAGAAGAAGTGTTTAGAGAAGTAGTTCTGTTTGAGAGCAGAGGTTGAGATTGAGCTTGAGATGGTGATTGAGAGTAGGGATCATCTTGTAAGCTTGAATTTGAAGTTGAAGTAGGTACACGGGATCGAAGAGGAGTTGAGGAATAAGAGGAAGTCGAGGCCATGACTGCCAGTAGGACGAGGAGGAGAGGAAAGCTGTTTACACCTCCCTAACTTCCAGCACTTCCAATTAGGTTGTTCGGATGGAAAGTTGGTGAAGATTCCTTGATATCAGCCCTTGATGTGCAGGAATTTAACTTGAGGAAGAGTGAGAAGAGGTGGGTTTGATTTTGAGATCGATACCCAAAGCTGCCGACCTCGCAGTCTCAGTAAAGTTCGCACCCAGAAAAGCACACGTCAACAAGTGTTAACATTCGACTGAAATCTCGCTCAAGCCATAAGGCATTGAAGTTAGTTCAGGAAAAGTTCTTTTCATTCGAGTAAGTGAAAAGGTGAGGTCGGTTTACATCTAAAAGAATGAGGATCGGCGGAAGAATTGAAGCAAAAGGTGTGTGATTTGGGTATATCTAAGCCCAGTTGAGGCTGAAGTCGTTATTAAGATCACCTTGTAAAGCAGTAACATTGAGTCTTTGAAGCGCTTCTTCGTAAGTGAAGTTAGAAGCTGCTGACCCCATCACGGTCACGTTTTGAGGCTGGCTCTTGACTCCGAGGATAGTGACGGAACCCAAGGTTTGGTTGATAGCGTACTCTCCAGCGGCAGTAGTTGAGAGAGTTGAGTTAGAGACGTTGAAAGTGAGATCCTTGGAGGTAGCGTTGAAAGAGACTCCGTCGTCGAGGTAAGCGTCTCCTTTCGCAGTCTCGTCGTCGGTCAAGGAAACGAGCATCGAGTACTGTCCATCCCTAGTCTCCTTGGTAGTGTACTTGACATCTTGGTAAGTCAGGAAAGCAGAACCGGCTCTCATGTGAACGTTGATGGTTGAGAGAGGGGCTGAGATCGTTGAGTTGGTGTCATACTCGGTGTCGAGAGTTTCGTGAGAGTAGATGTTTCTCCATGGAGCTCCGTTCTTTGGGAAGAATCCTTTGACGGTGGTGACATTTGGTTCCATGACTGGGGTGACTAGCAGAGAGTCTCCGAATAGATATTGCGAGTCTGATCCTTTGAGAGCGTCGAAGTGTTCTGGGAATTCGTACCAAAGAGCGCTGAGAAGGAAGAAGGAGGAGTTGTCATTAGCAACGAGATACACTCCCAAAGAACGATGCTAAAGGTAATCACTCACCGAATAGCTGGTGCTCCACTTTGAGTGGCTCTAGCCATGATGGAGTAAAGAGTTGGTAGAACCTCCATTCTCTTGTAAAGAGCGATCCTAGATGCGTTGGCGACCGAGTCCCATCTGAAAGGTTCTTGGCTTAACGCTCCCTCGGTATTATGATTTCTGAAGAAGGGTGACCAGGCTCCGGCCATCATCCATCTGTTGCAGAGTTCCTAGAGGAGAGGACAGAGGGGAGGGTCGTCTCATCTTAGCGCTCGCATCTTCGTTCATTCCCGCGCTTCTCTACTCACCTCATCAGTATTACCATTGAAACCACAGGTATCGGATCCGATCATTGGAACACCGAAGAGCTGGAATTGTAGCAGACCTTGTACGTTCTGGAGGTCGATAGGATGAGCTCTGGTCAGTCAACAGAGAAATCGGAAGCGAGCGGAGAAGATTGGGATGCCAACTTACCTTTTGGAGATAGAGCCACTTAGAATAATTGTCTCCTAGCCAATGATGGCCATATTGTCCGAATCCTGGGTACGATGACCTAGCGACGATGAAAGGTCTTTCATCGGGTCTGTTCTCTCTCAGAGCATTGAAGGTATGTTGAGTCGCCAAAGTTCCGTCGAGGTTATGAAGATCGTAGAAATGACCACCTTGAGAGATGGCTTCTGGAGAAACACTTTTCTTCGCCAAGTTGTCGATGAGGGGACCTTCAGATGAGTGCTGCCCATTATGGATGGCGTAAGGAGGGCTGATTGAAGAGACGACGCAGCGGTGTGAAAGGTCAGATTGTTGATCAACTGAGAAACGTGATGAGCGACAGCTACTCACTTCAAAAGATAACGATGAGTCTCATTCTGGTAGGCGAAGGTGGTCACATCTCCAGTTCCATCTCTCCTCTCCAAGGTGTCGGGGAGAAGGCTTCTACGTGAGACGACGGGAGTGTCTCCGTTGCTTTCTGGAGAGTAGGTGTAGGTTCCGTTGACGGTGATGTTTCCGGAGTTTCCAGCAGTGGCGTTGTTGTAGCCCTCAGGGTAGTTTGACACGGAGGTGGCAGCGACGTGAGCTTGAGATACTGAGAGATCAGCACCGGTACCACAAGATCCGATGCAGAAAGAAGATGGTTCTGAAGGAAAGGATCAAATTGGGAGAGCAAGAAAGGGAGGTTAGCTTGAAATGATGAGAGTTGCATCGGAGAAAGCGCCTTTTTTTTAATTTATTCTTTTATTTAAGGGACTGACCTATCATATCAAACCATATTCCGCTGAAATCCACAATTTGAGTGAAGTTGGCGTATACTTCGTTCCACCAATTTTGAGCAGAATCAGCAGATTGGTCGACGAAGACGGTAATACCTGGCCAAACTGAACCTAAGTATTGAGATCCATTGGCGTTCTTGATGAAGATGTCCATATCGGTACCGACCGTGTAAGGGTTGTAGATATCCGAGCCGTTGTCATTCGGGACTGGAATAGCTCCATCGATGATGGGGATGTAGTGTTGGAAGTTGGCTTTGAGTCCATCGGTAAAGTTCTTCATCTCTCCTTGAGGGAAGCGGCTTGGGTCGGTGGTGAAGTCTCGGAAGATTTGCACTGGAGAAGACGGGAAGGAAAGGAAGGTAGCAAGTAGTCAGTAACAAGCCAGTCTGGGTTCGAGTTTGCAAAGGTGAATACGACACTCACAATAATCAATGTCATTCCACATGGTTTCGAGAGGGATGTCGGCTTCTCTCATAGAGTCGACGATAGCTGAGTGGTAAATCGGAGAGGCAGAAGGGAAACAAGGGCGGAAGGAGGTGAAGGGGGTTGTGAAAGGACAAGAATATTTGATGAGAGTCGCTTTGAGAAGCCTTCACTTGGTTTCCTCTTCAGTGCTCACCTTGAGTATCGCTCACGTTAGTGTAGCCCCAACGACACAGATGGAATCCGAAGCTCCATTCAGGAGCCATAAGAGGCAGACCAATGAACTGAACGTATTGAGAGATGGCAGTGTTGACAGAGTTGACTTTCGAGACAGCGGCTGAGGTAGCGTTGGAAGTTTCCATATCTTGACGTTCCATCAAATCGGGGGTATCGATTTCCGTAGAGTTTGACCCAATCGAGGGGGTAGAATCCGAAGCGGGGGAGGCATCCCCGGAGAAGAATCTGAAGTCCAAAGTTCCTCCGATCGCTCTGTATTGAATCAAACGTTCTCTCAAGATGACGTCCATTCCGGCAGTATTTTGAAGGTAGACGGCATGAGTCTTGACCGAAGAGTTATCGGATGACAATCGAGCCTCAGTGTAAATAGGATGGTATCCGTACCTGGAGCGCGCAGATGAGAAGAAAAGAACAACAGAGTTGGTAGAGAGTGAGTGACTTTCTTTCTCCATTTCCTTTCTCTCCTTTACTTCCTCTTCCATTTAGCTAGGTTACTGACATGTTCGAGTCAATCGGATCCCCGGCATCGAGGGTGTAGAAAGGTTGGACAGTATTCTGGTTGTCACGTCTGAAAGTTCCACTGTATGCTTCACCAAGACCATAGATTGAAGCATCCTTTGGAAGAGCAGAAGAAAGTTGAAGATACTGATTCTCGAACTGCCGAAGGAGAGATAGATTTGGGCATCAGAAGAGTGCAGGGAGGGACCAAGAACTCATACTCTTCAAGTCTTCAACTCACAATCATTTCATGAGCAGGCATAGCTGTGGTGTTTCTCTTGCTCGAACTGCTGTTCTCCAAAGCGTCCTCGTAAGTTGGGATATTCTCTTTCCTAGTATCAAAGATGACGTCTCCTCCATCCTTTCTCGAAATCCAGAACTCGAAAGGTGCATTTTCTGAGTGATTGAAGACCAAATCTGATTCGTCTGCCGTTACACCTTGAACTGTTTCAGGATCAGAGTCCGGCCTAGTAAAGATGACGTCCAAAGGTAACTGATATTGAGCTTTGGCTGTGTCGTAGACGTGAACGTGAAGCTGATGAGGCTTTTCGTAAACGACTGCCAAAGTTAGGTTTTTGATGTCAACTCCATAAGCATTACAGGCTTCACCTGCTAGAGTCAGAGGAGCAGTGAATCCAAACCCGGAACCGGCCTGCTTGATTTCGCCCAACGCGTACCCTGAAAGGAGAGAGAGGAGGAGAGACGGTGTGGAGGGGTCAGAGTCCAACGCTCTAGCTTCCGACGCAATTTTCGAGTCTCTCTCTTTCAAAAACTCACCTGGACATTTGGTAACATCATATGTAGCGTCAATCCCTTGCATATCAGAGGAAGAAGTATCATTTGAGTCTTGACGAGGTAAGAAAGATCCTTGATACGCTGGGGCCGGAGCCGCCAAAGCACTTGAAATTCCTAAGAAAAGTACGGTCGACAGGATACAGATCGATCTCATACTGCTTGAAGAAGATGGGGATGAGGGGGATGAAGAAGTCGGAAAGAACTTTCCATCCTTTAAATACCTCTCAAGTGGATCTCGTGGGGGAACTTCTTTCCCAACTTCAAAAAAGTAGTGCGGAGAGAATCAAGAAGACGCTAAAATCAAGCGGCCCCGAAGGAAGGAACCGTCGATTGAACAGAAAATTCCCCCTTCTTCTCCTCGATTTTGCAGCTTGACGTCAGATGGAGAGATCAGAGCTGTCTTCCAAATGGAGGGGCGGGAGAATTTTCGAGGCTTGGGTCCTCGTCTTTCTAGTTCACCGTGACGTTCCATCCTCCCGTTCTGCCGCAAGCTGTGTTCTTTCACGTTGCGAAGTAGAGTAAAACGGTGAGATTTCTTCGTCTCGAGCTGTAGAATCGTCCCGTCCACTTACGGAACAAGAAAGAAGGGGCTGCCTCGTTCGAGACGAAGCGATTGAGCCACCCTTTGAAACTTTCGCTCTTCCCATTCCCCCATGTTTCCAGCCTAGTTCTCTTGAACTTTGCGGGGTATTTGATAGTGGGACAACCACTTCGCGAGAGATAAGAGAAGTCTTGTCGATGACAACGAGCTTTTGCTCAGCGCATGAGCTGACGAAGTCTTGCTCGTCCACAAGATTTAGTCTGACCAGAAGAAATTTTGATTTACCTAGCTACTCTAGTGAACTAGTGAAATGCCGAGACCTTGAATATCTTAGAAGGCTAGAAGCTATCTCTGCCTTCTGGCATTTTCCCATTCTTGCCTTTGGAACCCCCTTCCTGCCTATCTGACTATTTTTTTTGCTGAGGAAAAATGCTATTGTCTTCTCTCTCAAAAATTCACTGGCTTGTCAGCACCTCACCCCTTGCAAAAAAAATGGCTGGAAAGATTTGATTGCGACTCTCCGCCCAAGAGTGGCGACTGGGACGATCGCGCGGTATATTCTAGAACTGTTTGATCTCCCTTGGCTCTAGAGGCAGGAATCGTATGGTAGACTCTCAAATCTAGGGAGACAATTGAGGTATTTTGATGGTTCTCGAGAAGAACAAAGCATGAGATTTCCCAGTACCCCCCCTCTTTGAGGACGAAGAGCTCTTCGTCCAGGTGAAACAAAGAAAAGACCATCAATCTTGAAGAAGTTACAGAATTACCGAAAAAGCCACAATACTGACGGGAATCGAGTGAGAGCTAGCGCGCGACTGCGAGTGAAGCTACTTTCATTTAAGGGCCTATTCCATCTTGTCGACAGAGAACTCCTTAACGCCTGCTTTCCAACTTCCAAGAAAGACTGTACTCATATCTGAACTCCTTCTACGAATAGGTTCTGGAGCCTCCCAAAGCACGTTGACAGCTCAAGGTTTCCATCCTCCAGCTCTCACAAAGAAGGAGAAAACGAATGTCCTCGATTTATCCTGCCAGACTTTGGCTTTTTCCAGTTTCGGGGTTCTATACATAGGATGTGCGGGTCACTAGGAGCTCCGAGTATATACGGAGTGAGTTTGAAGAGAAAGAGAGTGTAGACACACAGAGAAGATGTCCGAGGAGTAAAAAATCTTCATGCCCAAAACCAAGGTTTTGTCGACCCTCAAAGCGCCGTCTCGAGCGAGAAAAGAGATTTTGAAAACTTTAGTTCCTAGCTATTTTAATTTTCGAACCAACCGCGAACAACGAAATGGTGTTGTTTGACACCGTGTTTGTTAGGAGCTCCGAACTCAAGTCAGAGAGGTCCGACTCTATTTTGTTCGAAAGAACCAAACCACCTTCATTCAAAACTATTTAAGCAAACCCATTCCCTTGCCTTTTGATTCTTTTGCCCAATCTGACTTCCTCTACTTCAACCAAACGATTGAAAGCGCTTTCAGGCCAACTTTCCAATTCATCCTCAACTTCTTCAATCTCCTCAATGAATGGTGAAAGTTCAACAAATTCAGGTCCTCTTGGACAGATCTTCCAATTGAAATGCTCAAGTCAATCTTATGATTGGGGAATCAAGGCTAATCAAGGTAGTCTGGTAGCTAAATTTATTGGGAAAGATGATCAAGGAGAGGAGAAGTTCGCAGAGGTGAGTTGTCGGTTGTATCTTGGGTTGAGGGTTGGGAACGTGTGGTTGGGGCTGGAGATGGTAGGGCGGTGATAATCTATTGGATAGATCATCATGAGTGCAAAAGTCGTGGTGGAATCATGAAGGGAACGTTGAAGCCCTGGAGAAGTTGAGGGATAGAGTAGGAGATGCTGCACGCAGCAACTTCAGATGGAACAGCTCCTACAGCTCGAAACTCTCCCAGAGGTCTGCTTCATGCTGTGGAGAAGCTATTCAAATTGATGTGCACTTGTCACTCCGAGCTTTACCTTCTCGTTCCAGCTCCATTTTAAGCAACTGGAGAGCTGCCACTCCAGCTCGCACAGCCAAAGATGCCTCTCTTCCCGAAACCTCTCCCTCTCCCAAAACCCATGCGGCAGAGCTCTCCAATGTTGATCAATCATCTACTAGAGCTATCTTCAACTCACGTGCTCCTTTCAACACTCCCGACCTCTGTCCCAAGATCGCCGAAATTCTAGAAGGCAGTCCAATGAGCTCAATCATTTCTTGAAGTCCGACCCTCTCTCCCCACGTTTTCTCTCTCCTAACCACCTTTGCTTTTGTCCCCCCTTTTTCAGTTATGGATGGGAACTCATCCTTCACTTCCATCACATCTAGCTTCTAATCCTTCATCCTCATCTTCATCTTCAACCTCCTCCTCAACTTCCACACCTACTTTATCTTCTTACCTCAATTCAAATCCTTCCCTGCTAGGTTCATCAGTTCTAAAACGCTATGGAACTGGAATTCAAGAGGCTTCCGACTTCTCAACAAACGGAACAGAAAGAAGAGAATCTAAACAAAGGGAAAAAGATACTGGAGCTTTACCATTTTTGTTCAAGATCTTAAGTGTTGGGAAAGCTTTGAGTATTCAAGCTCATCCGGATAAGGTATTGGCTGAAGAATTGCATAGGAAAATGCCAGATGTTTATAAAGGTTAGTGCGTGTATACCTTTTGCCCAACAAAAGGATTTCGAGGTTTCGCTTTCAGTGGTGTTGTGTTGACTTTTGCGCTTCTCAAACTTCTGATTTTCTCGCAGACGACAACCATAAACCAGAAATGGCAATTGCTCTAACTCCATTCGAAGCTTTCTGTGGATTTAGACCTCTCTCTGAGATCTCGAAATTCTTAAAAGACGTTCCTGAATTCCAATCATTACTTTTCGAATCATCTGAAGAAGCTTTAAAAATTTCTGAAAGATTAGAAAGGATGGAATCAAGTTCTAAAGAAGCCAAATCTTTGTTGAAAGAAGTATTTTCAAGGTTGATGAAAGCAGATGAAAAGAAAGTTGAAAGGAAATTAAAGGATTTATGTTCAAGATATTCCTCTTTCAAACTTCAAAGTAATGGTTCAAGTAATGGTATTTCAAATCAATTCGAAATATCTCAAGAATTGGTCGAACTGGTTTTAAGATTAAATGAACAATACCCAGGAGATATTGGAATTTTCTGTACATTCCTTTTATCTCATCTAAAACTTTCACCTGGAGAAGCCATATTTTTAGGAGCCAATGAACCTCATGCCTATTTATCAGGAGATGCAGTTGAATGTATGGCAGCATCAGATAATGTAGTTAGAGCAGGTTTAACTCCCAAACGAAGAGATGTTGAAGTGTTGGTTGACATGTTAACTTATGATCATAGAGAAAGTGGGAATAGAAGAATGAAAGCTTCAAAATTCGGATCTGAAAATAGTTGGTTGTATGATCCACCGATTGAGGAATTCAGTGTGGTGAGAAGTGAAATTAAAGGAGGTGAAGAAGAGAAGATGAGAGAGGTTCAGGGACCTAGTGTTTTGATTGTTACTAAAGGGGAAGGAAAGATTGATGGATTAGAAATGGAATTGAGGACAGGAAGCGTTTGGTTCGTTGCTTCCGGGAAAGAAGTGGTCTTTCAGGCTGGGAAGGAGGGATTGGAATTGTTTAGAGCTTTTGTCGAGGTTTAAGGAGAGAAGTATCAACATCAAAGATAGAAAATGGGTCAAGGTCTCTCTCTCTATCTTGTTAGCATATTGCATTTCGTTTGCTCCAGTCTTGTTTTCAATCCGATTTCCAATTCTATTTTGTCTTTTGTCGAGTTGTCCTGGAATGGAGGGTGGAAATGCAAGATAAGAAAGATAACACAAGTAGAAGATGTCGAATGACTTCAAGCCAAGAAGTTTCTTCTCCAATCGAAAGAAGAGTTTCTGTACGGGATTCTGTTGATTGATTAAAAAATTGAAAAAGAAAGCTACTTTACTTGAATAGAAAGCCGAAAGATAAGGAAGATGAGATGGAGAGAGTTCATGATCAAACCAAAGGCCGCTCCGCTCCACTATAAAATAGAGCAGAATCGATAAGCTTCTGACCTATCCTTCCCTCTTCTCTTCCCACCCACTCTAGTTCATCAGTTATGTCTCAATCAGCTAACAAAGTTGGAGTTTTATCAACTCTACCATCAATCTTCTCTCAAATGCATGAGAGTAAAGTCAAATCTGGAAAGAGTTTTGAACAAATCTCTAAAGAAATTGGAAGATCAGAAATGTATACTGCTGCAATGTGAGTAATCAATTCTACCTCTCCATCGATTAATTTCATCTTTCTTGAGATAGATGAAATCTCTTTTCTCCTCTTCCATAAGAGGTGCTATAGATGAGAGTCTCGCCTTTTTCCACAACCTTCCACCGAGTTAGCCGTCCAGAACGCTACCTTGTATTCCAATTCGCCATCTCTCAATGTCATCCAATCCTTCTCTTACTCACTCGGTTTCTCTTTTCTCCTCTTTGAAAGTTTCTACGGACAAGCCAAACCAGAGAAGAAAGACTTAGAAGCTCTTGCTAAATCTTTGGACATCAGACAGCAATATTTGGATGAAGCTCTAGGAGAAAGTTTCTGGCCTGATAGAGGTTTGGGTGAAATGCCTCCAAGAGGTGAGTGTATCATTTGTCATCAGCTGGTTCAGGTCAAGAGCTGCTAAGAGCGAAAAGGAGATTGAGTGGAAGGAGAGAGCATCACTGGAAGAGAATGAGAGGTGCTACTTTTGAGATGAGACAAGCCGCTGCTATGCTACTTTAACATGCTGAATCTTTGAAATGAGATTTTCAGAAGACTGTCTCGTTTCCCAGCATGACTTTGGGTCATTTCCTCATTCTCTCATCGTGAAGTCTCAACGTTTCTTCCCTCTATCTTCGAGCTCCAATCCGACTAAACGTCCTTCCTCCGTTTGCCTTCTTATCAATCAGATCCAGTCATCTACCGTCTATACGAATGGCTTATGAACTACGGATACCCAGTGAGTTGCAAGTCAAAGGCAAAGCTGTCTTTCGAACCGCACAATTTCTTCAAGAATTCTCTCAGTCTCTAGATCTCTTCATCCCTCCCCAAAATCACCTTTGAGAAACTAAACCTCGTTCATTTCTTTTCATCCTCCTTCACTCTAATTCCTTTCAGATCAAGGTGAGTTGTTTGAGAGTCTTCATCTCGCCCCCTAGACTTGTCTTCAAGATGAGAGACTTCATCTCACCTTCCTTCCCCAATCATTTTTCTCTTTCCTTCTTACTCTTCAGCACATGATTCATGAGAAATTCGGAGATGGTATCATGAGTGCTATCGATTTCGAAGGTGATATCGAGAGAGTCGCGGATCCAAAAGGCGACAGAGTCAAGGTAGGTTCTGTTTCTTCAGGATTCAACAGTAACCTGCTTGATCTTAATGCTGATTTTCATTCTCCTTTTTTTTTAAGATTACGCTCAACGGAAAGTTCTTACCTTACCGTCGTTGGTAGTTTGGTCAAAGACGGATGAGTTGCGATGTTTCTATTGTATCCTCTTTTTGCTCACATCTGTTCTTGGACACATGCCCCTTTTAACCTACGAAATGTGAAGTGCTTTGAAACTCAAAATTCCAATCAGGATGGTCTGTCCTCAATTCTTGGGCAAGGGAGTAGGGTTGGAGTTTGGGCGTCGCTGCCAGAGTCTCAGTCATAGAGTAGGACGCCGACTCGTCACGGGGCTGAACTTCTTCACTTTCTTTTCCCAAGGTCTCAAATCTTTGAAGTCACTCAGTAATGCCTTCGAAAAGGTCTTTCCTCTCATCTCTGAGAAATTAGGCGCCTTCATTCAGAGTTAACGTTCTGGCCATAGGAGATGGGCGTCGATTGAGTATCTCAAATTTTAACGTCCTCCCAAAGCATGGTCGACTTCCTAACAAATCTTGAGAATTGCCGTAATTATATTCTACTCTATCTCTCAGTCTGATAGTTGGGCGTCAGATACTCAGTTACTCTGAAAAGGTATAAGAAGGGTCACTTTCCTCACTCGTTTCTCTCTCTTCTCCTCATCTTCTCTTGTCCTTTTTCTTCTTCATTTTCTTCTTCAATTTTCAAATAGACTCTCTTTGGAGACCGGCAGTCCCACAAGTCAACCCCTTTTTCACTTTTGTTTTTCTCAACTTTCGTTTATCTCTCCAAGCTCAAAAGCTCAAAGTAGGGACTGCGTCACCTCACAACTTTTTTGCCAATTGTTTTCCTCATCTCTAAAATCTCTCAAGCTAGTCTCGAGTGATTCAAGACTTTCAAGTGTATCGACTACTATCAACGTCGTCAAACTCTCAGATCTCAGATCTTCTCAATCAACTCAACTCAACTCAACTTCAACGGAACTTCAAATCAACATGAGAGGTCAAATCTTATTCTCATCATTTTCAATCGTCTCAACCCTAAGTCTATTCCTTTTGGCTTGTGCATCTCTATCTGATGCTTCGCCTATCAACACTCAAGTAGTAGCTTCTCAACCTACTTTGAATATCAACCCTATCTTCAATCCACTTGAAACTAGAAGATATCATTCTATTAATCATTCAAATCATTATAGAAACAGGTACCTTCCTCCAAGAGATGATGGGTTTAAGATTAGACGTAGGGATGGTGGGACTCAGGGGTTAAAGATTAGACAGGATGGAATTGGAACTGGAAATGGAAATTCAACTGACTCTAGTCCTTCAAATGGTACCTCAACCTCAACTGCGGATCCAAACGTTACTTCAACTTCGATTAATGTGTCTGGTGCATCTTCTACTACGTCTTCTGGTTCACCTTCAGGTTCTTCTAGTTCCGTCAACGCCACTTCTTCATCAGCTTCTTCAACTTCATATTTGATCGGAGTCCCTTCTCAATATCAGTCGTCAGTTGCAGAAGGGATCTCGTATCACAGGAGTGTGGCGACCCACGCATCCGCCCTCATGTCACTTGCATCTGAAGCAGTTTCAAGAGACAGTCGGATGGCAATATTAAGTCGGTCTTCAAGTAACTTTCACGATCAAATTTCAAGTATCAAAAACGAAATGTCGAGCATCAGAGCAGCGGGTGTCGGCGCCACTGCCACCTCTACTGGATCTGGAACTGGATCTGGAGATGGTTCTGGTTCCGATTCTGGTTCAGGTTCGGTCTCTCCTTCCAAAAGAGGTCAAGGTGTCGCCCCTATTGCTACTCCAACCTCCAGCCCTGGAGATGCATGATCTGCCTGTGAGTAATCAATCGTGCCAGATCTTAGACACGTCAAACAATCTCTTTCTGCCTGTTCTCTGAGTTCTCATTTTAAGAGATGCTTTACTCAACCTGCCTTTCTCTCTCTTTTCCCTCCTTCCTTATCCTCTCCCTTTCTATCACGGCTCTCCTCAGGCCTCTTTAAGTTCTCGCCACCACACCCCAAGAAGGGATCGACTCCACTCTCTGTTCTCCTATTGTTTCGTCACTGTCTCTCAATGTTCTGTGTTTTCGAATTTGAACTGTATCGTAGTCATCCCGTTTCTGACTTGAATCTCGAAAGACTTTGTTTTGTTCGTTGTTGAATGATGTCGTGGGATCGAAAGGAAGAGAATCGTCATCACAGAGAACAAGATGCTTGATGAGTAAATACTCGAATTTCGAAAACAAAACAATCGAGATTCGAATGTGACAAAAAGAAAGCATCCCACCCCACAAAAACACAGAACACTGATTTGACAACATGCCCGCAGGCCGACCATCGACCATCCCTTCTTGGCTCAGCTGTACCTTCTTTCGAAGACCATTCCTTGATTTCCGCCTTTCCTGAGTTTCCTCCCCAACTCAAAAGAGATGATTTCAAACATTCTTTGCTCTTCCCTTCCTCTACCCTCCTTCTCCTCCTTCTTCCTTTCTTTCTCCCCAGATTTCTGTCCTCCCCCGCCCTTCTGCGCTGATCCTGCATCTTTAGCAAGCAATGTCTCGTCCCTACGAAAAGCCAAGTTTCATGGCCCAGATGGGTCTAGCTCCTGATCCAAACAAGTTGGACCATGTAGTTTCCCATGACGGTAATAAGTTGACGAAAATGCATACAAGGGGTGGCGTGAGTATCAACAACATGGATGAATCCACATCGTCGAGCGTTCCGTTCGACTATGCAATCCTGCTGACCAAACGTATGTATTGCCACTGACTTCTTCATCAGCACGAAGTCGAATCACAGCAGCGTGGTCTTCCAACCTACCATCGCCGTATCGGAAAGTATGTATCTGAGTGACTTTCAAAATAAGTCAGAATATGCTGAGGTCTTACTGACGTCAATTTTCGATTTCTTCTCTCGTGCTCCTTCCCTTGACTCTTCAAAGTCCTTTCCCTTTAGCTGCAATTGGAATCGGTGCTACCTTGTTGATCTTGGGCCTACTTTTGATCGGCCACCGCGGCCTAACTCAGCTGAATATCTTTTACAACATTGGATTACCACTTGGAGGAATCGGAGTTTTGACCGCCTCGATGTTTGCCTTCGCCTGCGGTGATACTTTCGTCGCTGTATTCGCAGGTGAGTTTCTCATTGATATCTTGTAATCGCATGTCAGATCAAGTGAGGGTCAGAGGAAGGAGCTTGACCCCTCAAGGATACTTGCGTGCTACACGCCCTACCCAAGAGCTCAAGCTTTCATGGTCTGAAATCTATCGATTCCCTAACCCTCATCCTTTCAGGTAACTTGGGAGGTTTGATCGGGTCTATCTCTTTGGTCTTCCTTCCGTGAGTTGCCGCTTTCTTCCAAAGAGGTACTTTGCTCGCCTGACAACCTTGATTCTCGTTTGATTTCCCTTTCAGATGGACCGGAATTCAGCTTGCTTACATTGAGCCAGCCCTTCTGGCTGGAGGAACTCTGGAAGAAGGAATTTTGGCTCTCTACAAAGCTCTGGCGATTGGTGAGTTCTGGGCGACTCCTTTCGGTTTTGTCAGACCTATCTGATCTCGAGTCTTGCCTGCACTCGCCCGCTTCCCTTCATTTCTTAGTCTTCTTCATTTCGATGATTCCAGGTAAGTGAATGAGAGTAGAGCAGCCATGACCTGGCTGCGACTAACTCTCCCCCTTTTTCTTTTCAGTCTTTGCCGTTTGGGTGGCTTCCTTCAAAACCGCCTTCCCAATTTCGGGAGGGGCTCTCTTGATCACTATTGCTCTCATTTTGCAAGGAGTGAACTACCTGGAATACCGTGAGCTAAATTTTCACTTTGTATCCCCGTTGGTGTCCATGCTCATGAACTCACTTCTCGTTCTGCAGCACGTCCCGAGCTACAAAAAGCAACAGGCGGAATGTTCATTGCTATTGGTGAGTCACATCAGAGCCTGTCCACAAGTAATTTAGCCATGAAACTAACAGTGGTACAACCTCTTTCCATTCCAGGTGCTCTTCTATGGTACGCTGCTCTAGCGACCATGCTTCAAGAAGAAGGAGTCCCTGTCCCCTACTTCCCGCTACCTCGTCAAGATGCTTGAGCTTTCCCCTCGTCTCCAGATCGATACCTCTCAAACAGATCAATCACTCAGATTCTCTGTTCTTTGTGTCACTCCCGATTGTTTTGACATTTCTCGTTGTTCCCTCTCTATTCACTTTCCATTACGAAAAGACTGTTTCGAGTACTTTTGGCTCTAGAGATGGTCTGAGAGGGTTCTACAGACTGGAACTCCTTGTGCGCAACAGTGTCAGAAAAAAAAATGTCTATGAGTGTGTAAGGGCAGAAAGGCAGATGCCAGAATTCTTGGGAAGGCGAACATAGCTCGCGAACGGCAAAAACTTAAGACCTCCTTCTTCTCTTCTTTGTTCTTTCTCAGATCACTTCTTCGCTTGGTTGTTCTTTGATGAGCTCCTCTCCTCTCTCTCCGTACACTCTCACGTTCACTCTTTCTCTTTGAATCGCACTCCATCTCCATCCTCGTTCCATCCAACTCGTTCACAGTCTACAATCGATGACCGTGTCACCACATCCTGGGAGATGCTGGGTGATTAGGAGATTTCGATTTCAGATTGACATACCAAGAACCAAGCGGTCGAAGAGATCTACTTCAATCGAGATGCAAGAATAATTGAGAATCTCAGTCCATTGGTTAGAAAATGCGAACTACAACCGCAAATTCTTCACATTCCAGCTGGCATGACGGCTCCTTCAGGGGCGGGATTGTTGGCTCTAAAGTAGTCTCCCATTTGCTTCATAGTAACAAATTCAACTCCTTCAAATTCTCTGATCCATTCGATGAATCTCTCGAGCATTAGCAGAACTTGAGGATATCCAGATACATCTGGATGGATTGTGATTGGAAAGATGAAATCTCCAGTCTCTTCACGAAAGTGATATTCGAATTGATCTTTCCAGAGACTCTCGACTTGAGAAGGAGGAACCCAGCCATGAGAGTTTGGAGATTTAGTGATGAACATCATCTGGAAGAAAAGCGTAATAGAGAAGTCGTGGGGTTCAGAGAGTTAGCACGCGAGCAGAGAGAGAGAGGATAAAGATTTGGGTTGTCGCTCGACTCACGGGAGGCAGGTCATCAAGATACCAGCTGCAAGGAATCTGCAAGAGATTAGAGGGATGAAAAGAACATGGATCCCAAATGTTCAATTAATAAGAGGAGCAGAGAAAGGGAAATTTTCCCCTTCTCCTCAACCTTGCTCGACTAAGCTCGATTCTCACCTCTACCAACCCGGTTGGTTTTCCTTTTACCAGAGGTTTCATCCAAGTTTCCGCCTTCTTCTTGTAGTCAATCTTAGTCCAAGTGTCTTGATCTCTTAGGTAGTAAGGCTGTGAATCAAATGGCCAATGAGAGCTTGAGTCGTCAGCGGCTGGGGCTGGGGCTCTGGCATTGATTGATTCACGACAAGAGACAGCTCTTCTGACTTACTTGACAATCATGAGCCATGTTGCTATGGTCCACTTGGACTCCTTTGGCTAACAGAAGTTCCGTCATCCTAAAATTGAAATCCGTGTCGAGAAGTCAGCGCTACTCCTCTTGTTTCTCCTCCACGGCAATAGCTTCACTCACTCCTTGCTAGTTTGCCAGAAAGGGGCTACAGAGGAGACAGGAGGCTTACCACAGAAGTCGGTCAATTGCTGGAAAGTCTTGTCGAGCACGTCCTTCTGCTGTTCGACGCTCATAGCTAATGGCTCTTCGTGTGAGTAGCCATGCAATCCTATTTCATGTCCAGCATCGCGGATCTCAGCCATTTTCTCGGGGAAAGATTCGAGAGAGTGGCCGGGAACTGGGTAGAGGGATGAAGAGTCTGAGTTAGCACCCCATGTTCCCAAAGATCAGCCGTATGTACGATCATATGAGATGGCCTCTCAACATTTTCAAAGGGGTATACTCAATTTCAAACTAAGAAGGAATACTTGTCGACCCCTGCGCAGATGCTCACTGAACCAGGTGGTAATGATGTCGTACTTCTTGAATAGCTTCAAGAGGCGAGGTACTCCGACCTCTGCTGCAAAAACCCCTCTTGAAATGTCTCCGGGACTGTCTTCTCCTCCATAACTTCCGAGCCACCCTCTGAGAGACGAGTCAGAGCCAGTTTGTCACGAGCGAACAGAGTTGGAGAGGAGACGGTGAGTTCTCTTGTCTCAGCTACTTTGCTGCAGGCTGCAGATACCTTAACTGATTCAGCAGCTAGTTTCATTTGACGACTACTTACGCTACTGCATCAACATCGGGAGCGATACAAACTGGAGAGCGGAGGGTAAGGAGTAAAGACAGGATTCAGTGACAATCAGCAACGATGAGACCACAACGATCAGCGCTGCGATTTATCTACTCACCTTGAATTTTGCGAGTCATTTGAAAAGGAGACGAGGAGAAAAAGTTAAGAGTTAAGGAGTGAGTGGTTGGGAAGAAGCGGAGAGCGAAGAAATTTCTTCTGCTTGATCCTGGATCCATCACTCTCTCATCGCCATGACTTCTATCCAAGCCGTCAGAACCGCCAAAAAGAGTTTGAGAAAGTCGGTTGCTCAGATCCTCAGCTCTCTGACAACGGAGCAGATCCTGAAGCAGTGTGAGTTGCCAATCCTCTTCTTTTTTCTTTGCGTCTCTCACTCCTGTTCTCTTTCTCTTGCAGCTTCAATCGTGACTCAATCGATCCTGAAGTCTCCTATCTATGCGAACGCTACCAGTGTCAGCATCTACGTTAGCATGGAATCAGGTGAAATCGACACTGATCAGCTCTGCAGACATGCCTTAAACCAAGGCGAGTCTCATTCGGAGCCATTCCCCTTTCTCGAAACGACTTCTATGCACGAACTGATAACCAAACCTCGCCTTTCTCATGAGCAGGAAAGCGACTCTACGTCCCTTTGTTTGCGTCCACATTCACTTCCACTAAGGTCTCTTCTGCCTCTGGTGGCATGAGCCCGACGCCGACGAAGAGCGACTCTTCTGGAGTCACTTTCTCTGCAGACATGAGAATGATGAGGCTGCTCGACATCAAGGAATATGAGAATATGCCAGTGAACAAGTGGGGGATTCGCGAGCCAGGAGAAGTTTACGATCAAAGAGGAAATAGAAGAGAAGATGGTGAGTCCTCTCTCCTTTTCCGGTATCTTTTCTTCTCTCAACGATCGAAACTGACAGACGTCTATTTTCGAACGATTCGTTCTTCGCATGCTAGCTCTGGACGCTTCGACTGGAGGTGAAGGATTGGATCTGATTCTGGCTCCAGGAGTAGCATTCGACGTTCAAGGCGGAAGGTTGGGCCATGGCAAAGGCTACTACGACAGATATATCTCAAGAGCTGAAGAATTTGCCTCTCGAACAGGAAAGCCAGGTCCGATCACAGGTGAGAAGTCTGGTAGAGATAGGAAGTCTCGAGTGCTGTCCGACTGACCGTTTTCTCCAACCTTCTTCTCCGACTTTTTCGACTGCCGTCCCTATCAAACTATCGAATTCTTTCCTTTTCTTCTACGAAAGTGGCACTTGGTCTCGTCGAACAAGTTCTACCATCCGAAGAAAGGGTTCCATCGGACGTCAATGATAGAATTTTGGACGCTATCGTCACTGCTGATAGAACTATTTGCAAAGATGACAGCAGATGGAAACCTGCGATAGATGTAGAATAATATTCTGCTCAAGAATGAAGGCGATTTGGAGTGCTGAGTGGGACGAGAGGATGAGATGTGACAGTCAAGAGGGGATTCAATCCCATCCTCTTTCTCCCTGTTTCTCCCTGTAGGCCGGTAGAGCTTCGGCTTGGTTTTCGCTCGCACACCAATTTCGACCCTCTCACTTTGCAAAACTTTGGTCTGGCGTGCGAATCTTGCTGTTTTCCGGATCTGTTTTGCCGACAGACCAACTCTCCAAAGGAATTTTTGGGGTCGATCTCTCCTTTCCCTCCAAACTCCAACCTCCCCTCCCTCTCTTGCATTCCCAGCAATGGCAGAAAAAGACCAAGACCGAGATCAGCCTGGTTGGTCTCTGGAAACGACGTCGCCAGATCCAGCAAGTCGATCTGACAAAGTTATGGAAACCAACACTCAGACAGATGCTGGAGATGAGAAAAAGAACAAGAAGAGGAGCTTCTTAGACAACTTCCCGGATTGGGTATCTAGCAATTTGAAGAATCCTAGGAGTGTCAAGACATTGATCAGGTGTTGTGAGTTGTCGTGGAGGGTGGAGAGAGAGAGAGAGCAAGATGGTAGGACACCAACCTAGCAGGGTCAAAAGCAGCTGCTTCGAGGTTGTCATGAGAGACAAACCCCATGGTGATAGAATCATAGACTTGATAAATGATTCGATCTTCTACACAGGAAGATCGGAAGTTAAAATGAGACAGGAATGTTGAAGAATTGAAGATAGAACCAACCTCCCACGACTCAAACACTCCACTTCTTTCTATTCTCTTCAGGGGTGGCTTCTTGGGTAACCTTCCTATTGTTACTGCCTACTCAGAGTCTACAGGTGTTAGGTCAAGCAGGTAAGTTGAGCTTTCGAACTCCTGTGCCCTCCGCTAGCCACCCGACTCAAACCTTGCCATTTCCTTTTTCTTTCAGCGTTCTTCACATCTATGGTAACAGTGATGATCCCCGGCAATATGCCAGTATCGATCTGGTTGTTCGCCAATTTTACCCTCGTTTTGGGAGCTGCTCTCGGCTGGGCTTGGAGCTGTCTCGGGATGAAGTTGGCCCTACTAGCAAGAGATCAAGTGCTGTTGGCTCAACAGGTCCAAACAGCTCAACAATCTGTTGCTGTGAGTCTCTTGCGGCACTGAATCTGATATCTGGAAAATCTAGTTCAACTCACTCTTGATCTCTTTGTCCTCCTCATCTTCTCAGACATCTACCAATCCAGAAGCGGCCTACCGACTAACTATCTTCCAAGGTGCCTTTTTGGACACTCGATCAACTGTCGTCTATGGAGTCTTCTTGATGGTCGGAATGTACTTTGCAGCTGTGGTCCAAGCGAAGTTGCCAAAGTTGAAACTCTTCGGTATCTTCTTCTCTATCTTGGTCATTGTTATTTGTTCCTATGGTCCTCTCTTTCCGGTGTCCCAATACACGCTGGGGTCAATCTTCATGTTACCTATTGGCTGCTCGCTCGGAGTATCTTTCGGATGCCAAGTGAGTAGGTGAATTCCCAGTTTGCTTCCATCGAAATTGACCTGAGCTCACTCCTCCCCCCTCTCTTCTTTTTTGATTTTCTTTTCTTTTCTCTAACAGATCTTCATCTTTCCCGAATCTCTGTCTCACGATTGGCAAACCAAACTTTGCTCGCTTCTCGGTCTTTCTCAATCCCTCCTGAAATCGCACGCCGAATTCCTCGACAAAGCACAGAATGGAGATCTCTCAGGCCTGGAGGAATACGAAGGAAGGTTCAAGGCTTCGCACACGGGAATCATCCAACTAATGGATCTCTTAGGTGGTCAGACTGGATTTCTAGAACTAGAGGTCACCTATGGGAGATTGAGTGCTAAGGATCTCGCTTTCCTATTCGGAGGAATCAGGAAAGCGTCTGTTCGATTGCTTGGATTATCTGCGTTTCATCATTTGATTGAGACCATCAAGGAAGAGAACGAACTCAACGATGAATCCGAGGGAAAGAAGCAAAAGGACGAAGACGATGATTGGGAGAAGATGAAAGGACCTGTCAAAGTTCACGACACACATACTGTGAGTTTGTTTGTCCCCTCTATGTCAAGTAGATCTATGCTGACCAAATCTTCCAATCATACTCTGTGCCTCGTAGCTCATGAGAGCCAGGAAGAGAATCCACGACGCAGAGTTAGATCAGCATGTCGAGCTCGCAGCTTTGCTTCCAATTCTGGTCAAGGCTTCAAGACCAACCTTCGAAGCTGCGGAGAAGTGCGTCGGCGAGATGACAGCTTGGATCAGTTCGACTAATAAGAGGCGTTGGTTCAATCAATCGACTCAAGAAGAACACGAGCAAGCTGTCCAGAAACTGAAAGACGCCTCCGATCAGCTTTTGCAAGCTTCCTCTACTTTCGTGGAAGAAGAGCGGATGAACCTTATCAAGCCTTACGAGCAACACTTCAAGGACGTCTCTCCGGAAGGAATACGCTATCTCTCTCAGGAAGGAGCTCGAAACTTCAGTGCGGGAGCCCGTCCTCTCTTCCTCTGTCTAACTTTAGCTTCCAACCTTCACAACTACGTCTCCGAGCTTCATTCTTTGAGTCAGGAGGTTATCAAGATGGCTTCCAAGAGACCCAAGAATCACATTCTCTGGCCGACCGGACTGAGGAAGATCGGTCACATCCTAGTCAGCAAGAAGGTGAAGGTGGGAGGAGGGATGGATTTCGGACCTCAAGACTTGGAGCAAGATCACTCTAGTTCTGTCAGTACTCAAAACAGCGTCTATCACGAGGACGACTTCGATCAGTCGGAAGAAGCCCATGAAGACTTCGACTCCGATTCTTTGAAAGAGGAGAAAGCGAAACAGAAGAAGATGGATCTAAAAGAGGAGCAAAAGAGGGCGAAGCAAGACAAGGCTGCAGTTAAGATGAAGAGGTCTAGGGATCGAAGGAACGCTTTGAAAGATGCCGATGCTCTTCCTCCTTCGAAGTGGTTCCATCACCTTGGAAGAGCTCTTGCTTCTGCCTATCACTTCATCTGGTCTCCAACTGGAATCTTTGCTCTTCGCTGTTGTATCGGAACGTTTTCACTGTGGATCATTGCAGTTTTGCCGAACACAGCTGCATTCGCCTACCAGAACCGAGCTATCTGGGCGATCATTACTGTGAGTTGCGAGAGAAAAGAGTGCAGAGTACCTCGATCTTAACTCAAAGCCTCCCTTTCTTTCGCTCCCCTCCATAGGTGCCGACGAGTATGGCTGTGACATCAGGAGAGCTAGTTTTTAGTCTCGCTGGCAGAATCGCAGGAACTGTGGCTGGACTGGTCTTGGGAATGTTACTCTGGTACATTTCTGCCGGTAACGGAAATGGAAATGTCTATGGAATCGCTGCGACCATGGCCGTCGCTCTTCTCTTCATCGTTTTCCTTCGAATTTTCAGTCCCATGACTCTTCTTCTCCCTATGATGATGCTCAGCGTCACGACTATCCTGATCGTCGGTTATTCCTGGATCGACACGCATTTGGTCGTTACTGCCAACTCGGGAATTGGTTACGAAGTGGCCTGGAGGCGAGGTGAGTATTGAGTTAATGGGTGTCTGACCTTCCCCGACTCTTCTTCCTTCTTCCAAATCACTTCCTGCCTTTAGAAAGCTTTCGTATGACGTAAAGTTGAAGTTGAGGATGGGAGGATCGAGGAAGAGATGAGGGTTTGTTGGCATGCTTCCACTTCTTTACTAACAGTCTTTCCTGCTCTTTCCCCTCTAGCTCTCCTCGTCATCATCGGAATGGCAGCAGCAGCAGCAGTCTCGATACTACCTCGTCCAGCCAGTACTCGAGAATTGGTTCGAAAGACTCTAGCTCATACCAATTCAGAGATTCTCAAGCTCTACGTCTCGGTCATCGAGGCCTACATGGTTGTTGAACATGAAAGACCAGGACTCGAAGGTTCCAGGTCTCTAGAAGGTCAGCAAGCTCGAGAGACTGAAAGATCCGATGTGGCTCTGGCTTCTTTCAGATCTCGATACATTGCCACACAAGCTGCTCTTGCTCAGGTCGGCCAAAACATTGCTCTGGCTTCTTTGGACCTAGCACCTCGAGGATATTGGCCAAAAAACAAGTATTCTCAACTCTTCACTGCTCAAGCTCGGATTCTTGAGTCACTCGCTCAGCTCTACGCTTCTCTCATTGGGATGTCTTTGGAATGGAAACGGGAATTCGCTCAGAACACTTCTATTTTGAATCCAGGTGAGTTGTCTGCTCTATTTACGGTGTCTCGAAATCAGAGACCTCGAGCTAACTCGCTTCTTCGATGCCACAACTCCCACCCCCCTCCCTTCCGTTCTTCGCTCCTTTCAGCCACAATCGGAGACGTCACCGTCGCTTTGACTCTTATCACTACTTCTCTTAACACCGGAAGCCCGCTTCCACATGCCGGAACTGGTCTCGTTCTAGAGAGGGTAGTCCATAGAGAAACCCTTCTCAAGAGGATGAAAGAAGAACTCAGAAAGAAGCAAGGAACCGACAGTCCTTTCTCCAAGGACGTTCTCTCTCTATCGACACTCAGAGATCCTCAATACATGACGCACGTTTGCGGAACTATGGCTCTTTTCAACATGCTCAAGAAGATCGACGAATGCTCTGCTGTCGTCGCAGCGCTAGTCGGAGAGCTTCACATACCCGGTTTTGATGATTTGAAGGATCGCTTCGAGGATCGTTGGAGCAAAGCTGCCTAAGGATGGATTCATTTATTTATTGCTGATCTAGTTCTCATGATTATTTTTTTTGTAAATTTTCTCGTCTCGTCTCGTCTCAGTATTTCCGTACTCGCATCTACACCTACTTCTCTCGTCTTATCACTATCTAAATACAATTTTATTCAATACTTATTGCGCACAGTCTTTTCGTCATTCGACAATTTTGTCGAGGAATGCGAGTCTATGTTGGATGAGATGGGAAGGAAAAATTAAAGTACAAGAAGAGGGAACGTGTGTGATTTAAATTTGGGTTTTCTGAACTAGTGTCTTTGACTTGGCTTGAAGAAAAAAAACGCGGAAGGTACGAAAATGATAACAGAAACTGTAAGCCATGACCAAAAGAAGAGAAGAAAGAGATAAGTCTACTTCAATCTGAGATAAGTCTACTTCAATCTCTTTTTCCCTTTATCGATGTGAGCCCTCAATTTCTTCGATTTCTCTTTCAAGGATGCATTCTTCTTGTTCCTGACATTCCACGATCTCGAAACCATCCTGAAAAGAAGAAAATGCGACAAGTCGGAGAGTCAATAAAGCGAAGCGACAAACACTAAGTCCGCATCCCACCTTCCCACCTCACAACAACTCTGAAAACTCACTGGAAATTCTTGCCTCTCTTTTTTTTCTCATTAGTAGTTGAACTTTCAGTTTCCTTCTTTCCTTTCCTACTAGAGAATTTCTCTCTACCTTCTCTACCTTTTTCGATACTTTTCATTCTTTCCTCATAATCAGCCTTTGCCTTTTTCCTTGGACCTAGAATTGCGTATTCATCCAATAGAGAAGCTTCAACTCCATCAGCTTCTGAAGTAGAGGTTCTACCACGCTTCTGAGCTTTCAAAGAAGCAACTTCTTTGGCTGCCAATTTTCCTGCTCTACCTCCTGCTTGAGCAGCAGCGGAAGCTGCTGATAGACGAAGCTCGTGAATCTTTGAGTAATCGGCTGGAGTTAAAATCTGGAAGTTGAAAAGAACGAATGGGAAGAGAGTTAGTTTACCATGACTGAATTAAGCTTCCAGTTAAAAGCAAACGAAACTCACCCTCTGAGTAGCCAATTCTGTCAACTTCAATTCTTCCTCCTCCAATTCCTCTCTTCTTTCTCTCTCCTTCTCCTCCAATTCTTTCCTTCTAGCTTCCAACAGAGCTTCCTTCCTCTTCTTCTTTTCCTCCGAAAGTTCTTTAGCCTTGATCTTCATAGTCTTTCTTTCTTCATTGTCAACACCACCTTCAATTTCATTTTCGACTTCTGCTTCCTCCTCCATGTCTTCATCTTCATCTTCATCTTCATCTTCAACATCTTCTTCTCTACCAGAAAGTTTTCTCTCCTTCCTAGTCTTGAGACCTTTTTTTGAAGATCTGATTTTTCTCTTCATTTCTCTTCTAGCAAGAGCTCTAGCTTTAGCAGCAGCTTTTTTAGAACTTGCTTCTTCTCCATCTTCATCTTCATCTTCATCTGACCGTTCATCTTCATCTGACTCTTCGGACACATCATCAGAATCTTGTTCCTCATCATCAGAATCCATATCAGCAAAGCTCTTTTTGACTTTCTTAACCTTCTTAACTTTCTTTTCATCATCAGAATCTTGAATTTCAATGTCGTCTTCACCATCACTTTCAACATTAATCCAACCGCCTTCACTTTCATCACTATCGCTTTCATCTTCTTCAACTTCCCATTGATTCCAATCTTCATTTCCTTCTTCACCTTCACCATCTTGACCTTCCAACTTCTTTTTCTCCAAATGATCTTTCAACAAATCAAGTCCTTGAATTCCTTTAACACCATCTTCAACCATTCCGAAACCTTTTGGTAAAACCCCACTTCTAACTTTCTCTTCACCTGCTTTTCCTCTTTCTCTCCTTGGAAGTAAAGCAGGATTGACTTCTCTAAAAAGTGCTAACAAACCTCTAGCAGCGTTTGAGACTCCTTTGTCTTTTGAGGATCTGTAAAGAATTAGATCTGAAAGAAGTGAAGATTCCATACACCATGGTTGACGAGTTGAAATTTCTCGAATCGAGTTCAAACCAGCTGAGAGAACTTCTGGCCCCACTCCTGGATGAATAAAAGTGGTTGAGAGCTTGAGAAGTAGAGGAGTAAGTACGTCGGGAGGAGTTTGATCATGAACTGATTGAGCTAAGGAAACTAGAAGTAAGGTAATGTGAGGTTGATGAGGTACTAGATATCTGAAAGGATGAAAGATGAAAGAAAGAAGTTAGACACCTTTGACTCTCTTCGTCCTAAAACTAAGCCAACGCAAAATCCTCTTCCCTCAACACTCACTTATTGATCCATCCATAAAACGGCAAAACACAAAGTCTCAAAGTCCCCATGACTCTACTCAACAATTGAGTGACTCTAACTTTCATTTCCAGATTGATTTCCTTTCTCTTCTCACCTCTAACGATCAGATCGAACAATTTCTCAGCGAAATTCTGAGGATCGTTCAATAGATGAATAGCAGCGATGTTGTTCTCACCACCAAATCCTTTACCTTTCCCAGCATTAACAGCACTTGATCCAGCGAAATCTTGTCCATCATCTCTACCTTGTTCTAATTCTCTTTGATGTTTCCTTTTGATGGCTGCTGCAGCTCTGACTTTCTTGTCTCCTGATCGAGTCTTTTTGTTCACTTTTCTAGCATGTTGCATGGCTGATAGATCAGGGATACGCTTAGATTCTTCAGAATCCGAATCTGAGGAATTTTGATTTCCTGATTCTGAGGAATGAAGATCTCCTAAGAAGAATCGGATTGAAGTTGATGAGACTGAAGGATGAGGATGGAAAACTGCGAAGGAAATTAGGGAAATGGTTTTTGAATCGTTCCTGGGAAGAGTTGGAAGAGAGGGTGGCTGAGTTAGTTTCGGGAGGGAGTGGGTCTCCTGTTACTACTTCTGAACGAGTTGAGAAGAGTACAGAGGAGTGGAAGAAAAGTGGGGGAGGGAGGGGAACGAAAAGAAGAAGCCTTTGGGGGACAGATGAAATCTTCTGAACCTTCTTCCTCTCTTATTTCCATTCGAGGTGGGCCATGAGTGAACTCCAACTCTTATTCTCAGGATTATTTTTTCGTTACTTTCTCGAGTAACTTCCAACCTTCTTCCATCTGCAACTCCTGCCTTCCCGACTTGCTCTCCCAAGTCAAAACCAACCCTCTCCCAGCATCTCATCTCTTACTCACCAAATCCCTCTCCTCCACAATTCAGCAGCCAATCTAACAGCCCAAAGAGCTTCTACTTTGCCCTTTGGTTTTCCATCCTTCTCTCTCTTTGAAGTTGCAACTTCGTCTCCATTCAAATTCTTCTCATTGCCATTCATTCCCTTTTCAACAATGGAGAACAATAAACCTTGAACGTGTTTATTCAATCTATGATTCTTGGATTTGGAATTCGAGGTTCTTAAATCTGTTAGAATGGTGGATTGAATGAGGGAACGGAGAGTTGGAGATGATTGTGGGAGGAGAGGGAAGAGAGTTTGGAGAAGTCTGGGGGTGGGTGGGAAGAGGGTGGGTGGGTAAGGACAGGATGATGGATGAAGATGATTCTCTGATTTGAAGAGTAATAACTTACTGTTGACTATCAATAACATCTCTATTCCTCAGCAAAACAACACTTCTAATACCACTCATTTTGACTTCATTACTTAAATTTCCCCAATGATTGATCAACAGTCCTCTCAATTGAGTTGGGTAATTGATAGTAATCTCTGGAAAGGAAGGACTTAATTGAGTGATAAAAGCCAGAAGTTCCTTGAATTTGGCTTCCTGCTCCTTTGAAAGTCTATTTCCAGTTGTCACTGTGGTTGTAACTGCATCTTGATTTGTGGTAGTTGTACTACTAGCACCACCACCACCTGACTGATTATCTAAATAATCTTGAGAAGTGAAAATGGATAATAAGGATTGAAAATGATTCCATTGAGATTGAAATTCGTTTGTGTAAGCTTTTGGTTCTCTTTTTAATAAGTTTTGTAAAGCAGGTAAATTTGATGCGTTTAAAAGACCTCTGGCTTTAGATCGATGATATAATCCATTCTCTGTTACCATAGGCGTTGCTAAATTCTTCGCCAATGAAGGTGACGTGTTCTTTGGCGGTCGTGGCATCCTCGCAATAAGATATAAGAGGAAGAGGATGAGGAAGAGGATGAGGATGAGGATGGGAATGGGAATGGGAAGAAAGAGAAGAAAGAATGAATTGAATTGAGATATTGAGATCGCTTGCATCGAACCACTCCGCTCACATTCTACGAATCTTCATCTTTGATTCTCTACATTCACCTCAAGATCATTCCCTTCCACAGTCCTCCTCACTGAGAGGAAGCAGAGAAGAGAAGAGAGGAAGAGAACAGAAGAAGGACCGTCACGGAAAGCAGCTCCTTCGAAAGCTAGCTAGCTGGTTGAGCAAGATCTCTCTTTTTTCCCTCCTTGGCTGACCGAACGCCATCTCGAAACTTCTGGCAAGATCAAATTCAAGGTCATTTTCAGAATCCGGATGCTCTCTGACTTCTGAGTCTGGAAGGAGAGCTGGAAAGATGGCTGTTCTCCAACTCGGGATCCAAAGGAAGATACAAGAGGTTCACCAACTATGGGGATGGGAAATAGGACGATTTGAATTTTCAAGGAAGACGAAAAGGATTGGAAGGATAGGATAAGGCGTTGGTGGATAGGCGGTGAGTTGAGAGACGTTAAAGGTCAGAAGTCGAGGTGCTAGATGAGATGAGATGAGAGAGTTGGGCTAATGCTTATCAGAGAAGGCTCAGAGGTGTCAGGACTGTCTCGTAAGGTCTTGGGGGTTAGCTCTAAGAGGAGAGACTCGATCTTTCCTTTGGCTGGCCAGAAGGCGAGGAGGATGGAGGGCAGGATAAGGTAACTTTCACGTTTGTCCCTGAAAAGACTCTTCTGAGGTCGAAGTTGTGTTTCTCCGAATCTCATCAAGCTATCTGAGTTGATCAAAAACTATCCCACAAGTCAGCGTATGAGTAGGTGGGAGTCGATGAGAAAGCGGAAAGGAAACTAGGAAAGAAAAGCAGACAGAGAAGTTCGACTTTTTACAAGGGAGACCTTCAAAGTATGATCTAATGATGCTCAGTTATTGCTGAATAAGACAAGCTACTTTCTGTGGTAATGGCGAAACAGAAGAGAGGAGACTCTAGAGGATGTCGGTTCATGTGAAGATTTAGTCTGTGATTCAATCGACAAAGTTTTGTTAGCTGAAAGTTCAGAGGTAGACAACGAAGTCAAGTACTGTGGTGTCAGTACGAAGACTTGGACACTTGGGTCTCTCGGGAGAGCTTCGAGGTGAGGAGGCGTTGTGTAATTGGAGAGGGAGGCAGTGGGGTTGGCTTGAGATGAGAGAGCAAGTTTCAGTCAACAGAGCATCAAGGTGACTTCGTCTTCAGAGGTGGATCGTAGATGTGTAGATATATAGCGTTCTGATGTGAAAGAGGTGGGGAAGTGTTGCTGGTATTTCTCTTCCCTAAAGCACTCCTCTCAGAACACGTAGATTTGATAGCCGGGATTGTCACTCTTGTGCTCTTGTCGCTGCTCCACTGTATCTTGAGAAACTGTATCCTCCAAGAAATCTATCATTTCTTCTTCTAATAAAACCAGCGTGGTCGTACTTCTGTGTGAGATGCACCTTTTCTTGGTTCACCTTCTCTTCTCCAAAAGAAGAAAGAACATTTGCCTCAAGATCCCCAAATGGCTATGCAGACCTATGTATCTTGGGCTCTGGTCAGAAGAGCAAAGATCAAGGACACTCAAAAAGTTGGTAGAAAAGTCAAGTCAAATCAAAAACCCACTTCGAGCAAGAAAGATATTTTGAGGTATCTCCTCGTTTCATTCGAGTACCTAAAGGCTCGATCTCAAACAGAGCCTTGGAGCTGAACAGCAGTCTCGCGATTTTGAGAAAGCCCTTATACTTGTACAAGATCGAACGTTGAGAACGTTGAGTTCTTCTCCCTTCTCCCTACAGTCCCCAAAACGCTTCAGTCAATCCCCACGCCGAAGACTACTTCCATTTTCAAGTACGCCTGAGACATGACCGAACGTTCGAATCGGTCCTGGATTTGAAGCTCCATCATTGAGGACAAGGGGAGATCCACCCAAAGCTCGACAGGCACTTCTCTCCCTTTGACTCGTCGCCAACTGAGAGAGAAAGAGAGGATGATTTGAGGTCAGTTGGAATTCTACTCTCTTCCACTCAAGAAGAAGGGTCTTATGCCTACTCACTTGTTTCGCCTACTTCCAAGGTCCTTAGCTTCACCTTCCCACTTTTGAACATCTCATTCCCTTCCAAGACTTCCCTTGCCTCTTTTCCAAAGTTTGAGTGAACCGACAACGTTGATTGGTTCGGATGAAACCACCACTTTTTTGAGAGCTAGAAGACCTTTGCTGGAGAGAATAGTAGATAGCAGTGTCTCTTCTGAGAAATCTTGGTCCTGAGGATTGGATTCGTTAACCCAGTAGAATAGCAGATGAAGCACCTCAACGCTTGATACGGAAGCAATCAGCTCCTGTCTCTTCATCATTCTGAGTGAGAACCCATCCAAACTCAATATCTTCAGTGTCTTGAATTTCGAGAAATGCAGCTTGCTTGACTGGGGCATCGATGTGGATGAGACGAAGATGCTTGATTGAAGAGTAAGATTCAGCGAGACTTGATGAAAAGTCCACTGAGACTTTGAATCGAGTCATTGAAGAAGGAAACGGAGAGAAAGAGAGAGAGTGAGAGAGGAGGAGAGAAGAGAATCTCTGAAGCAACTCCATCCTATTATGGGGGTCCGCAGATACTCAACCCATTGTACTCTTTCTCCAAGGATTCGAAATCAAGTATGCTCATGTTCGAAAGTGTCGAGAGGACCGTATTCGCACTCGGCTGAATTTTGTCGAGTGTGAGTAATCACTGCGAGGGCTTGTACAGTATATAGTACTTGTACTCAAAGTGTTAAGGAAATCTTCGAGGAAGAGGAGGAAGACTAAAAGAAGGCTAAAACCATGATGCATGGTGTTGGGTTGTTAATTTTCTTGTCGGAATGCTTCAGGCTTGCTCCTCTATCATCTTTTCATCAAGTACTGAATTCTGTCACAGGGCTGCAAGGCAATTTTACACTTTGGATCTACCTCTCCCTCTTTCTCTCCTTCTTTTTCTTTCTTTTCCTCTGCTTCTCTTCTTCCGTCAACTTTGGTGCTTTCGGATCACCACGTCATGTCATTCTCGAGAAGATCGATCGAGTAGAAGATTGGTAAGTCTCATCTACAACTGACATTCTGTCAATTGAGGTGAAAGTATACCTAATCAGTCGTCAATTGAGAATCGAAAGTGTCGAACATGGGAAAAAGGAAAGAAGTCAGTTTTTGTAGGGGATAGAAACAGCAAAAGAGATTGAACTTACCATTTAAGAACAATTTCTTCTTTTCGACGTCATATGTAGCTACTGCGATACCAGAAGCTACGTTACCATCATCTTCGAAAAGCTTCTCAACTTTGTACTTTTGTTCAGCTTTGGAAGCATGCTTGTTGACCGTGATCCTCAAGGCAACAGTTGGCGAATGGGTGTTTACGGGATCTAAGAAATGATTCAGGCTGGCTAAGATCTTGGGAAATCCAGCTACCATAATGGATCCGTCTGAGTTGATTTGAGATTGTCGGCTGGATCTGAAGGCGGAGACAAATCAGCGGAAGAACGGTCGGGTCAACAAAAGGAGAAGGAGGACAGTTTTCTATTGATACTTACATCCAGTGTGAATCTCGTCCAGCTGAATTTGGAAAAACAGAAAAATAGAAGGGTTTCAGATTGCGTCAGAAATCTTCAGAAAGAGAGAACAAAGAAGAGATCGGTAGAGAGTATCGTCGATCAAAAATCGATGGTCGATTCTTTGAACTCACCAAGACCAAACTCCTATCAGGCTGAAGCTCGTAGGCTCCAGCGACTCCCTGAGCAGAAGAGGCTTGACAGTAAGTGTAAATGTTCTCCTCCAAACCTCTGATGATTCCGTTGGGATATGCTAGTTTCTTATCAATTGCTTTCTTACAACCTTGGGGATCGCAGTAAACAACGTAGGATCTAGGCTTTAACAAATCCAGACCTCTTAGTAGACCGGTCTGCTCTTTATGATCATTGTTAACCAAAAAAGAGTCCGAATCGATTGGAGCCACCATGTTTGGCGTGTTGATGAGCGGGTTCGAATAAGTTCTGACATGTTTCATCTTGTTCGATCCTAAAGTCGTTTCGAAAACTTCGACGGTAGAGTTGGCACCGAAACTTTCACCAGACAAGTTCTCACCGTTCTTGTCCAAAGGTTGACCATGATGATTTAAGAATAACCTCAAAGTTGAATCCTGTTGGACTTGGACTCCGATGGAGTGTAGATTGAGTTGACCTTCTCCTCTGGTTCCATGGAAACCTTCGGGTTGAATCTTGGTGATTCTGGAAGATGGAGAGCCTGAGCCGTTAGTATCGTAGATGTCAACGTAATCGCCTGGTAAAGCTTCGTGAAGATGATCGATAGCAGGAGTCCAACTTTTTCTCACTTCGAGCGTGGAGCAGGCGAGGTAGAGAAGACCTGATTCTTGATGCAACTATGAGTCTGACCAAGGAAATTCCAATGAGGAATGATGTTCGAGATGGGTAATCGAAGAGGAGCGAGGTCGGGAAGAGGAGAGAACGGTGGTGAGCAAGTTGGAAGTGAGAAAGTGGAAGTACATGTGACGCTCCGAAAACTTACCTTTACACGCAGCGAGTTCTATTGGTAAATATGATACAATTGAAATTGGTTCAGAAAGAGAGAAAGAGTTGGGTTGCTCTGATAATGATCTTGCATGCGGTCGATAGCGTTGTTATCCCTCGAGTCTCGGGTCTCGACTCACCTGGAATCTTTTTGCAATCGTGGCTGTTGATAAGTTCCAACTTTCTACCAAGACCAAGTGTATCGGTCCAAATGTCCTTTTTCACAGCGACTACTATAGCTAGAAGTAAGATAGGTGTTCCAAAAATGGCAGTTCGCATTTTGGGACAGAAGGTTGAGGGGGTTAGAATTTGAATAGAGAAGAGAAGTTTTCTCCAAGTTGCTTTTGTAGCCTCAGATGGTGCTTTGTCTTCGGACGCCTGGCCCGAGAATTAGGGAAACAAATCCGAATCAAGTCGATCTAGATAGTCAAGCACCGAAAGGAAAGCGAGTTGGGGATGGCACATCATTGCATCATCTTCTTCGACGAATCAGATTAAATCACCGACTCAGATCTACTCAGTACTCAGATCCCATTCACTGGAGCTGAAACTTTACACATGCCAAAGGATGGACTTCGAAACCGAAAACGAGATCGAAAGGGAAATCCGAAGAGAAGAGGAGCGCCGAGGAGTGTTCGGCTTTGGTCATTTTACCGTTACTCGCTGTTGATCGTTGATCAATGATCGCAACCAAAATGTTCGTCGCGCTCATCTTCCAACCAATTTTATTAAAGAACCACTTGAATTATATCTTTTTCTCTCTCTTCTCGCGCACTGCACGATCTTTTCTTTTTCTTTTCACCTCGATCCTCATCTTCATCGTTTCATCATCACCCTCAACACCCTTCTTCAGAACTCAAATTCTCAAACACCATGATCAAAGAACTTCTAATTACTTTTCTCGCCATGACCAAGACCACCGAATACGCAGCAAACTGGCTAGGGGTCAAACCATTTCTTCCAGCTCTTAGCGGCCATCGTTTCGCCCTTCTTTCTCTAAGAGAAGTGAAGGATCTATTACCTGAGATGGAGGCGTGCACTTCTTTCAAAGATGACAAATGGACCTCTTATTGGACTACTATCTCCCTCAAGTACTTAAGAAGAATCGAGGAACGCGTAGGGGAGAACCTTGGCGGTCTTCTGGAAGGAGAGAAAGCTTCTTCTAAACTGAATGCTCTCTTAGCTGGTGGAATCTCACTCATTCGTGATACTCCTCCTGGAACACCAGTAGACGTGGAAAGATTCATAAAAGGAAATCCTGGGAAGGCTGAAGAGATCAGGACCTTAGACGATGCTATCAAGGTGAGCTGTTGTGTGGGTCTGGACTCCTCGTACGCAACGAATACTCTCTCCAGCCCCTTCCTGACTCGGTTCCTCCTTCCCCATTCGTCTTTCAGGCCATCAGTAATCTTTTCCTTGCCTCGTGGCCTGGAAAGACTCCAATCAGAGATGCCTGTTATCGCAAATCTACCGCTCTCTTCGACGTCGTGCTCGATGCGGTCGCTGAGCCTCTTGGTCTCGATCTAGAGCGTGACACGATTCAAGTCGAAGGAGAAAGCGTCAAGGTCTACTTCTTAGCACCCAAAGGAGATGAACTCCTACCAGCAGTTCTAAACTCAAATGGTCTAGAAGGGACCAACCAAGAATTGATGTTACCGAGTCTTCACATTCGTTCCAACAACGCACAATTTTTCGTTGAGATGCCAGGAACCTATGCCTACAAGAACCCAATTCATCCAGAACGTACAACCAAAATTTATAGAGCTTTTATAGATCATATGGCTAACCATCCCAGAGTTGATGCAAACAGAATAGGAATGCTTGGAGTTTCATTCGGTAAGTTAAAGGGTGCCGTCACTTACACTTATCCAAATCCTCGTTCTCAGTCCCTTCTCCTCTTTCCCTTCTTTGACCCTCTTTCGACTCTAGGTGCTCACTGGTCTACTCGTATGGCTCTGATGGAACCTAGACTCAAAGCAGTCGTCTCCAATGGAGGTTTGTATTCTCATTCATTTGGACAATCCGGAGCTCTAGGGAAACCAGAGATCATGATGGAAATCTTAAAAGCGGTCACTGGCGCTAAATCTCCAATTGAAATGGGTTCCAAATTCCATGCTCTTATCCTAACTTCGAAAGATTTAAGTTCTATCAAAATTCCAATTCTAGCCATTAACGGTGACAAAGACACTCTCTGCTCTACTCAAGATACAATCGATTTGGGTCAGAAAGCTCCTCTGGGAGAACTTTTGATCTACTCACATGATGATCATTGCGCCATGGACCATTTATCTGAATGGATAGTTTACAGCAACGAGTGGATGGAGGCAAAGCTTTGAGGTTAAATTCGTGTTTCCATTCAAACTATGTTCTTCATTCGGTCAACAACTTTTCTCTCTCCTCCCATTGTCTCTCTTCCCCTCTGTCGTACTCTTTAGAACTTCAGACCCTTATGTACGACGAAATGGATCTTTTTAACCCGAGACTTGTGCAGATTAGGTGGGTCGTGTGGCGCTCCAAAGTATGAGAGCTCCCTTTTCCCTTCGCAACTTGGATGGTGGGAAAAATAAAGTTCATCACCTCTTTGATGATTTTGGAAGGGCCGGGCTACTCCACTCCAAAATCTGAGGTGGACATCGAGAAGAGGGCTGGTGGGTTAGCTCCCACCACGGAGCTCCCAGCGTCCCCTCTCTTGGTCCGCCCCAGAATGTTTCAGAGGCTTCGAAACGATGTTTTTGAGTATTTTTGAACCTCTAAGCACCTAAAATCAGGCGGCCCGATCTAAGAATCAAATTGTCAATAACAAGACTATCTCCGTCGTTTAATCAAAGATTTGAGATATTGAAGATTTCGAAACTGGTGATCGAAAAAGTTAACAAGCGTCTCTTTCTTCTGACCAACGATGGACGATTTACTCTTCAACTTTGCTAATTCAGCTCCAACTACTAAGAATAGCAAGAGTAACAATTCAGCTAACAAAGGGAAGGGGAAACAGAGGCAGAGTCAAAGTCAGGGAAATGCATCAAATTCTAGGCAGCAGCAGCAGCAGGTGAGTGCATGGGAGTGTGGTAAGGAAAAGGGATGTGGTGAACGGGTGGAAGGCATAGGAATGGATACATTAGAGAAGAGAAAGAGAGAGGGGGGGGAGAGGCAATGATCTCTGAAGCATCTGCATCTGCATCCTAAACTTCCTTCCAACAGAAACCAGCTGTGGCTTCAACTCCATCGAGACCACCTGCCTATGAACCTTCAACTCAATCCACATTCCAACCTCAAGCTAGATATCAACCAAAGTCCACTTCAGTCAATGTCAATCAGCCGAGACGATCAGATGCTGGGAGTGGTAGTGGTAGTGGTAGTAGCAACTTGGATCAATCTAGACCTTCTATTTCTACTTCTGGGCCGGTTCCTTCAACTTCAGCCTCTATTCCTTCATCTTATCAATCCAGACCTACTCAGTCGACATCGAAAGAGGCAGCAGAGCCATCCAACACCTCCTCCTCTAAACCAACCATCATCTCTTCACTCTTCACTGGGAAACCGACTTCTCAATCTAGAATCACAACTGATTTCACAAACACATCCTTACCAACCAATGCACCTTCTTCAAAAGGTCCAACCACTTTCAAAACCTTAGGTTTACATCCACTACTATGTTCTCACTTGTCATCTCCTCTAATGGAAATCGGAAGTAGACCTACTTTGATTCAAAAGAAAGCTTTACCATTCTTATTGGATTGTAAAGATTTGACAGCAAGTGACGATGATGACGAAGAGGGCCAGTCAAAAGGAAAAGGAATCGGAAATCAAAACCGAGATGCTCTAATCCATTCTCAAACTGGTTCAGGGAAAACTTTGACCTACTTGTTACCAATTTTACAATCTTTATTACCTTTATGTAAGGAATCATTCATTAATCGAAATGTAGGAACTTTAGCAATTGTTTTAGTTCCGACTAGAGAATTAGCAAGACAAATCCATGAAGTCCTAGAAAAACTTCTCAACCTGAAATTATCATCCCTAGAAGAAGGTTCAACTGAAGATGAATCTTCAGAGATTCGTAGGACTCGTTGGATAGTAACATGTCTTCTAACAGGAGGAAGTACCAGAAATCATGAAAAAGCGAGGTTAAGAAAAGGTTGTCCAATCTTAGTTGCAACCCCTGGTAGACTTTTAGATCACCTTCAAAACACCTCTAATTTAGATGTTGGGAAATGTCAATATTTGATTTTGGATGAAAGTGATAGGTTGTTGGAATTGGGATTCGAAGAAACTTTGATTCAGATTTTGAAGGCGCTGAAAGGTAGAAGACAAATCGCTATTAAAAGTGCTAGGGAATTTGAATCTAGGTTGGCAATGGAAAGAGGTGAAAATGAAATGGAAGTTAGGAAATGGAGTGAATGTAATGAAGGAAAGCTGAAAGACAGTACGGGGATTAGATGGTGGAGATATGATAGAAGAACCATTCTTTGTTCGGCTACGCTGGATGAAAAGATTCAGGTGCTAGCTGGGAACCAGTTGAGAAATCCGGTGCTTCTTAGAGGTGAAGAAGGTGAGGGAGAGGGAGAGGGAGATGAGGAAGGAGAACACGAAGATGAAGAACCTAAGATTCAAGAATTAGAAGGTCAAGATCAAGAAACCGAGACTTCAAAAGCAATTCCCAAATCAACTTCAGAACTTCCAAAAATTGACTTCCCAAAATTGACAACATCAACTCCTGGAAATTCAACTCTAAACCAATCAATCGCTATCTTACCTTCTCAATTATCTCAATTCTTTGTCGTTGTTCCTCCCAAGTTGAGGCTGGTATCCTTAATCGCTTTACTCAGGAGTTCAATTGCTGGAAGAACTAAGAACTCAACTGCAGGTGGAAGAAAATCAAACTCAAACGAAGAAGAGAAGAAAGATGGTAGAAGAATTATTGTCTTTTTGAGTTGTACAGATAGCGTTGACTTTCATTGGAAAGCTTTAGGTGGTGCTAGTATGGGTTATGGAAGCAAAGTTGAAGAACAGAAAGTTGAAGAAGAGAAAGATCAAGAATCTACAGAAACAAAGGAAGGAGGTGAAGTTGAAGATTCAGAAATGAAAGGAACAACTTCCTCAGAAAAAGATTCTAAAAAGAAGGTCCCAATGAAAGTTTCTTTGGAATCAGATCTTTTACCTACGATCCCAATTTTCCGTTTACATGGATCAATGACTCAATCTGAAAGAATTTCCTCCTTAAAACAATTTTCTTCGTCTTCTTCTTCTTCTGGTTCAATTCTTCTAGCTACTTCAGTAGCAGCAAGAGGTTTAGATTTACCTTCAGTTTCAACTGTCATTCAATTAGACTCCCCAACTGAAGGTGGTCATGATGAATATGTTCATAGAATAGGTAGAACTGCAAGAGTGGGGAAAAATGGGGATTCGATCCTTATTTTACTGGAAAATGAAAGAGGGAAAATCAAATTGTTGGAGGATTGTTTAAGAACTCAAATAGTCGAAAATGGAAAGGAAATTGAAGTGAAAGCTAGAATCAGAGAGTTAGATTATAAGGAAATGTTGAGAAATGGATTTGGTGGTGTTGGCTGGGCCTTTGAAGAAAGAGCTACTGAAGCTCAGATGGCCGTTGAAAAATGGGTGTTGAGTGGAGATGAGGTAAGTATTTCTTCTTGGTCCGCTCGAAAGTCGATCGTTATTCCCGGGTCGAACCAAGAACCATTGAGCTTCAAAGAGGAGCTGTGACTTCGCTGAGGGAAAGAGACTGATCATTTTCTTCAAAACTTCCTGTCTCTGACCCCCCATCTCTTTTCCTCTCTCAGCCACTATCACTTGCAAGATCAGCTTTCCTATCCCATCTGAGAGCCTATTCAACCCATCCATCTGCAGAAAAGCATCTCTTCCATCCTCGATTACTTCATTTAGGTCATTTAGCAAAAGCTTTCGCTCTTCGAGAAGCTCCTTCAAAACTTGGAGGTACAGCAACGAAAAACAGTACAAAAGGAAGAAAGGTAGAAACAAATACCAAGGGAGAAAAAGAAAAGTCTTCAAAGAAAGAAGTCGTTTCCAAATCAAATGGAAAGAGAAAACTTGATCTCAAAGATTTGGCCTCTGGTTTATCGGATGGTATTGTTAAGGACTTCAATATGGATGAAGACGATGATGACGATGGTGAAGGTGAATATCAGGAAGATGGGAAAATAGATGGTAGGACTTCAACGAGGAAGAAAATGAAGAAAACTGTTGGCAAGGATGTTGAATCTAGAATGTACGCCAGTGTCAGAGCTCTTGGTAAGAATACCAAGAAGAAAGGTGTTTTGGCTGCTCATGCTGCTGATGAATTCCAGATCGGTTAAGGGGGTCGCGGAAGGTTGAGAATGGTGGGAAAGGGACTGTCATGGCCGATGAGGTTCAAGTCAATAATAGAGCTGCTTTCATATCCTTTTGTACATGTACCACATTTGCGTTTACTGTTTTTCTTTGTGGTAGTGAGGCTCTGGAGTGGAAGGAGTGAAACGAAGAGAAAGGTTTGATTTTGACGCTGATACTATCGTTCAGCTTCATCCTGTTCGACTTGCCACGAGAAGTAAAGGGTGTTAGATCAGAACAAAGGGGCTCGATAATCTGAGAAGGCATTAATAATGATGCGTTCGATGCATGGAAAGCATCTCAGAAAGCAGACATCGGGAGAGGGGAGCTTGGAGTAGGGACGGCAGAAAGAAAGAAATCAAGGTTCATCTTCTGCTCTTTATAGAGTTTCACAGCCTGTGGTTTTCATGATTTCTCTCTTCTCAGTTCCTCCTCTCAGTACAGAGGCCGTCTTTCCCTTAACAGTATCTACCGGGGTCGCTGGAGGAACTTATGGCCCTCCGAGTCACGATCCCTTTCACAATCCTGATTACTCTCAAGCCGACGCTTTCAGCTCTGCTCAATCTCTGGCTACAAAGATCAATTCAACGGTACCCTTCGCCAAACTTACTGGCTACACCTTGGGAAACTTATACTCTTTTGGACCTGATGGTAATGACGGTCCTCGTGTGCCACAATACTATGATGAATGTCCGAGTGGAATGGGTAAGTGAAAGGAACTATTGGCAACAAAAGAGTTTCATCCACCCAAAAGAAGAAAATTTCAACCAAGTAGTTCTGACTCTCTCCCATACTCTCTTTTGTCTGCCCGCTCCTAGTTGGAATCGATCACAGGTGCTGTCCTGGGGTTGCCATCGGAAACGAATGCTAAGTTACCGGCACAAGTCCCCTCCAAGCATATGCCACATTCACTGGGAGACAAGTATATCCACCCATTCACAGAGGTGATGAGAATGGAGCTCTGAGAAGGAGAGACCTTGGGATTTTCTCTGTGTTGTTTGGATCCTTAATCGCCACCCTGTTCGCAGGAGGATTTTTGCTTTGAGCATTCTATTGTACTACACCAACTCTTTGTGGTTTCGATTTTCATACTCCCCTCTTTCCTCGCCGATGTTTGGGAAGATGTATAATGATAAGTGATGATTACGACATTTCCCTGAAAGTAGACATCTGTGTTATATTTCTGAACTGTTGCTTCTTCGCAGGTTTGATCCATTCTGGTCTTGAGATCCTTCAGAGATCCGTCGACTTTTTCTCGATCTTTGTAGAGAGAGAAACCAAAAAACGGGCGTTCAATCCTTAGGGGGACCACATGGCAGCAGACTTGATTTTGGTGCTTCGACGTTGTTTCGACGAATCGACGCCCATTACTGAGTCTTCGAATTATATACCTCGAGCCTCAAACCTCAAGGAGAAGGCTGTAAGAGATGAGTTGGGCGTATCTTTTGGGCTGAATGAGTCACTGAAAACGCCTTGGTAACCCCCAACTCTCGTTTTGAGTATCGCTCATCAGGTATAAAAGTGGTTGCAAGAACTTTCACCCTTTTCTCTCTCCTCACAACTTTCTTTCCGCCTGGCGCGACTTCTTCTTCTTCTTCATCTTCTTTCATCTTACTTCTCGATCTCGATCAGCAGGTCGGCGGAGTCTACTTCTTACACTTAACCATCAAGTCAGCTCAAGATGCCATCCGCATTTCTATCTGCTTTGCTAGTTTCTCTCTCCGTTGGTGGCATCTCAGCTGCTCCCACAAGCTTTACCAGTACTTCTTCCATCACAAATCCTTCTTTTAGAGACACCGTTAGCACCACTTCTGTTCCAAAATGGGCAATCGACGCTTGCAACAGAATACCTCGTCAATGCAAAGTGATCGATGGACTTCCAACCATTCTCCAAATCCGTAGCCCTCCAAAGAGAAACCAGTCAAAGGCCAAGGCAGCTGAGACTGAGAACGTCAATACTAACACCAGTCAAGTTAGCGGAATTGATGGCAACCGCCGAAACACTATGCCATCACAATTTCAAATGATAGAGTTTCCACCGGTCTCTGTCAACCAGAAACCTTCTTGAACATTCTGCTCGAAAGGGGCAATTGTGAGGTTGGTATTGTTGGAATTAGATGCGGCTCATCTGTCGAGTACAGCTGTGACTACCACGGCCCTCAAGCACAAGAATGTGAGTCTTTCAGAAACATCTCTCGATTGCACCTTGCGAATTGTTCGCATCCAAATCAACCTCTTTCTTATTCTTTCCTCTATTTCCTTCTCGATTCTTCCCTCTTTCCCCTCATTCACGGGTGACTCACAGTCGCACTACCGATCGACGAATTCTCTGGGATGAGTGGTTCAACGTGGGCCCCTTTCAAGGCTGGAAAGATGAACATGTGCACCATGTCGATTCAGTCTTCGTTTGACAGCAACGCACCACTGGAGGAAGGAATCGCTCCCAACACTACCTACGCTGACTGGATGAAAGAGAGCGCTTCGATCATGATGAAGCCGTTGTCTGTCGCTCCTGGAGGAAACGTCTCTAAACCTTTGATCAGTTCGGATCGCGAGCCTTGGGACCAATGGAACAAGCTGGGAGACTTCACCCACTACCAACTGCCTAAACGTCTGGAATGGTATGGTACCCGTGGAGGTGGAGCTGGAGTTGATTCCGCGGACAATCACAGCTTCGGTCAGATGATTCTAACTGTGAGTCGTCTTCGATGCGTCCATGCAAATTGAACCACAGGCATCGACTAACCTTCCACACCCTCTTAATTTCAATCGATGAAAAGATGGAGTGTCAGATCATCCCATCCCAAACTCTCGGATGCGACTTTCTGGGTGGATTGATGGGAACTGCCTTGAGTTATCTCCGGGACTTGGTTCAATTGGATCTGAGCTCGCTTCGATTGGTACCGACCTGGCCTGCAACGATCACCCCAATACTGTCTTCTGAACTTTGAAACTAAAGCTTGCATCACTCGGTATCCTGTACACTCCTTTGAAGTAAGTTCTTTGAAACTGTCTTTGTAAAGCAAGCCTGTCGCCCCGGTTTTGACACTGAGTGATAATGGATCTATTGAATCTCACCTAGAAGAAAAACTCTCTCGCTCATGCTTGAAGTACTAGTCGCCACCCTGATCGCACGAGACTTTTTGCTCTGAGCGTCCTAGTCGCCCGCCCTTAGATTTTCAATGCTCTCCCCTTTCCGCGCCTTCACGCACTGTCACGACAGTGGTCAACTTCCTGTACTTCACACCTTGATTATCATGAATCTGCATCTTTCTCCGCAATCTGAAGACATCCATCTGACTAGCTTCAGAATTTCAGATGTTTCCTGTGATTCTTCGAGTGAGTTCTGGCGGACAGTCAATGTTAGTTTGTAGCACATCCATGAGAGATCGAAGTGAAGGTTGCATAAATTATTGACAAAAATTAATGGAACAACGATAGAGTAGATGTAGTGACGCTTCTTTTCTTTTGGACAAGTCCAACCACCGATTGGTCACGGACTAAAAGAGTGGATCCAGCCAACAGTTGATGGAGCATCTTCCACTGATGAGAGATGAGAATGTAGAAAAATGAGGGTCAGAAAGTGACTAATCGAGGCGAGGTGAAAGACCAGCTTCGACGAGAACTCACCAATTTCAGTTTCTTTCAAGAGTTTCAATTTGACCTTTCCCTTTTTGGACATCTCATGCTCGATGGATTCATCTCCTTTCCATTTCCATAAACCGTTATATCTATAAGCAAACGTAGGTGGAGGACCTTTGTTGTTGTGGGCGATAGGTCGACTCGGGACGATGACTACCCTGAGATGAAGAAACTCGTTTTTTCTTTCCAACAACATCGACAGTTGATCTTCTTCCCAATCATATTTCGGATCTTTTGTTAACTCTTCAAAGATAAGATACCAAACCATTTTAGTCGCTTCAAGAGGTTTTGGGAATCGTGAAGTTTTATAAGCGGTTAATGCAGTTGTTGTGAGGGATAAAATCTTTAGGTTTTCGAACAATGAGTAATCAGTCACCATTTCATCATCTTCATAAGTACCCATATTCAATAGCTTTAAGTGTTTCAAACTTTTGAAAGAGTGTTTTAAACCATAGATAGCAGGAGTGTGTATTAATTCCATCTCTCCTGGTCGATTTCCTTGAACATCATGATAGGGTTCACATCAGTCTCAGTCTTTGGTCACTTGTAAGACCTCATGAATAAGTTCCGATTTCTTGTTACCACACTTGTACTCTTTTTCAGAAGGTAATCCCCACCAAGTCTTTCTGCTATGAGGATTCCAAGCAAATCTAATTTTAAGAGCTAAATCTTTCACATTAGATAAACCTGCAAAAGTTGAACGAAATTCAGAAACATACTTGAAATCTTCACTACTAAATGAAACAGATAGAACAGCTTGTTGAAGATATGGGCAAAAGCCACACCGCTCTTCTTCCAGATAAAACTGGATCTGAATTTGCTCTAAAAGGAAGTAACAGCCTCTTTAAAGAGTGGCTCAAAAAGTGTAGAGGTCTTGATTTTCCATCAACCGTCTCTTTAAATTGGCACATAAACTCTCTTTGCTTCTCGAAGAAATCGTTATTTCCTAAACCGCTTGACCAGTTTCTCGTCTTCTTTACGATCGTCAACACCACCTCTTCTGGTAGATTGAGTAGAGCAGGCTTTGTCTTTTCATCTTCGTCTTGATCCAGCTCCATTGCAGCGCCTTTGGAGGAGGAAGGATTCAGTTTGGATTTCACAATCGCTCTGGATCGCTCAAAGGTTTCGCTCTTCTTCATGAATCGATCCAGTCCTTTCCTAAGTGGTTTGAATAATTCGAAGGTCCAAGGTAGAATAGAAATTATGTTACGGTTCGTCTGGTTCTTGGTCAGAAAGAAGAAAGATTATTCCCTTCGTCGAACCCAGCAGCAACATGCCACGTGTCATAAATGTCATCCATCGGAAATGATTCACAATGACTTCCTTCAAAGAAATTAGGATGTTCTGAAAAACTTGAGCTTCGCAGCAATTTCATCTTTCTCAGAGAAGTCGTACTCAACAGAGCAGAATGAGTCTAGCGCCTCGGAGCTATATGAATCCATCGTTCACATATCAAACTGGTGTCCTAAAATTACATAATCGTACAGCTCAAATCATCATCATTTTTTAGTTGAGATTCAATTTCTGCAACCCCATCTCTTCTAAGTTTCCTATCTGCTCTTCGTCTTCCTTCTCCACCTCCTTCGTCTTCTCGTCTCCCAACGGGCTCTCCTTCTCTATCCGCGTACTCTTTACACCTTCCCCATTTCCTAGACCTAAAGAGCTAGAGCTGGAATTCGAATTGGCAGAGTTCATGACGTTCGAAGTTAAAGATTTGATTTTGGATTTCTTGGAAATTCTCGTCTTTTGTCCTCCTGGTCCGTGCATTGAGACTCCTGGAGCTGTATGGTTATGGAATCGAAGAAGAGGATCGGGAAACATCGAGGAGGAATTGCGATGAGGGACGGATTGGGGGGGGGGGTGTTGCAAGGTTGAGATTTGAGATATTGGGTTGGAAAAATTTGGAGACCAAGTCAGAGGAAAAAAATGTAAGCGGACAAAATTTTGGATCCGCTTATACGAGGAAATGTGTCAAAGGATTCGAGTGCAGCGTTTCAACCCATCAAGAAGGTCAGAGAAAACTCACGTTGAATTTCAGTTTTCAAAGTTCTTCGAGCTTTACTTTTGGGGTTTGGAGCTGATTTGAAGGGGGTTCATTTGATTGAATAGCAGAGAAATATCGAGAAGTGAGATTGAGATGTTGAGAGAGGGGTAAAGAGAAGGATGTGAGTTTCGAAAACGTGATAGATGCGGTGGCGCTCTCACAAGGATTACCTCTTTCCAAAGTAGATCTTCTTTGGACTTGGACTTGACCGAAAAACCAATTTGTGATGAAATCCCAAAAGACTTGAAGAAGAAGGATCAGGACTACTCACCATTAGTGTTTTCAGTCAAATAAAACCTTCTCAAAATCATAATGGCTTCTTCACGATAATAACCTCCAACAGCTTCATATCCAGGAGAATAAATCAAAGCCGGACTAATTCAAGAAAATTGAAAAGAGAGAGAAAAAAAACAATCAGCTATGCCTCAAAAATCAGTATGATTCCTTCAGGCTTTACTCCTCTCTCTTTCTCTCCAAATCAAAAACCTTTTCAACTCACTCATCATTAGCTCCTAAAACACTTCCATTCCCACCAAACCTTTCATTCCCAGCTCCAAAGACTACTCTTCCAATTCCAGCCATTCTCAAAGCAGTACCACACATGATACAAGGTTCAACTGTTACATAAAGAGTTGTCTCTTTGAAAGGATTGTCGTTAGTTGAATTTGAATGAGGGTCTAAGGCAAAATTGGATGATGATGGAGGATAGTTTTGAAGGATAAAATCTATTGCTTCTAGTTCTGCGTGGCGAGTTGCCTGAGTGGGGGAAGGGAAGAGGTGAGGGTAGGTGGGGAAGAGAGGTCAGAGGAGATCACCTATACGACCTTCAAAATGAAAACATCGTTTACACTACTTTGATTCAGGATTTTAAATTGTCAAACATCCTTTGAGCTTTTCTCCCATCTATGATCTTTTCTCTCTCTCTCTCTTTCGAGTCACGCCTGTGCCTTGCCTTTGTCTACTGTACTGCACTCTACTCACATTCATGAGTTCATTAGTTCTATTCCTAGCTCTACAAATGATTTTCCCATTCCTTACGAAGACGCTTCCGACTGGAACTTCATTGGCAGCGAAAGCTTCTTGAGCCATTTTTAAAGCTTCCCTCATCCAATTAAGATCTTCTGAAGATTGTTCATCGAATGGAACGTATCGAGCTGGAGATCCTCGACCATAAATGGCTGTTGGATGATTATGATTTGTGGAAGTGGAAGGACTTGAAGTTGATGCAATAGCCATACAAGGTGAAGATGAAGATAATGGAATGAATTAAGCCTGGTGGTTGTCCTTTCACTTTTGTGCGACCCTTTTGGCTTATCTGGCATCCTCCTGACACTCTCTATCCTATCCTACGGTCAGATGGCCATCTCTAAGAAAGCTGGGGCCAAGAAAGCTGGCGGTAAAGCTGCACCATCCACATCCAATTCCAAGAGCAATGGATCGAGTTCTAAAGGAGGAGTAGCTAAAGCAGATTGGAGAGAAGGTTTCAAGAAACCTCAAGCGGGCGTTTCTGATATGACTTTGCTGTCAAAGGTCTCAAATGAAGCTGTCAATGAAAATCTACAAAAGAGGTTTCAGAATAAGGAAATTTATGTGAGTAGCAGAGCTAAGAAGGTTAGATGCCAAATGGCAGTGCACACAGAGGTAGAGGTAGAGCGAGCGAAGGATCGAGCTGAGAGATAGATCCCACACCAGAGCATCCTCCAAATGAACGAGCAGATTTGAAAGGCTTTTTAGATTGAGAAATACAATTGGAATAGGCGGTCAACCTTTCATGATGAATCTGCTTCGAATGAGAGTAGAACTCACCCCTGTTCGCACTCCGCCCCTCTAACCTTCCACATCATCCATCTCTTATCTCCTATCCCCCCCCTCTCCAACACACAGACCTACATCGGAAATGTCTTAATCTCAGTAAACCCTTTCCGTGATCTAGGGATCTACACTTCAGAAATCCTGACTTCCTATCGAGGAAAGAATCGATTAGAGATGTCACCTCACGTGTATGCCATTGCAGAAGGTTCTTATTACAACATGATGGCTTATAAAGAGAATCAATGTGTCATCATTTCTGGAGAAAGTGGAGCTGGAAAGACTGAAGCTGCCAAGAGAATCATGCAATACATTGCTGAAGTTTCTGGTGGAGGACAAAGTGGTGGGATTACCGATATTAAAGATATGGTATTGGCTACTAATCCACTTTTGGAAAGTTTTGGTTGCGCTAAGACTTTGAGGAATAACAATAGTAGTAGACATGTGAGTAGAGGGAGAGGAAAAGGCAGAGGAAAAGGCAGAGGAAAGGGAAATGGAAAAAGAAAGGATGGCAATTCTGATTCTTTCGATCTCTCTCCCTTTTCACCCTTTTCAAATAGGGAAAATATCTAGAAATCATGTTTAATGAAACAGGCTCACCAATAGGAGCAAACATAACAAATTATCTCTTAGAAAAAGGTAGAGTAGTTTCTCAAATCAAAAATGAAAGGAATTTTCATATCTTCTATCAATTTACCAAAGCAGCTTCAGAAACCTACAGAGAAGTTTTTGGAGTTCAAGGTCCAGAAGCATATTCTTATACTGCAAATTCAGGTTGTTTACAAGTTGATGGAATTGATGATGAAGATGATTACAGAGAAACTAACAAGGCCATGAAAACTGTTGGGTTGAGTGACGAAGAAATTAGCGAGATTTTTAGAATGATTGCTAGTATTCTTTGGTTGGGAAATTGTAGTTTTAAGGAAGATAAGGATGGTAATGCTGTCATTGCTGATCAGGGAGTTCCGGATTTCGTGGGATACCTTTTGGAAGTCGATTCGGCTGCTGTTACTAAGGCGCTTACTATGAGGATTATGGAAACTAGTAGAGGTGGTAGAAGAGGTGAGCAGAGGTTGAAGAAAGCTAAATGATACCAGATGAAAGAGCGAATCCTGCTGGCTCTAATCGAAATCATTCTCCCGCTTTTTTGGCATCGACAGGTTCCGTCTACGAGGTCCCCCTCAATCCATCTCAAGCAAGTTCAGTAAGAGATGCCTTATCAAAAGCCATTTACAACAATCTTTTCGATTGGATCGTTTCCAGAGTTAACAAATCCATGAACACAACTCTTCCAACTACCAATACCATCGGAGTTCTAGACATCTATGGATTCGAAATCTTTGAGAACAATTCTTTTGAACAGCTTTGCATCAATTACGTTAATGAAAAATTACAACAAATTTTCATTGAATTAACTTTAAAGAAAGAACAAGAAGAATATGCTTTCGAACAAATCAAGTGGAATCCTATTAATTATTTCAATAATAAGATTGTATGTGATTTGATTGAAGAGAAGAAACCTCCTGGAATTTTCGCTGCTTTAAATGATGCTTGTGCAACTGCTCATGCTGATCCCACCGCTGCTGATGGAAGTTTCGTTCAGAGATTGAGTATGTTGAGTAGTAATCCTCATTTCGATTCTAGAGGTAGCAAGTTCTTGGTGAAGCATTATGTGAGTTTTCGAGAGGTCTTCCAGCGACGTTGTGGTAGGTCAAACTGACCTTCCCTTTCCCCCCTTTCCCCCTCCTTTCAGGCCGGAGATGTCATGTACAACATCTCTGGAATGACTGACAAGAACAAGGACGCTCTACTCAAGGATATCTTGGATCTAGTAGACTCTTCCTCAAACGATTTCTTACATTCGTTATTCCCTGATCGACCAGATCCAGATTCAAAGAAGAGACCTCCAACAGCTGGAGATCGAATCAAGTCCAGTGCAAACGCTTTGGTCGTAAATCTCATGAAATCTCAACCTTCTTATATTAGAACGATCAAGCCTAATCAGAACAAGTCGCCTACAGAATACGATACGTCTGCAATTCTTCATCAGATTAAGTACCTAGGTTTACAAGAGAACATTAGAGTTAGAAGAGCTGGTTTCGCCTATAGGAATACCTTTGAGAAGATGGTTGAAAGATTCTATCTGTTGAGTCCAAATACCAGTTATGCTGGTGAATACACTTGGACGGGAGATTCGAAATCTGGATGTGAGAAAATCTTGAACGATGTTGGTATCTCGAAGGATGAATGGCAAATGGGAGTTTCAAAAGCTTTCATCAAGAATCCAGAAACTCTTTTCGCTTTGGAAACTATGAGAGATAAATATTGGCATAACATGGCTATGAGAATTCAAAGAGCTTTCAGAAATTATTTGAGGTATAAGAATGAATGTGCTATCAGAATTCAAAGGATGTGGAAGAATAACAAAGAGAAATTGGTTTATGCTCAAATGAGAGATTATTCTCATCAAGTTTTGGCTGAAAGAAAGGAAAGGAGAAGATTTAGTTTGATTAGTATGAGGAAGTTCTTGGGGGATTATCTTGATGTCGGAAGTGGAAATTCTGCTGAAGGTGAACTGTTAAGGAATGCTTCTGGAATGTCTTCAAACGAAACTGTCGCTTTTAGTTCAAGAATCCAACTGCTGATTTCGAAATTGGGTAGATCAAGTAAACCTTCTCCTAGATTCCTGGTTTTAACTGATAAAACTCTCTACATCATCGTCACTCAAATGGTCAACAAGCAAATCCAAACCATCTGTGAAAGAAAGATCGCTTTAAACCAAATCTCAAATGTTGGAACTTCAGAACTAAGAGATGATTGGTTAGTTTTAAACGTCAGAAATTCTGAAGAACCAGATCCAGTTCTACATTGTTATTTCAAGACTGAATTGATTACAACTTTACTTCAAAGAACTTCTGGTTCCGTGAATGTTACGATTTCCAATTCTCTAGAATTCTCAAAAAAGAAAGATAAGAAATCAAACATCACTTTCAAAAAGGATGAAACTGTTCAAAAAGATGATGTTTACAAATCTTCAACTGTCAGCGTTTGTACTGGTGAACCTGCAAGTAGTCAAAGTAGACCTCCAGCGAAAAAGAAACCTGGTATTGTTAGACCTATTACCGGTGGAAAATTGCTTAGACCTGGTGGACCAAGTAATGCAAACAACAAACCGAAGCCAAGAGCCGTCCCTAGAACTACCAAAGCAGTCGCCTTACCAAGTGGAAATTCTTCTTCAGCCGGTACTCCATCAATTCCAGCGGCTTCGACTTCAACTCCAACTTCTTCAAGAGCAGCTCCACCTCAACCGAAACGAGCTTCAGTGGCTCCACCTCCAAGACCACCTCCTCAAGTCTCTGCAACTCCAAAGTACAAAGCTCTATTCGCTTTCGAAACTGATGAGAATGGGGAGATGGCTTTAGTCAAAGATGAATTAGTGGAAGTCTCTCAAAAGGATGATAATGGTTGGTGGTTAGTCAAAAAGAATGGTTCAGAAGGTTGGGCTCCTTCAAATTATTTAGAATTAGTTCCTCAAGCTCCACCTCCAAAACCAAAACCAGCTCCACCTCCTCCAGCGGCAACTAAAAGAGCACCTCCAGCTGCTCCAGCTGCTTCTTCTCAATTCAATCCAGCTTCAAAATCAACTTCTTCTTTCGGTGCTCCAGCTCCGGTTATTAACAAACATAAACCAGTGAATACTGTTACTAAACCCTCTGAAAGACCTACTGCTGAAACTGCTGATCCAAGCGCTCAACCTAGAATGGTCATGCCTGGAATGGATCCTGGTGGGTTCGCAGCGGTTTTGGCTAAGAAGAAAGCTCAGGCTGCTGCTGAAAGAGGTGAGGCCCCAACCAGTTCTAATGGAGCTTCTTCTACTCCTCCTCAACTTAAACCTAAACCACCTGCTGCTCCACCGAAACCTAGTTCAAATGGAAATGGAACGACAGGTAGAGCTATGCCTCCTCCGCCTCCTAGGAGGTGAGGATTGGGAGGAAATCAAGGATTGGGGATGAGGATAGATGACATTGAGGAGAGTGAGAAGCTGGATCTGAGGGTTTGATCTTGCTTCGCCGGGAGGGACTAAGGCTTGGGAGGAATGGCGATTAGATGGGAGAAAGGGAAACGATCCGACGCTGGATACCAATGAGGCGAAAGGGAAATGTTTTGAAATTGTAAATACAGGGATAGGTTTTCTTGTTTCCACCCTACCCCCTTTTATTTAGCTATGCTTTTATCTCCTTTTGAGAAATGAACCTCTCGATGAATCTTGATGCGAATAGTGATCCGAAAATTGAGCCGCAGCGGAAGGTTTCTCTCAAACTTTGGTGACCACGACATGTCACGCGATGATGTAACGATTTGAATGAATGGCTGGAGACTTAGATTGGGCATTGATTTGAGGGTAGAAGATAGGCTTGAAGTTTGGACATTGAAAAGAGCCTTTTGGGCTAGGACTGAAGTTCAGAGTTCAAAGAACTATAACTCATTGAAACGGAGCACCTCGATCGGCTTGACCAGCCAGGGCTTTTCCAACGAAGAAAATAGAAGACACCATTGGAAGCACAGACAGACAAAGAGAAAAAGGGGGGGGGGAAGAGAAAAGATCAGATTGTCAGCATCGCCTCGTTCAAACATGTTCCACACGATTCTGATACTTCAGTTTCGTTTACTAACCTCGACCTCTGGATTCCATTTCGCCCAGAAAGGGTTGCTCAAATGATATTCCTGAGAAGATTCCTTTTCGAATCTCTCGACGATTGCGAACTTGGTTGGATCATTCACGTCTTGGTGAGTTAGCCAAGAGATGGTCTCACGATCTTGAGAGTAGACTTTGGTGGATTCACGTAATTTGGCGATCATTTTGTCGACGCATTCGGGCTTGACCTATACAGAGGGAGAGTAGAAGAAGGAGAAAAAACGAAGAGGTCATTGAAAGTCCGCTGATTCATACTCGTGAAGGCTCTGCGTGATTCTGGAAAGAAAACTAAGCATACCTGAGCATGGCAGACTGAAGGGGGAGAAGGAAGAAGAAGAAGAAGAGAGAATCGAAGGATAAGTTGAAGATTTGAAGAAGAAGAAAAGACACTCCGTTCAACCTTGGGATGATGAGAGCTGAATCGAATACTGGATTGATGCAGGATCAAGAAAGAAAAGTTCAAGGTGTTCAACATTCTTACTTACTTAGAGTGTAAACCATTTGGAAGAATTGGTGCAGATGTTACGGAAGGAGGAGCTTGGGCAGAAAAAAGGCCTTGCAATCTCTCCGTCTGCGTTAAGAGTCGAGATAGGCACAGCCTCGCATCATCTCGAGTTTCACTTCTACACATATTGCCCACAAATCGTTTCAAAAGAGGGATTTAAAAAGAAGGGGTAGATTTAGGGGGCTTGAAAAGTCAACTGCTGACCGCGCTGCAGCTTGGACTTTTTTTGGTTATCACTTCATCGATTCATCCATCCGTACATCACTTCAACACAAACAAACTCGATTCATTCCAGTCTTCATTATCTTCAGCTTCCACTCAGTCGCTCTTTCCTTCAGTAGAAGATGAATTCGCTCAAGCGAGATGCAAGAGGTTTGACCAATCTCGATATCTTCATCACCTCCAGCTGCATCTTAGCAACCTCTCTCACAGCTGGTTCAATCTTTTGTTTCCCAATCTTTGGTCCAAGTCTAACTAGGGATTTGGGATTGAGTCTGACCCAGACAAACACTATCTGGTGAGTTTCAAGAGACTGAACAGAGCAGATCAGCTGGTGATAAGGAAAGTCATCCACCATGGGAGAGCTTGACTGAGCTATATTGGGTCGGTACGCGTTCATGGACCTCAAATTGTACTCGAAATGATTCGGGAATGACAGAGAGAGCCTTAGAGCACAGAGCGGAAGGGAGACCATTCCATCTCTCCACCTTATCCCATCTCTCCACCTTCGACTGACCTCTCCCGCCTCTCCTCTATCCAGGTCGGGCGCAGTCCTTGGAGAATACATCTCAGCAGCAATCTGGGGAGCCTTAGCAGATCGATTTGGGCCAAACCTCCTCTGCGTGTCAGCTTCTCTCCTATTCGGAACTGGTTATCTCCTCATGAGTCACGCCGACTCGACAGCCATTAAAATGTTGGAAGCTGGTCAAGACCTTCATAATCTACAGAGCTGGCATTCTCCAAGCGGGTTCGTTGCCATGTCAGCGTATTTCGTTCTCGTTGGAGCAGGTGTAGCTGCAAGGTGAGAGACAACCCTCTTCTTTTGACATCTCCCCTTCAGCTGCTTTTGTTCTCTTACGAGGACACGTCATTATCTCTACACCAAGAGGCCACTTTGACGCAAAAAAAATGACTTAATTCAATTCAATTCAATTTTCCTTCAATCGCTGACAGACCTTATCCTGTCTTTCTCCATAATATCTGCCAGCTACTTCTCTGCTGTCATAGCATCAACTAGACTCTTTCCTTCAACTCCAGGTCTAGCCATTTCAATTCCTCTAACTCTCTTTTCGCTATCATCTCTCTTCCTCTCTTGGATTGGAACTGAATTCTTTGTGGATCCCGAGTCCGGAGAACTCAACACACCATCTTTTCTTACCTTCCTTGGAACTCTCCTATTCATAGTCAACATCATCTCAGCTCTACTGATGAAAATTGGAAATCCTCCAGATCCGTCAAACATCTCAGCACAGCCAACTCAGGCAAACAATCTTCCAGCATCAGAAGAAACGCCTCTACTTTCCTCAAGATCTACCGGTTCGGAAGCAGAAGTCTCAACGATACCTCTACTACCAGGAGTCCCCAAAGGTCCTTCTCTAAAAAACTTCCTACAAACGCCCTCCTTCTGGACACTGTCTCTCCTTCTCTTCGTAGCGGTGGGAGGATCAGAAATGGTCATGAGTAGTGTTGGAAGTATGACTGTCTCACTTCTTGGAAGCCTAGGTGGAAAGGATCAAGGCTCTACTCTCTCAGAAGCAATTCGTCAAGGAGTCTTAATCGCCTTCAAATCCGATTCTTCCTCTCATCTAGATCCTGGACCCAAACTTGGAGGTGAAGCATTAAGAATCAGATCAGCTCAAGTTTCCCTTCTAGCAATATCAAACACGCTGGCTAGATTGGGTGCAGGCTTAGCTTCGGATTTACTCTCTCCTTCAAGAATCAAGACTTCAACTTCAACTCAGGATCTTCCTTCCCATTCGAGATCTTCACAATCGACATCTTTCGGTCATTTCAAACTACTCCTTACCAAAGGGAAGGTTCCAGATCATATTAGTCTCTCAAGAATGACTTTGATTCTGGTGGCCATGCTTGGTCTTTTCGTTTCATTCTCTTACACTGCCTTCAAGTTAGAATCGACTGATCAACTTCCGATCATCAGTATCCTTACTGGTACTGGTTATGGGCTGGTGTTCGCTTTGGTACCATCGGTGAGTCTTCAGAATGTTGTCTTTGATTTCTGTAAAAGACTTTCTGACCTTCTTCTTGGCTTGCCACTGTCAGATCATGGCGACTGCTTACGGAATTGCTCACTTCGGAAGAAATTGGGGTCTGGCTAGCTACGCTTGCGCAGCAGGTGAGTTCACTGCAAAGGAGATACTCTACATTTTGTTCGGACCGATTCTAAAAGAATTTTTCACTTATGTTGGCCCACATGCCCTTCTCCTCTGTCTGCTCTCCCGTCCATTCTACAGGGTCACTCTCCTATTCTCTTCTCTATGCTACTGTCTCAGACTACGTCGCCTCAAACGATGTGGACCCAAATCTCAAAGACGCTGACGACAAAGCTGGAATCTGTTATGGAGCTCAATGCTTCAGACCAAGCTTCATCTTTGCTTCTTTGAGTCTTCTAGTTGCCTTAGGGCCTGTCATTCAACTGTGGAGGAAATGGAGGCAGTTTTTGTAGCCCTTCTTCCCCAGTCCTTGACGTGAATCATTTTCCGGATACTTTTTCAATCTCTCAAGCTCCATCTTTCTTCTCCTGTACTATAGTCAGCAATCTCACACGTACTAAACACCATTCCAAAATTAATGCATACTCATTCCGAACCAACTTGATCTTTGTGAGGTGCAGACATGTCTCCACCTAATCAGAAGACCTTGATCTCTCTTTCCGCCGGTCTTTTCATCAGATAAAAGCTACTGAAATTTTATTTTTACCTAGAAACCAATTGGAATGCCAGTCTATGGACTGTGTTCGTTCATTCGAAGATCATTTCCCTTCATCTCTGATTTCAGGTCTTGGGTTGAAGCTAGACTCAAAAAGTGGGAGCTGTGGGAACGTTCCAGCGAGCTTTGACGACTTATCACTTCACTTTTGAGGTTAACTGGTGAGTCGATCAGAGTGCAGCTAGAAGGTCACGTGTGAGGAAGGAGAGGACTCGCGTCGAGGAAAGCAAGGGGTGCGAGTCCTTGAGGACTCTCATTTCCTGAGTTTGTTCCCCTACTTGAATTTTTAGCTGTGTTTGAGAATATGCGAGAAACAGGTTCTAAATTTCTCTTCATAAGCAAAGTCATCACATTCATCGAAGGAATAAATCAGTCCCAAAGAATGCTATCCTCCCTCCAACTATGGCAAGGCAAGGTTCAATAAAATGATCTGGTAATAACGATCCTCCATCAGCTCCCAGGATTCCTTTTATCGATTTACAAACTTCTCCTCCTAAGTTCAAGGGTCACTATCAAGATCAGAACGTTGGTCAGAGTTCCAAATCGACAGAAGATATTAATAGACCAACACTTAAACATAAGAGAACCATGAATTCAATGTCGTTGTCCAAACATTTTAATTTTCCTAAAAATAGAGAATCTAAAGATGAGAATGGAGTGAGGGGCAAAGATGGAGATCAAGGGATGTCAAAAGAAGTAGATTTACTTAGGGCAGGCAAAGAAATTTTAGGCCCAAATGAAGATGACTGGAAAAGGGATTACGCTCATGAAATGAACCCACCTCTCGCCATTCAGGGAACATCGAACCAAAGTCAATCAAATTCAAATCCAAACTCGAGACAATCCGACTCCTTTCTTGAAATCTCTTTCTTAGATTCTTTGAATTCAGCTCCTGAAATCTCAAGAAATTTATCTTCTATCAGATCTAATCTTTTGGAGGTTCCTAGTTCAAATCTTACAGTTTCGAACGAGCTTTACACCCCTAGTAGAGAGAAGCCTTTCAACCATCAAGGTTCAACTTCTTCTACTCCCAATCAAAGGATTAAACTTGACGAGTTGGAAAACGACTCTTCTGCTTATCGACAGAAGGAACAGGAGAACCTCTCGTTGAGAAGGGTTGGGCTTCTTGAAGAGTTAGGAATGGGAAGTGAGGGCGTTAAAGAAGGAGAGGTAGAAAAGACCGAGGTTACAGATCTCTCAGACCAAAAAATTCCTTCAGTAGGAGTGGAGGGAAAACCTGTGAAAGATCGATCGTTCTGGGGATCGAGAAAATCCAAGGGAAAGGAGAAGGAGAAGGCGGTGTCTTCGAAGAAGGGGTGAGTGTTTGATGAAAAGATGTTGACCTCGATTCAGAAAGGCATTGTGGTTGTTCGAGAACACCTCGATCAGAGTTCTAACTTTTGCTACTCTTGTTCTCTGCAATTTTCCACTCTACGAATCATTCCCAAACGAGTCAGGTCTCAACCCCCACCAGCTTCTATTCAAAATTCCATTGCTTTCCCAACCTCTCAACAAAAGCTGTTCTCAACTTCCAACCTCGCAAATGATATAGAACCTCAACTTCCGAAGCCTCTAAATACCCGTCAAAGGCTCTTATCACTTTTCAGAGGCCAAAACAAGCTATTTGGGAAGAATCCAAACGTCATCTTGTCACCTTCCAGAGGGAAACGGATTCCGGTATCAACTCCTCCTAGAGATTTAGCTTCCACTTCCTCTCCACGCAGACGTACAAGAAACTCAGGAAGTACTGAAAAACAAGACACTCAACGAAGAATGGAAACTTTCAAAGTGACCTCGCCAGGTAGAACTCCGCCCAGAAGAATTAGAATCAAACCCAAATCAAGTCCTCAATTCAGTCGATCCCCGAATCAGTTGTCGAATCAATTGTCGACTCCAATCCATCACTTTCAACAATCAAATCTTAATCTCTCACCTTCGATTCACCTCTCAAGATCTCAAACTCTTCAACAATTATCTTCAAAACGAAATCCAAGTGGTTTCTTATCTCCTCAACCTTTTGCAACTCCTTCTAGATCTCAAATCCATGCGATCATTAGGAAAGAACAAGCAAGAAGAACTAAAAACGAAGAGAGGCTGAAAACTCTAGCCTTTTTAAATGGAGATTTGAAAGCTAGGAGAAAAGATGAAGGTTGGAAAGAGGTTGGAGGAAAGGTGAATCTAATGAAAAAGTTGGAGAGAGAAAGAAAACTGAGAGAAGAGGTGGAACATGAAATTGGTAGTCAACAAGCAAAGGCGAAATTAGAGATTCCAAACTGGAAATCTGGTATGTTCAAGAACTCCTCTCCAAGTTCGGTTGCATCCACTTCCCAAGATCATGGGTTTCAAGAACCTCGATCTGATACTACTCCAAGCCGCTTTTCACCTGAATCTTCAGATTTAGATCCACCTTCAACTCCATCAACTATGAGAGCTTCTCTGACTCCTTCGAGTATTGGTAGACCTCCTTTACCTCAAGACGTGTCAATTGGGATAGGTCATCTTTTAAGATCTCATGAGAGAGCTAGGGAAATTGCGAGGGGAGAGTTTGTGGATTTGGGAAGCCCTGTTGTCAGAAGATAATTGTATGCTTTTGTAGAAGGTAGTTTTTCTTGTGTTTGTGATTTCTTTGAATGGCAGATTGTAGTCCAAAGTTGATCCGCTGTTCTCGTCGAACTGATCTACAACTACTGGAATCTCTTCTGGCCTGCTCTCTGATCTCTGAAAGATTCACGACTCTCCAGAAAATTCTGCTGTCGTCAATCAAATTCCACCAGAGCTTACAGACCTCCTTAGCTTTAACCATGTCTCCAGTTTCTACCTTCTTGAAAGTAGTGAGAAAAGGTTCAGATGGTAAGGCATCGTTGATGGATCTCATGTTGAACTTGTAACGTACATCAAATGATGTCTTGCTTTGAACAGATGGATAAATCCGACGCTGTGATGGATGGGATTGAGAGAGAGGAGAAGAACGGAAAACCCCCGCTGGAAAGATCGACCGTCTCGAGACGAAAGACCCCAGAATGAGAGAGAGACTCCAACTAACGAGATCCCTTGGTTCTAGTTCATTAAAATCATAGATCGAGTCACGAAGAACAAACAAAATGTCAAGTCAAAAGGATTGGAATTGAAGATCCCTCGCCCCCTCTCTACGCCTGACCCCTCCTCATCAAATTCCTCCTGATTTTCCTCTTCTTGTTCCCAACGACATGCAGTCCATTTCCTTCACTTGTTCCCTCTCCATCATCTCCCCCACCATTACCAAACCCCTGAGGTTCTAACGGCCATTCCAGATAAGGTACTCTCTCAACCTCAACTCCAGCGAATCCTTCCTTCTGATAGGTTTTCTTCGAAAGACTACCATTAGTACTTGCTTTCACACCTTTGAAATCCAAAGAGCCCCAAATAGGTAAATCTAAAGCCCCTTTTATTAAAGCTATTCGCGGAGATCTTGAAGTGGGAAGAGAATCCAAAGAAATTGGAGTTAGAAGATGGATTTGATTGTTAGATAAATCGATAGATCTTACTATTCCAAGACCTAAGCAAGTTGAAAAATAAAGGCTGGGTAGAGGCTTACTTAATGAGGTCCTCCATTTTTTGGTAGATTCTGTTTGTTCCTCAATTTGAAGTTCCATTTCTTCATCTTGAGGTTCATCTTGACATAGAACAATCCCAACTACACTACCATCCAAAGCAGCTAATTTCAGCCGATTTTCAACCTTAGAACCAAAATCTAAAACATGTAAGCCACCTTTCAATCCTTGATCCACATCGATGATATAAGGCCTTTGAGCTAAAAGCGGTAAAGAGAAATCCCAAGATGGTGGAGCAGTGGATCTATAATTAGGAAGACAACTCGAATGAAAATAACTCATTAAAGAAAGTGATCGATTATCAGAAGCGTTGATCTTTTTTGAAGATGCAGAGGCACTTAAATCTTGTCCATTGGATTTTCCTGGGCTTCCAAAACCTTCTAAGTTGAAGATCAGAGGACCTAAATCTCTAAGTTGACCCATTTCATCCCGGTAGGGTTCAGCTCTAACCGGCTTAACTATTGGAACTTCTTGTTCTCCAAGTGAACTGAGCTCAGTATCCAGAGAGAAGATATGAGAAGGTTTCGTAATGAATTCGATCTGGGAAAGTAAATCTGCTCCTAAACCTTTAGTCCACCCACAGGTATTAATGATCAATGGAATTGGTTCGGCTTCTCCTTCTTCTGAAGATTCTTCGACCTCTCTCGTTAAACCTCTAAACGTTTCCATCAGATCATTAATGCTTTCCAAATAAGTAGAAGGATCATCTCTAGGAGTGATATCACCAATGAAGTGACCTTTCAACGGAATCCTAGCTGAGCTCCAATTCGGCGAAATTGAGGGATAAGTTGAATTTGAAGTCTTTTGTCTGTTCCCTTCTGACGCCAGAGCTTCGTTACCAAACAGATGAAGTCCTATCATTCCAGGAGGTCCAAATTCTGGTTGACCAACGTCCAACTCTAAGAAGCCAGCTTTGAAACCTTTCCGCCTTTTGCTTTTCTTGTCCTCACTGAGCGTCTCCGCTTCACTACCAATAGCTAGAACCCTTTCCAACCCCAGTCTAGCCAAAGTAGATTTCCCCACTCTCTTTGGGCCTCTAATCAGAACCACAGTTTCGCCTTTACATTTCTGACCAAAGGGAGTTGAGACTTGATGAGTAGGAACAAACAACCCAGGTTTAGAAATAGAAGGTTCAACTTCAATTTCTTCTTTCAAAGATCTTTCTATCGAGTTCAAAGCCAGTTTCCAATTTGAAGGAATAGACAAAGTCGACAGGTTTGATATTGGAGTGAAAATCGGATGAAAACCTGGTAAATTCGGATTCCAAGTTGTTGAAGAAGGAGAACTTTCAGAATCAGATTGGTTGGGAGTTGAACAATTGGAGGGATTTGAAGTTAGGAGAGAGAAAGGGTTCAATCCAGCTAATGAACAGACCTTTCCAATGGAGTTGAGGTTAAGGGTTGAAGAGGGTAGAGATTTGATGAGAATCGTAGAGGTGAAATGAGAGGAATCTAGTAGATTTAGAGTGTTGATTGAAGTTGACGGGAGAGGGTCGGGTGACATTGAATGGATGTTGATAGCTTGAGGAGTGGAGATGCATCTAATTGTCGGCAAAGGTGAAGTTGTAGGAGCTAGAACTACTCTAAATCGATTTGAAGAAGACGCACTTATGAGGGAATTGTTGAGTAGGATTGAACCTGATAGGACTTGGATCGAATACATGCCTACTGAAATGAGGGTCTGTGAGAGAAGATGTGAGGAAGAGATACAGAGATCATTGAAGTTTGGAGTGGACAGTGAGATGGAGAGTGAGATGAGAAAGTAATAAAGGAATGAGGGAGAGAGGCAGAGAGAGGGCGTCAGTCAAGGTTCCAACATGTCGACTGTTTGGTCTGAAAGAACGTTGTAACAAGAGAATCTCCGTAAATAGTATTGGACATTGGTGTCTGGATAGCAGTGGGCTCCAGCCACTTCTCAAAAGTATAAGCTAGAAGCATTCAATCTTCCTTTTACTTCGCAAGAGATTTCTTGCTCTATTTCCTAGCTGATTGAGACCTTTCTCATCGTGTTAATAAATCTGGTCAAAGTGCTATCTTAAAACTCACCTCATCTTCCATCAACCCACAAACGACTCCTTCTGTTCTCTCTTGACCCATCTCTCCCTCTCCCTCCCCCTCTCGAACCCCAACCCCAACCCCATTCCATCTAGCTACGTTCCTCTTCCGCCTTTTCCAATCTTTAGCTCCCAAATCATCTGACCATCTAGGAGTGAAGGTACTGTAGACCCCATTGTATCTCTTAGAAGCAGAAGCTGCTTCCTGATTGGAAGAGACCTTTGCACTTGAAGTAGAACCAGAAGGTTTGTTTGACTTGAAAAGACTAGTCAAAGAACTCGAAGCAGAATACTTTGCTCTTGAGAATGAACCTGGTTCTGGATCTTGTTCATCACTACTGCTATCTCCATGTTGATTCAGTTCCAGTTGAGAGGAAAGTCGAGAGGCAACTTCAGATCCAAGTGGAGATTGAAAGGAGTGACTCTCTGAGGATTGAGTTCTAGATTTGGGTTTAGCTTTGGCTTTACCTTTGGCTTTTGAAGCTGAAGGAAATGTAGAAGGGGAAGAAGATTGTTGATTCAAACTGGAATGAGAAGGTGAAGATGATGAAGAAGATGGAGCAAATGCTAGTTGACCCTTCTTGAGTGAGTTCGTCTTTGAACTTGAATGACCTTTGGAGCTGTTAAGGCTCTTAGATTTGGAGATCGGAGTAGAAGTAGAAGAAGAAGGAGTAGAACCGATTGGAACAGAAGAAGTAGATTCAGGTATGGCTGAGGATGATGATGATGCTGCAGATGCTGCAGATGCTCTAGCTCTTCTAGCAGCTATAGCACTCAGGGGTGCACAGTTAGATGAACTTGGACTTGAAAAGCTTTGATTCATCGAGAAGGAGAATTGGAAATCATCTTGAAAAGTGAGGTCCGGTGGAGTGGAGTTGTTAATGTCAAGAATTGAATTGAATTGAATTGAATTGAATAATTTTTTAGCGTCAAAGTGGCCTCTTGGTATACAGATAATGACGTTTTCTCGTAAGAGAACAAAAGTAGCTGAATACATACATGGCAAATAAAAGGAATCCGGGATTCGTGGGGCAGAGGAAAATATGGAGCGTTTTCAAAAAGTGGGACTAGTTTGAGAAGAGAAAAAGGGGAACGGAAACGGGAACGGAAACGGGAACAGGCAAACGGGAATGATTTATGAGGCAGTTATATAGTGAATCTGGGTTCTGGAAAAGAAAACTTAATGAGTCAAGTATCTCGCTGATTGACATCGGACGACCTTCAGATTGGAGATAGAGGTCTTGCTCTCGAGTCAGACCTGGGCAGAGGAAGGGATGGACCTGTGAGATTTCTTCCGAGCAGCGATGGCAGTTGAGAATGGCTGAATCGTGCTCGCGGGTTAGATGGTAGGCTTTGAAGTCTCCCTTTCCAGTTCTTGCTTGTACTAGTTTGAGAAGGTCCTTTCTTTTCCACTTGAGCTCTGGAGGAGGTCTTAAGGTTGGTTCGCTCTTGCAGAAATAAGATTGTTCTTCCTTTCGTAACTTTCCCCTCTCAACGTCTCAACAAAGAGTTAAGATCTGATCATCCGGCAACAGCAAACTGGTGATTTTTCTTACCAACAGAATCAGACCAAAGCACAGAAACGTTAAGTTGCTGACCTTTTTATCTTTTCATACGCCTGTTTCGAATCATTAGATTTGATTCGCTTCAGATCGATTGCCTTATTACCCTTTCAATCTTCATCTACATAGTCCACTTTGCCTCGAATCACTTTATACTCAGCATCATGGCAAAAGGAACCAAGAGAGTCAACGAGGATTCCTCATCTGACTCAGTCGCACCATCCAAACGCAGCTCTGAACAGCAACAAGCTCTCTGAACTCAAACTGACTGAGAAACTGAAATCTAAAAGGAAAATTTCCAATTTGGAGGAGATGAGCGAAGGTTGTTGGAGGAAGAAGACTTCAAGGTCGACCGTCATAACCCCTTGCCAAAAATTGCTCCTTCATCGGCATGTTAGACTTGGGCAGCAAAGTTCAGAGATTCGGTCGGTGATGTGAAAGAGCTTTGCTGATCCAGAATCTCTACCGGAGTATTCGAGGTCAGAAGAAGAGAAGAGCTCAAAGCCGGAGAAGCATCTTCTCAAAGCTGCATCATCGAATTTTCTCCCCTTTCTCTGTTTTCTTTGAAAAATGACTTTATTCGAGACACAGAACCATCTTTGAAATGTAAGGAAGGCGAGGCTAAAGAGGGAGATGCAGAGAAGGTGCACATCTTGCATCTGGGGTTTCCTTTCCTTTGGGAGAGAGTCGGTTTAGACCTCGATCTGGTTCTTGACATCAGAGCGGATCCTTGATACAGTGGATCGACAGTTTGATTCTGATCTTCGTTACTCAGAAAACCTCTCTCTTCTTTCTTTTCTGTTCCCACCGAGAAAATGTTGACAATTTGATGGCCTTCTCCATATCATTCTTCCACCCCATGACTCTATTTCGCTGAATACTTTTATCTTATTAGATGCAAGACACAAATAAAAACAAACAAAGAACATGTTGAAAAAAAATTCACCTCAATTGGGAACTCGACATCTTTAACCTTCCTCCCAAATCCCGTGCTCCAACATGTCAACCACGGAAGATCTTTCTAACCGCGTTGCCAACCGCCTTTACGGAGTTTTTAATGCCATTCTTCCAGGCATTCCCAGAGCCTGGTCGGACCAAGGTACCAGGTCTGATGCCAGTAAACGCAGCTGCAACGGGATCCAAAGGTGAAACCTGCGCAAAATCTTTGCGCCTTTTCTCTGCCTGTTTCGACTGTAAACACTTAGAGAGCCAGGAGAGTTTTGAGTTGAGAAGGTAAAAGCAAATAAAGGCTGAACAAAAGGCGAGAGAGAGTAAAAACTTACTGGCAAGTTGTAATCGACTCCAACCATCTCACGTTTCACATGGACATTGGATTGCAAGTCTTGATCCTAAAGAAAGGCAGAGAAGAAAGTGAGTATCAGAGGCACTAGAAGTCACTCTGAAAGGTAGGAGAGATGCTTTACTCACGTTGGAAGATGGGACTGGAGCTGAAGACACCAAAACGGCCAAGATGGCTAAAGGCAAAGTGAATTTGACTAGTTGCATGTTTGCCGCTGGAAAATTTTAGATGGAGGCACGAAAAGAGTAAATGTCTGAATGAGTGGGCCGGCCACTGAAAGAAAGAAAGAAGAAGAAGATTTAGAAAAGAAAGGGGAAGAAGAAGAGGATGAGGGGAGAAAGGGAAAGAATCTGTCGTTTGAGCTCGTTATATAGCCTGAAATTCTGAAGGAGAGAACCTGACGAGCTTACTCCTGGTGGAGGAATCATTATGGAGCATTTTCAAAGGGCGATGGATGATGGAAATGCGAGGCGTAGTGCGTAAAAAGAAGGTCAAGACTTAGACTCGGTGATGATAAATTGATGATTCGCCGGCTTTTAAGCTTCACTTCTTTTTTACTCTTCGATCCTTTCTTTCATTCCGAGCTGATCTGGTTTCTTCACTTTTGGAGATGCACACATAGATTTTCACGAACTCGAAGGTAACTTTGGAACTTTACACCTTTACACCTCATGACTCAGCGTCTGACTGATACTCATTCCTCTATTTCCTCAATTCCACTCTTCCAACCTGTCTATCAAAGTAGTGAACTGGGTCAGAGCTCGCGAAGTGGAACGTTCTCTCGTCCAGATCTCCGAATCTGCAGTCCAAAGCAGCGGGGGCGTCAACTCAGTAAAACTCGATTATGGATGGGGTGATCGTGGGGTACTTCATGGTAGTGCCGCCGAGGGCGCCAGTCCCCGGCTCTATATTGTTTTGAAAGCTCCGGTCATGCTGATGTGCGAAGAATGAGGAATTGTGGATGGAAGCGTGAAATTCTTTAGGCAGAAACAGGTAAAGTGTTCAGAGTGGTGTACAGGGAGCTCACGTCTGAGCTGCGGAAGAAGATGAAAGTAGAACCAGACCGGATTGCGGAAGAAATCGGATAAGAGAGGACCCTGAATAGCAGGAAGGAGAGGAAAGAGAAAGAAAGGTCGAACTTGAGACTGGGAGAGGACGAAACCGAAAGAGTGTTGACTCAGAAGTCGGTTTTCTTCAGTCTGTTGGCGAGTGGAGATTCTTGCAATCCTTCTACATAGATCTTTGAGACTCAGAAGGAGTAGAAGTAGTAGAGGCGGAGGAACTTGATGCGTCATTGCGTGCTGCTGGACAGAAACTGGGTTGATGGTCAAACCAAAGGTTCGGGATTGACCTTTCGGCAGAATCTAATCTGGGAATCTTTCCATAAAGTAGCTTAACTTGTTTCAAGAAATTCAAGACTTTCTTTTGAGGGGCACTGAGAGAAGCGAAGCTTCCATTCAGTGAGGTGTGTTGCCACTTCTTCAAAGAGGTGAGGTTTTCTAATAGTCCTTCTGAAGCGGTTTTCATCTTATTGTGCTCCGGAAGATTTTTGTAAAGCCTGTCATGTAGAAGAGTAGACTTCCGTTGGATGATGCTAGTTCGGGTTTGACGTTTGACTTCAGGCTTTTGTCAACAGGATCTGGCAAGAGTTTCACCTGACTTTTAAAGTTGCAGGGTAATCTGCGATCTCCAAATTCAATACCTTCAGCCCCGAAAAAGAAAGCAGACGGAATCAAATTTGGATGCGTTGGTTGTTCGTTTTTCGAATTCTCTTTCAGAATTTGAGCTTGAGATGTTCAAATCAGGGATGATCTCCTTCAGAGCTCACATGTCTCTTGTGATATTAGATTCATTGGTCTGCTCAACGTCAATTGAATCCAAAGAATCTAAACAGATCCTTTTTGAGATATCCAGATCACTTACGTCTGCTGTAGAAGGGTGCTGATCTAGTCCTGCGGTCTCAATTGACTCAACTTCTGCTGCTTTAGGATTTTCCTCTGTCGCTGGTGTGTAAAGGATAGGGTTAGGGGCAGTAAAATAACCTGAGTGAAAATATGAAGAAGTGGTCCAAACTTTTCTCGGAATTCTTGCAAGCTCTTCCGGAATGTGTCTCCTCCGTTCTCATTATCGCTGTCGCTGTCAGTCTCGAGATTTTCGTTGTCATTGTCATTGGCAATGATACCGGTCATTTCAATGATGAATCAACAGCTCGAAGGCAGAAGAGAGAACAAGAAACACAGGGAAATGACGGAGGAGCTAGGAAGAGAGGCTGGGTCGCGGAAAGCCCAGGGCGAGGCATCTCCGACAATAAATCTGGCCATTCAGATGCGTGGAAGCCCTCCCTTTCCGAAGGAGAGAGTCGGGGAGGGCAATCGTAGGGTGACGCGTTGAGCCAATTTTCTCTTCGCGTCTTCTTTTGGCTCTAGCTTGCCCTACGATCACCCTATGATCGCCCCACCAGGAACAGTCAGTTGTTTTTTCACAGGGTAATCGTAGGGTGGAATCGTGAGGTGATCTTAGGGTGAAACAAGGGGCAATCGTTGGGTAATCCTAGTGAAATCATAGGGTCGAAACAAGCCAGAAAGGGATTCAAAAGCAGTTGAAATAACATATTCGAATAGATATCAATTGATTGTTGTATATTGACATGAAAGAGAGGGAGCAATGAAGGAGAAGAAGTCGAGAATACCCGCAGAGGCAAGAGATGAAGGATGGGAAGAAGGAAAGAAAGATTGAGAAAACTCACCAACTCATCAACTGAGAGTTTGAAACAAAAGAAAAGAGTTGGAACACATTAGATTAGAGTCTGACTGTAAGAAGAGAATGGCTTTGAGCCCCTGCTTCACCAATCGGTCTCCGTCTCCCTCTCCCATCCCGCCAGGCAAACCTCTACCAATTCTATAAGCCTTCCAATCGAGCAGTCTTCCCTCCCGGATTGAGTCCAACACGAACTCAGTTAAGACTACCTTGTAATCTTTGAATTCAACTATCTTCTTTGTAGTGAGACTACCGGCCACGATATGAGTGGTTAAATTTTTGCCGTCTAGGTAAGGTAGAACCTTTCCTCCATTGAGAAGGATGAGACGTGTCAGCTCTGCGAGAGGCGGCGTGGTATGTCCATTGATGTGAAAAGCTCAAGATGAGAAGACGGTAGAGGTAGCAGAGGTGGAAGGAGAGCTTGAATCCGTACTTGAGTTGTTGGATAAGATTTTTGAATGTTGCACTTGAACCTTTGACCTCTTGTTCTTCATGTAAAAGCTGCATTCTGAGCAAGTTTGGGATCGTTAGGTTCTTCTTGGGGAAGCTCCTCCTCCTCGAGTTGAGGTGCTTGAGGATGCTGCTGAGAGGTTGAGCCAGTTGAATCGGAGCAGAAGGGATGATGATGAGACATCATATGGATAATATTGAAAGGTCAAGATGGGGTCATGGTTCGAAGAACAAGTGTGAGTGGTGGGTGGGAAGGAGAAAGAGAACTTGAAGATGGAAGAAGGGATCCCGCCACTCAAAACTCGAGCCCACAAAGACAAAAGTAGGACCGATCTCTAAGCTTCATTTCTGAGCCTGAAAGACTGAAAGTGCTGATGTTGATGTCAACGCTCAATCATTCCTGCAACACGTCAGAGTGAGGGCTCTCTCTCCCGAACTGATAGAGAATCAATGTAATGGTTTTGCCCCAGCGAAAAAGATTCAACTGAGTTTGATCAAGTCAAGATGTCAACTGAGAGCCACACTTTATCGCAGAGCCAACAAGAACGGAAGGAAGGCGAACACTGGCGAAGGCGAGGAAAACGAGGGTCCCAAAACAATTTAAGGCCTGGGAGTCTGGGACTCGAGTTGAGGGGGAGTTCGGAGATCAAGGAACCAAATCCTTTGAATTTTGCATTTCATTTTCAGTTGAATTGAACCAAGAAACGATCAAGATGACTTTGAGAAGGAAACAAATTTTCTTGCTTCCACTTGCGGATTCTCAAGGGCAGTCGACGACGTTCGTGGGCTTCTTGACTCTCTCGCCTCCTCGTCTCACTCTCTCCTTCTCCGGTCCTGGACCCTCTGTACTCAGTGATTACAGGAAGTGAATCTGATCTTCATCGTCCTCTATCTTGTATCCTTAGAGACACGAGTCGTCTTTTCTTCCTCTGCTTCTGGATCAGTCGGCCCCTCCCTTCGCAGCTCGAAATGGTATAAAACCAGAGCAAAATCTGCAACTCTTATCAAATTTCTCGCTCCAACAATCTTCTCTCATCCCAATTCAACCTACCCAGCCCTCTTCTTCTCTCTCAACCAACCTCCAAACCATCAACAACTCTCCAAGATGCAATTCACCGCCACCCTCGCCTCTCTCCTCTTGAACGCCACCACTTGCAGCTTGGTCTCTGCTGCGCCAGCCCTGAAAGAACGGACAGTATTCTACATCGGCTTCTTCTTGGGGAAGAGCTGCTCTACTCAAGCTCCTGATTACATGACTTATGCTATCAAGGGCTCAGTCGCAGAGTGCTGGAAGTTCTGTTGTGAGTAGAGGTGGCGACTGAGCATCAGAGGAATCGAAGTGCTGAGATCGGAGCTCATTCTTCATGATCCGCTAACAAGACTTGTTTTTCCCCTCTCTCGGTCTGTACTGCTTCTATCTCAGGTTGCCAGTTCGTCAACACCTACGTCGACTTCAACTCTGCCAAAGAAGATGGAATCGAGAGTAGACTGCTTCCATTCTTAATCTTCTCCTCGACTCCACTTTGAACGCCATCTATAACTTCATTCATCTATTACCGTATCTCAGACCTGCCCTCTCTACAGCAAGAAGCACTTTGGAACCTCTGATGTGACCAACTGCGGTGGACAACACCAACTCGGAGATGGAGACCTTAACAAGATCCGTCACTCTGCTGGTTGGAACAAATTCTGAACTATACACTCACTAGTTAGATAAGTTGAAGAAGCATTTCCTTTCTCTCTGTGTCATCTCTGTAGCTCTATCTTCCGTACGGTTCTCTTTTGTCACCTTTTCGTTGTCACCAAACTTCATCAATCAAATGTCCGTCAGGCCATACTGTTCAATGTCTTTCAAAGTTTTTGCCTGACCCTGATGTCACTGAGGCTAATAACTCAAGAGCTCTGATAAGATGGAGAGTGAAGATTCGAGGAATTCGACTAGTTATTACATCATCGTCTTCTCATAACACTCTGCTTCTGATCTAATAGTCTCTCTCTCTCTTTCCTTTCCTGACCTCGAAATCAAGCTTGAAGTAGCACTTACTGCACTTATACTCACCCATCGTCAAGGGAAAGAAGACCTCATCAAGAGGGGACATCTCTTCTTATCACTAGCGCCCTTTCCCCCGCACTCTCTTTTCGCCCTTCTTTTCCGAAAGAGATCAGGGACTTGTTCTACGGCGTCGTCTAAGGAAGCTAAGAAGCCAAAGAAGCCAAAACATCGAAGGAAAGAGGAGAGCGAAAGGGACAAACAATCAGAAAGAAGGTCAAAGGTCTCGGAAGGATCCTGGATCAAGGACCTCCCTCTCGCACAGTCCATCGACTTTCTCCTTCCTCCTACTAAGTCGACAAGAACCGAGCACAGAACTTTAAAAAGGGGTAGAATTGAGTTGAAACGTTCAACTTTCCCTCCTTCTTCGTCACCTTTCCTCTCCTTCACCTTTCCCCCACACTCTCTCACCACACCTTTCGGATATTCGGATAGCGAATTGAGCTTCACTCGATAAGGTTTTCTATTCTTTGACCTCCTTCGCTCTCCTCTCCTCTTTTGGGATCTAGTCGTCACTCTTTTCAATCCTTTCCATCTGATTCATTCCTTCAGTCTTTCATTTCACTCAGCTTAGCAAGTGTAGTCCTTCAAGATGAGGTTGTCTCTATCTCTCCTTCTTCTAAACCTCAGCTTTCTAGCTTCAACCGCTTCTGCCTCCCCATCTCCTTCTCCCCATTCGAACTCTCCATTGACTCAACGATCCAACCACAAATCTCATGTCATTCCTTCAACCAGTGGACCATTAGTAGGATCGCCTTCAGCTCAAGATCTACATCAGCAATCTCAGGTTCTGAGTAACATTACAAAAGCTGAGAACGATGGAACTGCCAACAGAGTCAGTCATCAAGCTAAAGTGAATAAGAGTACTTTCATTCCTATCAATCCACCAAGTATTCCTTTGGCTGTTAGAGGTCCTTGTGAGTAGCGAGAGGTGCGTGTGAGAGCGAGATGGAGGGGAAGATTCGGTGAGGTCATGATGCAGCACCAGCTTGAGTGGGTGATCGGGATCAGTTGGACTCTTACTTGGGGATGTGAAGGCAAAATCATGATCGTTCTAGTGAAAGACAGGAGTGAGAAGCCAGTGTTCTAGAGGGATTGATGGGATCAGAACCATTAATGTAGCAGCGTCCACCCTGTCTACCTCCTGTAGCGCTCTTCCCGTCCTATGAGCTTATCAGGGAAGCTTTGCACTACTTTCGTCTCTTTTATGAGCTCTGAGATACCTCTGATAGCCCTCTAGGAAACGAGAACATTTCCCTCTAACCCACTCCGTCTTATCCTCCATACCCTCTCTCTTTTCTCCCCCTTCTTCCCATCCACCGCGACCTCTCTCTCTTTCCCTCTTCTCTCTTCAGACCTAAACGCCTGGGCCCCCTCCGGCTCTCTCCTCTCAGTAACACCTCCAAACGTAGTCGGAAATGGAGGATACCTAGCAGGTCAAGCCCCATCTTTCTGGACGTCCTCTTATGGAGCTGATGGAGATTATCGTCTAGGATGGAACGGTTTCATTCGAGTTGACAACGTCACTTATCAATGGCAGGGAGATGCTTTCGGAACTACAGTCGCTAAAGGGAAAGACGCAAAACAAATCAGCTTTGAATATACCGCCACTAGAAGTATTTTCAAATTTGATGCTGATGGAGTTGGCTTTACTGTCACTTTCTTGACCCCTATTACTCCGGACGATTATTTGAGGCAGAGTGAGTCTTGAGGAGGAGGAGAAGGGGCTAGAATCTTCAGCCTGTGTCCAGGTTGTTGAACTGAACCTACCTCTATCACCGGTTTCTTCTCACTTTTCCCCAGGTCTACCTCTCAGCTACCTTCATTTCGAACTGGACACCTCAACTACTAAAGGACGTAGCATTCAAATGTACACTGACATTGATGAGAGATGGTGCACTGGACATTCTTACGACTACGGAAACTATCCTATGAAGATGAATTACACTGCCAACAGAGATGGAACCTCCCAATATCAAATCACAAGAGTTAATCCTCAAGTTTACATAGAATACAATCAAAGAGCAGAATGGGGTTCCTCTGTCTATGCCTCCAGAAACCAAACTGGGTTGTCTTCAAGAAACAACAACAACGTAGTAACTCAGAAGGAATTCTTGGATTCTGGAAAGGTCACTTATGATCATTTCGGAGTCGGAGGTCCTGATAATTCTTTCTCCTTTTCAATGGATTTCGATGTTAAAAAATCGAAGAGTGACGCTCTCTTCGCTATTGGTCACATGAGAACTCCTTACATCAATTATATCAGAGAGGTTCCAGGTTCAGATGGTTACAAAAGTTATCAACAAGATAGATATGGTTATTGGATGACCAAGTTTGATAGATTTGATGATGCTATTGCTTTCTTTTTGAATGACTGGGATAGCGCTTTGAGTAACGCTAAGGAGTTCGATGCTAAGATTACTGAGGATAGTAAGAGTGCTATTGGTGGAGCTGTTGGAGAGTGAGTACCTTTGAAAACTTTCTGAACGATTGGGAAGGTGTCTGGATTTTGGGATCTTATCTCTTTACTGATCTTGAAATCTTCTCTTCATCTTCTCCCCTCATATAGCAAATACGCCGCTATAACAGCTTTGTCAGTCAGACAAGCGCTGGCAACTATCGAGATCACAGTTCCTTTCGACAAGGATACTGGAACTTACTTGAAGAACGATACACTTATCTTCCTCAAAGAAATCAGTTCTAATGGAGACATGTCAACTGTAGATGGTGAGTTTGGTTCACTCCCAAGTTGACCTTCCGCTTCTTTTCTGAAAGGCTTCTGACTTGACTCTTTGCTCCTTCTGTCTACTCTCCACGCTCTCTCCAGTCTTCTTCCCTCTCTTCCCTCTTCTTTCTTACTTGAATCCAGAGCTCCTCAGAGATGTCATGGAGCCGATCTTCATCTACACTGAATCTGGTCTCTATCCAAATAAGTGGGTTGCCCTAGCTTGATAGAGTCAAAGCGATCATTAAGATCGCAACTTCGAGCCAGAAGCATCTCTGCTGACTCTACCCTATCTTCCTTACCCTTTTCAGATGGTGCGTCCATGACATTGGAGTCTATCCAAACGGTTTCGGTCACAACGACGGAAACGACGAGACTATGCAAGTCGAAGAATCTGGAAACATGATCAACATGGCTCTCCACTACGCTCAACTTGCTGGAAAGAAGGTCGCCACTCCTTACCTCAAGAAACACTACAAGATCATGCAACAGTGGGCAGAATACCTGGTCGAAGACTCTCTCATTCCTTCTAACCAACTATCAACTGATGATTTCGCCGGTCCTCTAGCCAATCAAACCAACTTGGCTATCAAGGGAATTGAAGGAATCGCTGCTTTAGGCCAAATCGCTACGATGCTGGGCAAGACCAAAGATGCTAAGAATTACCAGAACATCTCTACCTCTTACATTGATATCTTCCAGAAGTATGCTATCAACTCAAAGAAGACTCATACAAAGCTAGCTTACCAAGATGACAAATCTTGGGGAACTCTTTATAACCTGTTCTTTGACCGACTTTTGAATCTCAAGTTAGTCCCAAAGAGTCTTTACGATCTTCAAGACAACTACTATCCAACTGTTCAACAGGATTTCGGAGTGGTAAGTCTAAATCACCTCCCTTCGGTGGATTCGTTTCAGTTCAAGATCAATGTTTTCGATTCTCTCAAGACTGACAAACCTCTTCTTCTTTTTCAATTCATCTCCTTTAGCCTTTGGATTCTCGACACAACTGGACCAAGACCGACTGGGAGATGTTCGCTTCTGCCACTAGCGCAAAGAAGTCGACAAGAAACCTCTTCATCAATAAGCTTTACAAATTCGTTTCGAATGGAAGAACTGATTCTCCTTTCACTGATCTCATGGAATCGACCACTGGCGACACTCCGAAGCAACCTTTCGATCCAAACATTCATTTCTTAGGTGAGTCTGGCCGAGATTGGATCGGATTGGACCTCTGTCGTTTACCGAACTCGTTATTCCTCCCTTCCTTTTTCCACGCCAGCTCGTCCTGTCGTCGGTGGACACTTCGCTCATCTTGCTCTCGTAAAGGCTGACATTCAGAATGGAATCAGCGCCGACAATCCGTACAAATATGGACCTGAGCCCAAGAAGAATGTTACAGACTCCTTCATTGCAAGTGCCCTCAAGACAGCAACAGCTGCTAAGAATGGAAGAGTTGAGGAAGTGGAAGACTCTCAGGATTCTGATGACTCAGAAGCTGAGAATGACGATGATTCATCTTCTGAGAGCTCGACTGGGTCTGGCTCTAAACCTTCGTCTTCGTCTGACGATGAACCAAAATCAAAGTCTCAATCCAAGACTTACTCAATGACTAAATCTAGAAGTGCGAGTCGTCAATCTGCAACTGGTTCTGTTCAAGCTCATGATGGAAACGATCAAAAGCATTTCGGTCTTGACCATTAGCTCCTGGGATCAACCTTCAAAACTTCTTTCGCTCTTCTGTTCTTCAAGACTTTTTTACTTTCTCCTCTTCTCAATGCGGCCCCACTGGATTCATCACCCTTTTTGTGGTTTCCTGGGGCTGCCTCTTTTCTTTCGGTTTCATTTCGCTCCATTGTTTATCTCGCCTTTTGTCAATTTTGTTTTTTACGATGGTCTTCCTTCAATCTATCTTCATTCATTCTTTGTGCGCGTATCGGCTTGATGAAGGTGTCATATGAGAGAAGATCAGAGCTTGCAATGTAGGTTTAAATAAGGAGCCTTTCGAGGGTCGTCGTTTCTGTTGTGCTCCCTATCTGTCGTAATGACTTCAATGTTAACTTTGACACTTTGGAATACCTAACAAGTTGCGATCTTCCAACTTACCTAGATTCGTTCACCAGCAGGAGATGTTATAAGTTGGCGTCCAAACTCGTCGCGTGGACTTTAGACGCCACCGAGCAGAGACGAAGGCACCGACACTCATCCCGTCATTTTTTGATTCGATTTTCGCAGGAATGAGGCAACGGAACACTTCGCATGGTGTATACTTTCCGTGTGACCTTTGCCCTTCCGAGGCACTCAACTTCCGAACACGTGCTCAAACCGCAGGCAAAAACAAGGGGGGAGCTAAAAACCGTTCTGCTAAACGAACTTCTAACTTAGTTCGTGAAGCGCCAAAACCTCATGTTGACTCTCTGAACGAGAATGATTTTCTTGATTGAAAGCTGGACTCGAACTTCGGAGAGAGTAAACCTATTAAAGAGAGGGAAAGTTTGTCGGTTTCCTACCTCGTCCCAAAGTCCCTTCTTCCTTACTCTCTCTCTCTTCTCTCTATTAAGCTCAACAATGCAGACAGCTTCTTCTTTACTTCTGTTTTGTTTTCTAGGACTAGTTTCCTCAGCTCCATCTACCTTTTCCTCTTTGAACAAAAGAGCTTCTGGATACAATGCCCCAGCTGATAATGGAGGAGACATGTTGGCTCATTTCCCAAGTGGCGCAGCTGAACCTATGAATGTTATTATCAGTGGAAGTTCTGGTGAGTTTCTGGTCAGAAGGAGGGGAGAGAACCAGATCTGAAGAAGGAGGTTGATTGTCTACTAATCATTTACCCTCACCTAACAATCTCCTTGTTCGGTGTTACAGATCAGAGTATCTTGACTTCAGAGGAGGGATTTGCTGATTGGTATATGTGAGTCTCCTCGTAAGACAAACCTGGAAGAGAAGTCTCTCTCGACCTTTTTCTGACCCCCTTTAAGCTGAATCTCACGTTGTTCTTTCCAATCCACCTTTCTTCCGCCTACTCAGGTCAATCGGCTTCAACAGAGAATGTTTCGGATTCCACAGTGGAGACGCTATGGCAGCTAATCTAGGAGATGGAAGAGGAGCTAAAAATCAGACTGCAGAAGTTAGACAGTCTTATGGAGAAGACTCTTTCTCTGGTTCTTGGTCAGTCTAGCATTCTAGCACACGAGTCTCAAGCCATGAGAAAACTTCAAAGCCTCTCATCTCGTTCTTCATGCCGCCAGACCGTCGCTGACTTCACTTTTCATCAAATCCTCTCCCTCTCAACAGTCTCGAATCTCTAGTAGGAGGCAACCACTTCCGTTACTGGCAACAATCCTCAACTTCTGCCTGGTTCCTAGCTTCTTCAGTCGAGAAGGACGTTTCCGAGCATCACGATCTGGTGGATAATGGATATGATATGGGAAGAGATCAAATCGTTAGTGGTGCCACTCAAGGTATGACTCAGGGAGACAATCACAATTACACGACCTCCGTAGAATATATTAATGGATTGTTGAAAGCCGGCTCCGATGGCCTCAATCATGGGATTGCAATTGATGGAAGAGTCGCTGTTTTGACTGTTTCGTTGGCTTAGATGGTTGGGAGGACGTTTCCAACAGAATAGGCGGTGGGGTTGGGATTTTTGTTGTGGTTCTGCTCAAGTAAGAATCAACGATATTTGCTTGCATTGAAGTTTGAGTCTGACAAGTAGGAGCCAATGACATTTGTTGCCTTGAAACTGTTCTGGAGTCTGAGAGAAGAGCTGCAAGCAGTTCTCAGGGGAATAAGCAGTTGGCTCTGAGGCGCTGATTCTTACCTCTCATCAGATCCTTGACGTCTTAGCTAGAAGCTCAAAAGAAGAGAAAATCCTGAGCAGAAGAGTAGAGCATGGTCAGAGGAAACCTGTGACATTGAGATCGTGGTTGACATAAACGTCCTCGAAGAAAATGGACTTCGTGTTTCTCATTTCAGTAAAGACTTTAGGAGAAAGTTGAGTATCGAGGACATCAGCTATTCCATTTGAGTTATTCCAACTTTAGCCTTCTCTCGTCAACTTGGCGACGGGGGAAAGGTCTGTCTCCACGGCATGTTGCTTGGAATTGAAAAATTGAGGCAGGTTTCTAGAAGTTGCATGGCTATCAACTCGACAGAAGATTTGTTGATTGATTGATTCAAATTCTTTGGGTTCCAGGACTTGTAGCTGCGGGAGAAAATGAAAGGAGGGAAGATGTCTTGAGCTACTGCACCTAATACCTCTTCTGGACTGTGCTCCAGAAGTCGAAGGATTCTCCAAAACGCTCTGTTCTCGTCTACTATTCTCCACCAGAGCTTGCAGACCTCTCTAACTTTAACCACCTCTTTCGTCTCTAATCTTTGGGAACTGTCGAGAAGAGTCTCTAAGGAAGGATTCGTTGATGGAGCGCATATTGGAATTGCTAAGCAGATTGAGGTCGGACTTGTTGACTTATGTGATCCTGGCGAAGTGATCGAGGAGGGAGGAGAGAGAACTGCGAGGGGGGCAGACGGAAAGTAGACGCAGATGGTAGACCTCGCATTAGCAAGCAGCTCTGGGACTGATGAGTTCTGAGATTAGCGAGAAATAACTCTCACCTGATATCGGAGAGAGAAATGGAAGGGTTCGACCAAAGGCAAAGCTAGGATGCGCTTCGCGATTCCGATTCGATGAAGAAAGATTCTTCTTTGATCAGACCAAAAGCTGGATTAAGAGAGAGAGGCAGTGAGTCTTGTCATTTATCAAGTAAGATCCGGAGAAAGAAGAATGACACAGAAGAGAGTGGAAGAGTAGGAAGTTGCAGGCTTGCAGCATACTGCATAACCGCCCAAGATGGAAAGGTCCCTGCTGTCATTGTTCCTCTCTACTCACCTGACCTTCTCTGATCCAGAATGTCTTCTAAAGATGCTATTGATAGTTGCTTATTCAAAATCAAGCTTTCCATGCGATGGTCAGGAAGAGAAGGTGCCAGCAGAGCTTCTTCACCTTGACAACTCATTTCAATCTCTCACATTCAATTCTCATTCATCTTTTCACTAAAATCTTGCTTAGAATGCAGGTGTATACCTGTGACCAAAACAATGGAAACAAGGAACACCGTACCAGCTCTACAGCTCAGAGATTTCCTTGGAGCTTTTTCGAATCCTCATCCCACCTTGCCGCGTATCTCTATTGGCTAAAAAGTGAGCTTGCACCAGTGATGAAACTCGTGGTTTCATTTCTTCAAATGGTTCTGCACTTGCAGACTCGCCAAGTCTCGAGAGAGAGAGAGGAGTCCACGGTCTGCACGCATGGCAGTTTTCAGCTTTTGCCGATCTTTTGGGAATTAGTACAAGATCACATAGGTCTCTAATCTAGGTGGAACCCAACACCATCAACCCTCCCATCTAAGAGCCTTATTCCTAGCGCCTAATCACTATCGCTATCACTGTCGCTGTCATCGTCCTCTTCTTCTTCTTCTTCCGAGTCTTCTTCTTCTTCGTCCCTTAGAGTTGAAGGCTTGACCTTTCCACCTCTCATCATTGCCATCTGACCTGCCAGACTGTTTGAGATGAAGTCGATGAGAGAGTAATAGCAAAGGAATCAATCAGAGTCCTTTGAAAAGCTTTACCCTCTCTCCAACCAGAAGTTTGTCAAACAACCAAAAACTCACCTATCTTCCTCAGGTTCCGAAATATCATCTTCGTCATCATTCTCGGCATCTAAAGCGTCTTGTTCATCAACCTTTAGCTTAACATTTACAGTAGCATCACTTCCCAAATAATTTAAACTCTTAACATGAACTTGGAAAGTATAAAGTCCAGGACTACTTGGAGCTTGGAATTGAACTGAATAGTTTCTAGTCAAATCAGGTCCAATTTCACCTACTTCAGTTGGTTGAACGATGACTCTATTCAGTTTAGCATCACCAATAAAGACCCACCATCTTGGTTTCTTTTCGTTGATAAAGTAAGGAGCTCTAACATAAGCTCCAGCTTGTTTACCAGTCTTGTCCACTGATGAAGATGAACGACCGATCAAGGCATCTAGAGAAACATCTTCATCTGCCTCTGTTGATGGTCGGACTGAAGAAGTTGAAGATGAGGTTGAAGAGAGTAGGGAGCCTGAAACTCCGTTGTTTAGAACTCCGGAAACTCTTGATGGAGGCGATAATTTGAGCTTCACTACGAATTGAACGATGGCTCCAGCTGTCACTAGACGTTCACCAGAGACTGCGAGGTGGGAAGAAGGGGGGAAGGGAGAATGACGGAGAGCAGAAATCGGAAACGTCAGTGAACCTGAAGCGCAAGATAAGAGGGGATTTCGGACTTCGATCCTATCGTATGATTATTGACTGTTTGAAAAACCTCCTCCTTCCAACAAGAAGCGCTCGAAAGCACTCACCCTTGAAAAAAGCATCCTTCAACTCCAACCTAGGCCATTCCCCAGCAATTCTCAACATTTCCTTGTATTCCTGTTCTTTCATTCCAGTCTCTCCTACTCCCAAAGCTTTTCTTCGTTCCTCATCATCAGCATTCCAAAGTCCTTGAATTCCATGTCTACCAACTAAATGAGGTAAAGCTTTAATCAAAGTCATAGATCTAGCATAACTCATGTTTGGCAATTGCATGAGTTCAGAGATTTTCGACGGTGCTCCGATTGGGACTGCTTGATAGAGAGATTGATGCATTGACATGATTTGAGAGGTAAGAGATAACCAATTATGAGATAGAGAGATTGATAGAAGTCCGGAAACTAGGGCTAGAGACCTTGGAGCTACTTGATATTTTTCTGGGAGGAAGTGGAGGAGAGAAAAGGAGGGGATTTGAATAAGGAGACGAGAAAGGAAAAGAGGTGAGTTTGGGTTGGGAGACGAGTTAGACTAGACTTGTGATCTTTATTTTATTCTTTTCTCTCAAAACCTACCTTTAGTGAGCTTCTTGTTTGGAGTTTCAACTCTCAACAAGTAAGCATAAAGAAGTACAATAGCTTTTCTAATCGATTGAGATCGGAACTGTAGAGTAAAGAATATCCAAGAGTGAGTGTGAAGCCAGATAAGAGAGCCCAAGAACCATCCATCTGACTTTTCAAAACAAAGAACAGTGCTTGTTCAGAAGTTCTTCCATCAAACCAAAACTCACCGATTCAATCAATTTGAATCTCTCTCCCAAAGGTTCCAACCTCTTCCTAACTTCCCTCTCAACCTCATCTAAATCTTTTCCCTCTTTCTTTCCCAAACCTTTTTTGTCCAATCCAGCATCTTTGAATTCCTCACTGACAGCTAAAAGAGCAATGACTCTAGCTTCAGGAGTATCTTCTTTCAAATGTTGAAAGAATTTGAAAGCAGTTTCATTAATGATCCCATCTTTTGTAACTGCTCTTGAACCATACCACCATTTAGCTACTAGATAAGGTAAACCTAGACCAAAGATTAAACCGTAAAGTCCAAGAACGTAAACGTTGTTTTGAGATTCAATAACCCATCTTGGTAGAGCTATCCCCATTGACATTTCTTGTCGTCCGTCTGGATGACCGTAGAGTTCTAGGTTTTTACGGATTGTTTCGTCGGTTAAGCTGAAGGTGGGTATCAGGCGGTGGGTGGAAGGGAGAAAGGTTAGAGGTTAGAGGGAATCGAACAGATACCAAAGGGGGGAAGGTTACTCACGATTTGTAGGCTTTCGTTAAAGAAATGTAATGAGTTTCAGCTTCCTCACGTGTTTGATTACTTGCGGATAGATACTTGTCAGGGTGACTAGTAAGGGAGGAAAAGAACAAAATCAAAAGGTGAAAAGGTTTCAGCATTTCTCTCTTGGGAGTGAAAGGGGAGTAGGATGATCCAAGAGATTGAGATCGCAAGTTCTTCTGTAGATCTTAGAAAGATCTCTTTTGTGTTCCTTTCGTGCTGAACTCTAGAATTGGCCCAAGAGTAGGTGGGTTCGAGAAGGCTGATAGTCTCGCTGTCTCAAAGAGACCAGAGAGAGACAGAGCTCTACTTCCCTGTTTGAGATTTCTGGTTCTAATCTTGTCAAATCTCATTGCACTATAACCTCAGAAACAAACGTCCTATCTTGTCGCTAGTGAGAGTCATTGTGCCTCTGGCCCACCTCCTTTCCAATCGTTCCTGCTGGCACCTCTCCTGCTGCTGCTGTCTATCGCTGATTCGTTGAAAGCGGTCTCCTCTCTCTTCCTTAACCAACTGATGTTTCTCCTTCGACTCTCCATCACTCACTGTTTAAGAGACAACTTCTTATAACGTTTCTTAATCTCTTTCTCAGTGGAGCTAGCGACGATTCCTAAGATAGAGAAAGGATCATATTGAGAAGCAGCCTCTGAAGTCTCTGAAGTGACGATCTTATGAACCAAGAAGATAGCTGAACCCCATGCGATGGCTAGAAGGACAAATCTGAGGGGGAAGGGTAGAAGAGAGAGAGGGTCAGTAACAACCCACCATGACCTATCTATGATTCTACTTAGGCTAATCCCTGTCCCACTACCACTCACTTTCTAGCGATCTTTGGATTGGTTAAACTCCTCTTTGTAACATTCTTCAATTCTTTCGTCTTATTACCCTTTGAATGAAACCAACCGAAACTTTTATGTGGTTTGGAAGGTAAGAAGCTTGAATTGGATAAACTTGAATAGGTTAATGGTAGAAGAATTAACAATAAGAAAGTTAATAGGAAAACTGTGAATTGTTGTCCTTCTTCATCATATTTGTATTCTGCCATCCTTGAATTAGATTAGATAGGATAGAATTAGATGAAGGACAGGCTTGGAAGGCACAGGGAAGCCAGCAGATTCTTGGTTCTCCTGTCCAACCGTCATCCTGATCCACTCCCTCTAGTTCCTGGCCATGTCATCTCCTGGAACTACTCATAAGTTAATCAGATCTTTAGCTCATACTCTTCCACCAGTTAAAGGTAGCAAGTTTGCCAATTCAAGAACTCCAACTCAACATCGTCATCGAGCAAAATTTGTTAAAGCTCAAGATAGAATCCCTTTTTGGAATATCACAATCGGTGATAGAGTTAGGTTGAGAAGAGGTAAAGCTATTCCAGATTTGAATGAGGAAGGTCAAACTGAAGGTAAAGATGGAGACAAATCAGCAAAGGTTAGACCAGAAGGAATCGTTGTCAGTGTCGATAGAGAAAAAAATTGGTTGTGGTTGAGAGACGTCGATGTGAGTAAAATTAAGAGACTGAGGTCGAGGGGTGATGGAAGTACATAGTACGGTCCAACTCAGAAAAGATGAATAGATCTTTTGCAGGAAGGGTTGGAGTGAAAGAGGGTAACTTCAGCAAAGAGAGGGAAGGTGTAAGCAGAGAGACGAGTTCTTTTTCTTCTTCCCTCTCCTACTTTGTCTCTTTAGATTTTCTTGCCGATATATTCAAAATCCCAAGATCTCAATCTGATGTCCCTTCTCTCTCCCTCCGACCTCAACCATTCTTCCCCTCATTCTTTCTCCCACTCCCAATCTTCTCATCCCATCTTCCTTACCTTCCCCCTCTCCCCCCTCCTTCTATCTCCTCCCCTTGATATTCTGATCGTAACCATTCAATCCCGAAGGAGCAAACCCGACTCTCACCAAAACAACTCCGACACATTCAACCAAGATTAGTAGATCCTGAAGATCCAGAGAAAGGCTATGGTCCAAATGTCATGGAAATTCCAAAGGCTGTCCATTATAGTCAGTGTAGGCTGGTTGTACCTGGAAAGGAAGAGTGAGTCTTTGGGAGAGAGAGAAGGCGTGGGAGGAGGTGAAGTTGAAGAGGTGAAAGGAGGGAATGGAGGTGAAGCATCAGGTGTGAAGGGAGGCGGGGGATATGGGAGGAGATTGGGGAATGGAAAGGATAGGTTCAGAGGAAAGAATGGAATCAGGTACGAAACGTTGATAGGAGAAGAGAGGAAGGGATGGGTGAAGAATAGAGAGATGTCAACTCAAACCAAAGGAGATCTTGAGATCCAGGACATCTACCCTGTTTTCAGGCAAACAACGAAAACAAAGGCTTTTTGCAGCTCTGTTAATCAGAATGCTTGCTTTTGATCATGAGGGAAGGTCTCTCTTCCATCGAGATCTGTCCTTTGAGATTTTGGCTCCTTAACACCAAACGAGTCTTTCCAACTGACTTTGACCTTCTCTTTCCTTACTTTCTTCAATTCTTCTTGTCTTTCCTACAGTTCTCCGGCAGTACGTCTAAGTCGTTCAGAACCTTATTACAACAAAGCTCTCAAAGCTTTTCAATGGAAAAGATTTGCAGTCATCAAGAAACCTGATGGAACTAGAGAGAAAATTGAAGTTCCTTGGCCCAAAGGAGTTGAGGTTAGAAAAGGTAAGTTGTTGGTTTGACTCTTTCGCTTTTCAATTGCATTTTCATCTTAATCAAGCTAGAATGAAGTCCTCTTAGAATCAAATTGCTCTCACTGATCTTATTTCTTCTGTTCCGCCCTCCCTCTTTTGCGTCCCTCAGAACCAAACTCAACAACCTCCCTCAAATCTCTAGTCTCACTCTCAACGTTCCTACCTTGGGATCCTTCAAATCCAATCAACCTCTCTTCCTCAAAATCAAGATTCTCACCTCAATCCCTTTTACGTGCAACTGAATCTTTACGACAATCTCGAGTGGATAAAGAATTAGCACGTAAATCGAATTCATCAGTTGGAGGTTATGCACCTCATGAAGGTATCAAACAAAAAACTGTCAAACCACCTCCAATCCCTCAAGCTCCTTCTGAAGATGAAAAAGTTTGGATGAGGAATTTAGAATTGAAGAGTTGGTATGGTGGATTAAAGGGAGTTGAGAAAAGTTTTATTGGGGAAGATTATTTAGGTTTGGCTCCAAATGATGGTCCTTGGTCTGATATTTCTAAAACTGGTCATCATTCTCAAAATCAAGAAGTCTCATCAACTCAAATTCCTCAAAAACTTTTCACATCGATATTTAAGAATCATGGCTTAGAATCTTTTAGCTCTTTGAAACGAAATCCTAAGAGTATGAAACTTTTAAATCAACCTACTTCTCTAGAAATTGATGAAATGCCTATTGAATTGATGATGAAAAACGATTTAACTAATCAAAAAGGATTGAAATGGAGAATGAAGAATTGGAATGAAAAAATGGAAAGGAAATCAAGAGCTCTGGAAAGGAAGAAAACCGAAGATGGAGAAAAATTGAAGGAATTGAGAGAGGAGGTTTTGGGTGGAAGTCAAGGTTTGGAGAGGACGATTTGAGTTGATCCAAGATGAAATCGTTGTATTGGGAGATTTTTCAACTCTTTTCCTCTCGTGTTCAGCTGTTTGCTATTCGCATTCCTCTTGTGATTCATCCGCTATTTTTGTTATAGAGCACGTTGGCCTTCGAAGTTTTGTGAGTGGTGATAACGATACTCTCATCTCCTTCTCGTCTCGCTAACTACCAGATGGCATATGGCATCTTCCGAATACAAACCGAGCCACTAGATTTCGAATTAAGCACTTGGAAAGTGGCGATGTACTTGTACAACCCTAGTCTCTCAACAAGAACGGTTCGGAACCATTCCGGAACTTATGACGAACTTCAACATGTATCTGGAGTGTTTCAAAATTCACAGGCCAATCAAGATAAGCACCCTTCGTATGTACATCGAAGTTGTCAAATATACGCCCTCGGAGAGAGTTCGGGACCCAAGCCATGTATTGTACTGTACAATAGGTACTGGACTCGTCGTCCCTATAAAAAGCCAACTTTTATCTGTTTGTTTTCCCTCAAATCCTTTCGTTCTCTCAAAGCCTTTTAAGCGTGCAAGCCGATGTTCTCTTCCAAATCTCTTTTAGCACTCGCTGTCGCCAGCATTTTAAGTGCAAGCATCAACGCCACTCCTATCACTTTCTCTGATTCAGCTGGTGAGTAAGCTCGACGGAAATTCCAGAGACTAAACTAAAGATACAAATCTTCAATACTCCTGACCTAGAAAACCCGTCTTTCTTTCTTTTTAGCTGCTGCCAGTGATGACTCTCCCTACTACGTCGAGTTCTATGACGTCCCAGACTGTGCTGCGAACCCAGCCAGCGCCAAGACGTATTTCCCTGGAAATCTAGCTGATGGAGGATTCGATCCAGGTGAGTAAACTGCATCAGGACGCAGCCCTGAACTTTTTTCTGAGCTTGTGTTCTGCCCCTTGTCGGCTCCTATTCTTCCAGATTCTTGCGACCCCGGCTCTCCTATTGATGGCGAATCCTTCAAGTCTTTCAGAGTTTACAATAACGGATGTGTCAAAGGATACAAAGCTGGACATTTCACCGTCTTCAAGGGAAAGCCGAGAAATGTGGCCTCAATCGACGATGGAGAGTGAGTAGGACTTGTTGATTCATTCAGTCCCTCATCTTTACTTTCCGTCTTCTCTATCACTAACCTAAACGATGTGGATCTTTCTTTTATTTCTTAGCTTCACTTTGGCTTGTCCATTCGCAAACGACAACACTCAGGCAGGTTGGTCTGCTAACTCCACCCCAGATCACTCCTATTCTGGATGCATCAACATTCCATGGGATGGTCTCATCGGTTCATACTCCTCTATTACCACAACTGAGACCACTTGCTAAATGGAATCTATTAGTCTCTCTACCTGCTTTTCGATCGATGAGAAATGTGTTTGTGTTTCCTTTCTTCTTCTGGTACCCACTGTTCCACCCGAAATTCCCCATATCACTTCATTGAGTCCGCATGAAATTTTGAAAGATCAAAGATCTACAATTCTCGGTTTCAGGAGGAGGTTGGAAACGTTGATCAGCGTCGATCACCTTGACAACGGGCTCGTTCTTCACGACCCCTGGAACGAGACTTCCTGAACTTCTTCCTTCTTTCTTCTCAACTTCTCTTTCTCTTCAATACCTTATTTCCCTCCTTTATTTTAACGCCCACTGTCTTTCACAGAACACAGGATCTTCTTTCATTTCACCTCTTTCTCCTTCGTTCTCAATCTCATTTCAAATCTCAAGAGACTGCCCAAATGGTCAGGCCTTTCTCTATTTCCCTCTCTCTCTTCATAGGATCTGCCCTTCTAATTTCCAGTGGAATTCTAACAGCAGCAGCTCTCTTGGGAGATGCGCCAGACGATGCACCTTCTTCTTCTGCATCTGCTCCAAGCTCCAACAACTGTGGTTTAGAATACCAAAACGGAACCCTAAGTCAATATGCAGTATATCAAAGCGCTAAATATCCTGAGATGGACCCCAATTACAAATATGTGAGTCTCACAGAAATCGAGTAGGAGAATCGAGTAGTCGAGGAGAACGAACTGAGGGAAAGGTTCAAGACCTTCCGGAACTCACACATACACATACTCATATCTCCTGATTCTCATCCATAGGGACTCATGTCTATGCCGCCAGCTTCAGAGGTTTGCGTTGCTAGGATGACCAGATGGGAATTCGTCAAGGGAGCTACTCTGGTGAGTCGAATGTGGAAGTCGATCAGCTGAGAAGCAAAGAGTAAGGGCTGCTCGATGTCTAAGTCTTTCGACTTTCTTTTCCTTCAGCCTGTCTATGAGACAGATGACACTCAAGTATCCCCTGAAAAGGTGAAGAGAGTCGTCATCGTCATTCCTGCAAAAGGTGAGGCGAGCCGAGCCGTTGGTTGAATCGAAAGGGTGGCTACTGACTTATTCTCCCTCTCTTTGCTTGGCTTCGAATCTTAAAGGTAGAGACTCTTGGAACTACATGAACTGGATGAGAAATTCTAGAAACCACGCCGCTGCCAAGTGAGTCTTGTAGATCCTCTGAGCAACAAAATGCACATGACTAACGCAAGACTCTTCTCTTTGGATTCTTCACCCGTTCAGCTTCGAAGAGGTCAAAATCGAAGAGATTGCAGTTCTTTCGCCTCAGTTCTTTCAGCAACAGGACTTCCAAGCCGGGGGTGCCGAGGCCACTGATGTAAGGTGAGTTCCGGGTTGACTATTGTCATCGATTCGATTCGTGTTCTCTCCTCAGAAGTTCCAAACGGCATCTCATCCCTTTTTCTCTCTTTTGGAATCGAAAGGTGGCCAGACAATAACTCTTGGTCTGATGGTAGTCCGGCTCGTTATCCTAAAAACACGAAAGCAGTTGGAATGAGCACTTTCGAAATTCTCGATAACTTAGCTCTAGACGCCCTTAAGAGATACCCTAAAGCTTCTCATTTGGTCTTCTCAGGTCATTCTATGGGATCTCAATTCTTAATGCGCTATTTCGTTCTAGGAAGAGAATTGAAGACCACAGCTACGATTTCCTACTTCGCTGGTAATCCTGGCTCGTATCTTTACCTCAACGAGAACAGACCAGTGGAAGTGAGCGGAGGTCTTAATTGCACTGCAGAGAATGTTAACGCTTACAAGTATGGATTAGGAGGAGAACTTCCAGCGTACACTCGAATTCCAGCTGAAGGTGTTAGCGGCTTTATGGAAATCGCAGCTCAGAGAACTTTGAATCTAGTCTTGGGCGACAAAGATTATGGACCTGGAGATACTCGCTGTCAAGCTTTGGGTGAGTATTCGAGAGAGACCGGGAGAGAAAATAGAGGAGTCTAACGTTTGTCTCTCGCGTCGTCACCTCTTCACCTCCACTTTCCAGCCCAAGGAAAAAACCACAAGCAAAGAGGTAAGTTCTTTTCCGTGCAACTCGAAAATTAAAAGCTAGCGGGCCCTTATTCTTACTTCAATCTGTCTCGTACCTCCAGGTCGTCTTTGGAAAGAGAACATCGAGGCCAATTACGGTTCTTATCCATCGGCGTGGACTTACGACCTAGCTCCAACTTGCAAGCACGATGATCGCTGCATCTTCAACTCTGATGCTGGACTTCAACATCTGTTCAGAGATGGGCTTTCACCTCCAACTACTTCGAAGAGAGAGGACTCAGGCCACAAGATGAGCAAGAGATCTTCTAAGAGAGCTCACTGAGAACCTAATCAAGAACCCGAACTTTTTCTCGTTTTATTTATAATTCTATCTCGCAAACTCTGCCCTTATAACAAATAGACGAAGTAGATACTCTTTTGTCACTTCACTCTCTTTTCGACTTCTTATCCTTATTGTTTCTCTTTTTTTGATTCCTTGCATCTCTACTCTAACATTTATACAGATTGAATTATTCCTTCCTTCCTTGATTTCACGCTTGTTACGAGCCACTCTCGCTTGGCCGACTGAGCCTCAGAATTGAATTTCGCTTCGTCGATTCACTTTGAAGAGTTCACAATTCGTCTTCTTTCTGAGTGGGTATCTCACTTCTGAGTAGATATCTCATTCAGCCACTTCATCCAGGGTCAATCTATCAAGTTTTGAACCGGCATTTCAAGTGACGTTCAAAGAAAGACGAATCGTGGGGAGTCTAGGATTCTCCAAATCTACCCTGGTAGGGGTGAACAACCCAGACGAATAGTTACCGACCATTGCTTCTTACCCAGAGAAAAGGGGTGAAGAGATCAAACAATGTTCTGTAGTCTTCGTTCGTCCTGCTCGCGTTTGTTAAGAAGAGAATTCTGGATCAAATCTCCTTCTTCCCTTCTCTCTCTCGAATCTTTCTTTTTCAACTGATCGATATGTATGATGATCTTTAATCGGTTGCTCAGTTGGACCGTGAAAGTCGCAGGCTCTGAAATTTCATCCTTCTTCATTCGTCCAATAACAGGGAACGCGAAATGGAGGATCCAGCAACCTCTTTCAACCAAATACCTCCTCCTTCCAGATTTCAACAAATGTCTCTGGAGCTCCTATCTTCAATCTTCAAGACCTTATCACCTAAAGAGAGAGCTGTTCTATCGAGAACCTGCAAGAACTGGCGAATGGTTATCGTCGGAACGAAGTCTTTCTGGAGAGAGCTCTTGGTACCTCAATCAGAAAGTATTGAGGTAGCTATTCAAATCCTGGAATTGTTCTCTAAATACTCTCAAAACTCTTTGAAAACGGTGGTCATCAACACTCAAGTTTCAGCTGAAAAATTAGAGGTTTCTTGCGAAGTCTTCGAAGTGTCTTTCAACGCTTCACTTGAGTCAGACTCCAAACCTATCCCCTAGAACTAGGGGATTTGCTAGAGTTGGATTACCTTGAATCGAAGTTCTCTCTGCTTGTATTGTCACTCAAAGTTCCAGAATCAAGTCCACAGAGTCCGGACCTCTCCTGACAGCGCATCCCAAGAGGAGTAAAAGTCAGATTAAAGTACGATTGAAGGTCATACATCATGGCGTCGGAGTAGTGATGAGAGACCGCCGAAGGTAGTTTGACACCAAACACGATTCGTGGCAAGAGAGGACACTCCGATTCTTTTTCGTTGTTACATACTACAAAGGAATGTGATGAAGAGACCCCATTTGCTTCGATCCCAACTTGTTAGCTGTCAGCCCCTTCCAACTTTTTCTGTCCCTGTTTCGACCCAACAGCAGCAGCAGCGCCGGCTACTAAAGCCTTGGAAGCTCCTCTCCTACTCCACCACCTCACAAGACGAATGGCAAAGTAAGGATCACCTCTCCCCGTAATCCTATGTAAGAAGAATAGCGAGATCGAAAGTAGCAGAGCGACACTTGTAACGTCCAAAGCCAGTCTTGCAGTCAAATTCAACAAAGCAATGAACAACCTGAGTGGAGCAGACATAAGCTGAGTTGAAACATTCCCATCACTTGACCTCGAATTTCCACCGATACCAGATCTCAGATCTCCTCCTGCATTGGATTTCCTAGATGAAGCATTTGCGAGATAAGAAGGTGGAGCAACTCCCTGAGGAGCGTTATTCGAGGCCAATCCTAGAAGTTGAGCTATATCGTGGAGTGCGTTTGTGACTGCAGAATAGGCTGATCTTAAAGCTCCTCGTCGACCTCCATTTCCTCTACCTCCTGGACCCGAGGAAGTCGAGCCCGAAGAGAGTAAAGACGAAAGACCGAACGGAGCTCGATTCCTAGTTTCAACTCGACTCAATCTCTCATGTAGAGCTGCTAGAGAAGCTTGAATCGATTGAAGAGCTGCTTCCACTTCCGCTCGAGGTGCTCCAGCTGGACCAGCTGCTACCGAAGGAGGCGCACCTACAGCGCTTCCAGGTCCTCCTCTCCCACCCGATCGACCTCCTATTGAAGAAGCGTAAGGGATCACACTTCCACCAGCAGGTCCAGAGACAGCAGATCTTCCTTGATGTCCTCCGTGATAGTAGTGCTGCTCTCGAGCTGCCGAATAGACGGATTCAGGTCCACCAGCGTTGGATTCGCTCGGAGGGGGCATAGGTCTATTTCCTCCAGGACCTTGGTGAAATCGAGCTTCAGAACCACCTGCTACGCTTGGGGGTCTCCCATATTGATTCTGAGACCAGGAAGCAGAAGGTGGTAACCTCCCACTCGGAGGACCTCCACCTGTCCGAGATCCAGGTCCTTGAGGTGGGAATCTAGAAGTTGAAGTAGTCGGAGGCAGGGCAGATGGTCTTTCGTAGACTTCGTCGTCCTCTTCCGAATCCGAGGTGGAGCTGTCCTGCAACTCTGCTGCTCTCCTTCTACCTCCTCTGGTAGCCACCGCACTTGCATCTCCAACACTCGAGGGATGGGTGTATTGATTTGAAGGAGGAGCTAGCCCTTTTCCTCCGGCACCTCTTGAAGTTTGAGGCTGATTCGGTCTAGCAGAAGGTCCACCGCCGCCTCGAATTGAAGAAGGGTTTGAAGGGTTTTGTCCACCACCGAATCGAGGAAGTTGAGAAAGTCTTTCTCGTTCTTCAGCTTCGGAGTCCGAGGTAATGTCTTGATCTGAATGCTGATCGGCTTGTTGTCTTTGAGTCGTAGTCGGTGATCGTCGAGTAGAGGAGGAATCCGAATCAGAGTCGTGAGCAAGAGCGCCTGTTGGGAACAAGAGAAATGGTGTCAGCAAGAATTCTCAAAAACAGATCCACTCTGAGGAAAGAGACTCACCACTCATTACTCGCTGAGCTACGTCTCCACTGTAAGTTTCCAACTCTTCAATCAATTCCAGAGCTTGGGGCCGATCACTGAACTTTCGGAGCGTCTGGAAGCCGGCGAATCAGAAAGATGACAATCGTTTCAGAGAGCGAACGCATATGGGAATGTGAGACTTGGTCAGAAAATCACTCCTGATCTACGGACGTGGATTCAGTTTCTCTGCTTTGTTCCCACTCACCCTCAGCATGCTCTCGACGTATAATTGTTTGGCGTCCTGACTCGCCAATCCTTTTCGTTTAGCCCAAGCATCCCTACGCAGGTCATTTGAAGAGCATCTCAGTCAGTAATTTCGAAAGATCTATAAACAGTAGAACGCTCTCCCGCTTGACTTACCACTTAGCTCTACCAAGCATATCCAACATTCCCGGCCTTTTGGAAGATACATCTCCTTCAGTTGCCTGCTTGTACAGACTGTAGATCAACAGGAGAGATTAGAGAGATCTGAATCAGGTTGTGCTACGAGTAGGAAGAAACACAAGCGCTTTGATCAAGCTCCTCACCTGTAAAGAGCCAACTTCTCCTCATAGGAGGTTTGAATAGGACCAGTAGTTGGTAGAGATTGAACTATGTCCACAGTTCGATCGAAAAGTCTGGAGGTTGGGGAGGATAGGCGGAAAGAGGGAGAGGGAAAGATTTGGTTAAGGTCTAGCGACTTGAATCTCCCATGTCAGAACGCTGAGTGCTGCCTCTCGGCGCTGCAATCAAGACTTGCTTTACCACCTATCCTAATTGATCTGCATCAGTTAGATCAGGAGAGACAGGGTTGCCAATCGAGCGAGGCCTTTCTCTACATCCTCCTCCTTCCCCCGCATCATTTAGAATTGCATCATCACCATAATACGATCCAATCCACCAGCACGCATCATCTCTACTTCATCTAGACTGACTAAAGCGACCCTGCCTCCTGCCTGACTGAGTCGATCACTTCTAATCTCCAAAGCAAGCTCTGCTCAAGCTGTTGTCTCTACTCACGCATCGATAACTTCTGCGCTGCTCATATTATTCTCCGAAATTATAGGCTAATAGAATCAAAGTTGAACCGAAGTGGTGGTGGAGAATTGGAAGAAGCTTGAGGTTCTTTGAGATTAGACAAAAGGATTGTGTCTGATTCCTGTTGAAGTGCGAGTCTAAACTTGCGTCTCTTTCAGAGCTCGGTTTCTGAAGTAGATGTAAGCCAGCTGAGAATTAGATGACTCTGAAGAAAGATTACCAGATTGGATGAGGAGAGAATCCGATAAGTGGTCTTGAAGGTCGATCACCGGAGAGGGTGGTCTGGTCTGCTTAATCTTGATAGAGGAGGAGGACGAGAGCTGCAGATGAAGCTGATTGAGGACCAGTAGTAAAAGGGAAAATTCTCAGGAAAGATAGAAAGGATGAATGGGATTATGGGGAGAGAGAGGAACGGCTTTCGTAAAGGCTGAATCTCGCTCTCACGAGCAACCAGCAGAAACGTCACTGATTTGGCAATTCTTCAAGTCAGGCTCCAAGGTCCAAATGTTTCTCAAAAGGGCATCAGACAACCAGCTCAGAATCAGAGACACAAAGAGTTCAGGTGAGCGAGTGAGCGGACACAAAGAGAAGAGAAAGATTTCGAATTTCGTCAAGAGCTCATTATACGCAAACTCTTCCAAGAAAAGAGAGGCAAAGGTATCCTAAAGCTTGAAATTGAAAAGTGGATGCGGAAAGAGCACCTAGGCTTGAAGGGGTTGGAAGACAAGTTGTAAAGTTGAGAGGTGGATAAATCTTGAGCGGTGGAGTACTGGAGTGCTTGAAGGGTTTATTATTTGTTACACTCTTTCAGGAGAAGTATTCAAATGCATCTAGCCCAAGAATTCACTGTTGATCAAAAGAGAAAAGAAGTTCGAGATGAGTCTGACATGTCGACAAAGTTTACACTGTTCCGAGAGCTCACCTTCTGATTTTGATTTCCTAACGCCAGAGCGATGTTTTGAATGTTGTCGGCGGCGTCCTCAGACATAGTTAGAGTGACTTTGGGGCCTTCAATGAGAGGCTAGGTCCGCTTTGAAATTGACCGTCATTCTCTCTCGTCGCGAAGAAAGATTTCACCATTCATTTGACCTCTGAATCTTCCATGACTTGTTCTTCCATCTTTGATTTCCAGATTCGTATAGGTCTTATAGGTCTGCTGACCCATTACAACAAAAGTTCCGATGTCTAACCTAAGATTCTCGACTTCTTCATGTTCTCCGTCGTTGATTTCCCCATTCCCACCCTCTATTGGGCCTTCTCCTTTCTCCAGTTGGCACATTCTTCTTTCCAAGTGTTGAGAACTTGACTCTTCTATTTCCATTATTAATCCTCTGCATCGAAACTTGATAGCTGAGAAAAATGAGACCACGGGAGCGACGAAAATGAGGATCAGGACAGCTAGGATGAAAGAGAAAATGGCAGTTCCGCAGTTGACGATTGAGACCATGAGAGTCATGGAGGCCCGCTGAATAGACTTATGAGAGCCATGCGAGGCTAATGGACCTGTTAAAAAGAGGCAAGTGGTTGTATCTGATTGAGCTTGATCGGTTTTGAATGGGACGTCGGGACAAGATTTGGAGATTGAACTGTCCGGGGCTGTGACAGGGGCTGTGACATCAGATAGAATTTGAAAATACCATTCAGTCTTATCACTGGTGGATTCAGAGCTTTCTTGAGAGTTTCTGGATGAAGAGAACCGGTTGAAGTGTTTGAAGTTCCTTCTTTCTTCTGTACGTGTTCTTCGCCACTTGCGTGTTCGTTTTTGGCTTCGGTATTGTTAGAAGTAGTAATTTCTGGTGAGGGGAACATCTTTGGCTCTTCATTTAGATCCAAAAAAAAGGGATCGCTTTTTATAAGTCTTCGAGAGAAGCTCAGTCGCTCAGTCGAATGAATCATTCTGTCAATCACTAATCGGGTGTGCTCTTTCTCTTTCTGCCCTCCTCAGATTGAAGATCGAAGGCTTCATCAAGTATCAACTTCTCTTACAGTCTACTACTAGTCTTCATATCAATACGACCAAGTCAAAAACCAGCTACCTTTCTGCCTACTAGTTCTTCGCTTTCCACTAACACTACAGCTCGCACTCTGATGATAGAGGTTCGAAAGAGATCGCTTGCTTTTCTGATCACAAAGAATTAGAATGAGACTGAAATTGCGGAAAGATGTTTCGTTTTGGAAGAGCTGCGAAGTAGTACTACAAATGCGAGAATGAAAAAGTATTTACATGTGCGTGTATGTTGACGTCATCCGAGGCTCGATTTCCCTACCAATACTCCCTCGCTCTAGGCTTGACCGCCAAACTTTCGTTTCTTTCGATCTCTTCTAGAATCCTTCTGTGGTCCACCTTTCCACCCTCTTTCTCCGGTTTGTCTTTCGCCTCCTTCAACTTTCTCTTCTCTACCGCCCATTTATCTATCCATCTCTGCATTTTGTTTCTAGAGTTTTGAGACTGTACATTGACGGTCGGAATGATCCTAGAGTATGAAGTTGAGAGTGCGAAGGAAGTTAATTCGAACTGAAAAGAGAGAGAGAGAGAGAGAGAGAGAGAGGGAAGTAGAAAATGTCAGCTTTCAACAGAAATCGCGAAGTGAGCTCGATCAATTCACTTCGAAAGAAAACTCACGAATGAGGAATGCTCGGAATAAGGAACTCCATAGATCCTGAAGTTCTTGTCCGAGTCTCTTGTTTGAATGAATTCCTTGGCCTCATAATCCATGCCTTGATTCCACCTGATCAATTTCCAAATGTCATGAGCAGCCATGGTCTCGAGTCCATTAGTAGGTTTGTAACTCCAACCAGTGGGTCTCAAAGCAATAGCATGAGTGAATCCATGACCTCTACTGTTCAAAGCGCTGAACATGTTCTTCAACGTTTCTCCATTGATAGCATGAAGATTGGTAACGTGAACTCCAGCTCTTGGATTCCTGGTTAACAGATCATGGAGCTCTGGATCGTCGATTTGAGTATAAGTCTTGTATTTCCTAGGATCCTGACAGAAGACCTTAGTTCCTAGTGCTTGAGCGCAAGCTTTGACGATCTTCTCCTTTCCAATCGTGTAGGTTCCTACCAGGACCAGAAGTCTTCCTGAAGGTCTTTGGGTCGAAGTGTAGGATTCGGTAGCTTTGTTCAACCAATTCGAAGAAGTCGAAGGTTTGCTGGATGCTTGCTTTGATTTTGAAGGAGACTTGGAGACAATCGAAGCGATGGTGGTTTCGAAGAGAGTGTTCCTAGAAGTTGAGGTCTTTTCTTCTAGTGCTTCTTCTTTTGGAAGAGCGTCACCAGAGTCTTCGTCGACCTCGGGTTCCAAAGTTGAATTCATCAGAGATGGCTTTACGTCTTGATCCATCTCTTCTTCTCTGTCGTCCTCCATAAAATCCATCTGAGCGGAATCATCTTCCTCGATTCCATCTGGTAGTTCCTCTAAACTCCCATCTGCTCTGACCGAGTCCTCGTCTTCAAGTAAAGGTTCATCATCCAGGTCTTCGAAGTTAAAGTCTTCTTCTTCTTCGGCTTTTCCTTTGTCTCTTTTATTCAACCAACCTTGAAGAGCTTCCCCAGCTTTTCTATCGACTTCGTTAACCCTTTTCCCACCCGTAGGACCGATTCTCCAATCTTCGTCTTTGGACCAATCAGGTTCTCCGGTCGTGACTTCTGGCATGAAACTTCTAACTAGATCAGAACATGCTCTGACTACTTGTTCTTGAGCAGGGAAACAATACCTTGGATTGAGGTAAGTTGTGTCCAGGTAGATGATGTCTAGATGAAGGTTGTAAATGAGAGGATGCGAAGAGTGAAGTGGAGACTGAAAGATGGGGAGAGAAGAGAGAGTGGCTCGCGAGGGCGTCAGCAATTGATTTGAACTCAGCCAGGAGCATTCAAAGATTAGAAACTTATTATCCTCACAGCTCTGAAATCTCCACAGTGGAGATACCTGTAATCTCTACCTTTACCTTTCACCTCCATCTCCTTCCCATTCCCATTCTTTTCCGTCTCCTTCAAAATCCATTTACTTCTTGGACCTTCAAAGAGAAAAAGACAGCTCCCAGGACAGTGATTGGCTTCAATACAAGTGACTTTGACCCCTCCACTGTTAGGAATCAGAGTCGAAACTTCCATTGGCAAAGGTTTGACATATTTGGGATCCACACCTAAAGAGTTGATGACCAAGTTGCAAGTAGTTTGAGAAGCATAGATTGGACCTTGAGACCAGTTAGCTGTGATTCCTCCATAGTGATCACTGTTGAACAAGGATAGAGAGCAAGAGTGAGGAACGAAGAGCTTCTTTTGAAGAGAAAGAGACAACACTTACCTGTGGAAATGAGTCAAAAAGAAAGCTTCACAAGCTTCGATGTTCCCAAATCTAAAACCATCTACACAAATTGGCATTCCTTCTAAGATCTTGTAGAAAGGCACCTTTCTATCGCTCCCGTTCCCAAAGTAAGAAGCTTTGTTCTTTCCCTTAGCCTTCTTTGAAGCGTTGAGATAATCCGAGGATTCCCATTCTTTGTTGTGACGAGATGACATCAGCTTGGTGAAGGCATTCGGAGCTGAAGGTTTTGAAGAAGACAATCCTTGGTTTGTAGTAGATTTGAGTAAAGAAGTCAAAGGGTTCATGGGAATTGAGGGGTCTGAGGGGGAGCAAGCTTTGGAGCTGTCTTCCTTCTTGATGCTTGCTTTTTCGTCTAATTGATGAGGAGACTTGAATTTTCTCCTGTTGAGCAGGTTTTGGTTCTTGATCTTGGAGTAAAGCTCTGCTTGCTTTGAGGGGTGATTCGAACCACCTCCACCACCTCCATTCACCATCTTATCGAGGCAGGCGTTGACGTGATCTTGAGCGTCTTTGGTTGAGATTTCCTTGCTACAAGAAGGACAGGAGATTGTGTCTGAGACTTCTTGGACTGGAGGAGAGGCAGTTGAGGTGGAAGTACGATCTGAACCGCCATACCCTGAATCTTCCTTCCCTTTCCCCCTTGATTTCACTTTCTGCTTCCCCTTACTTCCAATGAAAGTGATTTCATCCTCTTCTTCGTCATCATCTGAGATTTCGATGACTTGATTCGTCTTAGCCACCTCTTGCATCTCAAAGTCTGACAAAGCTTCCTCCTCCTCGTCCTTCTCATTCCCGCTTCCATACCCATCTTCCTCTTCTTCCTCATCTTGATCTCCTAAAAAGAGTGGTTGCTTACTCTGACTCCTATTGCTGCTGCTTGCACCAGTACTTCTCTGCTCAGCAGCCATCTTCAAACTCTCTTGAATAGCCCATTCCAACCCTTCGTCCTTCTCTACACTTTCAATCTTCCGTTTCTTCTTGATTGGACTAATTATTGCAGGTGTAGTAGGTTCTGATCCATTTGAAGGAGAGAAGAATGATTTCAAAGAGGATTGAGATTTGTCAAAAGCGGAATTGCTGCTACCGATGTTGGATTTGGATGATTTGGATTTGGACTTAGAAGGCGATTTAGTTGGGGCTTCTGAATGGTCTGAATCATTCTCCAACTCAACTTCTTCGGTGGTTTTGACTCGTTTCTTGGGAGCCATGATGTGGTGGGGAAGAGGAAATGAAAGCTCAGGTCGAAAGGCAAGCAAGGGCCGCGTGCTACGTTTGACACGACCAACATCTCAAGTAAAGCTGAAGAGTAGTGATTGGGGAAAACAGAATTTCTAATGGATGGACTCGAAGATAAGTGGAAGAAGGGAATGGGGAACCTGAGAAGCAGAAGGGCAAAAGGATCGTGAGACGTGCTGAGACTTGGGAGAAGTTGGCTCTACTATCGCTTCATTTTCAAGTTGTTTGAAGACTGTCGCATAGTTACATATGATGATAAGATTCAGACTTCGAAGAGGCTGAGGGGCAGAGACGGGTTTTCTTGACATAAAGGTAAAAGAGCTCCAGACACAGTTACAAAAGTCCTTCGATGACGTTGAGCAGCCATTGCTGTTTCTCTTCTTCTTTTCCCTTCGAGCTGGAGCTTATGGAGAAGTTGAGAAGGAAAATCAGCGACCGAAGTAGAAAAGGTCAAACGCAAGGATTGTTCTGAGAAGTTGAAGGAGGCCGAAAAGAACAACTCACCTTATGTGATAACTTCAATCCCATCTTCCCGAATCGAGCTTGACCATCTTCCTCAGAGTTGATCTAGTTTCTTCGTCTCCTTTGATCGGAACCTTGATTCTCAGAACCTCAAGTTCCATCGATGTTTCAGTATTAAAAGCAGGTTTGCCACCCTTCTTCTGGGTCTCTGAACCACCTTTAGCGACTGACGAGACCTGTTTGAAGGTAAGACCAGAAGTCACTGCTTTTCTGGAAGTCACTAAGTTGACCAAATCCTTAGCTTCAATAAATGTAGATCCTTTGGCATTCTCAGCTCCGAAATCGAAGCAAGACGAAGTCGAGAGGGAAAATGTGAAACTGGAAGGTGAAGCTCCCATCTCATCTCAGCTTTGTTTCTAGTGTCAAGTCTCTACCTTTAATTATATTCTACCTGTTTCCTTCTCGCCTTTTGAGTTCTCCAGCCTTGGTTCGTTCATTTCTGACCGTCCCCTCTTGCTTGCGACTGATGGTCGTCGATCCACCTCACGCTTCCAAGACCAAATTCTGCCTCCACCTTTCTTCGAAGCCAATAGTCATGGCATCCAATAGGAGAAATGAGTCTAGAGTGAAAATATTACCGTTGTTGACCTTTGGATGAGATCAAGTGTCCTTATGAATTTGCACTCGTCTCACACCCAGCGAAAACTTTTCGAGTTGATGAGAGATGATCGATAGTTGTCATTAACTTCAGCAAGGACACTACAAAGATCCAGAAAAAGAAAAGTGGAGCTCGGAGAATTCAGGCCCAGAAGAGAAGGAAGAGGAATAGGTGAAGGATACGAACAAGGGGTAAAGACAAGTAGCGGGACACGGGAAAAGAGCAAGAGATATTGGAATGAGAACGAGATGATTCTGAGTCAGTTATTGACAGTTTGAATTTTGAACTAGAGATTTTAATTAAAGACACCGAGACAGAGGCCAGAGAAAGAGAGAGACAGAAAAAGGGGTAAACCTAACGACGACCAAAGAAAGCCCCAACCCCACCTTTTGAAGTAGAAGTCGAATCTGAGGTACTAGCATTGTTACTAGACCCAGAAGTGTTGTTGGTTCCAGAGGTTTCATTGGACTTGTTAATCGACGACGTGGTGTTAGAAGTAGTGGTTCCAGCTCCTCCAGTTTTAGTAGAAGGTGAATCAGTCCTGTTACTTTGAGTAGAGGTCGAAGTTCCGGTGGGAGCAGAGGAAGTGTTTTTGGAAGCTGGGGAAGCACTAGAAGTCGAAGATCTGTTGAAATCAGATCTTGCAGTACTAGTGGTAGTTTTATTGGGGGAAGAAGAAGTAGCGTTTGAACTATTACCACCTAAAGAAGATTTGTTCGATTGAGTAGTTGAGGAGTTGGAATCGGCGTTGTTTCCGAAGGATGATCCTGTTAGATACAATACAAAAGAGCAGTGAGAAGGGTCAATCAAAATCGCTTCTTCAGAAGTAAGCTTGAAGAAGCTCACCAGTTCCAGTAGTTGAAGACCCATTGTTGTTTCCTATCGTGTCATGATCATATTCAGTAGTCGTCAAAAGAAAGAATAGGAAGTCGACAAATGTCGAAAGTATCGCCAAAAGCAGTTGAGAAGGGAGATGAACGAAGAGATGAAAAGCTGTTGTGAGCATTAGGTTATTTCGTGTCAAGAAAGTGTCTCTCATTTCCATAACGTCGTATTGTAGCATCTTATGCAATGACTCTTTGAAAAGTGCATGTTCGCAAAGCGCTTTTCACAGAGGTTCTAAGTTCTGTGCAATCGATGAGAAAACTTACCAGAGTTTCCGACCGTGGATCCAAGATTGGAGTTGGAGTTGGAGTTGGAGTTGGAATTGGTTGAGCTTGAATTGAAGTTAGATCCAGAATTTGAATTTCCACCGACGTTGGAAGAACTCGTGTTGGAGGTGTTACTTCCTCCAGTAGAATTTGTGGCACTGTTTGATCCGTACCCTCCATTTCCAATTGGAGTCGAGTTATTTGAGTTGCCACCGTAACTTGATTGGTTTTGGTTCGACTTATTGTTGCTCAAGTTTGAGATCGTTCCAACTTCATCATCTTGTTGACGGTTTGACTTTTCAAGAATGAGATGTTGGTTGAGAAAACACAAAAAGATGAATAAAAGGTCAGAAAGAGGCAAAAATGGTGTTGACGTAGAAAGTGAGGCTTGCGAAAACTCACGTTGTTACCACCACGTCCAGAACTAGAATTCTCATTAGAAGAGTTTGAACTCAAATTCATGTTTCCAAATGACTAGAGAAAGAAAGAGGGTAAAAAATATCGAAACTTCAACCTCCGAAGCTCTAGCGACCCAAAACCATCTCTCATCGAAAAAAAAGAAAGAGAACTTACATTATTAACACCACCACGGTCGTTATTGCCATACCCATTTCCACTGAGGTTTACAGATCCAGTACTTTTGTTAGATTGATTCTGGTTAGAACCTTGATTGGACGTACCATTTCCATTTCTGGGAACTTCAGGCATGTTCCCATTGCCGATCTTATTCGAAGCATTCAAAGCCTTATCGCTCTTCTTATCTTTCTTTTTTCCATAAGGTCCTTCGAAATTCTTAGTCGTGTTTCCTTCCTCTTGGGTTCCTGAATTTCCTTTGGAATAACCAGATCCAGGTCCAGTGGCTAGAGGTTCGTTCTGATGCGAGAGAACAAAGGGAAAAAGGGGGGGGGGGGTTAGAAGACTAGACAAAGGACTCGTTCGCGAGAGTAACAAAAGAGACAGAGTAACAGAAAGAAGTTTCAAGAACTCACATTATAAGGTTTAGCCAAAGGACCATCACTTTGAACGTCCATTCCCATTCCACTGTCACCTTGACCTGAACGATTTCCTTGAGATCTTCCACCTCCTGATCTATCTGATCTATCACTTCTACCACTGTCTGAATAATTGTATTGATCTCTTCCATTTACTCCGTTTTGAGAATTGTTGACTTGATTGACTCTGTTGTGAGTTGGTGGTGGACCTCCGCGATTAGGGTTTGAAACTTGATTAGAGGCTGAAACGTTACCGTAGGATTGATTTTGAACGTTCCCTCCAGTGTTGTAAGAATCGTTCTGATTTCTCATGTTGTTGGATCTAGTATTGGGATTACTGTTGTTGTTGGAAGAATAAGATCCACTTTGAGGTTGAGGTTGTTGACCTTGAGCGTTGCGATTGGAGTTGGATTGATATCCACCTCCTCCAACTTTTTGTTGAGATTGAGATTGGGATTGATACTGGTTGTTACGAGAGAACATTCTTGGGAGGCAGGGAGAGAAGAGGGAAAGGGGGGGGTTGATCGACCAAAGCGAGTGAATGAAAGGGAAGAAGGAAATGGAAAGTTCGAGGGGAACTAATTCCCTCTTTTATATGCTAGTGCCAAACTCGAAACTTCTGACAGATGAGGTTCTGAAGTCGCGGTAAAAAGTGTTTTGGGTGGCGAACAGCTGTTGAAGCGATGGGATGCGAGGCTGAAGGTCTGTGCCTTGTTAGCTACAGAGCTATGTAGGCAATGCTCTGCCTGAGGCATTCAAGTTTAAAATAGAATAGAGACAAAGAAATTGAACTACCTGAAGAAGAAAGGGAGAACTTATTCCAGGAGCTCCGCGGCCCCGGGGGGGGGGGGCTCGACCACCAGTGCTGCACAGTGTTCTCTCTCTTCAAATCTCTTTGTTCAGCTCAAATCCTGCAACGTCAATCTCCTCGAGGAACGGGTATTCTCTTCAAATCACTCAACAAAGATGAAGTCATCGATTCTATTCTTCTCTTTCCTGGTATGCCTCCTACCGTCCTTTACTCTAGCTTTCAGTGATTCAACCCCTCTGCTTGGATTCGCATCTCAGCTCAATCATTTCTTAGATTCATCCATTCCAAACCTTTTATCTTCATCAACCAAATCACCTGTTTCCTATTCAAATGAAATCTCAAACGCCTTGAAAGGTTCAAGTAAGAAAGGGTTATGTGAAATTGATGCTGTGGCTATCTTTCAGGTTCAGGGTGTGAGTAGAGTACATCTGATTGCCCTCTTCCTTTCAGTAATCACTTAATCTGAAAGCATTTATACTGATTTGACTTTCTAATCAACCACTCTTGAACTCTTCCCTCCCCTCCCCTTCTCTCTAATTCCAGCTTCACTCCAACTCCTTCAGACAATCCTCAACCTCCTCTCTTCAAAATTTAGTCATTTCTTCACCTTCTCATCAAGCTATAGAACATGTTCAAGGTGGTGATTTAGCTAAAAAAGTTAGCCAGATCGTGTTGAAGGAATGTTCTTCAGTCGGTTGGACTGAATCCAAGATTCAGGAGTTCGAGGAATGGGAAATGATTGGCAAAAAGAAGGTCATCAATGTTATGGTTGATGGAGTTCATGATGGTGAGTAACATTCTGAATTATATACTTGGATCGATGTTCTCGAAAGGAAGAGAGAGGCGAAGGAAGCCTGGCTCAGCAGTGCCAATGAAGTTCCTACGAGCGATAGGATAGGAGGATCTCCGAATCTCTCAGCTCACAGCATTGAAGAGCTGATAATTTGAATCTTTTTATGCTGATCACTCTATTCCTCCATCCCTTCCCCCCCTTTTTTTACAGAATCAGAACTTCACCAACACCTATCAGCTCTAACTTCAACCCACCCAAACCATTTAGTTTTAATCACTTCTCCAGAAACCTCGGATCCAAGGTTGACAAAAAGATTCGAACCACTCAAATCTGGGAATGCTCAACATGGTTTGTTTTATAAATATCAGGTGAGATTCATAAAATCCCCTCCCCCTTTTCACCCTTACCCTATCTCTCTACTTTCTCCCTCCCCTTCTCCACTTGCTCTATGCCCGCATTTGATTCATAGATCAATTGAGCTGACACTCCTATTTTCTGTTGATCTTTTTGAATCTCTTTTCCCTTCCAGTTCTTCTCAACTCCAATCCTAATCTGTCTTTTAGTTCTCTTAACTGTTCTATTACCGCCAGTTTATATTGCATTGAAGATGTTGGCTGCTTTACAAACTCCTGATAAATTGGGTGAAAAGGGTAGAGCTCCAACTGTTGAGAAGAAGAATGCTTAGAAGGAATGACTTGAGAACTTCTTTAGAGGGGTTGGAAACAGGCTAGAGGAATGGAGTAAGAAGGAATTAGCTGTTGGGGGTTTTTTGTTCTTTTGTCTAGGTTACTTGATAAATACGTTTTCATTTCCATTTTCGTTGTCGCTTTGCTTTTGAGTGGAGGGCAAGGTATGGAGAGAGTCGATCCGGTAATGCTTTCACGTCTCCGAGAGAGAAGGTCGATTCTGGATTTTCACTTCTTTCCAACTCCATTGAGACTCAAATTGTCATTTCAATTCAGATTTCGAGGTAGTAGCAGTGGCATCCAAGTGAATACCCCTCAAGATCACCTCAACTTTATCATTTCTGATTCCTCTTCTTTCCTCCATCCCCCGCAACTTATCTCAACCTACAAGTATCTCTCCAACCTATCTTATCCACCATGACATCCTATCTGAGATCCACAAAAGATTACTTCTATAATCGACGTAGAAGATTCGCCATCATTGGTGGAGTAGTTGGTGGAATCTACTTCGTTGGAAGGTATGCTGCAGATAAGGTTAGAGAAGTTCAAGAGAGAATTGGAAAGGAGAGGAGAGATAAAGAAAAGTGAGTGAAGTGGTGCTAGGGAGTTGAGTTAGACGACAAGATTAGATTAGATCAGATAAGGGGAATGGATTAGTCAACCAACGAATTCAGACTCATCAATATAGAGAGAAGGAAGGAAGTACCGCAACTGCTGAGATCTCTCATCTCTCCCTCTCCCCCAGCCTACGTCGAAGGTTCGCTCAAAATCAAGAAGACTGTACCTTCACTGTCTTGGCGCTTTTACCTACTTTGGGAGATCAACTGTTCAAATCTATGGATGTTGAAGGTTTGACATCCAAATTACAACAATCTACCAAGAAAGAAGTCGAAGCTGCTCCTCCTCTTCTCTCTAATGATCAAGTTCAATCTGAGAATGAGACTGCCAAGAATGGATCTGAAGTTCCAACCTCGGAAATGCAGGAAAGTGGAGTCTTGGTGGATAGACCAGAAGTTACTTCCGAGGAAGTCGCTACTGAAGCTGAGGAGTCAAGGGTTGAAGAAAAGAAGGATGCAGCTTTAACATCTGAAGTCCCGGAAGTCAATGGAACTACTTCTGCTGAGACCATGAGCTCCGTAGAAGAGGGATCATCGACGGAAGGTTACACTCTTCCAGATCAAGCCAAATCTGAACTTCTTCCTCAAGCTCAGGATCCTACTACTACAGAACAGCCTACTGAAAACAAATCAAGTGAAATCATTCCAGCTCAATATTCAGATGTCCAAGAAGAAACCAAGGCTGACCCAGGACCAGAAGCTGAAACGAAACTCGTCCTAGAGTCCAACAGGCGGGAGGAAGGTGTAGATTCAATCGCTCCTTCAACAGTGGAAAATGAAAGTGCTCGAGAATCGATTAATCAAGAACCCAAGCCAACAGAAACTAAATCGAATGGAATCTTTGAACCTTTACCTCAACCTATTAAAGCTGGAGCGGTTCTTACTACTACTCCTCCTCCTGAGGCTCCAGTTCCGACCGAGAGTTCAAGTTCGGCTCCTACAACAGAAACAGAAGACCAGATCGACCCTTTAGCCTCAACGACAGTCACAGAGGAGCCAGTTCCTTCAACACGTCGAGCCGAAGTCGCACCAACTCCAACTCCTTCAGCACCAGATCTTTTAGCGGAAAAGAGAGCCAAGTTAGCTTTGTGGAATGAACTCAAGATCGTAACCTTCTCCAGAACCTTAACTTCTTTATACTGCATAGTTCTTTTAACTCTTCAAACTCACGTTCAATTGAATTTGATAGGAAGGTTCGCTTATGTTTCCTCTGTGTCTTCTTTGGCTTCTGAAACAATGGCTGAAGATGATGATAGTGAAACGAGTTTTGGAAATGGAAGTGGAATGGGGATTTCAGATCCAAAGGAAACTGATGGGATGGAAAGAGAGAAACACTTCATTAGATTGGAAAATAGAGCTGAGGATGGCGAATTTGATGATGATGAGGAGATCAATGAGAATAGAGAGGAAATGGAAGAAATCAAAAGGAAACAAAGACAAAATCGAAGAGATGTGAAATTAGGTTTGAGTTTAAGTCATGAGAATGAAAGGACTTATTTGAATTTCAGTTGGTGGTTTTTACATAGAGGTTGGGAGAGTATTGAGAGTAGAGTGAAAGAAGCTGTTCAGGAAGTTGTTGGGAGGTGAGTTTTCTTTATTGCCTCCCCAAATCAGAGATCTCGGGCATGAAAATTTGACTGACTCTTTTCCTCTGGCGTGTTTTGATCCCACCTTTAGTGTTCCACTCAAATCTCAACTATCACACTCGGACTTTTTGAAACTTCTTTCTCAAATTCGAAAGAGGGTGGAACACGAACCAAGAACCTCAAGATCGGAGAATGCAAAAGGAGGTGATTCTTTGCTCCATCCTTCTTCGTCTAGAGAAGCTGCTCAAAGTGACACTGGTGCTGAGAGTGAAGGTGGAGTGACTAGCGCTAGCGAAGCCGGGCGTAGCGGAAGGAGGAGAAGAGGCAAGAAGTGCAAGTGAGTAGCCGAAGAACGTCATACTGTCCAGAAATCGATATGGGAGAAACTGACCTTTTCCACTTTCCTTGTTTCCCAGTTTCCTCTCAGCACTCTTCCCAACCACTCCCACCTCTGAACACGAAGTCCTAATTCAATCAGGAGTTCTCCCTCCCTCATCAACTCTCTCCTCATCTCCTCTAACAAAAGATTCCCAACTCAGAGCTCTTCTAGATGAAACTTCAGACATCATAGAATCACCTGACTTCCTTTCAGTCTTATCACTTTCTCTAGATAGAGTCTTTAGTGTCTTTGATGCTACCATGAGACCTTCTTTTGGAGTTCAACCAATTCCACAGGCTCCTTCTAATAGAACCAATGATGAACATGTTGAACCTAGTCCACCTCCAAGGTTTATGGAACTCATGGATGGTGTAGATGATGAAAGGTTTGGGAAAAAGGTTAGGTTGGCTGCTCTTTTTCCTGCCGTTGCTAGACAGAGTCAGTTGGCTCTTCATGGAAATCCAAATGAATACGTAGAGGTGAGTCTTTTAACCAAAGTTCTTGGGAATTCCCACCGAACAATTTTTGATCTTTTGTCGTCTTTCATTTCATCTTTCTCCTAGTGTCTCGCCGATGTCAAAGAGTTACGAGCCCTCTCGGCGGTAATCTTCTCAGCCTGGTCAACGTAGATTCTCACACTTGAATTTATTTGACGGCCTGTTTTTGAGTTCGATTTCGTTGGGACAAGGTGATCTTAGTGTCTCTAGAGATCTCTTTTTTTGTATTGGTACAAACATTTTATGTAAATTCTTCCATGAGCTTGAGACCTCAACCCAAGATACGAAAGATCAGAGAATGATTCTTGATTGAACGCGAAATTGAAGAATGATTCGGAATAAAGGGATGCTGATGCTACAATCACAAATTGAGTGTGAATTGGCTTTGGGCGCTGTTCCTACCTTCTTTCGATCTGCTATCTCTACCTTTTGGCTCCTTCACGTCTACATCAAATCTTTCAATTCATTCTCATGCTGAGGTGAACATACTTTGAGCAGCCTTTCGTTGCATAGTCGTTCATCTCCTTCCTTTCCTTCGTAGCTCCCGATCTCTGAGCGCCCCAATCTCCTACCAATGCCCCCCGTAAAACGAATGTTATGAAGTTAAGAGCTTACTTAGAGCCTGGCTGCATTTGCTGAAGAGAACAACTTCAAGGACAAAGGCATGGTCATCGGAGCAAGACTGAAGTGATGTTCTTGTCTCTTCTTGCCTCCCCCTCTCCTCGCCTTCTTCAACCTTCCCTATCCCAAGAAATCCTTTCTTGAGAGACTATATCCAACTCTCGCACCAGTTCTCATCTTCGAATTGCCCAGCTGGAGGTAGTGTACTTTGACTCTCTCTCTCTCTCTCTTTTCCTCGCGATTCACTTCTCTGACCAGAAAGCTACCATACTGTCCTGTTTCTCTCGGAGTCCTTCTTCGCATATCCCATTCTGTTCTGTGCCCATTTTCTATCTCATCTGTATCCGTTCCCAGCCTCGAAGGGTTAACTTTCCATCTCCTGATCTGTCAAGTAAGCAGACCTCCCAATTAGCGTTGCTCCTTCTGTACGTCCCAAAGAAATATCCAGTGATTGAGAGTAGTATTGAAGCGTAGCCAGTTCGGAAAATTGAATGGAATTTACCTGAGAAAGAGTGCTGCTTCACCAGCTCATCATTTGAAGCAGTCAGTTGGTCTCTCTCACTCCTCTTGCAGACTTCTTTGTTCTTCTCAGTAGCAGTGATAACTGAAGTTGATTCCATTTCAAAAAGTCGAATCAAAGAAGAAAAAGAAGAATCGAATTTGAGATTGAAATGAGGTTGTGGTTCAAAAGGTCAAGATGCTCTGCTCGCACCTTCTCTTCTTAACCATCGCATCAGAACTCGTCTTTCTCGTCATCTTCACCTAAAGCTTGATTTTTAACAAGCAACTGTCAAGAATATCCTTCAGAAGGCGTTTTGATCAGAGAGGCTCAGGTGAGTAGAGAGGAGCAATGACAGCAGGAGCTTTCCATCTTGGCCCTCATGCTGTAAGAATTTCCTACTCTTTCGCTCTCTTCTGTGTCTTTCTCTCTTTGGATCTCAATTCAAAAACTGACAACATTCATTGCCTCTGTCTCTTCATCCAGCTTTTGGTCTAATCAAAGAAGAATCTTTCTTCGAATCGGAATCGCGAAGCACATCTGACATCCTTGCGTTTGGTCGAACCCTTCCGCTTCTCTCTCCGATATCAGGTGGGGATATAGTCTAGTTGATTATACACTTCAGGAGTTAGTTGAAATTCTTGCTCACCTCAATTCAATCATTTCCCATTGCGTCCCTTCACTAGTCTCTAACGAGGACATCTGGATCGTCCCACTCGAATGCGTACTCGCTCACAAAAGAGATGCATCAACGATGCTCTGCCAGCAGAGACTCTTCTCGACAGTTTCAAAAGATCGGAGACGAAGGAGGAAATCAAAGCTAGAGAGGTCTGCAAACTGTGGTCGAAGTTGCTGGAAAAGGCCAGATCTTTTTTGGAGAGTCTTACAAATTCAAGAGAGTAGCCTAGAGGTCATACTAGAAGCCATAGATCAGTTCGACCAGAAGAGCGGATCAACATTAGAGGAGATCTCATTTACAGTGGGGGATGAATCTCGAGGCTTCGATCGGATCGCTGAATCAATCCTCAAGTCCAGTGAGACTCTCTTGGCAATCAACGTCTCAAGAGTATCTTTCAAATTTCCTAAAGCTCTATTAGATGCGCTTTTGCTAGGGCTTCCCAATTTGATAGACTTCCGAGCCACATTTCAAGAACAATCCTCAAAAGTCAGACTTCTAAGCCCAACACGATAGAAATCTAGAAGTCTTCAAGTGCTCTGGGCCAGTTCTTTTTCCTGTGCTTCTCCAACTTTTCTTCCTGCTAGCCATTCTTCGCTCTTCAAGACTCTCACCTCTTTGAATGTCTGCGAAGCCTATGCTCATTCTTTTTGGAGGAGGATACTTTCAGATTCTCAGACACTCAAGCACATCCAAATGAGAACTCAAAGATCAAGTGACTGGCGAGGAGATATCGCCCCTTCACTTTCCAAGCCTAGAGGTGCCGGAACTCCCTCAAAGCATAACACGGTTTCCAGATTTGATGAAGGATCCTCCAACCTTGAAGCTCTAGTCGTGCTTTGCACATTCAAACCTACCATCAATTTCCGAATTATGGATAATAAGCTTGCTCGCGGGTGATAGTGTATCATCCAGATGTCCAAACCTGCAAGTCTTCAAGCTTGGATTAGATCTAACGAGTTGTCTCTTACCTATCCTTTGAGCAAGAAGTGGGAACTTAGAGAGTGGACTAGAAGTAGACAACCTCAAGATGGAACCCATAAAGAAGCTAGTCATTCAATTCAACCACTTCTCTGCAGAGGCGCTCGAGGAGTTTAGAGGATTGGTGGAAGAAGTGATGGACTGGAATTCAGAGCCTGATTATTGGCAAGTATGCTCACCGAAAGAACCATTCTTTCAAATCTCAAAACGAAAAGGGTCGCGGATCTGACAGGAACGGTTCTCAGTTATTGTATGTACATTCGACTAATCGCTTCCTTTCTCCTCGTACTGTCTCTTGGCAGTCACAGCAGCTGGCGTTTCCCTCCTCTTCGGCCTTCTCATCAATCCAGCTCTTCGGTCTCATCTCAAATCTCAAACATCAAACCCAAACTCTGTTTAACCACTTTCATTTCAACTGTGATCTTTTCTCTGTATCGCCATTCTCCTCACAACATCTATCTCCTCACACCGTCCATCTCCTCTCCAAAATCCAAGTCGTAGCAAGATCTCATTCTAGTACTTCCACTTCAAAACTTCAAGAAAGTTCTCTTCTAGGTCAAAGCTTCTAGACTTGGAAGAGCAAGAAGTAGGCATTCAGATTCCAGAGCTAGCTTTCACCTCCAACTGCCAAATCCATCTCGTGAAATGGAACATCAACGAATCCGACTTTCTCTTTGAAACACTTTTGTCTGAGTCTAGTCTTTTCAAAGGTCATCGTGTAGATTCTTGAGAGATGTCGAAGGAGTGGAAACAATGAGCTAGTGAACGAAAGCGTATTTTGAGAAAGGTGAGTGAGTAGATGCTCGCTTCTTTCAAGTAGGGTCTTGACTTCCATTCTATAGCTTTCTTGTTCGGTAGCTGATTTCTTTCGACTTCTCTTGCGTGTCTCGCATTTTCTCGACAGATTCTGACAAGTCTCGATGGTGGGAGGAAAGGTTACACATCCCGAACTCTCTCTCTCTGTTTCCATCAAGATCCCTTTTCTTTCGTAAACGCTTCTGCTCTTCCACTTTCTTTGAGCTGTCGCATCCTTTATTCAAGGAAAGTCATCAACGTAGAATCCCAAGCCCCCGTGTCAATTCATTTCAATCGCGCTCTCTGATCTCTCATCTCACTCCTCTGCCGCCTTCCCTTCCGGTGACTTTGACCATTTCAAACTTGATTCAAAATGATTGAAACAACTAAAACCTTAGCAATTTTGAATTTAATTTTTTTGTTTTTTCGAATCAATTGAATTCCAAGTGAGCAAGGCGGATGGGAGTAATCTCCCAGTGACTGAGAACCAGGGAGGCGGAATTTGCATTCTGTTCAGTTCTGTAGACCTCAATTGTCCACATGATCTGAAATTTTCATCATACCAAATGATTTCTACAATCTTTTGAAGCTCAAAAGTCAAATCCGACTTGTTGGGGGTTGCAGGGGTTGGTTGACCTGAATCTTCTCCTCCGATCCTCTCTCCCAAACCGGAAATGTTCTCACTTCTGCAGTCATCATCTGCTAACTATCAATCCCAGACCTCATATCAACAAAAGTTTCGATGTCTCGAGATCGATTGACCTTTGGTGGTTTTTTTTTTTTTTTTTTTTTTTTTTTTTTTTTTTTTTTTTTTTTTTTTTTTTTTTTTTATTTTTTTTTAATTTTTTTTTTTTTTTTTTTTTTTTTTTTTTTTTTTTTTTTTTTTTTTTTTTTTTATATCGAAGCAATTGCATTCCCGAGACTCGAAAATGGTGGTCAGAGATTGGTCTGCAAGATTTCACACCATTTTTTTTCTTTTTCATTATCGAATCAATTGAATTCCACTGCGATCAAGTACCTAAACACAAAACTACCATGGAATACAAAGCTAAAAGTTCAAGATTTGCAATGTTAAAGGGTTTAAAAATTCTGAGGTCAGAGGTTTTAAATTTGAAAAGTTTGAGTTTATGATTTTAAAAAGGGGAGTTTAAGGGGTTGAAAGTTTGAAAAACGATTGGAGATGAAATTGAAAAGGGGAATACAAAAAGGAGAACTTAGTTTAAAGGGGAACATTGAAAAATAAAGGGTGATGATGCGAAGGGGAAAACAAAGCAAGGGGGGGAAAATCAAACTGGAACATTTGAATTGAACTTGAAGGATTTGGATTTGAATTTGGATTTCCGTTTGAGATTTTTTTATTTTTTTCCCAGTCGGAGGAAAAAAAATCGCAAGTTCAGATATGGCTTTTGAAATTTAGCCGAACAGAGCCAAGAACCAGAGGATGTCAACTTTAATTTGCGACTCCAGCTCACTGTAAGACGTTCGTATGGTTTAGTGGTAAAATAGGCGTTTGCCAAACATTGCTTCTCGACTATGCGACATTTGTGTAATACGCCTGCCGTGGGTTCGATTCCCGCTGCGAACAGTCATCTTAATTCTTTTGTGCACATTCTTTTTTTGGCGGACCACTCGCTCTTCTAAACCCTGCTCCTTCACTTTTTTCTCTTGTTAATGTCAAGTTCATGGAGGAAACAGAACTGGTTCTCTCTTACCCAAAAAATCGACAGGACACCTTCGCCCCATTGTTTGGACTTGTTTGCTTTGACTGCCTCTACCCTTCCTGTGACTTCGCACTCCAGAGAAAAGTCCCAAAAAAAGAGAAGCAAACGATCAAGATCAAACGAAAATATGATTATGTAGACGTTGAGGCTTCCCTTGACCTCGATAAGTAACAACAAAGATAACTCCAACAGTCCGCAGCAGCGCCACTTCACAGCCATCCTATTGTCCTCAGCGACAGCTTTGAGATTTCGATGCCTCAAATATGATGATGGGTCTAGCCAAAGATCCTCTCTCTAGCCTTCTTGTACTTCTCCTCCTTCTCTTTCATTCGCTTCTCCGACTCTGCTTTCTCTTGAAGTCTTCTCTTCTCTTTTAGCTCTGCTTCTTCTTTGGAAGGTGCGGAATTAGAGGGTGAAGATCTTTTAAGAATCTGAGGAGCTACAGGAGATATTGTACTGGAAGGTAGCGTTCGACCTTGGATTGTGAGGTGAGGCTGATGGGCAATGGAGAACGATGGATGAAGAGTGTGACTAACCCGAGATCAAAGTGAAGGGAAGACGTCAAGGTCAGTGATGACGAAACTCTAGTCTACAGAATCGTCAAAAACGGGGGATTTGGAGAGATTCAATAGAGCGCGATGAAATCATGAAAAGTGGAAAATGTGGACTCACACTGGAAGGCTCCCTTTGACAGCAGGCTTTCCCTTTCCGTTAGACAGGGGCGGGAACTGATCTTCGTTATGATCATACGTAGATGGGGGTGGCGAGAAACGGTTGGAACTGGAAGGATTGGAGACAAATCCTTTCTGTCTGGGCTGCTCCTCCTCGTCAGAAGAGTCCTGCCAATCGTCCTTGATCTCTTCTTGCTTGAACTTCCCCTTGCCTCGATTCAGCTCTGTCATTCGTGCGAGACTTGTTTTGAGGGACTAGAAGGTAGGAAAGAAGAGGGAAGATCTCTTTTCTTTCTTCTCGAGGTCTCGGCGGCAATTGCTCGTCTTCGTTCTTCCTGGTCTTCGTTCTTCATTTTCCCAACCTCAACATCGTTTCTACCTCTTCCTCTCTTTCAGCAAACAATGGCAGCTTCTAATACCCGAGTTCCACTCATCTTCGGAACCATGACGATTGGTGACGAAGGTAAGAACGGAGTGAGTAGAATCATTTCTCACAGCGAGGCTTCAAAGTTCGAAATTCTACTGAATCGTTCCAACCCTCTTTCTCCCATCTTCTTCCTTCTAGGTAAGAATTCCATCTCCATCAGATCAACAGAGCACTCTAGATATCTTCTTCAAACATGGAGGGAACGAACTTGACACTGCCTTCGTCTACGGTGAAGGTTCTACCGAAGTTTCTCTTTCAAAGCTCAATCTCAATGGATCCTCCATAGATACTAAAGTCTACCCTACAAACGGAGGTGAACATGAACCAACAAAGCTTAGAGAGATCTTCGAGACATCCTTGAAGAAGTTGAATGTCAAAAAGGTTAGAACTCTTTATCTACACGCTCCAGACAGAAGTGTTCCTTTTGCTGAAACTCTGACTGAAGCGGATAAGCTCTTCAAGGAAGGGAAATTCGAACAGTTTGGTCTGTCCAACTTTGCGGCTTGGGAGGTGAGTTGTCTTTGGGTGAGAGTGGAGGACTAGAGCTGACACAGCTCTCTGGCATCGCTTCACCTTTCTTCCTCTTCCCCTTCGGCTTTCTTCTTTTCAGGTCGCGGAAGTAGTCAACATTGCAAGAGAAAGGAATCTAGTGGTCCCTGCGATTTATCAAGCCATGTACAATGGAATCACCAGAGCCATCGAAGATGAATTGGTCCCTTGCCTTCGCAAGCACGGCCTTCGTCTAGTGGTATACAATCCGCTCGCCGGAGGCTATCTAGCTGGTAGAATAACTTCTCCGGCTCAAGCAGTCGAGAAGGGATCGAGGTTCGATGACTCTTCGAAGATGGGAGCAATGTACCGCGAGAGATATCTTCGAGATGATTATTTCACTGCAGTCCAAGCTCTTGAACCGATCGCTGTGAGTATCTAAGGGGTCGTACCCCTTCTCAAGTTCACCTTGCTCGTATACTGAGTGTTTGAAACCCTTGGTCCCTTGGCCCTCTCTCCAACAGAAACAACACAATCTTCTCTTGACTGAGATCGCTTTAAGATGGGTCCAGCATCATTCAGTCTTGACAGAAAAGGATGGAGTGATTCTCGGTGCTAGCTCTGCTGAACAAGTGAGTGTCAAATCATCTCAAATAGGGATTGTCTGGCGCAAAAAAGACTGACCGTTCTACTCTCTTCTCCCACAGCTCGAACAAAATTGTGCCGACTCAGAGAAAGGTCCTCTTCCAAAAGAAGTAGTGGAAGCAGTAGATCTTGCTTGGAAGATTGTCAAGCCCAGCTGCCCTCTTTACTGGAGATGAGCAGGTGGCGAGAAGTCGAAAGGAAGTTTGGGTCCGATTTCTGTTCAAACATCCTTCCGCCATTTTCTCTGCTTGAAAAAATTTGTAGCCTTCTGAAAGCTGAAAGAAACCAAAGAAATCGTCTGAAACCCATTTTCGCATCAGAAGTCTCGAGTATTGTGGTGACTTTGACTTTAAAGAATGCCTTCTCCTCCGCCAACCTCTGGTTAGAGGACAAGAATGGCAGCTAACTATTGGCTCTCTTCCCAGTCGTAAGTTTGAGATCTCTAGCAGGCCGTGGATTCAAAGCTAATCAGAAGAAGATCTAGGATCATCTGACAGCTTCTCCCACCTTCTATCCATCTTACACTCCCAGCAATCGATGGCAACTAACTCATCATCAGTTATCTCTTTCAAGATCGAAATCGTCTCAATTCGCTACTTCATCTTCATCAACTTTATACTCATTAGATGAGACTCTAGCCATCGGAATTTTCCTATGCAATTCGATCACTACTCTTTGTAAGAGGTTGGGATTAAGACAGAGGTGTTCTGCAACCGCTTGCGTCTATGCAAGAAGGTTCTTCGCAAAGGTACCTTATGCTGAATCACCAGATCCTTGTTTGGTAGCTAGTGCATGCGTTTATGTAGCTGCAAAGGTGGAAGAGAGTCCAGTTCATGTCAGAAGTGTGTGTCAGGAAGCTGCAAAGGTTTGGGGAGGTGAGTAAGATTGGCGCTTTCTCTTGAAGAGGGATGGCAATATGAATAGTGTTTGGGCATCTTGGGATGATCAGTTGACTTCTAACAAGTGTTTGGATCTGGCAGATTGGAATTAAGAGGGAGGTCTCTTCTCCAGAGAAGTTGCTACTCCTGTGACTCAACTACTCTCGCAGTCTATCAGCTCATTCTCTGACATTGGACTCATTCTGATTTCAAACTTATCCAGATTTGCCTAACGCGAGTGCCCCGCCGTCACCCTCGCTCTTAGCAGAGATGGAATTCTACCTCCTCGAAGAACTAGATTTCGACTTGATAATTCATCACGCCTATCGAAGTTTGACTTCTATCTCAGAGAACTTTGGTCGAGGTAAAGGAAAAGGAACTCCATCTACGCCTTCTCAGCAAGACAGCAATGCTGCCCCAAGTAAATTCGACAAAGGCAAAGCGAAACAGATGTCGTCTCCAGGAATTGGAAAGGGATTGAGCTCGTTACCCCCTAAGCCTGGGACAGTTCAAACTGCTGGGTTCAATGGAAATCGGGGGTCCAATTCTGGATTTGGAAGTCGAAGCTCTGGGATGGAAGTAGAAGAAGGCGCTTTGGAAGAAGATGGAGAGATTGGGAGGAATGGAAGTTCGAGAGGTGGAATCCAGTCGAAGGGAAGAGGAGATGGAGATCAAAGTATTGATTGGGAAATTGATGAATTAGATGAGCAGGCTTTACAGATGGCTTGGTGAGTGTTTTAGGCTGGACCTCATCTCGATATTGCTGCTCACCCGACTTCCCTCTTCTTCTTCTCATTCAGGTTTATTATCAATGACACCTATAGAACGGACATTCCTTTGCTCTATCCTCCCTACATCATCGCAGTTGCATCTCTTCTTCTGGCTCTCTCCCTTCATCCACCCGCTAGGAAGAAACTAGAAGATAGCTGGAAAGGAATGGAGGAAAGGAGATCAAATTGGAGAAGGAAATGTGAAGAGGCTGGCTTTCCAGTCACTTCAAACTCATCTGTTGCATCTTCTTCAGCTCATTCTTCTCAGCCGATGGTGGAAGGAAACCTGAATCTAGAAGTCAACAAGCAGAACTTCAACTTGAGCTCCTCCGACCTGGAAAGTCAAAGACCTTTACCTCCTAAGAACGATGTCCTCACTTTCATAGCTAGTCTGAATATCTCTCTTCCAATGGTCTCTCAAGTCATTCAAGAGATGCTAGACAATTATGAAGTCTGGCATAGAGTCTCGAATCCTGCTCCAACAGCTTCCAATCAAGTTGCTCCTTCAACCAACACTCTTTTCTCTTCAGACACAAACCAAGGTACCGATCCAATTTCCCAGCCTGAAGCTGAAATCCCACCAGGAGCTTGGGGAATCTTGCAAGAAGGTTCTAATTCGAATGGAAATTCGAGCAGCTCAAACAATTCTGGTCAAAATTCTCCTTCAAGTTCTAATGCTCCGAAAACTCCTGCTTCTCCTGGTTTGAGCAATGATTCAGATTTGAATCTTGGGATTTTGAAGAGACTGGAGAACATGAGGGAAAGAAGAAGGTTGAAGCTGATATTGGAAAGAGGGAAAGATTCAGAGGATGTTGATGGGAATTACACTGACACTGCTGCTGGTGGAAAGGAAGATAGAGGGAATCCAAAATTTAAGAAGAGAAAAGGTGATCAGGATGGTGGGGAGAAGCTAATACAGAAAGGGAAGAATAGCAAGGGGAAAAGAAAGTGAAAGGGTGAAGAGGAAGGAAGATTCACGCTCAATTTGTAATTGTATCATCAGCATTCATCCGATTTCAATTTCGACTTCACATTCAAACAAGGAACACTCACTGATCTTTAAGGGTTTGATTGCGGTCTTCAGCTCGTCAATCAGAAGCTAGTAGAGCCAAGCTCTCCCAGCACGTCTCACGATCCCTTTGCCCTTCAATTTCCCATTCCCTTCTTCCAATTACCTTCAATTTCAGACTTGATCTACCATAAATACTATTTGCTCGGTCAGACTCGTCAGTCCAACCCCCCCCCCTTCTTTCCCTTTGTCCTCTCGCATCAGAACGAACCTCTAGCCACTGGACCTGGATCTGGTTATTCCAAAGGAAATTCAGGAACCCAAGAGGAAGGAAACACGACTAAGAATTTCGAAGGACCTTATGGAAAAAAGAAAGATAAGAAGAGCGATAAGGCTTTGAATGCTTCGAATAAGATCGGCAATGGGAACATGCCTGAAGTTCCCAGAAATGGAAATGGTACGTCCAATCAAGGTTCTAACCAGAATCAATCTAACAAAAGTACTGGATCTGTAAACCTCAGTGGAAATGGGTATGGCAATAACGACCGTGGTGGTGTTAATAATGTAAGTTCTCTTTCTTTTTTTTCGATGAGAGATGGTTTTGGGTCGCTAGAGCTTCGGAGGTTGAAGTTTCGATATTTTTTACCCTCTTTCTTTCTCTAGTCATTTGGAAACATGAATTTGAGTTCAAACTCTTCTAATGAGAATTCTAGTTCTGGACGTGGTGGTAACAACGTGAGTTTTCGCAAGCCTCACTTTCTACGTCAACACCATTTTTGCCTCTTTCTGACCTTTTATTCATCTTTTTGTGTTTTCTCAACCAACATCTCATTCTTGAAAAGTCAAACCGTCAACAAGATGATGAAGTTGGAACGATCTCAAACTTGAGCAACAATAAGTCGAACCAAAACCAATCAAGTTACGGTGGCAACTCAAACAACTCGACTCCAATTGGAAATGGAGGGTACGGATCAAACAGTGCCACAAATTCTACTGGAGCAAGTAACACCTCCAACATCGGTGGAAATTCAAATTCTGGATCTAACTTCAATTCAAGCTCAACCAATTCCAACTCCAACTCCAATTCCAACTCCAACTCCAATCTTGGATCCACGGTCGGAAACTCTGGTAAGTTTTCTCATCGATTGCACAGAACTTGGAACCTCTGAAAAGTGCATGTTCGCAAAGCGCTTTTCACAAAGAGTCATTGCATAAGATGCTACAATACGACGTTATGGAAATGAGAGACACTTTCTTGACAAGAAATAACCTAATGCTCACAACAGCTTTTCATCTCTTCGTTCATCTCCCTTCTCAACTGCTTTTGGCGATACTTTCGACATTTGTCGACTTCCTATTCTTTCTTTTGACGACTACTGAATATGATCATGACACGATAGGAAACAACAATGGGTCTTCAACTACTGGAACTGGTGAGCTTCTTCAAGCTTACTTCTGAAGAAGCGATTTTGATTGACCCTTCTCACTGCTCTTTTGTATTGTATCTAACAGGATCATCCTTCGGAAACAACGCCGATTCCAACTCCTCAACTACTCAATCGAACAAATCTTCTTTAGGTGGTAATAGTTCAAACGCTACTTCTTCTTCCCCCAATAAAACTACCACTAGTACTGCAAGATCTGATTTCAACAGATCTTCGACTTCTAGTGCTTCCCCAGCTTCCAAAAACACTTCCTCTGCTCCCACCGGAACTTCGACCTCTACTCAAAGTAACAGGACTGATTCACCTTCTACTAAAACTGGAGGAGCTGGAACCACTACTTCTAACACCACGTCGTCGATTAACAAGTCCAATGAAACCTCTGGAACCAACAACACTTCTGGGTCTAGTAACAATGCTAGTACCTCAGATTCGACTTCTACTTCAAAAGGTGGGGTTGGGGCTTTCTTTGGTCGTCGTTAGGTTTACCCCTTTTTCTGTCTCTCTCTTTCTCTGGCCTCTGTCTCGGTGTCTTTAATTAAAATCTCTAGTTCAAAATTCAAACTGTCAATAACTGACTCAGAATCATCTCGTTCTCATTCCAATATCTCTTGCTCTTTTCCCGTGTCCCGCTACTTGTCTTTACCCCTTGTTCGTATCCTTCACCTATTCCTCTTCCTTCTCTTCTGGGCCTGAATTCTCCGAGCTCCACTTTTCTTTTTCTGGATCTTTGTAGTGTCCTTGCTGAAGTTAATGACAACTATCGATCATCTCTCATCAACTCGAAAAGTTTTCGCTGGGTGTGAGACGAGTGCAGATTCATAAGGACACTTGATCTCATCCAAAGGTCAACAACGGTAATATTTTCACTCTAGACTCATTGCTCCTATTGGATGCCATGACTATTGGCTTCGAAGAAAGGTGGAGGCAGAATTTGGTCTTGGAAGCGTGAGGTGGATCGACGACCATCAGTCGCAAGCAAGAAGGGACGGTCAGAAATGAACGAACCAAGGCTGGAGAACTCAAAAGGCGAGAAGGAAACAGGTCGAATATAATTAACGGTAGAGACTTGACACTAAAAACAAAGCTGAGATGACATGGGAGCTTCACCTTCTTTGTGTTTGAATCAAGTCTGTAATCTGCTTTAAGGAGAGGGGCGTTCAACATCAGATCTAGAGACATCCTCGCCTAACTTGCAATCTTTTCCGTCACATTTGGTCTGTCAATGATCCAGACGAGGAATGGTGTTCAGCCATACTGAAAGTCGGAGTGGTCCAAGCTCTCTAGCCTTAGAGAGGAAAAGAGAACCAAGAGGCAGCTCTTGAGCAGGTACTTTGCATTTGATGACTTCATCCGTCCTTCTATCTCATCTTCTCAGGTTGGATTCTACTCCTCGGTTAGGAATTTTGAGGATGGGGTGGAGAGTTGGTCCGAAGAAGAAGAAAAAATGGAGGGAAAAGTTATTTGCGTCGATTCACGAATGAGTCAAGGTTCGTTCGCGATCGTTCTTTCTCTCTTCCTTTCCACCACTACAAATTTCAACAACATTCCATAATGGCACCAAGAGGACTTTCACTAGATCAAAAACTGCAAGCTATGGTTGATTTGTTGAGAACTCACAATACTTTTTTCACCTTGAAGGTAGGTCTTTCTGGGCCAGGAGGAAACTGAGCCTCGCATGCTTACCTTCTTGACTTTCCTTTCCCACCCACTTACTTAGGAGTTAGAGAAGCTCGCTCCAAAAGAAAAGGGGATCAGTATGTAGACCTTTGGTCTGAAGAGCACTGTCATGAGCCTCATCCCAATCCGTTGTTCCCCTCTCTGATTCTCAGTCCAACAGGCCGTGAAGGAAGTCTTGGACAATCTCGCAGATGACAACAGAATCCAAAGAGAGAAAATCGGAGGCTCTAATTGTGAGTCATTTAAAATTTGAATCGTCTTGGTGAAGTAAGATATTCACCGGCATCACTTTTTCACAGACTACTATTGCTTTTCATCTCAGGCCTCTGTTGACGTGAGCGTTGGAAGGAGTCTTGGTTGTCCAGACAGCTCTCAACCTTCAACTGATAAAATGATAATTTTCGATATTCTTCTCAAAGGCAAAGAACGTCTTGTCCAAAATCACCGCAGAGCTCGACGCTGAACGTGTCTCAACTCAAATGACTTTGACTACTCTCGAGGAAGCTCGTGAGAGTCGTATTGCAAGTGTGAGTACTTACAATGATGTTTCAAAGGTCTGAAAATCCAAAATTGTCGCATACAGTCGATGTTTCTGCATCTCACCTGCCAACCCCGTTCTCTTTCTTGCTTCCAGGACGAACGTTTTTCCAAACTCGCGCAACTAGAAGCTTATTCTAAGAGTATCAAGGAAGACAGAGCCATGCTAGACAAATATGGAGATCAGGACCCAGCCAAAATCTCCAAGTCATTGCGTTCAGCTGAGTTGGCAAGAGAGATGGCGCTATCTCACACTGGTACGTTCAGTTCGAGAGTCAAATCTGAGAGCAGTCTTGATTCCTAACAGTTGATCTTATTCTCTCTTTCATTTTGCAGAGAATCTTTCTAGTCTCATCTCTGCAAGTTCTTTTTTCTTCGACTTCCTTTTCACTTCTCCCTCGATCGAGGTCTAATCTCCGTCTACAAACCTTCCTCCTCTTCTCCACCAGCACGCTCGCGACAACTTCGGAGCTGCTCCTAACGAGATCGTGAGTCAAAGCGAAAGTTTGCATCAACCCCAACCTAGATACCAGAACTGACTTGATGAAACTCTTCTTCTCGCTAGCGTGCCTCTCTTGGTCTGACTGAGGACTTCGAAGAACTCGACGCCATTCCTACCATCTTGCTTGCTTAGAGGAGCCGAGAAGGAAGTTTCGATCGTAATGAGTTGATCAATTTGTAGCAGAAAGAAGAAACCGAATAATTTAAATTTTCTGGAAATCTTTGATTCACAATGAGTCTGAGATCTCTTTTGAGCTTTCTAGTACCCTTCATCATTATTAACTACTCCGACGAACATTCCCGAACCAGTTGCTAGAGCTTTTGCATTGATTGCGAATCGCTGTAAGATAGTAGGGGAAGCGGAAGGAAAGTGGCAACAGGTCAACGATAGCGATGGGAACGCTTATTCTCTTCTTGTACACAGCAAGAAGAGATTCGAAGGAATAGACTCACTTCTGACAAAAGGGGCACCACCATATCAAAAGTGTCAGCAGTATGAGGCGTGATGACAAGGTTCTTGTCTTTCATACTCCATAGTTTATGGCTCTCTGGAAGCGGTTCAGGATCAGTAACGTCGATACCGGCTCCACCAATGAGATCATCTTTCAAAGCTTCAACCAGGTCTCCCGTCTTGACGAGTTCACCTCTTGCGACGTTCACCAAAACTGCATCCTTCTTCATCGCTTTGAATTGATCCAGACCGAACATGCCTCGAGTTGAAGGAGTTAGAGCTGCAGCGATCATGACGATGTCAGCAGAAGGTAGAGCTGCCATCAGATTTTCTGGAGTTGATTCTGATGTTTTGATCTTTGAAGAAAGTTCTGGGGAGAGCGCGGGGACTACTATAGGCGAAGAAGATCTTCGAAGGACTTCGATGTTGCAATTGAAAGGAGAGATTTGGAGGATATAGGAGAGAGTGATGCCTCCTCCTCCGACGATTAGTACATTTTTGTTGAAGAGAGAAAGTCCTTTGCTGAGAAGATAGAAAGAGCAGAAGTGGGATGGAATATTCATAACATGTACGTTCAAATCAAGCTTCTAGGTGACTCTGGGCCAACGATCTCAAAGATATATCCTGGAGTAGCTGTTCAACAGAGGGGAGTTCGACTGTTTGAAGGAGATGGCCAGAGGGAGTTACTCACTTTGGACCCCAAGAAGTGGCTTTAACTCTTTCTGGAATATATCTCAAGAGAGAGAAGGTCAGAGCTAGAGCATGCTCGGCCACTGGTTGAGCGAACGCGCCCTGGAAGGGAGAAAGAGAATAAGGGTGGGGAAAGGTGATAGTCGGTCGGGCTCAGCTATGCTCAGCTATGCTTAGACCTGCGAAGCTGTTGACGATCCAAATCCTCAGTATCAGCTATCTTTAATAGCCAGATGTCAAGTTCTTTCCAGCCACTTCAGCTCAGATTGGGTGTAAGGTATGACTTATGAGCTTTCGGAACTGAAGGAAGGTCCCCACTGTTACCTTTCCCTCCTGTAGCCTTCCCAATTGAATACTAACCTTAGCACTAGTCCAAACCCTCTTGTTCTCCTTCTTTATGAGATCAGAATATGCATTTACCCCAGCCACTGGCATTTGAATCCAACTGATCTCCTGATACTCCTCCAAAGTCTTTTGTAGCAGACCCAGGTGCTGTGGAGAGTGATCTAGCCAAATGACGCCCCTCGTTTCGGAATCTACTTTCTCTTGAATATTGATTCCCGATGAGGCTACTGCTTTCTGGAAGGCCTGAGTGGCTGTAGAGAGAGATCCAGCGCTTGCTTCTGGGAGGAAGACCAGTGGGCCAGGTTGAGGAGCTGGTTCTATTGGCTCATTTGGCGCCAAAACAGATGAATGAGCTGGAGCTGTTTGACCATTGACTGATGCTTCTCCTGACCAAACCATAATGATTGAGACAATGGAAGAATGGGAAGGAAGGGATGTGAGGGAAGAGAATAAGGCAAGCTCGCAGCAAGGCAGCTTGTCTTCTCTCTCCCACGCCATCCTTTCGACCTTTGGTTCAATTTCTTTCTCTCACAATTCCAGTTCAAGATACTAGCAGCTAGGGATCCATTAGCTGATTGCTAAGCAACCTTGCAAGCAATGTCTTCTGAAGCACCTCCAGCTAGAGAGACGAGAGGAGCCATAGCAGCTCAAGCCCAAGCTCAACAAGATCAATTAGCACAAGCTGCAGCCGATAAAAAGGCAGCACAACAAGCGAACAAACGAAAGAAGGATAGAGAAAGAAGGGCTAGAATCAAGCAAGAAAAACAGAGGGAGAAGCAACTTGAACAAGAGAAACAAGCAGCAGTAGCAGCAGCAGCAGGAACAGGAGTAAGATCGACAAGAGCAGCTGCAAGTATTATAGAAGGAGAGGATGAAGAAGAAGAAGAAGAAGATGAAGATGATCAAGATGATTCTCAAGATGTTAACATGAACAATAGTGCTTCCGACAACAACTACAATCATCATCCCAACAAGAGATTCAAAACTGAAGCTGGTGATGTTCCATCCTCCTCTGCATCTCCTGCTCCAATTGGAAATACTTCATCCCCTTCTGCAAATTCTGCTTTCTATCCGAATCCTATTCCTCAACATCAAGGTCAAGGTAGTGGGACTGGTGGAGGGACAACCTTACCTCGAAACATGTCCTCTCTCAATCAAGCTTCCTCCGCAACCAATAGTCCCATCAGACCATATCAAGTTCAAGGAGGCCAATATCTTAGAACTGTAAATCAAACTCCCCAGACAAGGTATCCGAATGTAACTCCTCAAGGTGCTGGCTCGTATCAGCAGCAAGTGCAAGGGAATAGAAACTTCAATCCAGGCGGGAATCAGAGTGGTCAGAGTGAGTCTTTCTGTGGATTAATGTGCTACAGCGTCTGGTCAAGAGAGTATCTCAGAGGCTCAATACGAAGCCGCGACTCGAGGAGAAGTGGAGTGGAGCACATAGGAAGGAGGAGGAAGTGAGGAACATGAAGCCCTCATACTCAAAGCGTGTTCTTGACTGTGATCAGTGGGGGGATACTATTTTCAAGTTCAATCTCAGATGAATAGTGATTTTGAAACGCGTCAGACTAGATTTAGAGAGGTTGGCAGAGATAGGGGAGGAAAGGATCGAAGCTCTGCGCAGTATCACCTTCTTCATCTTTCCATCCCTTGCTATAGAAACACTGCCTCTTTTGGATTCAGAAGTCGATGAATCAAGAGAGAGCGGTTCGACCTCTGACCCCAAATCAAGCTGAACTAACGTCTCGATCTCTTCTCTTCTCATTCATTCCCCCCAGATAACGCTCACCCAGGGAGCTACAATTTGAATCCAAACGCCTCCACGCCGAATGATGGAACCTCAAATGCTTATCAGACACCAGCTAGATCAGGAATGGGTCCTCCCTCTGCAACTCCTAGAAATGACGAAGGCGACAGAGATATCCTTGGAGGTAGTGGGGTGAACCTGGATGTGAGCTATCGTTGCTTTATTAGAAATTCCTGTGAAGAAGCTAAAAGATTTGTCATTAACATCCTCTGGCTCTCCCTTTCTCTACCTCTCTCAGTCGGAACAAGAAGCTCTCTACGGAAAGCGATTAGTTTCACAAGCTGCTGCTGAGAACCCAGGTGGAAGGAATCGGCATGGGAAAGACCTGATTGATCATGAGCATCTTGCTCCCATCGTTAGTCGCATCTGTGAGTGATCTCTCTAATATTCCGAGTCAAAGGTCTCTTTGTTCGATCCCTGACCTTTCTTCGGTATTCCTCTCAACTATAGCCTCACGAAACGGTCTTCAGGTCGATCCTGCAGTCTTGGAATATCTCTCCGCTGCCGCTTATCTCAGGTTCAGAAATCTAGCAGAAAGCATGATCTCAGCATCCAGACACCGAAGTTGGTCTTCTCATCAGAGACCACCGCCTACTTTCTCGACCAGCGACGGAGCTGGAGATTCCGAGATACCGATGTATCACGAAGAGGTCTCTTCAGACCCAACGAAGCAACTGGCAGCTCTGGAGAGAATCGACAGACAGAAAGAAGAGAAAGCCCAGCTCGCAAGGCAGAAGAGAGAATTAGCTGAAGTCAACGCTCTGCTGGACCCTAACTCTGCAAGTGGGGACGGATCTGCTGGAGTCGGTGAGGAGGCTGCCGCTGCTTCTGCAAGTAAAGCGAAGAAGAAGCCACCAAGCGCTAAGAACATGAGCGAAGATTTGAGCAGAAAGTTGACTAACTCGACCTTAGCTCAAATGACTGGTGGAGCTGGCGTCAGATCTTGGATGACTGGAGGTGGATCTGCTGGAATGAATGCCGCTCTAGGAGGAAGTTGGAAACCTAAACCAATGGGAGCAGCAGAGAAGAAAGGTTCAAGTCTTCCAGCTCCCAAGTTCGCACCTCAAGTAAAGACGGGCGATTCTGAATCTTCAGGTCTAAGTGAATCAGGACCTTCGAAACTACTCCCCTCTTCGAATACGAGCAATTCTGGAACAGGAACTCGAGCAGGAGCTTGGGGAGACGTTTCGACTAGGTTGAAAGCGGAAGAGGAGGAAGAAAGAAAGGCCTCTATGATGGTTAAGATGGAGGATGCTCTGTTCGCTTTGGAAATGGAGAGATCGGCTGGAGCTGGGAAAGGAAGTGGAGCTAGAACTCTTTATAGGGAGAGAGCTAAACCTAGAGATAAACCAAAGCCGGTAGTCCCATCAGTTAGCTCCTCTTATCATGCTTCTGGTGGCGCTATGGGGCTCGGATTAGGTGGTAGTGGTGGAAGTTTGAACACCTGGCAAAGTTCTGGAAGATGAAGTCGACATTCAAAACACATTGTAACTGTATTCATTCAATAAATCTTTCGTCTCATTTAGTTAAGGTGTGACTTACGACCTCCTCTAAAACTAGCCACTGACGCAGGGTTCCTCTCTTGCGAAGTTCGTTCAAAGCTTTCACTTAAAAGGAAGCTATGCTACGAACGAGAGAAAGATAAGAAGAAGCCCTCTCGATCGCCTCGGAGCCTATCTTCAGATGAATCCAACATTTTCTCGACAAGCGACAAGCTGGAGAAGTACTCGAAAATCACTCAGCAACTGACGTTTAGCCAATAAGATAAGCATTTGTGACAAAGGATGTACAAGAGCAGGGTCGATGAAAAAATATCGAAAAGACAGTGAGGTTGCAGAAAGATGCGAGTTGGTTGAAAGTCATAGATTTTGCGAAAGAGAGAGAGAGAAAGACTTAATGAAGATGCAAATAAGGAACAAGGGAGCCGAAAAGGTTGCAAGAAGAGTGTTGGTACAGGACAGAGAACCGGAATAGCGATAAGGTTGTGTTTAGTTCTAAAAAAAGCTAATCGTGTATATATAGCGAATATGAGAGAAGGGGGAGCAAGGAGTGTAGGACTCGAATGCAGATTTGATTCATAGAACATCTGTATCTCAATCCAACAAGGATTAAGCCAGAGTCTCGAAGGGTCTCTTCTCCCAAGTTTCCCCTTCCACCTTATGAGTACTTCTCTCAGTAGCATCTCCACTTGACCTTGTAAAGTTCTCGAAGTTACTGAAAGCAGATCCATTAGAGTAATCGCTATCCGATGATTCGTTTGAATGAGCAACTGGATGATGACCGTCTGATCCAAATGTGATCATCTCGGCAGAATCTTGAGATGAGTTCTGGAACTCCAATGGAGAAAACACTTCTTGAGGTCCTCCTTCATGATTGGAAACACTTTCGAATTGTGAGAAACGGAAAGGGTCTGAGGTTGTGGAAGAACGAGTTGGAGCTTCGGATCCGACGTCGAGAGTTGAGTTCGACCCGCTTACGACGAGACTTGGAGTGAGTGCCGAAAGGAGCATCATTGGCTCTTGAGACTCAGAGGATGATACTGGAGGGGTTGAAGTAAGTGGGATTGAGGCGTTGGTCGATTGGCCGAAGAGACCCCCTGAATCGAGGATGGACATGGAAAGGACTGGCGCTCTGCTGTCAACTTGAGGCTGAGATTGAGTTTGAATTTGAGCTTGAGTATGAAGTTCTCTTTCTTTCTCGGCAGCGACGACTCGCATAGCCTCTGTGAGAGCTGGTACTTCTTCTTCTTCTGCTCCTACTGGAGCTCCACCTTTGAAGCTTCGTCTGAATCCAGCTACTCTGACGAGACTTCTGATCCTTTTGAGAGCAGCAGAGCTGTTCTTGGATTTGGAACTGAGAGCGTCTAACTCGATCGGCTTGGCTTTAGGAGTAAAGTTGTCTTCATCGACGTTGATCGGAGCCAGCTTCTTTTTGGGCGCCTCATCTCCAATTCCTGCTTCTAGACAGTGAAAAGATTCGTCCTGGCTCTCAATGGTATTGGGAACAGCTAGCTCTGTAGCTGCCGCTAACTTGCGTAGAGCAGGACTTGACTTTGACCTCTTCATCGAATCCGTCAGACGACGAAGACTTGGCTTACTCAACTTCTTCTTCAAAGACGTCGACTTGGTTGGAGCCCCTCCAGCTCCGTTGCTATGAACTAGAGCGTCTTCTGAAGCTTGAACAACCTCAGTTGGGTCTTGACCGTCGGAATCAGAGACGATTCTTCTAAAGCTCATCGAAGGAGAGTTGAGACCTTGAGGGCGACGTGCGCAGCATCCCGCGAAGCAGACCATCTCTGGTGGATGGACGCACACCTCGTTAGACGGGGATGGAGATACTGATCCTTCCATTTGAGAGAAGACAGCGGGTGGAGCTGGTAGCGCCTCGTCCATCGAAGCCATCTCCGGAGAGAAAGGGAAGTAGTTATCACGGGTCCCAGTAGGAGTAGGTGGAGCACTACGACTGTCTGAACGTAGTCTGGTTGGAATGAGAGGTAGGTTGAGAGACTTGAGCTGTAGTTTGTTGCGGAACTCCTCCAATTTGTCTTTGGAAGAAGTGTCGTCACTTGAGCTTGAAGATTCGCCCACCTCCTTGGTATCTTCGGAACCCAGACTGAGTCCTAGAGCGTTGTACGAGCTTCTCTGCTGCTTCGAAGCTTGGCTCTCGAGTCTGAATGACCCATTGACGGCAGCTGGACTGAGAAGAGCACGCTGAGAGAGACTGAATCCTTGACTCATTCCTCCAGTGTCTTCCACCTTGAGCTTCGAATGATGAGGACTCAAAGAGTGGTAGCGACTCGGAAGCTTCAAAGGATGAAGTTGGTTGCCTTGAAGTGGTCTTCTCCCAGTGTATCCTAGAATTCCTTTGCCTCCAGCGTTCTCCGTTGGCTGATAAGGAGAAGCAGGTCCTGCTTTCCAAAGCCAATCCGAGTAGACGGCTCCACTGTTGTATCTGATTCTCTTGGCTTGAGGAGCTTTGCCTCCATTCGATCCCTCTGGTGTGACGTGAGAGTGAGAATTGGAAGCCAAGCTCAAGAGATTCTCGTGACCACTTGGACTTCTCCCGAAGAACGGTTGGCTAGTCAATGGAGCGCTCATGGGTGGCTCTCTCGTTGATGTTCTTTTGGAGTTCACCCTTTGATCTGGAGTCGCTGGGAGAGGTCTGGAAGGTGCAGTCTTGACTGGCTCTCCATCTCTGACGTAGAAGAATCTGGAAGGAGGTCTCACTTGAAAGTTCTCCCTCGGAGTTCTTTCGGTTGAAGGAACTGGAGAGAACCCTACACGGGGAGAACGAATTGGAGTTGTAGAGGTCGAATTGAGAAGTAGAGCGTAAGGCATCGTTTGGGCAGCCTCGGGAGTGGGAGGTAGATTTCTCTGAGGAGCGGGAAGAAGGATGAGATATGTCAGCTACCTATCTGAAGATCCGGACATTCCATATTCCAATAGTTAGACTCACCTCTCTTCTATCGAACCCCATCTCACGAGCCACCATTCTCCTCTTAGCAAGAGGACTTGTGACGTGCATGTTCCCCAATTGAATTCCTCCACCACTAGGCGCTTCCAACTTTCTACTAGGAGTATTCAGAGTGACTGAAGGAAGTAGCTGAGATTTGAAGGGAGTTCCAACCTGAGCCTGATCTTGACTTTGAATCTGAGAGGCGACAGAACGGCCGGCGGCAGTAGGATTTCTAACGCCCTTCCCTCTTTCCTTCTCACTTAGATACTCTCCGAGATTATTGGAGCTAAAGAAAGGAGACTCGAATAGAAGATCTTTGACAGATCCAGGAGTTCTAAGGGGCGGAGATGGGAATTTATCTTGAAACTCTTCACTTAGGATCTCTACGTCTACGCTACTTTGACTTGAACTTGCACTTAGAGACCCATTCTCTTTCTCACTTTCCTTTAAAGTGTTAACTCTCCTCAGATCCAAGAGAGGCGAATAAGGTCTAGAAGGAGTTGGAGAGACGATGGAAGTAGAGACCTGTTGACTCGAATCTTGAGACTGAGCATCCAGGAACGAAGTGAAAGGTTGATCGTTTGAAGAAGTTGGAGACGATTGCATTTGAATTTCTCCCTTCGTGTCGATCTTGAGATCAGGCAAATCTTGACTGGAGTTCATAAGTAAACCTAAACCGAAACTTGAGGTGTCCCCTTTACGAACTATTGGTAAATCTCTAAAAGGTTGAGATTCCATCTTTTCTAATCCCAACTGTTCACCTTCCATCGAAGACGAGTTTGGATAAGACACGCCACCAGTCAGATCCCCACTTTCTTCACCTTGCTGATCCTCCAGTTCTTCTTGAAAGTCACCGTCCAACACCTTCACCTTGACGACAGCAGACATCTTTCCTCCCTTCTCAGACTTGAGATTGTTGAAATTGATTTTTAAGTCCATCTTTGAACTTGCGCCGTTACTTTCGTATGCGTTGCTAGGACGACGACTCGAAGGAGTAGAGCTCGAGGTCATGCTTGAAGTACTTGAAGGAGAGTCCGGACAACCGCTGATCGAATTGTTGAACTTGAGATTATTAGGTAGTGGAGAAGAGTCAGGGGTTAGTTCTGGAGTTCTACCAGGTGTTGAAGTGTTGATGTTGATAGAGTTGCAACTTCCGTTTTCACTGACGATAGAACCTAAACTTTCATCTCCCAATGCGTCCAACTCGAACGGTGAAACTGCATTTGCTAATTGATTTGAACTCAATCTTCTGATTCTACTTGGTTTGGATCTGAAGTTGGACTGATTTGAAGGTAAAGAGAGAAGGTTGTTAAGAGATTTTGCCGATTTGGAATCTGTTGAGCGAAGGTCGGTGCTGTTGGGAGAGAAGGTGGATCCAGGCGAAGTTGGCAACGACTTTTCTGAGTTTGGATTTGAAGATGGAAAATTTGAATTTGCTTTTGGACTTGAAACTCTTGCTTTTAAACCTCTCAGCGTTTGCATTTTGAGATTCGGGTTGATTGAGTGCTTGGGTGTGTTTGACTTGACTTGTTTGAGGACTTGGTTGTCCTGGTCAGTAAAGGAGCGCTGACTGCCCGCTTGCAAGAGTGATTCTACTTGAAATTAGACGATTCGAAGAGATTGAGACAGAACCAAAGAGAATTAAAGAGAAGAATTGAGAAAGAAGAGAGTAGGGTCTAGTAAGAAAAGAGGGGTGCTTCGTTGTTTGGGCTTGTGCGTTGGATAGGTAGAGGCTTAGCCGGTCGTCAGAGGAATTCCCGATTTGAGTGGGACGTTTTGTTGTTTCGTTAAAGCGTAAAAGAATGAGAAAAGAGAAAGGAGGAAGAGGGAGAACCGAGAAGAGGGAGAGGGGGGAGGTGTTGGTTGGGAGAGAAGAAGGGGGGCGGCTATGGTTCTTGAAAGACTTGAAAGCCCAATACAGAAATGGTTCGATTTCGTTATTTTGTGCTTGATAAGCGATCTCCGTTAACCTCCTAGACCCAAAAGCTGTGTATAGCCCGTTTTTTCGATCCTTCAACCAAACAGCCTTTTGGCTCGGGAGGAGAGGTCGAGGTTCGTGCCTCACTTTGACAGCTGGGAGGGAACCCCCTTGAACTTTGAGTCAAACCTCCCCTTCCTCGTTCTACTCTCTTTACTCTCTTGGAATTTGCTTTCAGCTTCCATTCTACATTCCAAATTGGCCTGAAACATAAGATCTGATCTTGGCGATGCTGGAAATGATATCATCTAAAGATTAGAACCGGCGGTAACCGATCTTGCACCTCTTGCGCACCCACCCACCGACCGCCCCCAACCGATTGAGTGGAAGGTGCAGAGAGGGAGAGAGAGAATGAAGAAAAAGCAAAATTCGAAGAACGAGATGAAGGTGAAGGGGACGAGAGCATTGATATGTGTTTTTTCAAAGTAATAATGTCAGATGCAGAGTGAGAGAGAGGAATAACGAGAAGAGAGAAAAAAAGTACAAGACCGGGGTTGGGGGTAGAGTGAGTAGAGGAGGAGAGAGGAGATGGGAAGAAGTGAGTAGAGGAGAGGTAAAATTGAGAGAAAGAGAAGGAAAAAAGAGGGCGAGGGAGGGGAAGCTTAGGAAGAAAAGAATTCAAATTCGATCCTGTCAGTCTCGATTTGATCTCTTTCTGATGATGGAGGTACTATCGTCAAACTTTTAGAAAGTGGATGTTGAGATTTCTTATCCTCCTCAGAATTGATTAGATTTGAATTTGTTGAGAGGTTCAAACTTTCGATTCCGATTCCAAAACCAAAAGGAGAAGATGAAATTGATGATGAATTGGATAAAGGATTAAGTTGACTTCTAGCTCTCAAAGGCAATCTAGCTTTAGGTCTCTTGAGAAATTCAGAATCGGTGGAGTTATGAACTTTAGAAATTGGGAATGGCAGTGGGAATGGGAAAGGAGAATTGAGAGTTGAATTTGAATCTCTTGAGATTGAAATGTTTGGAGTTGAAATGGAATTAGTAGTAGTAGTGGGAGTAGAAGTAGAGGCAATAGGAGTTGAATTTGAAGATTCAAAGAAACTAGAAGCTTTGTTCAACTGGTCAGAAGGCGAATTGAAATCTTGATTAAGTACCGATGAAGAGCTTTCAACTTGACAATCTAATTTGATTTCCATACCGACATTTTCACTGAAACTTCTATCTAAACACAATAATTTGATTTCTCTTTGATTAACTTCCTCTACGTTCACTTTTTGAGATTCACCAATCGTTGGAGGTGAATCAAATTTCAAACCCTTAGATTTCTCATCTCTCTCCTCACACCATTTCTCCCATTCACCTTCTCGAACAAACAATGTCCAATCCAAAACCTTTAAAAAATTCCTTTCCATTTCACCTAATTCCAAAACACTCAATCCAGAAATCTTACTCCAAGCTTTATTAGAATAAGTCCGATCTTGTAAAAATTTGGATGAAATCATAAGAGAAGCTAAGAAAGTTTTCCTTTGACATAATAGAGAAGGATGAAAATTCTTTGGAATTTCTTTCTCTAGAGATGACTTATTCTGACAAGTCTTCATAGAGAATTCAACAGAAGCTTCAATAGTTAATCTAGCTTTCAAACAATAAAGTAATGCAGTTTGTAAAACTGAACAACTCGTTTTACTTCTTCTTAAAGTTTCTTTGACGAAATACCTTAGTGGTAATTGGGATGAGGAGGATGAGGATGAGGATGAGGAGGAGGGGGAGGAGGAGAAAGAAGAAGTTGAAGTTGAAGAGATTGAAGTACCAGTTGAACTCGAAGGACTAGAGCTTGAGATAGGAGAAGAATAACTATCAGGAGAATCTGACGTAATCACCTTTTCGCTACTACTAATACTGATTCCATTTGGAGGAGTAGTGGGAGAAGATCCACTACCACTTCCATTGATTTCTCGGGATGTCGGTTGAGAAGAACTAGAACTTGAAAATGAAGAGGTTAAAGGAAGTGAAGGCATAGTACACTTTTCTCCAGTTTTGATACTCCAGATATCTTCTAAAGTAGATACTGCTGAGTCTGCGAAGCGATTTGAAGGAAGATGTTAAAGATGGGAGGTTTGACTCAGCGTGAACCTTTTCTCCCAAGACCCCGAGAACAAAAAGCTCAGCTCAGCTCACCCCCTCCTTCTCTCCCTACTTCTCAATAATTACTCACCAACCAATTCATCGACAAATCTAGATCTACCACCACTAGGTTTCCCAGCATGAACATTATTTCCAGAAATCGATTGAAAAGATTGAGGTAATGAAATCGATTGAGATTCTTCGGTTTGGTTATGGTTTGAACTTTGATTTCGTTCCTTGATTTCCAATTCCATTGATTGAAACTCATGAAGAGAAATAGTAGTGTTTTTGAAAGGAGAAGATTTAAGAATCTCTTCGATTTTCTTGGAACTGGATTCATTAGTTCCAACTTTTCTCCAACATCTTTTCTTATTAACATGACTCGTTTCTTTCCCATCTTTCAAGTCTCTGACTTTGTTTCCTTGAAGAACATCACTTTCACTTTCCCTTTGAATTTCCCTTTGAAATCCCAAGTTCCAATCTCTGATAGTGGTTTCTCCTTCATCTTCCTCACTACTTTCTTCTCCCTTCAATTCCTCTTCGCTACTTTCAATTGAATTTTGAGAATCACTTAAACTTGGAACTGAATCTATAGAAGATGCTATTGAGGAAGTTGAATTGGATCTTTTCCTAATCGAAGAACTTGTCGAGGAAGAGGTTCTGATTGAGGTGGGGTTGGCTTCGTCTTGAGTTCCTTCTAATGCCCAAGTTGGTAGAAAACTAGATTGAGAGGAACCAAAATATTGATTCAAAATCACCTCTTCTTCTTCCATTCTTATTCCTACGATTCCATTCTGCTGAGCCACTCCCTTTCCCTCTCCTTCCCTTTCTAAAGTTGATTCAAATCCAAATGGATCATCATTGGTTATATGAATCATACTTCCTATGTTTTTTTTTTGAGTTTGATTTGTCCTTTTTTCCTCCCCTTCTAATGTAAACCTTGACGATTAGAGGTGAAAAAAAGAAATAAACCCAATGAGATGTTGCAATTTCCCCCTTTCTATTCAAAAACAATGAGATCTACTAAAAGCTTAGAATCAGATCAAATAAAGATAAATCCTGAAAGGTGCAGAAGATATAGAAAACGAAAAGGCAGACTTGACGGGTTCTTTCTATACTATATGCACAAGAGGATTGGGAATCTTGGGATTTGACTGAGCTTCAATAGGCTCACTGTTGATGGGTTTCTTTGAGACGTTGGGAACTTGCAGTGATTGAGATTGTTGACCGAAAACGACGTAGACCGAGACGAGTTGATATCCTTTAGAGAGAGAAGAGGCTCAAATTGAGAGAGCACAGCAGCTTGGAGAGGTGGTGGTGGGCGGGTAGTTTGAGAAGAGAAGTTGCTTGTAATCGGATTGAGAAAACTTGAAAGACTACTTGAGGCAGTTAAAAAGATTATTAGTCAATTAAAACAAATTAAGAAGAGGGGAGGGGAGGGGTGGATGGGGTGGTGAGTGGATGGCTGTTGATGACTGTGCTTGCAGATTCTTGAAACTACTCTCTCTCTAACGTGTTACTGAATGTTCCTTCGAAAGTCCTTAGACTCGAATGGAATAAGAAACGAAGAACATTATTAACAAAGTTTAAAAGAAGTTGGTAGTAGAGTGGAGTGGTGGGAGAAGTTTAGAAGAGAGTCAGGCGCAGCGAAGAGAAGAGAAGGCTGTGACTGGACTGCTGTGTTCGAGGCTGAGTTGGGCTTGAGGTGTTGGCTGAGTTGATTTGATTTTGAACTTGAAGATTGAATTGATTTTTGTTAAAAGATGACTCTTATTGAAGAAGTTGAATCACCATGATCATAAAGCTGATCTAAATTGATGGGGTGGATCAGAAGCAACCAAGTTGAGAGAGGTGGTTTGCTTTTGGGGCCTTGACTCGAACCTAATACCTTCGCTCTCTCGCAGCCAATCATCCACTTCTATTTCTATTTCCACTTGTACAGTACGTTGCACAATTTTTGATGGATTCGAATCATTTCGATTTCACGATTCTAGGAACCAATCTTTCACTTTCAATTTTATCATCTTCACTTTCAAGAGCTGGATTCAAAGTTCTTCATTTAGATCAAAATAGATTTTATGGTCAACGTTTCGCAAGTTTAAATTTAATTGATCTTAAAGATCATCTTCGTCTTCAAACAACTAAAGTTGCTGAATCAACAACGTCTAAGCGTTATACGAATTTACACTTAGAGTTTCCAGCTTTTCACTCGACTGCCAACCAAGATGACGATGACATTCCCATTCCAGAACTTCTATCTTCACTTTCTAGACATTTCTCAATTTCTTTAACTCCATTGTTAATTCCGAGTGAAGGTCCTTTCTTGGAAGATTTGATTAAAAGTAAAGTTAATGATTATTCTACTTTCAGGTTACTGGGTCAAACTTTGATTTATTCTAAAACTACTACTCCTACTCCTCCTTCTACTTCGACTACTGCTTCAACTACCATCTCTTCTGGAAGAACAACAGATGATTCCAAAGCAAAATCCAAAGAGACCCCCTTGGCCTTAGGATCTCTAACCAAAGTTCCATCTTCCAAATCCGATGTCTTTGCATCTAAATCCATTTCTCTAATGGACAAAAGGAAATTGATGAAAATCCTTTTAGCAATTGTTAATGAGAATGAATGGGAGAAAGCATTCGGAAGATTACATCCAAAAGTTGAGAGGAAACTTTCAGAAGTTGAGAAGAAACATCGAGAATCCATCTTTGACTCTAACAACTCCACAGGATTAAGTCTTCCAGGATTCCTTCAAAAGAAATACAAACTTTCTCAAGAGTTATTAGATGCAATTAGTTTTGCAATTGGACTTTGTCCTTCTGATTCTATGTATGATTTTTCTTCAAATCCTGAATCTATGATCAACTCTTCAACTTCAACTCCAAGCTGTACCTCTTCGAATCCACCTCTCCTATCCTCTTTACTACAAGCTCAAAACCATTTAAAATCCTTAGGGAAATACGGAGATTCCCCATTCTTAGTATCTCAATATGGTGGGAGTTCAGAGATTCTTGAAGGTTTTAATAGGAATTCAGCCGTTTTTGGAGGGGTTTATGTTGTTGGGAGAGAAATTGAAAGGATAGAGAGAATTAAGAAAGGAGAGAAAAAGAAGAAGAAATCGGAAGAAGGAATCAGTGTTCTTGAAGATGAAAACATGAAAGAAGAGAATGAAGAATCGATCTATCAAATCCGAATCAAAGACATAGATGAACTCTTTACTTCGAATTGGTTGATTTCTTCTGATGAAACCAAAGAGATTGAGGGTTTAGATGTTGGATCTTTGATTGGAGAGAAACAGAAGATAGGTCCTTCTGAACCAGAAGTTGAGGTAAAGGAATTCAATTCCAAACCTCAAGTAGACCTTGTTCGAGGGATACTGATTCTAGATAGATGTTTGCCAATCGGAGAATTTTCAAGGTATCTAAATCTAGAAACCTCAACTTTAAAGAATGAAGATGAAGAACAGAAAGTGAGATCTCAAGATCAATCTTTACCTCCTGAAACTGCTTTGATCGTTTTTCCACCGGGAAGTCTTGCTGATCAGCATGCTAAAGATGGACAAGAGAATTTTTCAACTACGGTTTTGATGATGGGAGAAGGGACTTTTAGTTGTCCGAAAGGAATGTGTGAGTCAAGAACTTCATCGTTTTTGCGTAAAGAAACAAGAAAGAAAGGTCTTCTGACCTCCCATTTTCTGGTGACTTCCTTTTCAAATCTTCCAATCCAACTCAGATGTCTACTATCTTTCAACTTTTGCTTCGAGCTCCCTAACTTCCTCGTCGATTCCAACACCCAAAGACATTCTATCAAAAGTAACTCGAAAATTACTAGACTTTTCTAATCATTGTCCACAGGAATTCAAATCTGAACCTCAATTGAATATTCAAGAAGTTAAACCTTTGATGGAAATCTATTATCGAGAGAAATTATTGTCAACTTCTTCTACTTCAATTCCAATCGAAGTACAACTTGCCTCTAACTTTCTTCAACTCTCTAATTCTTCACAAAACCTTTCATCAAGATCCAATTCGGTTTTGGAACTTCCAAATCTACCTTCAGAGACAACGAACTCTTCTACGTTAGCTCAACAGTTGTTTTACGCTGTTCAAGGATTATCTCCAACCGAGGCTTTGGATTGGGCTATGAATGGTAGACCTGAAGAATTCAAACCTAAGAAATCGAATGGAGATGGTGAGAGAGATTTGAAGAGGAGATCTAGTGAATGGAATGGTAGGGCTGGGAGAGGTTGGGATGATCCGATTGAAGAAGCTAGGAGAGAGAAGTGGGAGAAAGAGAGGTTGATGAGGGAAGAACTTGAAAGTAATGGAGAAGAGGGAAAAGATGAGGAATTGGAAAAGAGGAGGAATATCAAGGAGTGGTTTGCGACTTTGGAAAAAGAAGATGGGGAGGGAGAGGATGACGAGGATTAGATCCCGTTGGCTTCGAATCATTCTCTGAACCTTACATGAGAATTGATTTTTTTTCAATGTATTTCTTTATTGGTTTGCAATGATTTAATGATAGAAGTGCGGTGGTCGATGTTTGAGCCTCCTTCAAAGAACTGCGGTAAAAAAACTTCCTTCAAACTCGAAACCAATCCATTCCCAAGCCAAAAGGTGAGTTTTGTCCATTCCATCCAAAATCGATAGCCAAGATGTTAGCAGGGATGATCATGATCGGATTGCTCTGCTTTTCCAGTTAAAATTGGATCATAACTCTTTCCATACAACTTCTCAAAGCACAATCCGGAGCTTGCTGCGGCATAGGATCGCATCTTGGGATGGAGAAGCAGGACAGGACAAGCTGCTGGCTGGAGCTTACCATCCTCACTCAATCTTACTTCTTTCTTCTCCTTCTTTTCTTAATCCAATCTATTCTTTAAATTCTATTCTTTCAATTCCTTCAAATGAAATCAAGGCCGCCTTTCATTTCATTGCATTCCGTTTCAGCGTCACTCGTGGTCAGCTTGCTATTGCTACCCACCACCAACACTCACTAATTCATGTCTGATCAATCAGCAGGAGCAATCAAAGAGGAAGCAGACAACTCAAACTCAGAACAACAATCAGAATCAACTGGTGATCATGCTGGAACAACTCAGTCCGTAGGTCAAGAACTGGTGCAAAGAGGTGATTCAACAGATGCAGGTCAAGGTGGTGGTGCTGCTGCTGGTCAGGATGATGGACAAGGAGCACAAGACTCAGAAGTGCAGGGAAAGCTGGAGAATCAAGAACAAGATCAAGATGATGAAATTGATATGACTTCGATAGACGCTTACGCTGCTCAAGCCATAGCCGGGGTATCCGCATCCTACCAAGCTGATCAAGATGCTGCTCAGCATGCAGAGGAAACCTACGTAGAACAACAAGCACAGGAGGAACCAGAAGAGGAGGAAGTTGAAGATCCAAGTCTCAAATTGTTACTCTCATTAGGTAACACTGGTGACTCTTTCTTATCTGGAGTCGAGGGGGGAACAGTGGATACGGATAATCAAGAACTGCCTCTAGAAATCGAACCTCAATCTCAAACTCAAGAATCGGAGATTCTAATCGAGTCGGCAGATCCAAGTCAACAATCGCAAATTCGTCAGGAAGAGATGGGAGGAATTGAAGAGAAGTCATTGGGTCAAATTGAGAATGAAGATGATGAACTCGATTTGGAAATTCAGAAAGGAGTGGGAGACCTTCTAGCAAGCTTGTCTGCAGGTCTCAACAAAGAGCTGAATCAGACTTCAGAACTCTTTGGAACTCAAGACCGAAACGAGGATGCAGCAATACTTTCGACAAGTGAATCTGTCGTTCCTTCCATCAATAAGGTCGCCGCCTTTCGTCAATCTGGATTCATGTCTTCTCCAGCCTCTACTCTTCAAAGTGTTCTTAGTCAGTCTGCAACCTCTAGTCATCTAGCCCCGAGTCAAGCTCTCAAAGGTGAGTGTCGAGCTATTCTCTCTTCCACCTCTTTTTTCTCGACTTCTTCGCTCACTCTTCCTCTCTCTTCTTTCGTTCCAACAGCTTCCTCGAGCAAAGTTGTCTCTACTCCTTCAGCTTCTTCAACTTCCACTTCTTCAATTCTCACTGCTGCTCCCGTAGCCTCTGGTCCGAATGGAACCTTAGCACCTCCTCCCTCTTCGAAAGGAGGGATCACTACAGCTTCTACCACTTCCCAAAAGCCGAGAACAGTAGATTCGCAAGCATTTGCTGGATATCAAGCTTCAGATGGAACCATCGATCTCGACGCTGCCATCAAGTCGGCTTTGGCTGGAGCTCTCGAAGAGGTCACTCGAGCTGGACAGGAAGGAGAGGAAGAGGACATAGGAGCGAAGCAAGAGTCAGGTGCTACTACTCAGGAGGATCAAGATCTAGCTAGTCAGGTAGCTTCAATCACTAGAGCTGCTACGGGTCTGGACTCCTTCGCAAACCCTCTCCCTGGGAACGAGCAAAGTCATCAGAAATTGAGCACAGTGGTCAAACAGCTTAGCATGAACAACAATCCTTCGAATTTAGCTGCAAAGGAGCAGATCTCGAACGCTGGATTGGACCTAGCTTCTATCTCTGGTAAAGCTCAGGAGGAGGCCAAGAAGACTAACGCAAGCTCAATCAAGGAGTCCGACATGGCTGAATACAATCATCAGATGTCGTTAGCACTCTCTCAAGACAACCAAACTACAACTCCAGCCGTAGACGCAGCTCCTCGACCAGCTCCGTCGAGTACCTCCGCTCCCGTTCGACCTTATCAGAAACCTCTCTTCTCCGCTGCTGTTCAAGCTCATCGTCCGCCAGCGCAGCCAGCTTTCTACCCTATGGGTTTGCCTCGAGGCGGTCCCTCTGGATATCGTCCTCCTGCGACTGGAAGGCCATACCGACCGCCGGTGACAACAGCTGCCACACCTCGACCTTCCAACGAGCTTCCGAGGCCCCCTGGAGCTCCTACCCCGAGACCCGGGGGCTCGAAGCCGGCAGCCAGACCAGCTCCCAATGGTGCTGTTGCTCGACCTCTACCGAGACCGCCGGTGAACAACAACACCAACTCCAAGAAGCCCTCTTCTTCTACTAGCTCTCGTAGCTTGAGTCCCAATGCCAACGATTCATCCAAGAAATTCGTCTGCCGCAAATGCGACAAGTCTTTCGCAAGAGCTTACAACCTCACTACTCATCAAGCTACCCACGATCCGGACGCCTCTCGATCCAAACCTCACGTTTGCCCTTATCCTTCTTGCAAGGACGTAGAAGGTGGAAGGTCTTTCTCTAGGAAACACGATCTTCAAAGACACATCGCTTCCACTCACGAAGACGAGGAGGAACCAGGTCAATTCGGAGCCACCGTCGAAGAAGCTATCGCCAGAAGAAAGGAGCAAGGAATTCCTGACGATTACACTGGAGGAGGCAAAGCCAATTTCGACGCTTGGAACTTGACTGGAGGTCTAGTATCTCTAGGTTTGAGTGCTCCTGGAAAAAAGTTCAGGTGCGAAAGCTGTGGAAGAAGCTTTGTCAGAAGAGACGCTTTCTCTAAACACAAGTGCGGTGCCACCAATCATCACTTCAAACGCAAGCTGCCTACCGACTCTTCGCTTTCACCTACTCCAACTTCTAGCAAGAACTTCAAGTCGATTAAAATTGAAGATGAAGAAGAGGACGAAGACGAAGAAGATTCGGATAGCAATCCTACTGCTAGCGTCAGTCCAACCCGACGAATCTCCAAGCCGCCAACCCGTTCAGCAGCAGTAGTAGCAAAGTCAAAGCCAAAACCCAAGTTCAAGAACACTTCCATTCAACCTCCTCCTCCAGCACCCGCTTCAACCTCAACATTAGCCGCTCCAGCTGGTGTCCAACCCAAAGCCAGTTGGAGTGCTACTCAAGCTGGAGTGTCCCAACCGAACAGGAAGAGTAAAGCAGCTGCCACTCCTTCAAGCAAAGCAGTTTCTGCTGGTCTTTACACTAATTCGAAGCCGGCGAAGAGCTCAACAAACGCAGCTTGCACCTCTTCGTCTACTTTTGATCCAGCCTCCTTAGGTCTTCCACCCACTTCTCAAGCTCCTGCAGCTTCTAACACTCTGCCTGAAGGTTCCGGATCCAAGTCTAACATTGAAGAATTGGAGAAGAACCTCAACAATGCTCTTGGTCTCAACACGATTGGGCTGGGAAATTACGAGAGTTCGATGGACTTGAACTCCGTTCCGGATCTTCAGAACCTCGCTAACCAAGAGGGATTGGATGATAGTGTTAAGAGCATCATCTCTCAGGTGAGTAGTCGAATGCATTGAAATGATTTCTTTTCGAATCATTGTCGAAGGTCTGCTAACTTTTGCCCTTCTCGCACCCAAATCAACCCTACTCTATCTTTTCAGCTCCTCGCTCAGAAGCAAGGAAAAGAGAACCACGCGGAAGACGGCGCAGAGGACATCGAAATGGACGAAGAATCAAGCGCAGCCTTCTACCCCCTTCCTCCACCTCCCCAAGGAGACGACGATGGAGGGGACTCGATCGCAGACTTGGTCCAAAGAACTCTGGCGGCAGCTCAAGCGAGTCTCATCTCTACCGATTGAGGAGATCAGAGCCATGAAGCAGCCGGAGGAGATGTTGAGATGAACTGAGGAACGCTTCAGATTTGGGGGAAAGGGTAGCTTTGTCTCCTTCTCGTTTCACACTTTGCACATATGCTCAATTAAAGACAAATGTATTTGTATCAAGTCTTCTCGCAATATGCAATTGTACGACTTTCGTTTTTTCACAAGTACGAGAAAACAGAAAGAAATAAGGGAAGAAAAAGGTTCTGACGTTTTGCTTATTACAACGATGGCCTGAGAAACCCTTACTCATTGAAATCCTCTACCCTAGCTTTCTTACTTTCCCCACTTCCACTCCCACTTCCACCAGCTTTGATAGGCTCTTCTGCTTTCCTCTTTCCATCCACCACACTTCCACTTCCGCCAGCTTCAACTACCAAATTTGGGTTTTCGACCTTCTTCTTCTTGACCATCTTGGTCAAGTCATTCACTTTCTGATTAGGATTGCTCGGACTTCCAGTGGCGAGAGATTCGTTTGAATTTAAAAAGGCGTCTGCTAGAGCTTTTTTGAGAACTGCTGAAGCCTCCTCTCCCATTCCACCTAGAGCTAGAGGGTTTGAAGAAGATCCTGCTCCTGATGCTGGTTCGGCAGCTGAATTTCTATACTCTTCGAGCTGCGAAGGAGATTTGGGAAAAGGGGACAGGGAGATGGTTTAGCTGAAGTTCATCGAATGAGAGCTACACATCTGCGATTGATTTTCAAACACTCACCTTCTCTCTCAGATCTCCAAGAATCTCAGAACAGTCCTTGATTTCTGCCTTGACCTTTGCTGCATTCATTTCAAGAACGTCGTCCTTTTCCAACTTCTCAGGTTCCTCTGCCACTTGACTAGCCTTTCCCTTTCCTTTTCCGTTCGAGGCCTCCTCATTGGATTCCGCTCTGGCCTTCTCCTCTCTAAGTTCAGCAGCTGCAGCTTCTACCTTGGCTACTTCAGCGTCACCGCTTTCCAAGGTCTTCGATCTTAATTCCAAAGCTGTGAGTCTAGTCTCCAAGACTTTGGTAGCTGCGACCATGTTGTTCTCTGCCATAGCTCTCTCCGAAGTGTTGGGGTGGTATTCTAAAGCCAGTGCTAGACGAACGTGAGCATCAGCTAGACGTCTGGAGTGGGGATGAACTAGAGGTGAGAGGAGTTGAAGGGAAGCGGCGTAGTCTTGAGAGGCTTGAGAGAAGTTCTCTGAGAAAGGGAGAGGAAGGAAGTTCGTTAGAGAGAACGAATCGAAGAAGTCTGCTGCCCGAGACCTATAGCTTGAACAACCCCTCGTGTCTCTTTCACATACATTAAACTCACCATTCTCTAATCCGGCATCAGCCAAATCATTGAAGACTTCCGCCAATCTGGCTTTAATCTTTCTCTCCTTCATCTCTTCTCCTTGATAACCTCTTAGTAGAATAGCATTCGGATCTTGGTTTTCTTTGTCTTCTCCCAAAGCCTTTTCATAGAGAATTCTAGCATTGTCTAAGATCTGGAAGGCGATGTCTAGATCTGATTCCTCTTCTTCACCTCCATTTTCAGCTTCTTCGGCCTCATCTTCTTCCTCTTCCTCTTCTCCTACAGCTCCATCTTCAGCAAATGAGAAACGAGAATTCTGAGGGCCTGGATCAGATGATTTGGAGGAGCTTGCTGTGGGGAAGTGAGGGAGGAGAGGGAGTCAGAGGTGGAGATGGAAGGTTTGGCATCGACATGCTCGCAGCAAATGCCATTTCGTTGTAGATGGTCTTTCCCTTCACTTCTACATTCAAAAGTTGCCAAATATCAACTATCAAAGCCCCTTTTACTGCCCAACGAGTCCCTTCGACCTTGCCAGCCAGAACTTGTGTAGGAGGAGTGAACTCACCTTTTGGCTTCTTTGGCTCGGGAGCACTCACGCCAGCCCCACCACCACCTCCGAGAGCACCAGATGTCTGAATGGCATGTTCAAGCAAAGCGCGACCATAGCTATGAAGGATAGGGGCGAGAGCGGGCGTGTTCTCTAATTCTGCTTCTGTTTCGCAGCTGGGGGAGAGAAAGGAGGGGTGGAAGGACAAGCATGGGTGAGCAAGAAGCTGAAAGAAGGCTTGGATGGAACATAGTGACTGGATTTGATGATGAGGAAGTGAGGGATCTAGATCTAGAGGGGAAAGGGAAAGATTTTAGATAAACGTACATTTGCTCTAGAGCGATTGCGTAGCTCTCTGCTGAATCATTGAACTTCTTGAAAGCGTAAAAACGTTGAGCTTCATCCAAGTGTTGTTTCGCCGTCTTGGAATCTTCTGACGGAGCAGGAATTTGAATTTGCTTATCTGTTTCAGTAGACATTGAGTTGGTGTTGGAGAGCAAGATGAAATTTTCGACGCGACGTAACTTGATTGACTTCTATGACATGCTCCTCAGATCATTGAAAAGCTCTGTTCTGACAGTGTGAGAGAATAAACTCCGCATGACAGAAGCTCCTTTGATGTCCGAAAGAAGGAGAAGAAGCCGAGTGACTCAGTCCTCAGTTGGACCCAACACGATGGTGCTTTCGAAGCATGGTCAGGGATCGATTGTCTTGATTCAAAAGGATAGAAAAGAAGGTTCTGAGAATCGAAGTCCATTGTGAGGGGAAAAGAATGGAGGCAAGCCTGAATATTCATCGTTGAAAGGCACTTGAAGCCCCAAAGCCTCGTAGGGTCACTTCAAAACGTTCACCGTGCAAAAAGGAAAGGAGATGACTGTTCGCAGCGGGAATCGAACCCACGGCAGGCGTATTACGCAAATGTCGCATAGTCGAGAAGCAATGTTTGGCAAACGCCTATTTTACCACTAAACCATACGAACGTCTTGGATGTGAAGCGACGTCGTAACTCTGGATGGATAATCTCTGTTTATTGGCCCTGTTCGGCCAAAATTCAAAAAGACAGATTTGAGTATTTAATTGTTCGCTGTTCTAAAAAGAAAAGAAAAAGACTGCATTTTTTCAGTCTTTTTTCCTCTTCAAAGCCAAAGAGTTTACTCCGGTAGATCAGAAAGAAGAATCTAAGATGACTCAGAAAGCAATAGCATCCATCAACTTAGGGTTTGAAGTCTTTAGCAAGAGAAGAAAAGAGGAATTCAGAACCTGATCCATCAAATTCGCATTCAAACCCAAATTTTAATCCATCAAAATCGGATTCGGGTTCAATCCAAACATTCCAGTTTTCATAGGTTTTTTTTTTTCCTTTTTTTTTTTTTTTTTTTTTTTTTTTTTTTCTTCAAAATCGAATAAATTGAATTCCACTGCGGTCAAGTACCTAAATACATACGCTGGAAGGCTAGAAGTTTAATATTTACAGAGTTAAAGGTTTACAAAAATTTCGAGGTTTGAGGTTAACCTAGGAACACGACAACTCCTTTCTCCCTACCGCCTCCTCCGTCTCCTCAGCGCAGTTTCCTGGGTAAGATTCTTCGCCACTTCCACCAATTCCGACCAGGATTTTCAAATTCAGTCGCTGCTCGCTTCCTGGAATTGAACAAGGGATTTGAGCTTGATTGGAGAAGAAAGGAGTATAGTACAAAGGAATTTTGAAAGTGAAATGCGTGACAGAGGGCAGAGGAGATGAGTTAAGGTAAATGAAAGCCCTAGAAAATGAGAGTTGCAGAGGAGTAAGATGAGGAGTACCCCAAATCAAAGGAAGGCTGCGAGAGAGAAGGTCGAAGCTTGATTTATGGATTTTGAGGTTTGAGGCGAGCACATCTGAACATTGTGAAATTCGATACGTGTAAGTTCGTCATCTACGCCACTCCATTCAAAATATTCGAAGCTCTGATCTCTCGATAATCAGCGATTCTGGCTGTGATGTATGAGTTGATAGCTTTGAAAGAACGAGAACCTGAGGAGAAGGAGGGGAAGATGAGGGGAGGGCAAAGATTAGAATGAAGTTTGCTCGAGATTATGGGAGAGCAGCTATCCTCTGTTATTTCTAGTTGTTAAAGAGTATTATTGGAGAGCTTTCAGTGGTCCATAGTTTTGCTTCCTACAGGAGCCCAACCTCTCATATGTCAACGCAAGCAGCTGTAACGAAAGGCTCCGAGCTGGTGGGATCTTCCGTTCTGAAGAGCCTCGAACGCCTGCTTGCTTTTGCTGCAATACATGAGAGAATTTATTGCTAACATGAAATTCAAACTGACGCCATTCTGGAAGATGTCTTAGAGAAAGAGTCTCTACCCCATGCTGCGACCTTGCACTCCTACTCTTCCTGCGATTGTGTTCTCGCCTCAACCGCATCTTGCTCCTCCTCTTCTTCTTACTCTCCCAAGCCAGATTCAGTCCAACTCTCCAGCATTGTGACTGTACACCTCCCGGCGCCTCCTCTCCATGGGCCCTCCAAACCGAGACCACTCCACTCGGCAAGCTTCTCTCTTCTTTCACTCACCTCCATATTTCTCGACAAACCTGCCATCAAAGTAAAGTCCTATGTGAGGATACCCTTTGATTCCTTCCTTCGCACATAGGTCACCATTCTCCTCGCAGTTGACTCTCCTCAATTTGAACTTGGCTTGATCTTCTAGATGAACCTTTATATCACACAAAGATTGCCAAGTCTTTGCAAAATCTTGACAATGAGGACACCATGGTTGATAGAATTCTATCAGATAGGCTGAAGGATTTGAAGGAGTGACTTGCAAAGGGAAGGAAACAGAGGTTAATGATTTGACAGACGTAGAGGTTGGTTTGTTCAGGAGGAGTTCGGTTTCATCTACTTCTACCTCTCCTTCTTGCTCGCAGTGAATTGAAGTTGGTGAGAGTAGCAGAATTAAAAGTAGAATGAATGTGAAATTAAATGAGAAGACTGAAAGTAGGGTTGATCGTTTCATGATTTGGTTTGTTTTGGAGAAGAGTGATCGAGAGGAGCAACTGAGGAATCGAATCCTTCGATGAGAAATGCAATCGACGCTTTGGACCTTCTTCTTCCCTTTCTCCCTTCAGTTGAGACATCACAACAGCCTTTCGATCTGCTCAATTCTAGTCTCAGTAATGTCAGGACGTAACACAAGATCCACCTCAGCCTCAAAATCTAAAGAAAAGGGTACTCCATCCACTCCTTCGATGCCTCAAGAGGACCAGGGAAAGGGACAAGACAAGAAAATCAAGCAAATGAAAACTACCCAAAAGGAATCAGAGCCAAATGATAATAAGAGAGAGGTCAAAAAGCCCGCCGGAAAGAGAAAGGTAAGTCATAGGGTCAGTTCTCGATTCGAGGGAAGTACTGTATCGATTGGTCAACCAACCTTCACCAAGCCATCCATCAGACGAATCTTGGCAACCAAAGAAACCAAACCTCTTTTCTGAGCTTTTGGATGTCGATTTACCATGTTGTTCACTTTTGAACCCTATCAATGTCTCATTATCTCACTAATGTTTCTCCCGTCTCCCCCTCCTCCATACTCCTCCGTTCCGCACAGGAAGTTGCAGAAGCAGATAAGCCTGAGACTACTGAGAAGCCAGCTTCCAAGAGATCAAGAGGTCGTCCACCAGAGAAAGCAACTTCTAACGCCACCAGAGAAGCTTCTACTTCATCTTCAAGCTCCAAGTCCAAAACCAAGACTCCTCCAGCCTCCAAGGCCAAGCCAAAGAAAGCCGTCAAACCCAAGCAACAGAAGGAAGACGATGATCTAAATGCTGATAAGATGACTTCAGAGAAATGGCGTGAATTGGAAAAATTTGCCATGGGAATGGGGTTCATGGACTGATGGACGACGATTATGGACCTGATGAGTTCTGATTGAGAATTCCAGTCGGATGAATTCTGATTCTCAATAGCTTTTCTTCAAATCTTCTTTAGACTTCTGCCCAGCGTTTGGTCATCGTGAGACTCGATTGAATAATACATCGCTCTGCATCCTTCTATAGTCATCCCGTGTATCTTCTTCGCTGAACCCAAAAGAATGTGCTAAGTTTTGTAACTTCATACATACTTAAGTCCCTGTTGCTTACGAAAAGAAAGATGAACCTAGAAAGGGGATCGCCAGCGGCTAGACTGACGTAGCTCGCATCAGCTCGTTTCTTCAGTCCAATTCGAAAGGGTGAAGGACAATTGAAATGAAGCAAAAGAGAGAAAATGCGGTGCAAATTACAGAATGATGAAAAGCAATCGAAAGTAGACCTGAGAATTACAATTGAGCAGAACAGGTTAGTAGGGGAGAGTGAGAGAGCATTGTTTTGATTCATTTTGAACCACGACCACTGCCATGGATTTGATTTTCGGAGTTTTGATTCCTTTTATTCATCTTCATCTTCAGTTTGAGATTCATATTCTCCGCTAGCCCTTCTAGTCGATCTTCCCAAATCCTTCGCCCCTGATTCTCCCTCCTCTACTGGATCGGGATGCATCAAGATTTGAGAGTCTGCTTGATGGAGATCCTCCTCCTCATCTTCATCGTCTTCGTTGAGTGCTAGAAGTGAATAGATATCGTCGCATTCTTCGGGTCCAAGGACTAAACTCAAGACTTCTGAAGCCGAGTCTGTGTGGAAGATGGAAACAAAAGAGTGAGAACTAAGATCAGATATCCGAACGAAAAGAGACTGAAGACTCCGTACTCACAAGCAACTCCTTCTAAAACCCTCGCCAACTTATCTCCATAATTCTCCAGCACCCAATCCGGAAGACTAGCGTAAGCAGCTCTACCAATCGATAGAACAAACAAATGCTTAGCTCCATTCAAGAACTTTCCCATTTGAGCATGCTCTAGTCTTTCCGAAAGTGAAGTTGGAGATGTCGGATAGACGAAAAGGAGATGCAGGAGTTTGATGTCGAGGCAGATTCGATAGAACGTTCTGAGAAGAGGTAGGATGAATGCGAACCGAACAAGTTAGAGAGATCAATACTAGAATTTCACCTGGAAGCTCAAAAGCCAATCGGAACAGAAGCGGGACTGTGCCAACTCACTCTGCCAACCTCTTCTCTCGCTCATCGATTCCCCTACCATCGAAATTCCAAATAGAATCCGTATCCAAGCTTAGGCACTTAATCAAAGCTGCCAACAAGGAAATCGAATTCGAGGCCAAGAGCAATGCGTCTTTTTCTCTGAGAGTCATTTGTCCCAGGAAGACTAAGATGTTGACGTGAAGTTGATGAGCCTGAAAAAGGAATAGAGCGAGGACGGTGGCGTCAGAAGATCGTCAGAGAAGCTAAGCCCTAGAATTCAAGCTCTTTGATTCCGGACGAAGAAAGAACCCAGAGGCAGAGGTAGGTGGGAAGAAATCGAAGGCACTCACCTCTAGAAAAGGAGTGTCGCCCATTCTATCCACTAGATGTCTTGCTAGGATTTCGAAAAGTGGGACCTGAGAAGCTCGAACGACAGGATGCAGATTCGGAAGAAGCTTTCCGTCCACTAGGTTCTTTGAGAGAAGAGATTTCCAGACATTGTCTGTTTGGGTCGTTCGATAAGATAGGAAGAAGACGAGCTCTCTTCAGTGTGAATTGAGTAAGAGGAACAAAGGAATGTTAGAAAGATGACTCACATCTACTCAGTTCCGTCAAAAGTCTGAGTACTCTTTGAAGGAACCTGGGAGAGCGAGTCACATCTAGAAGGATGGCTACAAGTCCTGGTGAGCTGAAAACAGCTTCAACAAAATTGAGACTGGAGACAGATAGGAATGATGAGTCGAGAGAGCTCCAGCTGCTGTCGGCAACTCTGTTCGAAAAGAGTCAACTCACTCGTCAGGATTTCGATTCCCTTCTTTCCAACAGATTGTCTCCACGAGATCCAACCACTCTTCCATCGTCTCATCTCTACAGCCTTTACCAATATCATAGTTTTTCTTCTCCTTATCCCACTTGTCCCAATCTTTCCAAGCTTCAGAATTGATGACCGGTTCACTTCCGATAGAATCAGGACTCGAAACTGTGATTGGAACTAAGCAGCATCGTCTCAGAACCTCGATCAAGATTTCTGAGATTTCAGTCGGAGATTTCAAAATGACCGGATTACTGGAGGTTGAAGGAGCAAGGTTCGTTGGAGCCATAATGAATTCTTTGGAGAAATTGGATTGTGATGAAAGAGAAGGAAGCTTTGAGGATGGAATCAAAAGGGAAGAAACGAATGTTGGAGATAATGATGCTATCGAAGAGGCTAATGACATGACGTCGTTATAAGAGTCCATCTGAAGATGAGGAAGGTGAAAATTTGGTCAGCATCCAGTCAAACCAAAACTCACCTCCTTCTAACTTACCAATCCGACTCTCAAAAGTAATCCCAAGAGAGTTCTGACAATTCCAGCAAATTCTCGAGTAAGCTCCAAAAGACCCTCGTTGATATCCTCATCTGTTTCCCAGAACAAAGAATCCTGAGCTCTTTTGTTTTCGAGATCTTTCTCTTTCGTAAGGATGCCCTTCTTGCTTTCTTCGATGAACATTTCAGCTCTAGATATCAAAGACTTGAATCGATCGACACTGTCACTGGTTGAACCTGAACTCAGCAGCGTCAGTAAATCGTTCTTGCCCCTAGAAAGTCTGGAATGTAGAATCGTAGGACAACTTGAAGGGAGTTGAAGAGAGAGAATCCTTGAAAGGGTGTTTGGGGATCTAGAAATGAAGAAAGAATCGTCGCTATTTGGTACAGAGGTAGAGGATGGTTTGATGAAAGTTGAGGTTGGTAGATTCTTTGGAAAGTCAGATTGTGAAAAGCCCGTCGTTATGTTAGCGGAAGAGACCTCCATTCCGGCGCCAACCTTTGGGATTGAAGAATGAGGTTTCGGTAGATATCTACTTCCAGTGAGATTATTGGCAGGGGTATGAGGTGTGGTAGTGTGACCTAAGATTTGAGCAACGAAATAAGATCGTCGTCGTTGTAGTTCTGTGATTGCGTAGAGGTACCATCGATGTGGGTCCGAACAAGTCGATTTTGAGGAAAGCAGAGCAGCTGGTAAAGTTGAATCTTGATCTCGATCCTGAGGTTGGGGAGAAAGAAGTCGAGGCGAGTTCCCTCGAGCTTGCACTTGGTCGTCGGTTCTGTCTTCCAAGGTTTGAATACCATGATCGACTCCAACTTGGTCTTGATCTAGATCCATCCCATCGTCCTTCTCGGTTTGAACAGTTTCTCCAGCAGTATCATGATCATCCCTTTTCTCTCTTGAAGCAGTACTCTTTCGATTACTCTTACTTGGAGCTGCAAAAGAGTTCTCGAATCCAGGAAAGTGCTCAACTTTCGACTTCTTCGAAGAAAGTCCTAGATCTTTCGCTCTAGCGGGACTCGATGCAGCTCCTTCATCATTGAAAGTTCTTGAAACAGTAGGAGATTTGTTTGAAGGAGATCCGCAAACCCCAGCATCTCCAGCTTTCCTTTTCTTTCCCCCCTCCCTGCTATTTGAGTAGAATGATCTAGGATTGACGCCTTTTCCATTCTTGCTCGGAGTCATTTGGTGAACTTCATCCAAGTGCGTTCTTGGACTTTCATTCATTCCTCTTCTTCCTGGAATACTTGTACTTTTCATTGCAGATCCTTGAGGCCACCAACCTCTCCTACTTCCCTGAGTCTCATTTCCATGTCTTTCGAACACTCCCTGAACTCTTAAATTGTTCCTTTCGATCTCATTCTCCTTCTTCAATCTTTCCACTTCTTCTTTCCATTTCCTTTCTTTCTCCATCTCTTTTTGTCGAAGTAGGCTCAGTTCAGATTGAAGCTTCTCATGTCTCGATCGAACGATTGAGATTTCTCCCACTGAAGCATATTGAGATTCTTGAACTTTCTTGAGATTTGAAAGTTGGAGTTGATTAGCTGCTTTGAGCTGGAGGGAGGGAAGAGATGGAAGGAGGAGTAGGAGTAGAAAGGTTAGAACTGGGGACGAATTCTTGTTCGAAACTCATTTTGAGAAAGCCAATGTCTTTGGTCAGACGATGTTCGTACTTCTCGACAAAAGACATGGTCGAGAAGAAAGCTGCAAGCCAAAATCGATGGCGATCTTCGGAGAGCACTCGAAGCTCATCGTTCTCTCACCCCGTCTTCTTCCGTCTTTCCTTCCAACGTTCTGAGCGAATTGAGCAAAGATCAACTTCCTCAGCCTGAACTCACCTTCTCAACCTCCTCTCTCATCTCTCTCAATTCCCTATCTTTCTCATCCTCCGTCTGACCATTCCCAGCTCTACCATTTCCCAACCCCCTCCCATTCCCCACACTCCCTCCAGAGATCGATCTCTGCTGAGCAGCCCTATTCCTGATATTGCTGTTTGATGTTAAAGTAGTGTTTCGAGTTTGATGTTGCTGCTTTGAGGACTGCTGCTGATTCAAGGCAGGAGATTGATTCCTACCAGTTCCAGTTCCAGTTCCATTTCGATTTCCTTTGACTACTTTCGAACCATTGAGATTAGCCTGCTGCTGCTGTTGTTGACTATTTCTCACAGCTTCTTCTTCAACCATGTTTAAATCGGTTTGAGTCCACCAATCATCTCCCTCATCATCTGAATAACTCCCCTTGGCTCCTCCTAACCCATTCTTCTTACTAGGCACAGGATGAGCTAGTTTTCCATTCTTTCTGATAACAGTTTCATCTCTAGGAATTGGAGGAGGTGCTAAACTACTAGCTCCATTAATGACATTTGAACGTTGTTTCTGATTTGAAGGTCCAGCCACAGTTGTTCTTTGATGACTACTGTCATTAGCTTGAACGTACCTTCCTTCTCCCTCATGATAATTAAATTGATGTCTATTATTCATCGATTCTTCTTCTTCTTCGAGTAAACTTGAACCTCCATTTCCGACTCCAAAGCTTTCACTTCTCTCTTCTCCTCTTCCGATCTTCCTGTTGTTTTCACCCAGCCCTCCAGTTCCAGTTCCTGTCCGACTGCTTTGAGGTTCATGATTTAGCTTCTGTCGTTTGTTGTTTGGTTGAGGTTTCTGTTGCTGTTGCTGTTGCTGATGAGGATTATGATTATTAGATTGAGGTTGTTGAACGGATTTGACTGCTTGAGAGCTTGCGTAAGTTTGTTCCGCTTGAGCTAAAGATTCTTCCACTTCTTCTGTTAGAATGTCTTCATCTACAGGGAATTCTTCCAAATCTGAATCTCGCATTGATATGGTTGGAGGGAATGTAAATAGCTCACTACTTCAAACAGAATCGCGTTTCCTCTCCGCGTTTGGCACGCGTGGAAAAAGGCTTGCCTTGCTCAGAATCCCTTTTGTTCAGGCAAAGTTGATTTTCTTTGTATACTAGCTTTGGCTTATTACTTCCACTCATTATATGAAAGAGGATAGGAGAAGAGATTGAGAGCTTCTTGCCACAGTTGCCACCTCTGACCTCTGACCTCTCCCTCTCACTCGACCTCGACTCTCCCTCGGAGCTTCTCCTCCTTTGTCAAAATACCCAATTTAGTGGATCAAACGTCTCTAATCAACACCGTTTCGAGGGAAGGAAGTGTTCAGTGCTAGAAGTCGGAGATCCCACCCCCAGCAGCACGTGGTTTAAAACTCTTGTAGCGAATCACAAACCTCATCTCACATCCTTCCCAAAACCATCTCATTTAATCATGCCAGCTGCGAGTGGACCTAGAATGTCCACTAGATCAACCTCAGCATTCTCTTCGAAAGGAGCTTTCGATGCTCTGAAAGTGGAAGACTTCGGTTCAGAAGAAGAAGAGGAACAGGAAGAACAGGAAGAAGAAGTCAATCAAACTCAAGGTTCAGGTTCAAACACTCCTTTAACAAGAACCGCTCAAAAGAAGTTAGCAAAGGAGAGAAGAGAGGAGAAGAAATTGAGGGAAAAGGAAGAGAGGAGGTTAAAGAAGGAGAGAGAAGCTGGTCTCAATGGAAATGGAGATGGAAGTGCTGCTGCTGCTGCTTCTACTACTGGTGGAGAATCTTCGACTTCAACCAAGGACAATTCTTCAAATCAGGAAACTAGAGCTGAACCAGTAATTCTTATCGAAAACAGTCTCAAGACAAATAGTAGTAGTAACAGTAAGAAAGTCGAAAGTCAACCTGAAGCTTCCTCCTCCTCTTCTACTGCTAGTAAAGTGGTTTCAGCTGTCAAGGAATCTCTCCCAGAATCATCAGCTGATTTGTTAGCTGCTCCTTCAAAGGTCATCAACAAATTCACGCAAGGAGACGAAATCACAGAATCAGCAGAAGATAGGAAGAAAGCGGAGGAGAAGAAAGCTTATTGGAAGAAGGTTTATGAGAGAACTTTCTTCACTTTCTTGATGATTGGAGGTTTCATTGGTGAGCAATAAGAAGCTTTCGCGTCTGCCAATCGGGTACATAGGGTGGGAAGATGAGCTATAGAAGTAGAGCTGCTCAGGAAATGGAACTCTTCCGATTCTCAACCCCCATCTTCCAATTATTCTACAAAATACTCCTTTACTCTCCTAAGTTCATCCCTCTTTACTCGATCTCTGAAAAGACTGATCTCCTCGCTCGTTTCTTCTTCCACTTTCCTCCTCTCCAAATCAGTTCTCCTCCTCCTAGGTCATCCCTACATGATCCTTCTCGTAATGATCTCTCAAACGCTGGTCTACAGAGAAGTAACAGCCCTTTTCAACATCCCTGGAAGACCTTCAGTCACTAGTTCTGGTTCCCGAAAGGGCTCAAAGAGCGCTATGTCAAGTCAAGTCACAAGTGCACAGGTTTCAGAAGACGAGGATGCCGAGGACGAAGATGGAATCACCAGAGGTGAAGGTAGAAGAAGGGAGGAATTGTGGAGTAAGACATTGAGTTGGTCAGTATGGAGTTTGCTGATTGTGAGGGGGAAGCGTTTAGACTTCGACTTTCTAATCACCAACTTTTTCCAAATCTTTCCCGAAATCCTCTCTCCTTTCTTCTCCCTCTTTTCATTCACAGGTATTTCTTCGCTGTCTCCAACTACTTCCTTTACGGAGAATCTCTAATCTACTACTTCAAGCACATCGTATTCGTGGATGCCTACTTCATCCCTTTCGCACGTCATCATCGATTCCTTTCTTTCATGCTTTATGTCTTTGGTTTCGTCGCTTTCGTTGCAGGTTTGAAACGTGCAAATTTGAAACATCAATTCGGTTTATTCTGTTGGGTTCACATGTCTTTACTTCTAATCGTGGTTTCTTCTCATTTCATGGTCAACAACATCCTGGAAGGTTTAATTTGGCTATGGATCCCAGCAAGCTTGGTCGTTTGTAATGATATCTTCGCCTATGTTTGTGGAATGCTCTTTGGTAGAACTCCACTCATCAGCTTGAGTCCTAAGAAAACTGTGGAAGGATTCGTTGGTGCTTTCTTGATTACTGAGGTGTTTTCCATTGGCTGGGCAACGATCTTTCAGAGATTCAACTACATGGTGAGTCCGTTCTTTTGGGGGTTTTTTGGGGGTGAGCAAGAGGCGAGCGCGAAGAGCACAAGGATCGCAGATTTTGACTTTTCTCTCCCTTGATTCCATCCTCCTCCTCGCTCCCATAGATCTGTCCTGCTGTCTCTCTCGGAATGAACGCATTTTCATCAGTTCAATGTGAACCCAATCCAGTCTTCCTCTGGCGCGCTCTTCCACTTCCATCAACTTTAATCACTTTCCTCTCATCAATCGTCAACCCGGTTTTCTCAGCTCTATCACTCGCACCACCAAACCTCAATTCTCTACCTTACACTTCCTTCCAACTTCACTCTCTAGTCATGGCTGCTTTCGCAAGTTTGGTAGCTCCATTTGGAGGTTTCTTCGCTTCTGGTTTCAAGAGAGCTTTCGATATCAAAGATTTCGGTGACAGTATTCCTGGTCATGGTGGACTGACAGATAGATTCGATTGCCAGTGAGTGTTTTCCAAGTCTTGTTCATCGGGTTTAGTCTAAAATGCAACGACTCCGACGCTTTCTCTCATTCTCTCTTCTTAGGTTCTTGATGGGTCTCTTCTCTTACGTCTATTACTCTTCGTTGATCAGAGAGTATCACGTCACTGTCGGTTCAGTACTACAAACCATCGTGACTCATCTTACTCTGGATGATCAAATTGCTCTACAGAAGGAAATTGGTAGATTTTTGGTCGGTCAAGGAGTCGTGGCTAATTGATCGGAAGAAAAGACCTTACATGAGAACTTCTCGCTTTCTCATTCAAGCGAGTACATCAACATCGTGCAGAAAGAAGAAGAATAAAAATGCAACATTCAAAATGAGGGAACATACAAAAACCGCGGAAAATATAAAGATTCTTAATCAACTTATTATCTTGTGCTCTCTTCACTGCCTTTAAATCAACCCTTTCCAGTCTCTCCACCTGATTATTCACTCAAACAAACGATTCCTTCCTCTCAACGTCTCGCCCTCTCGGATCACTTTTAAATTGCCCTTTTGTTTCTGTGTTTGTGTTTTCTCTGCCCTCTAATCTGATAATCCAAACCTGCATTCCGCCTCAATCATCGAGGCTCAAGACCGAACGAGTCTATGATCTGCTCTTGGATGATGATAACCTAGTCTCAAGCTTTGAGAAGAATGAGATTCGAGGGAAGAGAATCGATGCGATGATTCTCAAGAAGGATGCAAGAGAGGGGGTCTGTATTACTTTTCTCAAGAGGTTGCGAGCTACTTAGTTGAGCGAATGGCCGAGCTATTACCACCTCAGAGCTCCCTGTGATAAAGGACTGATCCCTTGAGACGAGAACTGGGAAGTGCATGCCTTTTTCCTTCAAGTGAAAGGCACAGCCAGGGTGGCGGGTGGGAGATGTGGAGACAGACAAGGGTTCACCGCACAGAGGAACAAAGAAAAAGAGCTGAATTTGAAAAAACTGTGTAGAAGTCTAGGGTCTGAGGTCAGGTTATTAAAGAACTACATCTTTGTGCAGCTCTGAGAAGCTACTTCTCCGGCAGATCGATCACTCTCTAACCTCTTTCTCCTTTGTTGTTGCCCTGGCTGAGAATTTTCCAGCTATAATCTTGATCAGAAGAACGTCTCTGGAAGAGCTTTGATATTTTGAGCAGATCTCTAAGCTTTACAGTTCACGTTCAAGCCCAACATGCCGGGGGCAAGCTGGCAAGGGGTTTTAAACGGTCGATCCACCTTAGATCTTCCTTCCTCCAACAAACTTTCCTTTCATCCCCGATTTTAACCAAAACTGTTTCACCTCATCTCCTTTTCAAAAGTCTCATCTCGGACTCTCTTATCATCTCCAAATCTCAAACCACTGTCATCTCTCAAGCCCTCCCCTCTCCTCATCTTTCCCTCTCAAGACCCCAATATCCTTCAGTTCAACCTATCCCGAAAGACCTGTAAAAGGTGGCAGTGCTATTCAAGCTCTACATCACTCCAGCCGGCTCCGCGTGGTCAAGGGCGTCGCTACTCTATCACTCAAAAACAAAGGGGCTAGGGCAAGTCTTTTTCGTATCTTGAAAGCTCATTCTTCCTTGCTTCTCTTTCATTCCCCGTATCTCTTTCAATTCTGAAACCTCATGGTAGTCCATCATATCGACTATTGCCATATCAACAACACTTGTAAACCTCTAGTTCCGATTTGGGGTGTGGTTCTAATAGTTGGAGGTGAGTATGAGTACATGAGTTCTTGACCTTTTTCTTACCTTTCCCTCTTTTTGCTTTCGAACATAAAGTCAAAGTTTTCTGGTGGTTGAGCTGCTTTTTTTTCACTTCTCTCTTTCTCCTGCATCACACATCAGCTGTTATCATTCTTCTAATCATCCTCTTCTGTCTCTTCAAACATCGTAAATTCTTTAAAAAAACCTTCTGCTACCTCTACTTCAAGTTCTAACCAACTGAATCGAATAGAAATGGGAGAACAAACTCTACCTTTAGTTTCTAATCCTTCTGAAATTGGAATCAATTCAAATCCAATCCGTCAAAGGTCTTTACCCCCTGATTACCAGACATCTTTCATTAGCTCCGAGCTTCGAGAGAATTCTGAATCTCGAGAGAATTCTCAATTTCAAGGGGTTGGCGATGAAGGAGTTGAAAGTCAAGGAGAAGAAGTGGAAGGAGGGGAGAGGGAAAGGAGAAGATCCAATACAATCCCTCACATCTCAATTCAACTAGGAAGAGAAAAAGAAGAAGAAGAAGAAATCGAATATTTTACTCCAAGAATCAGAGAACTAAGTTATTCTGGGAATGTTGAGAAATATAGGAACAGTCAGGAATTTGAGGAAGAAGCGAGTAGAATCTAAGCCGCCTCTTCTTTGAACCAGGATGGTCTCTGTTTTGTAACCAGACGAATCCGTGATTGAAAGGCGTTACCCAGTAGAGGGGGGGGGGGTTTCGCGAAAAAACTTGATTGGACTTAGGGTTATGTAAATTTTATTTTTCTTTTTGATGTAAGAGAAGGATATTAGTAGTACAATTGAAATGTTGCGAGAAACAGGAATGAAAAGAGGTCCTTTCTTGGGACTAAGATTGAAGAAGGATTTGATTTAGTAGAACGTCTTGGAAGTTTAAAGGTGATAGGAGGAAGGAGAGGTTTGGAAAGAAGTCCTGGTTCAAACATCGAAGACCTGCTCTTGAGATACCCCCACCTTTTTATGATAGAATAAACCCAGGTTGAAAAATGATAAAAGGAAGGAGGAAATGTTGAAAGAGATTGGAGGGTTTTGAGGATGTAATATTCTTTTTAAGCTTCCAATTCAGGTTGAAGACCTAAACTAGATCTATCTTCATCTGACAATTGACCTGTCACTTTCACTGCGTAAAGTCCTGGAATTCGTTTCTCTGTAATGATTAATAGTTTCAGAGGAGAATGAAACATGATGAGCTTTCTCTATTCATTCTGTTCTATCCTATATTATCCTATCCCATCTTATGCTTCCACCACCCTTTTCCCTTCCTTTCCCTCTATCTGCTATCTGTGATGTGTACTAACCAATTCTCTGCCATTTAGCTACCCAACTTTCATCAGGTTTAGTCAAGGCTATCAACCCATCGAAGACGGCGGTTGTACAACCTGCGACTCTCTCTTGACTTCCTTGCATATCTAAAATCTGTTCACAGTTTGGACATCCTCGTGAATAAAATTCAGATCCCTTTTGAACGAACTTGCAGGAGAGACACGATCGTAGGTTTAACGATGGTTTCACCATCTTAATTGGAACTTGAGGATTGGTTTGAGGGGAGAATAGAGGAGAGGTGTAACCCTTCGACCTGGAAGACCATAAGACCACCACCAATCACCGATAAACTCATCCACAAGAAAGAGCAGACAATGACGGAAGATCATACAGCGTCAGTGGAAGAATGCAATGCTGCAAGATTACCTCTAGGTTATAGAGATAGTTGCTCTGCGTAAGTGAATCGATTAGCAGCGAAGACGCTTCCTCTCTACTCTACTCTACTCTACTCATTCATTCTCTATTGCATCACTCTCAATCACTCCCTATCCTCTATCACACTTTATTACAGTCTACTAATTCCACTCAACAAATGTAGGAAACAAACTCTTTACGCTCCTTGGAAATGTGACGATCAAAGGTAAGTTCAAAGTAAAGTGCAACCCAAGATTTCAAGCCTAGCAACAACACTTCAAGACTTTTGGCTTCCTTTTCTCAAGGAACAACAGTTGAGAATCAGTCTGTGTTGAAGCCTCTTGGTGAGAGGTGAGAGGGGAGCTAGGAGAGGGAAACCAATAGAAGGGAAGGGACACATTCGATGAGTAGAAGGAAGCTTCATGTCTCATTCCAAAGGAAGTGACTGGCCTGAGGGGGGACAACTCAGAAAGAGAAAAGAGGTTCAAGGGTTCGAGGGAACATGATTCAGAATCTCCAAATGAATGGGTTACATTAGAATTTCAAGAAGTCACCTTCAGAAGAGGGTAGCTCTCGCTCTTTCTTATCCCAAGGGAACAAGTCCTTTGGGCCTTATTTTTCGAAGCGTTGAACCATTTCAAAGGTCTCAGTATAGAAGGACACCTTCCCATTATCCTTTGCCTCTATCCTTGGCTAAGAGGACTGCAACTCCACGCGTGCCATTCTTTTGGGAACTTGGTGGTTTCCCATCTCTCTATCTCTCTCTCTTTTCATCGTATCTAATCAAAAATAGAACCCCCTTTCAGGTTTTCAAAGTCGAGAATCATAATGATTTCGCTTCTGCCTTTTGAAAAAGCATCAACTCCTGTTTCTCTCGTTTGAATTCTCCTTTCCTTGAAAAAGTTACAAGAGTTCTGTTTCGAAACCTTCCCTTTTTTCCTCATCTCATTTCCCCTGTCTCTAACCTCTCTATTTTCCTCTCTCTTTTCCCCTCCCACAAAGGCACACCTACGAGAAATGTCAATATGATGAGTGAGTATTCCTTCCTTTTTTTCCTAATTGATCCTCATCCTGATCTGGATCCCTTCCGAGCAAGAGTCTCCACATTCAATTGGAGGGTTGGTCAATAGTTTTCTTCACGAGATGAAGGAGTAGTTGGTTTTCTTTTCTCCTTTGAGTTTGTTCTAACCTTTTACCAACTTTCTTCTATCATCCTTCCGACCCTTTTTCCTTTTTCCCTTCACCTCCCTCCACCATTATCCATCCTCCTTCTCTCTACATCTTCAAAAATTAAAAACTCTCCTTCTAAAAACTGCTTCTTCTCCCTTCACCTCTATTTGCTTATGAACTCTTTCAAAACCTCTTCCACATCTCCTTCTTCTTCTTACCCTTTCAAATCCCTCCTCTCAACACCTCAACCTCAACCTCTCAAAACTCATCAACCCTTCAAAATCCTATCATCAAAAAATGTTAATTGGTTTCAAGTTTCATCAAACGTCAAAAAGCACTTTCCAAACAACATTTAGCTATTCGTGCGGAAGCTGCTGAATAGAGTTGGCAGTAGTAAATTAAGAAACCAAAAATCTGAGCTTCTTTCTCCTTTCACAGATGTATCAAGGTGATTTTTTGGAAATTGAATTGAATTGACGGGCATATTTTGAATAAGGCTGTGAGGCTTGCAAGTCGAGAACAAAGTTGTGTGCTTTGAGTGAAACAGGTATTTGGGGGGGTTTTCCTCTGGTGTCAATTTTGAAGAGATATTTGATGTGCGAGGTAAGGGCATAGACCGTATGAAAGATAAGACCAAAACGTGTGAAATCTGAATTTCAAAGAAGTATTTGAGAAACTTTTTAAACGGGTGAAAGAGGTGGAGAAAGACAAATATTAGATTGGGAGGATTGTGAGCTTTTCTTTCAAATTCCTAGGGGAAATGAGAGATTCATGGGAGGAAATGATTTGGGGAGAGGGTTAGGGTTAGGGTTAGCATCGAACTACTACCATGTTTCCACCCCAAAATGTTCCAATCCTTCCCACCCAAAGAAAACCCCCAGACAAAAACAAAAACAGAAAAGATAGCATT